>CM060424.1:183412244-184148154 GCA_030545235.1 Helianthus tuberosus
AGTCGGCTTAACGTCTTTCCTTGAACAACTTGGACCGAGTCTTCCGCGGAATGAGTCCTTGTGAACGTTGCTAGCCTCCAACCCACGTACCTGCACATAATCCGTTAGTAATCCTGAGGATACCATTCAGGATGTTACCAATTTCCTGAACCAGCATCCCGGATGTAAACAGATACTATATAACCAAGATATAAATCAAGACATTTTCCAGGATATGGGCTCAGAATTTCACCCATAACAATTATTAACATAGCAAAAGTTGTGCTTTTGGTTTCATCTCAAACTGAGACCCATCCACCAAAAGCAGAGTTAGTTTTTTTATCATATTCACTTAACAGTTGAAGGCTTCATCTCAAACCGAGACCCATCCACCTCTAACTGTTATATTGTTCAAAATAAATCATACTAATTGATGACCAAGGGCTTCATCCTGAAACCTAGGACCCATCCACCTTTGGCCATCATATTGTCTTAGTGCAGGAAATATAAATTGTTTGGAAGACAGGAAATGAAATTGTTCAACAAACCAACAAACTTAAAAAAGAGGGCTCCGGCCTAGGCACAAACATCCATCATTGCCCACTTCGTTGCTTTCAAGGAGCAGCACCTTCTTGACCAACAGCATTCCCTCCGGCACCCGCACTGCCATCACCATCAGGATTCTTTTCAGCATTAGCCGCCTCCTCCGCTTTCTTGGAAGCCTCTTCACCCACAGGCCTAGCAAGATACTCAACAGGATTCCCCCGAGATCTTTTAACTTCCCCTCCCCAAGCATTTACATTCCAGGAAGGGCATTCAAATCCCAAAGCCCTGGATTTATAAGCCATCTTTAACCTGGCTTGTAGGAGGGAGATTACCACTGATCACTTGAGACCTTCTCGGTAGGTAGTCATATCCTGCTCAAAATGGAGATGGGCAGCATCCAGCTTGGCTTGGGCGTCTTCATTAGCCTTGTTGATGGCAGCTTTGGCTTCTTGGGTCACAGCTTTAAATTTATCTTCATAGTGTTGTGAATTAGCAACGGCTATTATCCCCTAATGGTGGTCTCAGCTTTCCTTAGCTTCACTTCCAGCATCTTGTTTAGACCACAGCTTTCTTCATAAAGGCTCGTCAAGCGTTCAAGACCCTACGAAACAAAGGAACAGGTATTAACACATATTAACATATGTATATAACCAGCATATGGTGCAGGATATAGGATAAGGATATGAACCTGGTTAAGGAAGCCGATCATAAAGCCGCTGGATTCAAGGAACCCATGGTTTTCAAAAGGGGAGGTCTCGGAAGAGGCTGGAGAATCAGTCTCCTTCAAGGAACCCATGTATCTAGTTAAAAACAGGTATTTAACTTATCACTGGATATTTTATCTCGCGTTTTAATTCCGTTTTAAGGCGTTTAAATTTACGTTTATCATTTTATAAAAATAAACCAGCCATAATATTCCTAAAATATATATCAATTTCCTAGACTCGCAAAATAGAGCTTTTAGGCGTTTTAATTTATTTTTCCTCACAAATATGATTAAAAATAGCATTTCAGACATAACGGACTATTTTTAGGATTTTAACATTAATCGGGCGGTCACCGACGTTCGTTTCGCATTTTGTTGTTTACGCGATAAGCGTTTATCTTATTATTGCCAACATAATTTTTAACCAAGTTTGGTTTTACCAACACATCAAATACAATATATTAACACCAAATTTAATAAAATATTGCCTTTATTTATTCATAACACGTGTTACACTTGTCGGTACAACTCAAAATAGCCGGGTGTTACAGTCTCCCCCTGTTTAGAAAATTTCGTCCCCAAAATTTTACACTACATGTTTCGATTTCGCACTAGGCGTCAAGAGGTGGGGATATTTCTGTTGCATCTGGTCCTGTCGTTCCCAAGTGAACTCGGGTCCACGTTTAGAATTCCAGCGAACCTTGACCAACTTAATCCTACCCCTCCTAAGCTTCTGAATCTTCCAATCCAGAACTTCCACAAGTTCTTCGATAAATCTCAGTTTATCGTCTACTTGAACCTCATCAAGGGGTATGATTAGTGTCTCATCCGACAGACACTTTTTCAGGATCATTTTACAAAATTACTCTACAAGATCGTTTTACAAAGGAATGGAAAAACACTTTTTTGTATTTACAGTCCATTGCATTTTAGAAACAACACATTTTATTGTGTATTTATTCCATTGTGTTTTAGGAAAAAGACATTTCTTTGTGTTTTTAGTCCATTGCGTTTTAGGTAAACACACGTTTTATGTGTTTTTAGTCCATTGTGTTCTATGTAAAACACATTTTTATGTGTTTTTAATCAATTGTGTTTTATAATAAACATTTTTTTGTGTTTTTAGTACATTGTTTTTAGAAAAAGCACATTTCTTTGTGTTTCTAGTCAATTTCGTTTTAGAATAAACACTTCTTTTGTGTTTTTATTACATTACGTTTTAGAAAAAAAAACACATTTTTTTTGTGTTTTTAGTCCATTACGTTTAAAAAGAAGACTTTTTTTAGTCCATTGCGTTTTAATAAAAAAACATTTATTTGTGTTTTCTCGCTATTGCGTTTTAGAAAAAAGACATTTTTTGTGTTTTTAGGTCATTACGTTTTAGAAAAAAGGCATTTCTTTTTGTTTTATGGCCATTGCATTTTTTAGTAATAAGATATTTCTTTGTGTTTTTCAGTCATTGCGTTTTAGAAATAACACATTTCTTTTTTGTTTTTTTGTCTATTACGTTTTAGAAACAACACATTTCTTTGTGTTTTTTTGTCAATTGCGTTTTAGAAAAAAGTTATTTGCATGCTTTTTGTTCGTTGTATTTTACGCATCTGGGTTTTCGAAAAAAAAATAAAAAATATAGCAATGGTATACTCGTTTTAAAGATTAAAAAAACGCTTGCTTTTTGGTGCAATTTTTATAAAAAATAATGTCGTATGAAAGAGTTATAAACGTTTAAAAAGCGGGGAGGAATAGGAGGAGAAAGAATATATTGCTTTGGATTGACTAGAATACCCCTACACAAACTCACGCGCCTCCTTTTTTTTATCAATTATACCCATTTAATCAAAGACCTTGATTAATCAATTAATGGTAAGATTACTTCCTAGCCAAAATAAACTTCTTAGTATATCCTGACGCTAGATATCAAATATATCCGTTGGCTTGCTAAAACTACCCGTTAGTTTGATATAAAAATAGTTTTATATTTATTTTCCATTTAACAAGATATACACCCCTATTTTATTAATGCTAATTTATTTCAAGACGAGGACATAAATATAATATAAGTTGGTCCCATTATAACATTAGTCGTTAAAAAAAGTTGGTCCCATTGTAAAAAAACACTTTACAGAATGTAAAAAGAGTCCCCACATTTCCTTAACTAATTTCTCTTTTTTTCTCATCTTCTTTGTCTGAAAGTTTATATATGTTCACTAGTTTAAATTCTCGTGTGTTACACAGGTGACCTCACAATAAAATAAAATATATTATTTAATACTGTTGACATAGTTTTTTTAATGAAAGAAATATTCAATTACTAACGTAAATATTAAATTAAACTGAATTGAATGAAATGACCCCGTCTCTGGTTTTTACTCTTGATAAAGCAACGTACAATGACCATGAATGAAAACGGGTTGTTTCAAGTACAAACCAACCTTAGATAGTGATTATCCTTGGCCTTTGTTGATTGTTATCGCAAAACATATAGCTAATGTTGCCTCATTTGAAATTCGAAAGGAATCCTTTTATCCGAAGGTATCAAATTAATTCTAGGTATAAGTAATTACATGTTAACCAACATACTGACTTCATAGACGATTTCGAAACAAATTTTTTGGGTACAATTAATTTTGTTTGAATGATGTTTCCTTTATATATTGTGAAGCCTTGTATTTAATAACCGATTTATTTATTAAACGTAGATTAAAAAGGTATTCAAATAAGAAAAAAACCAAACTCTTAAGGAGCGTCATATTTATTGAAAAAGCAGTACATTGGTTAGCCACAAATGAATAATGAATCATAGATATGTCGATATAAATTTTAGTCAAACCTAATTGCTTAATGGTATGTTAATTATAAAATTGTAGTATAGAGTCTATCGGAAAGTTGTAGTATACAGTCTATTGGAAAGGCATGTATGAACAAACATCATTTTATATTTTAGAAAGCAATATATAGCATTCAGCCCGCCAAACGGTTTTGAATGAATTGTCAGATCCAACATTTCCGAACTGTGATGAAGCAATAGATATCGATTGATCAGTTAAAGCAACCAACAATACAATTTAAGTGTGACCCCATGCGGAGCAGATGTCCGGCATGCTTCAAATGATGGCTAGACCCTTTCCTACAATGACCGGAACCACTCATTTTCAATCAAGGAACCACTTATGTCTGTCGTCGCACCTCAATACCCATGGTGATCACTGTTTTAGTTCCATTATCAGTAAAACTACAGTGATCATTCCACCAAAACTCCATTTTGTTGTTAAAACAAGAACCATCCGAAACTACCAATATTCGGATCATGTACTTTAATTAGTTTTTCATTCATTTATATGACTTTCCAATATAGAACTTAGTGTGTTTCGGAATTAGGAGCAACGTTTGTAAAAAAAATAATATAAAACACATTTTTCACTCGAGTTACAGGTGCATGGTGGTCGAGATCACCTTTTTCAAGAGTCGGGTTTATCAAAATTTATAGGATCTGTAGAACATCTGTTGAAATTTGCAGCCTCTAATTTTCCACCATCAGGTAATGTACTAATGTTGTTTGCTTATGTGATGATTATAATATTTATTTTATGATAACTGACATATTTAAAAAAAGAATATGTGTATGCGATTAAATTTTCTTTGTTACCTTGGAAGTCATCTTACAATAATACTAAAGCAACAATTACTTCAATAATCAATAAAAGTTTATATGCCAAAATCGTGATCCAAAAATAATGTGCTTGTTTATTAAACTATAGAGTAGAATATTAACAAATCCCATCTTTTCATAAGGGGAATAATTAATAAGTATCTTCAACTCCAATTATAAATTTTTCCATCAATATCATATCTCGCAGATATCTTTTAAATAGTATAGTATTCTAAAGGCACAGTAAATAAGGAAGTTCATTAAGTAAATAAGGAAGACCATTAAGATGAAGAAGGGAATTAAAGAAAAACAGTTTCCCCCTAAACCTAGGGCTGGCATATTGTGTATACTTGTACACGATAATACACGATACACCAAATCCCATACACAAACACGACACGATAAGTTTTCGTGTCCAGATTTCCATACACGAACACGAAATATTTTTTAACAGGTATACACGATAATTACCTGTTAATACCTGTTTACGAATGTTTCAATAATTACATATCTAGGAACTTGTTTAGTGAATCAAAAGTTGCCAAAAGTTCCTAATAGGCTTAAATAATGCATAAACGCAAGTTCACATGGGTCTTTCTTCTTAAATCTTCAATTCAAAGTTCACATGGGTCTTTCTTCTCGGTGGCCGGTGGTTGGGGTGGTGTCGCTGGGAGTGGGGCTGGAGAAGGGAAGAATTAGGGTTTTTTTAATATGTCCATTGGAATGGGAACGGTCCGAAAGGGTTAGGGAAACTAGAGAGATAATTAATAAGATCATGTTTTCAAATCACATGGTCCCACTAAATTATATTAAAATTGTTAACATGTATAAACAGGTACTAAACATGTATTTTCGTGTCTACCCGTTTAGTACATGTTACCTATTAAGGTCATACACGATACCTGTTAACTTCGTGTAGATTCGTGTCGTGTATTCGTGTACGTGTCTAATATTGCCAGCCCTACCTAACCCAAGGAGATGTGAAGTAAGGGATTTCCACATGGCAATAATAGGTTTAAGTTTGTGACATGTGGCATAAGATTGTTTTGTTTTATTATAGTTAATAGATTTCCACAAATGCGCTCATTAACAATGGCTATGCATGGGTCAGTTCAATGCAGACGTTCGTGACAAAACGACCACCGTAGCGTATGTAGGCTTTCACAAAGATTTCAAAAAAAATTTGCATTTTACATTTACACTATCATGTATCTAAAGCATCATGCTATAAAACATTTACATTACATCATTTTTAAACCTTCTTTGGATAATAAACCTTTTAACAAAGATTAAAAAAAACACTTTTAATAAAAGATTCTAATTAATGTCACGTGACACTTTCTCATTCAACCTCATAGTTTTACTTATATTTATTTAATATTTACTATATTTTTAATAACTAATATATGGATATCACTTATTATAAATGTAGAAATAATTCTTCTAATTTATAATAATGAATACCGAATTTTTTTGGTAACTCAAATAATCAATATCGTATTTTATAATAATTAGTATAATTTCAAATTTAAATCCATATCTAAATTTTCTACAAACTAATTTCCATTATTATCAATAATTTTAGTTTTATGATTTAAAATCCTTTATATAATCCTCCCCATTTTTATCAATAATTTTAACTTTATGAGTTAAAATCTCTTTATATAATCTTCCTATAATAATAAGTTTGCAATTAAATTTAATAATAAGATTAGAATCAAATATAAAGTCTTCTAAAAATAAGAAGTTATAAGAACAATATTAAATAGACTCTGAATGACCTCATTTAAGAGGCACTAGAATCATCTCATCGAATTCTACTATCCTTACTCGCTGACAACCTTGCTTACTTTGAACTTTTTCAGAAGCTTGGCAGACTATATGAGATTATAGGTTTTCACTTTTGCCAGACATGAGATTATAGGTTTTCACTTTTGGATTTATAACTTGTAGATATTAGAATTTTTGTTTATTTCATTGTGACTTTTTATTTAGTATTGTGTCTTTACTTATTTGCATCATTATGTCTTTTTTTTGCAACAATTTTTGGTAACTCAGATAATCAATATCGTATTTTATAATAATTAGTATAATTTCAAATTTAAGTTCATACCTAAATTATCTACAAACTAATTTCCATTATTATAAATAATTTTAGTTTTATGATTTAAAATCCATTTATATAATCATCCCCATTTTTATAGATAATTTTAACTTTATGATTTAAAATCTCTTTATATAATCCTCCTATACTAACATGTTTGCTATTAAATTTAATAATAAGATTAGAATCAAATATAAAGTCTCCTAAAAATAAGAAGTGTATTAAATAGACTATGATTGACCTCATTCAAGCGACACTAGAATCATCTCATCGAACTCTACGATCCTTACTCGCTGACAACCTTGCTTACTTTGAACTTTTTCAGAAGCTTGGCAAACTATACGAAATTATAGGTTTTCACTGTTAGATTTATAACTTGTAGATATTAGAATGTTTGTTTATATCGTTGTGTCTTTTTATTTAGCATTGTGTCTTTGCTATATTTGCGTCATTATGTCTTTTTTGCAACTCATTGTATCTTTTTCCCCCCCACATTGTGTTATATTTTTAGGCATTGTGTTATATTTTGCTCGACATTTGTTATATTCTATGATCTATTATGTCTTTTGCCACTTGATTTGGGAGATTTTGTAGGATCACTTTACCCGTAATAATATGTTTAGATTATATGGAGAAAAAAACATTTAACCTAAGAAAAATCAACTTAAAAAACTCAACAAATACACATAATTTTTCATTTTATTCAGCCTCTATGTAATACACAAGGTCAAATAAGACAATTTTCTTTCGTTGTATATTTTGTGATAAGAATAAATAAAGTTCAAAGACAATCACTATCCAAAGTTCGTTTATTTTTAAAATTACCAGCGTTTTCACATGGTTTATACGTGCCTTCAAAGAAAGGTGTAGATGAATTTAAACGATTAATTGTTAATAAATATGATAATCTTCAGAGTAAGACATTTAAATTTTGTCTACAAAGAAAATTTTCGAGATTTGCAATTTGCAATTTGTATTAATAGATTTATAAATGTAAGATGTAATTATTTATAACAAATGTTTTTCATTGCATAATTTTAGTACCCAATTACCGCGTATAATACATGAGTTTATAACCAAATAAACATGTATAAAATTTATATTATTCTGTAATTTTGAGACTTTGAAAGTCAAAATTAGTCAAATATATTTTGGAGTTTAATATTATTCTAGGCTCTTTTTAATTTAAAACTTTGATCACTTCTATTTAACAACAATCTTGAACACATGCTATCTAACCTTGCATTTGCAACTTTTGGAATAACAATCTTTCATCTCAAGTACTATCTAATCTTGCGTTTACAGGAATTTGAATCTACACCAATATTTTGTGCTGAGTAAGCATCATATCACTAAACAACTAGATAATGGGTTTTAACTTTTAATCACTTACAAAAATAGAATGTAAAGAGT
The DNA here is from genome assembly GCA_030545235.1 of Helianthus tuberosus. Lineage (NCBI taxonomy): Eukaryota > Viridiplantae > Streptophyta > Magnoliopsida > Asterales > Asteraceae > Helianthus > Helianthus tuberosus. The sequence goes on from CM060424.1 coordinate 183,420,642, forward strand.
CTATATTAACCTTTTAAGTTTTTAAACATGTTAGTACTTAGTAGTTTATATATAAAGTTTATAAAATATATATAAAAAATAAAAAAGAAATCATATGTTAATGTTATTTAGGACTTAAATTCGCTCTATGTTTGTAGATCTATTTAGAATTGAAAGTTAAGCATGGTTTGGTTTTGTCAAAGTGTATGTATGTAAAAAAAAACAAATTAGGGCACTCGGTATAGTTCGGTGAAATGATCGGGTATGTCGGTGAAATGATCGGGTATGTCATTCACCGATCGATGAATGATTGTTGTTGATTCGGTGATGATGATTCGGGGTATGGTTATAGCATATTTCGGTGTATAGTCACCTATGATGATTGATGAAACGGTGATACAATTTTTGACCGTTACCCATTATAACTCAAACACCCTAAAGTGATTGAACCATATCCTCTGATTGAGTGTAAAATAGGGAATGAATGGGGACTTGACATGGCATGCTATTATTGGGTAGAGAATAACTTAAACACCCTAAAGTGATTGAACCATACCCTACACCCTTAGGCTGGTGGGTATGGGGTCCGTCCCCCATACGTCTTGGACCGGCGCCGGCATTAACACCATCCCCCGTTCCCCCCCCCCCCCCCCGTCCCCGTCCCCGTCCTCTCCGGCTTGCACTTGACGTTGGCGACAAGCACTAAATGCCAAAAATGTGGGGACCATTTGACAATATGACCGTTTAAAAAAAAATTCAAATTCAGAATTTTGATTTATTAAATAACGGCTATAATTCAAATTTATACCCAATTCACTCCCACTTTTATAAATACTCACATCTTTTACACCATTTTTCACAACTTTTCACCCACTACAATCTCATATCTCTCTCACATTTTATAACCCCTCTTCCCTTTTTTATAAAAACTCATCAATTTTTATACCATTTTTACCCGCTACCACCCCATCTCTCTCTCAAAAATTATCATGGCTTCACCTTCTTCCATTTCTTCTATTTCTTCATCTTCTTCGTCTACGTGGTATTCATCATCTTCGGAAGAGGATGCAATTATGCACAACATGATTATGAACGCGTGAAGGGGTATGGTCCCAAATATCGCGTCAGCACGACCGCGAATGACCATTACCCTCATTAAAAACCCCCAACAGCAATTAACTATCCAGTATCCGCGTAGACACACGCGAACACTACGGTCCAATCTGTCCATCGATGAGAAGACTTACCTTAAGGACGGAAACTAATGTTACGCATAGCGATGCGGCCTCGCACCGCATCCTATGAACATTTTCGTCACGACAAGGGATCTGGACAACAGTAACAGTCACTCAACAAGCGATGCGGCACAACACCGCATCCCTCGCAAATCATGGATGGAACAACCAATGCGGGAACAACACCTATGACCGCAAGCAGCGATGCGGCTTGGCACCGCATCCTGCCTACAAGGCAAGTGGGTCTGACACCACAGTGCAAATGGCACTGGGAACAGTCGCCTACTAGCCCACGTATGAACAAAAGTCTGACACCACAGCCGGACGTGGCATCACCACAGCATCCGACAGGTCTGACACACCTGCAAATAGCTGTGCGATGTCAGACTAGCTACTCAACTACCCTCCTTCACTCATCAGCTATAAATACTCACCCCAAACCAGGTTTGAGGTATCACTTCCGAACTCTCTCAATACTACTACTATCATACTTTGCTTCCCAAGCAACTTACTGATTCTCACGCCGGAGAGTGGTAACAAGGAGCACCCCCCACCCCATCCTCCTTGTTACGAGTCACGGTTTGTTTCCTTGTGCAGGAAACCCACCACCAGACGATCCAGCCAACGATCCTCGGAAAGAAGGGATTAACCCTCTTGACGAGATCAGTGAGTTAACCTACCCGGTTAACCATTGTTTCATCATTGGCGCCCACCGCTACTCTTAGCACTTTTTTCCAATCATCCTTTTCTTTCCAAAGATGTCTGATCGTCAAAACAACACTACCGGGGATAACCTAAACCCCACACATCAAGGGCCTACGGGAACCAATCCCCTTGGCCCAAATGCCGAACACATTGGCACATCAGCGCAAGGGGGCGTATCCCTTACGTTTGGACATGATCTGTCACAATACGCTGCTGTCATACCTCCAGGCATGAACCCTCACACCTGGTATGACCAACAAGCGGCCCTTCTGGCCGCAACATATAACAGAGCTTGTGCAGACGAGCAAGGAGGTATCGGACCTACCCCGATACCGCGTACACCTGCCGGTCGTGTTTTACGATACGACGACAGGACCCCCACACGTCCAGCCTCCAAAAGCAGGCAGGACGACCGCGGCTCCTCATATTGTGATGTCCGCACAATCGATGAGGACGATTCCTCATACGGGTCCCGCCGCAGGGACTCCGTACATAGCCGCTTAGGCTCTCAAAATGAAAGAAGGCGGCAGTCTACAATGCGCCGCAACACAAACATTCATAGCCGTTTGGGACCACAGTCCCACCATGAAGGGTATGGCCATACTGATCCAGAGGACAGTACATACCGCGGGGAGTCCCATGCCACTAACAGCAGACCGGGGGGACGCGATTATGTTCCTCCCACTCAACCCCGCACTACATACCTCCGCGCTGCAAAGCGCAACCAGGGCAAACCTTACAGGCCGAAATCTGCGGCCGAAAACTCTAAATTTGTCCCAGAGATCGCCAACGCCGACGTCACAACCACAAAATTCCCATTAAACATTGGGAAATACAACGGCTCGACCGACCCAGATGATCACAACAACATCTTCGTCGGTGCTGGGTGTAACGGTCGGTGGGACGAACCTACCTGGTGCCATTTTTTCCCACAGACCCTAACAGGTCTGGCCAGGGCATGGTTCGATTCTCTCCCACCAGCCTCACTGACCTCATTCGAGGATTTGCAACAAAAGTTCCTCGCACACTTCAGCCATCAACGGCGCCATGAACGTGATTCAATGGACGTCATGAATATCTGGCGCAGGGACAACGAATCGCTCGACGCGTTCGTTGTCCGTTACAATAAAGAAATCCTAGAGATAGGGGACGTTGACAACCAGATGGCACGTAACCATTTCATTGTTGCAGTCAAAGACGAACAAATGGTTATGAACATTTCAGGCGGCAACGGCTTGCCTAAGAGGTGGGAAGATGTCATGGCTAAGGTCAAAACCTATGCCCAAACGCAGCGGTCTCTCAGACCGCACATGTCAAAGGCACAACCCCTGGCGGAAGGCCAGTCTTCCCGACAAGAATCCAAGCGCAACAATAAGCGCAACAGGGACACATGGAATCACGGCAGCGACCCCAAGCCATATGTCCCCCGGAATAACCAGCCCGACGCAAGGGCTACCATCAACGCCCAACGAGAAAACCGGGCGTCCAAGAAAGAGTCTCGGGACCGCAACTGGACCGAGATCAACCAGTCGCCAAGCGACGTTCTCCTCACGGATGCACAGTTCCTGAGACCGGCCCAACCAATGAAGTCCAAAAAGAATCAAGATCCCGCACTCTGGTGCGAGTATCACAAGGACTCAGGCCACACCACAAACAACTGCATCAGTCTCCGACTGGAGATTGAGCGAGCCCTAAAGGAGGGGAAATTGCAACACCTTTTGACAGGCGCACAAAAAGCCACAAAGCGCATCACTCCCCACAACGAGGGCACCTCCTCGGGTAAAAGGGCCATGTACGTGGCCTCTACCCACATGATCAATGGAGGGAAAGGAAGACCGCGTAAGGCGGCGAGAAGACCGGACAATGACTGGAAGGACGAGCAAGTCGTCTTTCCAAAAGTCCGAGGCGGACCGCGCGATAGGCGCGCCGTGGTTATCACTGGGCACCTGGCTCACTACTGCACCGAACGATTGTTCATCGATCCGGGCAGTACGTCCGATATTATATACGAGCAGTGCTTCAACCAGTTCGATCAAGAAGACAAAGATCGACTGCAGCCAGCAGACTACCCGCTGGCTGGATTTTCAGGGGAAACCGTGTTCCCCTTGGGACAAATTACTTTCCCTGTGCGCCTCACCAACGGAAGGCACACAAGGACGGAGGAGGTAAACTTCATGGTTTTACCTCACACCTCAAAGTATGACGTGATTCTCGGGAGGGAGTCCCAAGGTGACTTCAACATGATAACATCCGTCCCCCACTCTGCCGTCGGTTTTCCAACCGAAACGGGGATCGCGATAATATACGCCCAACGAGAAGTCATGTCTACGGACGAACTACGTCCGACAAAGGTAGCAAGGCCTACCCCCAACACCCAACCAGAAAAATGGGTTCTTAATGCAAGACACCCAGAACAAACAGTCACGTTGGGCCATGCCTTGACACCTACCATCAGAGCGCGCCTGAAGCAACTTCTCTTCAGAAACCAAGATATTTTCGCATGGAAACCCGCAGATATGACAGGGGTACCACGTGAAATTGCGCAACACTTCTTGAATACCATGCCAGGTATCAAGCCCGTGATCCAAGGCCAACGCCACCTTGGATCAGCAAAAAACGCGGCGATGGAAGAGCAGGTACAGGAACTGCTCTCCGCAGGAATCCTGCGGGAAGTGAAATACCAGACTTGGCTGTCCAACCCAGTCATGGTAGAAAAACCAAGCGGGGGCTGGCGCATGTGTGTCGATTACAAAGACCTCAATAAGGCCTGCCCCAAAGATTGTTACGCGCTTCCAGAGATCGACGAAAAGGTCGATAACCTCGCACCATTTCGATGGAAGTGCTTCCTCGATTGTTATAAAGGCTATCACCAAGTACAAATGGCAATCGACGATGAAGATAAAACGGCATTCCGCACTCCTATCGGGAATTACTGCTACACCAAAATGCCGTTCGGGCTGCGCAACGCGGGCGCAACCTATCAAAAATTGATGAACGACACCTTTCGCGGTCAAATCAGCAAAAGTGTCGAAATCTACATGGACGACCTGGTCGTCATGAGCATGGAGGAAAACACCATGCTCGACGACATCGACAGAACATTCCAAACTCTGCGAAGCGTTAACATGAAGCTCAACCCAGGGAAATGCTCGTTTGGAATGGAAGAAGGTAAATTCCTTGGATTCATCGTAACCAAAGATGGATTCAAGGTGAACCCGGAAAAAGTTCAGGCGATCGAGCGCATGCCATCGCCTTCTACGATGAAGGAAATGCAACGACTAGCCGGTAGGCTAGCCGCGCTCAATAGATTCTTAGCCAACCATGCAGCTAAGTCCTACCCTTTCATCAAGACCCTGCGGAGTTGTCTAAAAAAGGAACAATTCCAATGGACTGCAGAGGCCGAAAAAGCTTTCCGGGAAATGAAAGAGTGTTTGATCCAACTCCCAACTTTAACCGCACCACGAAAAGATGAGCCACTTATCTTATACCTGTCTGCCGCGGACAACGCGGTAGGCGCGGTACTTATAGTGGAGCGGGAAGGAGTCCAAACACCCATCTACTACATCAGCAAAATGCTCAACGACCCAGAGACAAGGTACTCCATCATGGAAAAATTGGTACTGGCACTAGTGCACGCATCAAGACGTTTACGACGTTACTTTGCAAACCACGTCATCACAGTGTTAACCAACTATAGGATCGGCCCGATCCTATCTAAACCCGACATCTCTGGGAGGTTAGCAAAATGGGCAATCGAGCTGGGCGCGCTTTCACTAAACTATAAGCCGCGCCCCGCAATTAAAGGCCAGGTCTTGGCTGACTTCGTCGCTGAAATACCAGCGAACCGCATCCAAGAATGCGAAGAAGAACAAAACCCTGCGTCACAACCATCATCCACAGAAACCTGGGCACTGTTTACAGATGGTGCATCCAACGAAGATGGTTCTGGCGCAGGTTTACGACTTGTCAGTCCCGATGGCCAGGAGCTAACCTACGCAATACGCCTCGATTTCGAAAGTACAAATAACGAAGCAGAGTATGAGGCTCTACTGGCAGGGTTGCGTTTAGCAATTAAACTCGACGTCAAACATTTGGAAGCACACGTCGATTCACTACTAGTTGCAGGGCAGATACGTGGTGACTATACCGCAAAAGGGGATACCATGATCCTCTATCTCGAACAAGCACTGCAACTGAAGTCAAAGTTTACCTCCTTCAATATTCGCCACATCAACAGGAGTGAAAATAAACCAGCGGACGCACTATCAAAACTTGCGTCCACCAGCTTCCAACACCTGGCAAAAGAGGTACGCATCGAAATACTGCAAAATCCTTCAGTACCCCTGCGCCAAGTCGATGTCATCCAATACGGTACAACATCCTGGATGACACCGCTCATCGCATACTTACAATCAGGGGTTACCCCCGAAAGCAAGGCAGAGGCACGCAAATTGCAACACAAAGCGTGTCATTACCAAATGGTAGACGGTATCTTATACCGAAAATCATACCTGGGGCCACTCCTACGATGCGTCAACCCCCAAGATGCCACATACCTTATCAAAGAAATTCACGAGGGCATATGCGGCATTCACGCAGGACCACGCATGGTGGTGGCCAAAATCATGAACGCCGGCTACTATTGGCCGGGCATGCACCTGGATGCAGTCACAGTCCTACGCAAGTGTTTCAATTGTCAGCGACATGCTCCCAAGACCTTGCGTCCCAAGAACAACTTGATCCCCGTCACCACCGCATGGCCATTCCAAAAATGGGCAATCGATGTGGTGGGACCATTTCCAGACGCACCAGGAGCAGTGAAATTTATCATAGTAGCTGTTGATTACTTTACCAAATGGGTAGAAGCAAAGCCACTTGCATCAACCACCGCTATGATAACAAGGAAATTCGTATGGGAACATATCATCTGCCGTTTCGGTCTACCAATGTGTATCGTCACCGACAACGGTACCAACTTCGCTGCCGACGACTTTCAAAAATGGCTAAAAGAGCTCAATATTGAACACATATTCTCATCAGTGGCGCATCCGCAAGGGAACGGCCAAGTCGAGAGTATCAATAAAAGCTTAGTCGAAGGCATCAAAGCACGGTTGGGAACAGCCAGACGCGGCTGGGTTGATGAACTCCCAAGTATCCTATGGGCTCACAGGACAAGCCCAAAAACAAGCAACGGCGAGACCCCCTTCAGCTTAGTCTACGGTACTGAAGCGGTGATTCCCGCGGAAGTAGGCCTCCCCTCACCTAGAATGTTGGCCATCAACAAGATGGACAACGATGAGGAACGCAGGGTTGACTTAGACCTCTTGGAAGAAAGGCGCGAAAACGCTGCCATCAACGAAGCCAAGTACAAAACTAAGTTGGAAAAGTACTATAATACACGCGTTCGTATTTGTACTTTCAACCCTGGAGACTACGTCCTTCGTGACAACGAAGCATCCAACGCAGAGCGCCCAGGGAAACTTGCCCCCAAGTGGGAAGGACCATACCTCATCCAAGAGGTCCTGGGAAAAGGCGCGTATAAACTACAAACATTAGAAGGTGAAACTATCGCACGCACATGGAACGCACAGCAACTTCGACGCTGTTATATGTAAGCCATGTTTACTGGATGTAATCTAGCGGGCCGCAGGCCATTTGCAAATAAATAAATAGACGATTCAATGCAATATTGTTTATTTATTTCTATTACAAATACGTGTTACATTCTGAGGTATACACAAAAACAGATTAGCAAAATCTTCATTCGTGATACCCACACAGAATGGTACCCACACGCAACTATTGTAATAGGCCAGCAATGGCAATACTATTTAGCCAGAAACAAATCTTTATACTTGCATATCACCTAGATATGCAAAAGGCAATTACAGATTTAGTGTTACTCACAGTAATACTAAACGCATACAAATTCAAGCATGCAAGTACTAAAAACACTTAACAATTCTTTATGTTCAAAAAAAATTCCTACACCTGCGCGGTGCGCAAGGACTTTACATAAAGTTTTGTAAAGGTTACATAATGGACCAAAAGAGGTACGCAGGCCAAATCTAATCTTCCTTTGTGCCACTGGGGCCCGCACCATCTGTGCCCTCCGTGCCCTCAACATTTGGTTTTTCCTCATCGTCATCTTCATCAGCGTATAAGACGCGCAAGCGGTCCACATAATCCTCCGCCTCAAGACACTTTTCAAGTTCTTCAAGGTCTGTGAGGGTTGTATCATTAAACTCCTGAACCGCAGCAGCAAGAAGCGCTTCAGTATCCACGCCATGAAACCCGGACCGCTCATCAGTAAACCCGCCACGCGCTACAACGTTCAAATGACTTATACAGCGATTGTAGCCAGCTTTGAAACCAGCATCCCGTGCACGCTCCCTGATCTCGTTAATACCTGCTACGGTCTCGGGTGCGTCAAGAATGGCAGTAACAATCTGCGAAACATGAATACAATGGTTATCAAAGGCAAACCTACAACAAAGATAAACAAAGCAACGGATACTTACATGCCCGATCCCGCGCGTACGCATCCATTCATGATCAGCCTTGAGCAACCCAAGTGAAGAGGCGTGGCTATCCCTAGCCTCTTCAGCCTCTCTTGCCCGCACTTCAGCTTCAGCAGCACGGGCAGAGATTTCCTCAATAGTGTCCCCTCGGGTCCGCACTTCAGCCTTTAAAACAAGGAATCAGAAGTATGCAAAAAGAATCAACAAATTTGTGAAACACAATTTTCAAAGTTAGGGAAAACTTATACCTGAAGGTCCAAGATAGTTTTGCTTAACCTGCTGCGGTCAACATTTGCCCCTTCAAGAGCTTTTGCAGCACGAGCTTCCGCCTCCTTGGCCTCTTCCAGAGCCTTGGTAAGACGAACCTCTGCTTCCTTGGCCCCTTGGGCAGCCGCAACAGCCTCAGCTTTCTCTTTCGCCAACGCAGAAACTGCTGCCTTGGCATTAATAAGCTCCTGACGAACATGAAAGAGAGTTTCATTCTGTTTACCCCAAGATTCTTTCCAAGTCTTGCGTTCATCAGATAGCGTCTTGCGCTCATTAGAAAGAGTTTCTTTCCAACGATTACGCTCATCAGACAGCAGTTTTGCAAGAGTACGAACCTGTTTAAGCTCAGCAGTTGCAGCCCATTCTTCAGTCTGCTTATGTTTCTCAAACGCAGCTCTATCCCTCTCAAGCTGCTCTCTATCCCTCTCAAGCTGCGTTACACCCTCACGGGCAGCCTTCACCAACTCTTCGGCCTCGGCCCGTAAACGCGCATTCTCCTCCCCCTCGCGCCCCAGCACCTTGCACTTCTCCATCAGTGCATTCGCCATTATGGAGCCCCCCACAAGCATGGAGGAGAGTTGGTTCATCTGGACCTCAGTCGGTAAAGAACGGGCCCGGTTTACCTCAAAAGGGGTGCCCAAACCATTCAAAACCTCCCTACAAGCAGAGGGGTCAACGGTAATGTCATCCCCTTGCAATACGGCCCACGGGGGGCGGTGATAGGCCGTAGCCCGCGCTTCTGTGTAGGAGCGATAATAATACTCCAATTCAGTCTCGTCAGGCTGAATAGGAGTCTCTACAAAACCCGCACCACCAGAAGCAGAACCGGAAGCCTTCTCAGCAACAGGAGACTTCGGCTTTCCGCCATAACCAAACTTCAAATCCATATCAACAGTATCCTCTGGGGTGATAACATTATCACTCGAATCAACCATGTCATGGATTTGAGCCGCAGGACCTTTTCCAGTGTCCACCCCCCGCACAGAGGCTTCAGGAGTAACAACCTTATGAACCCCCGCACCCGCAGCAGTGTCGTGCGGGGGAGGGGGAGGAGGAGCATCAAAGTCGAAGAACCCTTCATCTTGAGGCTCTGAAATCAACACAGAGATACTTTACAGAACAAGTATAAACACGAAATATTTGTTAGCCATACGTTACATACCAGACACAACCGCAGGCTGGCTTGGTATGACAAAAGGCTTGCGCCTGGTCTGAATCTTCGGTTTCTTTCTCCCACCAGCATCACCAACTTCCCCCGTTTTTCTCTTCCTCTCGTCACCTGGTTTGGAACCCGCAGTGGTTCCCCCTGTGGCCGCACCAGCACCTGGAACACCCAAGCCCTCTAGGGTGTCAGATACTACCACGTAATCGGTATATCTGCGGAAATGAGAACAAGAGATACCTGCTGTTTGCTTCACCAAAGGCAGAACAACAGAAACAGGTTTCTTCACACCGCGACCCCGCCCAGGTTTGTCCACTGGTTTTTTCTCCGCATGTTTTTTGGGGGCGCCCTTTGGCTCAAATTTACCAAGGTCCCCAAGTGTACCTGCGTATAGAATATCAGCAACAAACCTAGTAAAGCAATAAAGATTATGAGTTATTACCTTTGCCTTGCGGCAGGGGTGCAGTCATCACCGCACGTGAAGCAATGCGGAAGAGAGGGACAATCGTCAAGTTAAAACCTTTACCCTCCGCAGTCGGAATAAGATCAACTTTGCCAGTAAAAGTTGGATCAAATATCTTCCACACTTCCACAATTTCTGATAATACATGTCCAAATTAATAACAAACACGGGAATAAAGAAACCGCAAAAGGGTGGCAACACTTACCACCAGTTTTCTCCCGCACCACAGGCGTAAAATTCCTCTTAGGCCGGGTCAACATCATCCGCAGCACCCACAACTCATTATTGGTCAGCTGCCTATGCTCAATAGATCTCAGCTTTGAGAACCACTCCGCAGTCTCTGCGGTAGGCATAGCAATATCCTCCGCAGGGATAGGATCATTGACGTTCCGCATATTCATATCCACAACAACTGCGGCGGCTTTAACGTAGAAGAACTTACACTTCCACTTCGTAATACCCTTCGGAGGGGTCATCAACTTGATGCTTCCATACCGTTCTCTAAAGGAAAAGAAACCGGTGTTCACCGTCAACTGGTAAAACCCCCGGAAGTTTTCAACGGTAACCGGCAGACCAAGAGCTCGAAAAGTTGATTCAAAATGTCTAATACGGATCATCCCAAAAGGACTCATCTGGGAGATATGGATCTTGTAATATTCCAAGACCTGAGCAACAAAAATTGTTAATGGTAAACGAAGGTTACCATCAGTAAAACACTCCGCCCACATGGTGATGTAACCGGCCGGAGCACTGGCACCAGTATCACCAGGTTGGGGATATTCTGCCCCAAACTCGTGAGGCATCTCAATCTTGGCCATCAGTTGGTCGAATAAAGCTTTCGACCACCTCAATGGTGGTAGACCACCACCTGGAACACTGCCACCATCATCTTCTTCTTCTCCGGCCACCGGAGAGGATGCTTTAGGATTTTCACCCTCCACATTATGTGGGTTAGATGGATCAGCCATCAGAAAATATGTGGAACAGAAGTTTTGAGTGGAAGGAAAACTCAAAAAACTCAAAAGATTGCCGGAATAAAAGAGAGATTGATCGGAGAAGACGAAGAGAAAGAACTCTCTATCAACAGAGATTTTTCGAAAATTTTGAACAGTGAGGAGAAACCAAACGGTTCCCCCTTTATATACTCATCGCAATAAATGCGATACAGTAACCGCCTCAACACGTTCAAAATAGGCGAGTTACAAGGCGACACGTGGTCAGCGACCTTTCCGCTGACGGTTATCACGCGCGCGTGGCCGTCCACGCGCCTGACAACGAAGACTTTTTCACTTCCTGCTACAGTGCAGTTATGACCTCGGTCAGTGTAAACGTCTTTTCAAATCAGCACATGTCAGAATCCTACCAACTTCAAAAACCCACACGTGCAAGTATGACGTAAGCAACAGAAAGCGACAACCTTATCCAAACACAAGCGGCATGCGGTTCCTCTGGTTTACCGCACCATAACCCATACCGCATGTCGTTTTTTACATACCCCTCAAAAAAGGCAAAAATATATATCTTTAAATTATATAAAGGGGTATAAGTCATAAACCGCACATATCCACGAGCACACGCGGAATATGCGGAGATGACGCACACCAACCCGTACAGGTGCGTCAGATACTCAGAACCAGCACGGTTCTTTGGACTGCGAAAACCGCTTCTCAGGATGCGGTAAACCGCACCCCATGAAAGCTTCTTCAAGCTTCAAAACCCTCGTTTCCGGTTCACAATCACAGAGGGAACGCAAACAGCTTCTCCTTAAGGAACAGGACAAGTATGCTGAGCAACCGCACATCAGCAACCCTGTCCCCTGAACCTTCAAGAGCCACATCCAGGCTACAAGACTTCTAGAAGCGAGTTCTTTGCTGCAAACCGCAACCATTCTTACATAGTTACTGCAAACCGCAACTGTGCGAACGGTAGCTACGGAAGAGCCACAACTAAAGCCACCACGCGGAAGAGCAAAGCTATTTCAAGAAAAACTACTTTCCAACTAAACGAGAAGGAAAGTGGTTACAAAACGAATGCGGAAGAGTTTCAACCAACTTCCCAAGTATCTAAAACGATCTCTTCCGGCAACGCTACTTACAGGGAAAATACTTTCCACCAAAGCGTGAAGGAAAGTGGCTCCAGAACAGCGGTAACAAGTCTGCCTATGACTAGTTACCCACCTATGGACCGCATAGAATAAACAATGGTGGGCACAACCCTGCCTATGATCATGTTTATTTGCCCATAGTCCAGATTCACATTGTTCGATCAAACACGGCCAACAATGACGCAACTACCCCACGATCCTCAACAAAACATGGCAAACGAAGTTCGGCAACGAGGTAACCGCAAAGAACAAACGGTTACCAGAGAACTTCATCTCTGAGGATGTGCGGTTACTTGAGAGATAAACCGCAGAAGACGTGCGGTTACTAGAAATCTTAACTGGAGAACACGAACACCCCACAAAACAGGGATCATCGTTACATGTCCAGTTGCTGAACATAGAGCTTGAGCAAAGTAATTACAACTTTGCACCAACTGATGCAGAGATTCTAACTACACTGAAGAAAACATCTTCAGTCACGATCTCAAAGGTTGGTTCGAATTCTGCTAATACCTTCAGTCACCATCTCAAAAGTTGGTCCGAAACACCAACAGGTGGCTGATGACATCAGAAAAAGGCAGAAACAGTCAAGTCTTTGGCTGAGAATTCCGCATCAGACGGAACTTGCTCACCATACACCCTTCACAAAGGAAGAAACAATCCACTAGAAAGGGCCTACTACTTAAAGAAGATGCCATCTGCATGGCATAATCTTAACCTTCTAGTCAACATAGTCCAGTATCCCTCCCACATGCGACTCGCATACGGAAGGAACACTAGACTGGGGGGACTTGAAGGGGTATGGTCCCAAATATCGCGTCAGCACGACCGCGAATGACCATTACCCTCATTAAAAACCCCCAACAGCAATTAACTATCCAGTATCCGCGTAGACACACGCGAACACTACGGTCCAATCTGTCCATCGATGAGAAGACTTACCTTAAGGACGGAAACTAATGTTACGCATAGCGATGCGGCCTCGCACCGCATCCTATGAACATTTTCGTCACGACAAGGGATCTGGACAACAGTAACAGTCACTCAACAAGCGATGCGGCACAACACCGCATCCCTCGCAAATCATGGATGGAACAACCAATGCGGGAACAACACCTATGACCGCAAGCAGCGATGCGGCTTGGCACCGCATCCTGCCTACAAGGCAAGTGGGTCTGACACCACAGTGCAAATGGCACTGGGAACAGTCGCCTACTAGCCCACGTATGAACAAAAGTCTGACACCACAGCCGGACGTGGCATCACCACAGCATCCGACAGGTCTGACACACCTGCAAATAGCTGTGCGATGTCAGACTAGCTACTCAACTACCCTCCTTCACTCATCGGCTATAAATACTCACCCCAAACCAGGTTTGAGGTATCACTTCCGAACTCTCTCAATACTACTACTATCATACTTTGCTTCCCAAGCAACTTACTGATTCTCACGCCGGAGAGTGGTAACAAGGAGCACCCCCCACCCCATCCTCCTTGTTACGAGTCACGGTTTGTTTCCTTGTGCAGGAAACCCACCACCAGACGATCCAGCCAACGATCCTCGGAAAGAAGGGATTAACCCTCTTGACGAGATCAGTGAGTTAACCTACCCGGTTAACCATTGTTTCATCAACGCGGCTCAGGTATTCATCATCTTCGGAAGAGGATGCAATTCGCCAACTGGCATACAGTTACACACCCGATGCATTAGACGAGTATATAAGGATGTCTGAAAGAATCGCACGTCTATGTTTGCACAAGTTTTGCGATGGGTTGTCAAATTGTATAGCAAGAGATACCTGCGGAGACTGAACGCAAACGACGTTCAAAAATTATATCAAGCACACGAACAGAGACATGGTTTCCCAGGAATGCTCGGGAGCATTGATTGCATGCACTGGCCGTGGCAGAACTGCCCAGTTGCCTGGCAAGGTCAGTATACTAGGGGAGATCATGGACATCCGACTATTATTCTAGAGGCTGTTGCGTCACAGGATATCTGGATCTGGCATGTTTTTTTTGGTCTACCTGGTTCGCTCAATGACCTTAACATCATATACAAGTCATAGATATTTGACGATGTAGTGGCGGGTACAGGTCCAGACACAAGTTTTACGGTTTCGGTGGTGGAATACAGGCGAGTTTACTACCTAGCCGATGGAATATACCCAACGTACTCAACAATCGTTAAAACTATTCCGCACCCGACAGACGAAAAAAGAAAAAAATTTGCGAAGTATCAAGAGGGTGCGAGAAAAGATATTGAACGGACTTTTGGTGTTCTACCAAAAAAGGGCAAATCATTGAACATCCAGCACGCGTGCGTTCGGCTACACCAAAGAGGTTACGACACATTATGTACGCTTGTATCATCATTCATAACATGATCATTGAAGACGAAGGTAGAGCGATATGCGAGTACGACGAAAACGCGTCTACTGGAAATTATGTTCCGGTTAGTGGGGAACAACAAGATTTGAAGATGTTCGCTCTACGTAACGAGTACACACATCATAACCTACAAGCGGACTTGGTGGAGTACATTTGGAACAACGCTCAAAACGAACCCGACGACGACATGGAGGACGAAGACTAGTAGCTTATTTTAATATATTAGGATTTTTTTTAAGTTTCTGTAATGTTTTTTAATATTAATGAAAATATTTTGTTAGTTTATTTGTTAAATGTTAAAAAAAAGTAGAAGATTAAAAAAATAAAAAACATAAAAGTGGTGGGGTAGGATCATCTAGGACCATCATCCATACCCTCTAGTTTTGTTGGATGGATCATCCTTGGGAGGACTATGATGTGGCGCCTACATGGCGGATCATCCTCACTTGGAGGACCATCACCATACCATCTAGCCTTAAAGCCCATATGTTAGCCAAAACCACACAGAAGAAAACCGTATTCAACTCTAGAATTTAATACACACCCTATATATTAAATATGTTATACGATTAATAACTACAACCTTCACCTTTAGGGTAGGGGGTATAATGCTCGGTGAATGGTGTGGCGAGTGTGAGTCACCTATCGGTGACCACACCCAGTTGTTTGAGTTATGCAGTGAGTGGGTAATCGGTGAGGGAATTCGGGATATGTTCACCGATTTGATTGAGTGCATTGGGGGAACAAATTTGACCGTTTTATAGCCGTTATTTAGTAGCCGTTTTATATAAAAAAATAATTTTTCCTTATAAAAACAATACCATTCAACATCATTTTTCACCATTTTCTTCTCCATCCAACTCTATTTTAAAAAAAAATCCACTTCTTCTATTTTTTCAATGGATGATATACCACCGCTATTCCTTCCAATTGATATTAGTGAAGACGATGATTCTTCCTCGAGCGATAGTAGTTTAATTTTTTTGAGTAAATTTCAAAGTTCGTCCTTTATGTATGTCTAATATATCAAAGTATGTCCTTTGTCTTTAATAACCTCAGAAAACATCCTTAATGTTTGAAAAACCAATCAAGTTATGTCCTTTACCCTAAACCATGTTTGTTTTCCCAGTTAAGTCAGGTCATGTGAGAAGCACATGAGGGTATATTGGTCATTTTACCCTAAATAAAAAATATATAAATATCATAAAGCACCACTGTAAATCATGGTCCTCTCTCTCCCAATTTCTCTCACAACTGTGTGTCTCCCACTCTGCAAATCATGGTTCTTCTCCGATCAAGCACCGCTGTTATGACCACCAGACCAACCACCACTGCCATACACCTCACCAGACCGACCACCACCGCCACCACCTGCACACACCCCACCGTTGAATCGGCCGGTACCTAAATGCCGGTCTCCATCAAAATTAACAAACCAAAATTAACACAATCAACCAAATTAACAAACCACTGCCAAAATTAATATTTACACACATAGCTGGAGGTTCACGGCGTACAAATCAATAACAATTTCTTCGTATAGCTAGCTGTAACACTCTTGGTTTCTTCTTCAAACCAACCTTAAAAACCACAACCTGCTTCAAAGGCTTTGTGTATAACACCAAATCATCAATTAACTCAATCAATCAACCAAATTAACACCTCAATCTCATACTCAAAAGCATCAATTAACTCAATCAATCAACCAAATTAACACCAAATCAATTCACATAAACAACATAAACAGTATAATCAGTAAAAAAGTCACAAGTGTGTCGAAATCGTTACGGATAGGTGACTGGCCGGAGCCGGTTTTTCTTCGGCTGCCGGCGGTGCTGATTTCTCTGGCTACACACCCTCATCTAAACCCCTCCTCCTCTGACAACTCCCACCTGCGAACACCCCCTTTCTCGGCTACCTGGTCCGACCGAACAGGGGCCTTTGTTTACCGTCGTCTCGCACCACCGCCGCCGTGCTCGCCGCTGCCGGCGGTGCTGATTTCTCTCGCACCACCGCCGCCGTGCTCGCCGCTACCGTCGTCTCCCTCTCTCTCTCACCTGCCACCACAGCCACACACCACCTGCCCCTTTATTTGGTCTGCGAAGACGGCGGCTAGGGTTCCGATCCGAGAGAGAGAGAGAGAAAGAGGAGGGGTGAGTGTGGGAGTTCTTGGTCGCCGGAGTTGGGCGGTGGTGTTTCACCGGAGAAGAAGACCAGTAGGTCGGTGGTGGGTGGTGGTTGTGGTAGGATAGTCGGAGAGAGAAGAAGGTGTTTATATATATATATATATATATATATATATGTGTGTGTGTGTTTTGTCTGTGTATATATATAATATATAATATATATAATTTTAAAATTGTTTTATTTATTGTTTTTTATAATGATTTATTTTAACATTTTGGATAAACTGACCAAAATACCCTTATGTGGGGTTGACTTAGTCAAATTTAACCTTAAAAACTAGCTGTGTTAGGACTAAAGGACGTAACATGTAAGGGTTTGCAAACATTAAAGATGTTTTCTGAGGTTATTAAAGACAAAGGACATACTTTGATATATTAGACATACATAAAGGACGAACTTTGAAATTTACTCAATTTTTTTTTTCCAAATTCTTATTAACGAAGCCGCTCAACTGGAAGACACGGGCACTTCTAGAAAAAAGAAATCTGTCCGTCGAGATCGAGTGAAATGTCACGAGAACCTTATGAGAGATTATTTTGTCGAGGAGCCCGTATTCAACGAAGACGTTTTTCGTCAAGGGTTTTATATGTCCAAAAGGTTGTTTTTAAAAATTTTGAGTGACGTGCAAGCGAATAACTCGTGGTTTCAAGACGTCGTGGATGCGAGTGGTAGGAAGAGTTTTACATCGATAAAAAAAGTTACTTCGGCGATTAAGCAACTAGCAACCGGTAACGCTCCAGACGAGTTCGACGAGTATTTAAATATGTCCACAAGGACTTCCCGAGAAAGTCTATAAAATTTTTGCGAAACGGTATGTAATTTATACGCTTTCGAGTTTTTACGTAGACCTACTAGCCACGACGTTGCGCTCTTGTACCAAGCTCATGAGGAGAAACATCACCTTCTTAGGATGTTGGGTAGTCTTGATTGTACACATTTTGTTTGGAGAATGTGTCCAACGGAGTTGTGGGGTCAATATATGAGGGGGATCACAGTCACCCGACAGTTATGCTCGAGGCGGTGGCCTCTCAGGATTTATGGATTTGACATGCTTTTTGTGGTCCAGCAGGTTCACAAAACGACATCAACGTGCTCCAACAATCTCCGTTATTTCTTACTGAGCGAAATGGAACAACACCAAAATGCCCATTTTACGTGAACAACCACTTATACAAGCGTGGATACTATCTTACCGATGGAATCTACCCTACTTGGTCCGTGTTTGTGAAATCATTTCCGTATCCTCACATTGTGAAAGAAAAGAAGTTCAAGAGGCAACACGAGGCGGCAAGAAAAGACGTGGAGCGGGCTTTTGGTGTTTTAAAGGCAAAATGACATATACTTCATCGCCCGATGCGTGCTACGAGTGTTAAAAAATTAGGATGGTCGTATATGCGTGCATTATTATGCATAATATGATTCTAAAAGACGACGGAAACGCGATTGCACAGGTACATATCCGGGATCCTCCAGTCGAGCCCGTTTTCGAAGACACTGCTTATAACGAGCTCATTGATGAAGATACGCATTATAGACTAAAATATGATCTTGTGGAGCATCTTGGAGAACAAGATTTACCCCACCTTTTGGCGGATTCCGACGACAAATTGTTAAATTAGTTTTTTTTAATTTATTTTTATATTTTAATGTCATGTTATTTATTTTAATTTTATGTAATGTGTTTTTTTTAATTAAAAGTACCTTTATTTACATTAAAATATGTTTTGTTTATTTATGAATAATTTCTAGAAAAAAAAATATATAACTCAAACACCCTAGGGTGATTAACCATGCCCCTGATTGAGTGCAAATGATGAGTGAAATTGGGAGTTGACATGAAATAATATTATTGGGTAGGATTTCACTCAATCACCCTAGAGTAATTAACCATACACTCCACCTAGAAAGTTATAGCTCCAACTCAATCATATTCGAAACCATGCGGTCCTGAACGTAACACGATTATTTGACCAGATAATCTACAGTTCTACCTCAACAACTTGACCATGTTCTCAAATTTAATAAACACCAATAATGCTTTTTCTGTCTTGTTGATTTTTTTTTTAATGATAAAAAAATTATACATAAAATAGGAATGATCACAATAAAGGTGTTTTAGAATTTTGTTATCTTATATCACATACTTTGTTTTTTTATTGTATATAACATGTTTTGTTTTGTTTTAATACTATTTATTATTATTTTGTTTTGTTTTAATACTATTTATTATTATATGATAATAATTTGTACATGTAACTGTTTCTTTTACTTTACGTAGAAGTTGTAATATCATAAAACCTTTTTTTTTAAATAGGATTTTTAAAGATGGTATTTCACGTCTGGGTGAGGTTCTAGAGTGAACATTAGTGTATTTGCGAACTGAGGAAACAAAATCTTGGTCATTGATTTACACACGTGGATGGCTAGGATTTCATTATTAAATCATAAAATATACTAGTGTATTTAATCATCAAATTCTGACCATTGATTTACACACATGTATGACTAGGATTAGTTCGCTCAGTTCGCAAACTACACTAGTGTTTACTTTTGAACCTAATCCTTTCACGTCATGTGTTTCTTTTTTCGAATTATATTTACGAGGCCTTCGCTATTCAAAACAACGAGTTAAAAATAACAAAAGGAAAGGGTTTATTTCACTATTTGAGATAGCAAACTCGTAGATTACTTTTTAGTTTCAATAAAATATACATCTAGAAGTTGAAATAATTAGGGCTGTAAACGAACCAAATGAACACGAATAAGGCCTTGTTCGTATTCGTTCGTTAAGGAAATAAATGTGTTCACGAACGGTTCATGAACACTTACCGAACGAGATTTTATGTTCGTGTTCGTTCATTAAGGAAATAAGCGTGTTCGCGAACGGTTCACGAACACAAACGCAAACGAACACAAACAAACACAAATAAATTTGGAGAATGCGACGAAGGATAAAGATAGATGGCCCAGAGAGTAGCACTCGAACTTGAATCCCTTATTGTGGAACGGAGGTCGATCGTATTCGCCGATATAAATAATAAGAAATGAAAGAGAAATAATGCATAAACAAGGTGAAAGTGGGTTTCCTAGTTTAATTGTTAGGGTAATAAAATATATAAAAGTTTAATAATACGAAAAGTACAAATAAAATATAAAAAAATACAAAGATCTTCAATTAAAACACAAACATGCGAACATAAACGAACGCAAATCAATGAATGTTCATAAACATGTTCACGAACACCTTACTGAACGTTCACGAACACAATCGAACGAACGAGACCCCTGTTCATGTTCGTTCATTTAACTAATCGAACGAAATTTCTTGTTCATGTTCGTTCGTTTATTAAACGAACGAACATAAACGAACTTCCCGCCGAACGGTTACAGCCCTAGAAATAATAAGAAATATTTTGTAAGGAATAATAAGTTTAAACCAGTCAGAATATTCTATTTGATATTTGTATTTAACGAGTTGAGATCGACCAACACGTTGCGATGGGGTGCTGATTATGAATATAAGTCACTATATAAATTGCGAAAGTGCGGCAAGATCTAACCAATTATTTGATATACAATTGAAACAAAATTCAAACTTTCTCAAATGAAATTCCATCTATATGAATGTTTTCAAAGATTTTGTTTAATTTTTCCTATGATTAAAAACACACACAACCATCAGTCATCACATAAACTCACACCAACCCAACAAAGGCCATCTCTTGCTTCTTCATCTTTCTCAAAAACACACACAATAATCACATACATGCTCTTTTAAATAAAAGGTACGTGATGGTTGAAGTATAACAATCACAGGGACGAAAAACCAATTCTAGAATTTCACAAATTAAATTATTGATAATCAAAGATATATTTGATTATCACCGATTGAAAATTGAATGAAACACACAAACAAAAAAGAAATCAACTTTGACTTTGCAAAAGTCAAAATGGTTTTAACATCCTAAACAACACTTACGTGATTAAACTCGCGTCAAAACTTTCTGGAAATGGATCGAAAATTATAATACAAAATGGAATGTGAATAAAATTCTGGAATTGTATTTTGTTGATCTCACAAAATAAAATTCAAAATACTAAAAGCTGAAAAAGGTTGCTGTTTATTCAACCCAAATAGAAACTATTATTAAAAAAGGTTGTTGTTTACTTTATTTAATTTGTTTAATCCAGAAACCCTAAATTTCTCATCTCTCTAAACACCACCACCCAGTCCTGTCATCAAACCACCGGTCACTGAAATCCATGCTCTTCTCTATCACCCACGTCTACACAGAGTTTTTTCCCAAACTAGTGTAGGTGGAAAACTTATTTACCAAAATGGGTTATTTGAAAAATATTTACCAAAATAGGTGTTTTTTAAAAACTTCATTTTTCTCACTCTTAATCTTGTTGAATAAAAACTAATTTGATTGTAGAAATTATTCTTTTCAAAAACATAAGAAAAGAGTTTTACAATAAATAACAAAAATATATATATATATATTTTTTTTTGTTGGATCGTGATAGTTTGGTAAAAAGAAAATTCATGCTTCTTTAACTCTGTTATTAATATTTTGTTTTAACTCTTTTAAAATAGAAATATGTTTAGTCTTTGATAAAATTTTTCTACTTATTTTATAAATACTTATTTATAAAGTTTTTTTTTTTCAACCCAGTAACTCTACATGTGGTAATAAAATACCTTTTTTGAGATTTAACTGTATATAATGTGATAAAAAAATATAAGTATGTGTACTGAATTTGAATAATGGCACTTTTAACTAGTTTCTTTTAAAAATTAATTTTATTTAAAAAGAGAAATCTTATATTTTCATCTACACTTTTTTATGTGGTAACCTGAATTAACAATATAACAAAAAGTACGTCCATGGGGCTTAGAAAATTTAATAGTAAGTCTAATTTTATAAAATACTCATCCCACATAAAATCCAATGAACAATACAACCCACAGGTAAAGGTATGTAAAATCATTTAAAAAAAAAAGATATAAATGCTTTTTTTATAAGTTAAAAGGAAACATATTTATAAATATATACGTAAAAAGATTACAAAAATATTTATAAAAGACAATAATGTTTACTTTTTATGAAAAGTTAAATAAAGCTCATACAAAAAAAAAAAAACTTTTTATACAATATCATAATTCAACAATATAGTTTCTAAATTTACTAGAAAAAGTATATCGTACATTACGGCTTAACGTACTTCACTTACGACAACGTGCGTGATTTGTTTTATAACAAGCGTGATTAATGTTTTCAATATGCGTGATTATTGTGTTTCAACATGCGTGATTTTGGATTTTTGAGTTATAACCTGCTTGATTTTAAAATGAACGTGCGTAAGTACCTGTCGTACGTGATGTACGTTAAGCCATAATGTACGTTAACCTTCCTCAATTTTCTAAACCCCATTGAGACACATTTTTTTATATTGTTAATTCAGGTTACAACATAAAAAAGTGTATATGAAAATATAAGATTTCTCTATTTTAAAAGAGTTAAAACAAAATATTAATAACAGAATTAACGACGCATTATTTTTTTTTTTCAAACTATCACGATCCAACAAAAAAAATATATATTTTTGTTATTTATTGTAAAACTCTTTTTCTTATCTTTTTGAAAAGAATAATTTTTACAATCAAATTAGTTTTTATTCAATAAGATTAAGAGTGAGAAAAATGAAGTTTTTAAAAAACACCTATTTTGGTAAATATTTTTCAAATCACCCATTTTGGTAAATAAGTTTTCCACCTACACTAGTTTGGGAATAAACTCCGTCTACACATCGTCGCCATCCTAGGTGAGTTTGTTGATTGGTTTATTGTATTCTTCTAAATTAACTAATTAAATAAAACTAATAACGAAATGTATTCTATGCCGAGAATACCCGGAAACCAGCGATCACCTTTTTGTCTCGTGTGACTACGCTCAAATTGTTTGGCAGGTCCTGTTTCAGTGGTGCAAAACACATCCCATCTTGGCTTTCAGCCTTAGGGATATCCTTGATTCCCACAAGCAATTCGATGGTTCAAAGGAAAGAAGAAAGGCATTTCATGCGGTTTGTTTGGTGACGATTTGGAGTATATGGAATATGAGAAACGAGCTTATGTTTACGGGGAAAGATAAGTCAGTAATCAACATTGTCGAAGAGATCAAGACTAAGAGTTTCCTTTGGATAAAGAATCGATCAAAAAATCTGGAGCTGACCTTGGACCATTGGCGTAATTTCGATGTGTTTAAAAAAAAATCGAATTTTTGTCGGTTTCATGTTGTCTTTGTTTGGTAGATAATTGTAATCGGTGATTGTATGTTTGGTGCTAGCCACTGGCTAGAAATTAATAAAATTTTATGTTGGCCGTTTAAAAAAAATAAATAAAACTAATAACTCATTTTCAAAATTCATCATTTCAAAACAAACCTAATTTACGATGAAGGATAATTTCACAGTATCTATAGAATAAAATGTAGGATAAAGTTAATATGTGTAGGTTATATGTAGGATACATTTCTATATGCATAAGATAAATTTCAATGTATATAGGATAAAGTGTTTTGCCCTATTAATTAGGAAGAGAATAATTAATGGAATGAGAGATAACCTATTTAGTGTTTTATCAGGAGGCTCTTTGTCCTCTCTCTTCTCATATTAAAGTTTCTTTTCAAAATATCATTCCCTTAGAGCACCCGTAGTGGGGCGTTTTTTTTTTTTAAATTGAAAAAAAACGCCCTAAAACGCCCCTCCCCCCACTACACCCGGCGTTATTTTCAAATAAAATGGATGTTGGCGTTGTTATTAAAACGTTGAACATGCAAGAGGGGAATGTTGACTTGGAGTGCATGTGGCCAATGAGAGTGCCAATGTCTGACGAGTTAATTAATGCCCCACACTTTTGCAAAGGGAGGAGCAGCTTTCTCTTTGTCCCAGCCAATGAGAAACTAGTATGTGTTTTTTTTTTTTAATGCCCCATGCTGACTGGGATGACACATGTCGGATAATGCCCCATGGTGAGGGCATTATAACAATTTACCACTACACATGGTCTTATCTATAGGTAAAGGTTCTTCTACAAAGGGCCCTTTTACCTAAGGAGTGTAAGAATGAATATGATGAGGACATGTGGCATTGAATAAAATTAGAGATTAAGGGTTGTAGTGTAATTTCACATAAAATTCAATTATGGAACAAGATCATGCAAAACCGTTTTCAAGGAATTTTATGAAACCATATATCCGATTTATGTTGCATGTATCTTTTATTATATAACAAATTCGTCTCATCATTGGTTTATAACTCCCTCGTTCATCCAATATTTTATGATCAACGTATGGTGTTTTGATGATTATTTTCTATTTCTAAGCATGGTGTTTTATGATCAACGTATGGTGTTTAAATCAATTGGTATTGTTTTATCCAGAAAAATCGTATCAGCCTTTTTTTTTTATTTGTAGGTATAAAACACCATACCTATTCCAAACACATGACTACTTGAATTGCATTACACTCATTGTGTTTTAGCCATTGTATCTTAACACCATCTGAAAATGATTAGTATTGCAATTCCAGATGTTAAAACACCATGAAGTAAAAAGCAATACAATCATTCCAGATGTTAAAACACCATGACTTGAATCACAATACAATGTTAAAACACCATGACTTAATCACAATACAATTTTTTCCAGATTCCATATATTAAAACACTATGACTTATATCACAATACAATGTTTTCAGATATTAAACGCCACGCCTTGGATCTTAATCCAGTTTCTTCCAGATATCAAGCAAGAAACACGTGTGTTAACACATGGTGTTTTGCACCAAAACACAATTAAGCAATAAACGGTTAGGAGATGAGGAAATCGTCAAAGAAAGAAGCCGCAAATGTTGTTAGAAGGAGGTTTAGGGTTTTTTTTTGCGGTGGCCGGAGGTGGAAGTTCGCGACGAAGTAGGGTAAGGGAGAAGAGAATCCCTGATTTTATGCTTGAAGATCGTAGTTATAGGATAAAAGTGTTATAGTTTCTTCATTTTAATGGTGTTTATTGACACTTATTATCCCATCAAGTCAAATAAGTCAAAATAGTTGTTACATTTTTGTTATTATGATCTCAGCCATTAAAAATTAGATCTAAGGGTGTAAAATACTTCTTACACTTTTTAGAATAAACACCCTTTGTAGGATAACGTCACCCACTAAAATTTGATCTCAGCCTTTATAGTGGTAATATTAAATACTAATAAATTTGACGTGCTAAAGATACAAATAACTATCAAATTATTAGTTCGAGAAATTACACAAACGAACCCGTTCAACAATAAAATCACATAATTATTTCACGATAATTCGAATCAAAAGTACAAAACAGAGCCTAAGTGTTTAAATTAGTTTGTTAATGAACTTGATCAATTTATTAATATGCTAATGACGTTCATCAAGATAAAATGTGTCTATAATTTTAATCTTGATACCAAAGGAACAATTAACGGTTTTGTGTTTGTCTATGAATTCAACTTCGTTATAGAAATTATACAATGTGTTTTAGTATTCCAAGCAGCGTGAATCATATTTAATACTTTCATCACATGCAACTCGCACATTAAGATCCAAACGGCATGAGCTTAAAGTAGCGAGTTGGCTCTAACCAACGAACTGCGATTGGTTAGACATAGATGGAGGGAACATCCAAACAGTGTGACGTTTAGTATTGATACAAACGTTTTAATAAAAAAGAATCATTGCACCATAATTATTAATGATCATAAGTCGAATCAAAATAAGAAACATCTTATGTGTTGAAACTATTTTACTAGATCTAATTTCCTTACAATTATTGCTTTATTTATTAATCAACCGTCAATTATTGATATTATTCAGTTGTTCCTATTACTATTAATTGGTTTATGCTTACTTAATTTTTAGTTCATTAATCAATCCCGCCTCCTGTTACGCATACTTGTTCTAATCGTCCTTGGCTATAAAACTGTTAATCCGCATTCCCTATGGACACGAACCTTACTTCCACTCATACTATCAATATTAATGTGTAATGTTGTAAGTTCACAATTACATATTTATTTGTTGGATTCGACACCCATCATTAATGGGTTTGTAGCGTAAAACATTGTCTTCTCTGTCGCGAAATTGGTTTGACATGTGACCTAACCCAATCCAAGCCGGCCTACCCATTTAGCCAAGTCTAATTAAATGCATATACATTATTGGTTCAAAACATTTTTACACCCCCTCACTAAATATTCTGAATCCGTCAGTGAGTAATATATATATATAACCAAAGGGTACACTAAACATCATACAAATGCTAAAATCTAAAACCGTAACACCCTAAAACCATAAAAGAAGACCCAACTTATATTAAGAACCAAAAACATAAACATATAAGACTGTGGGGTATGGTGGGGCTTGGGTGGGGCTTGGGTTAGGGTATGGGTTAACACGTGTAATTTCAAAACTCAATTCACAAACCCACTTTGGATGGGGTATGGTGGGCGTGGCTTGGCTGGCGTGGCCAAGCCACATCAGTTTTTTTTAATATATATTTATAACCATTAAAACTACATAAACATACAAAATAATTATTAAAATAAACATACAAAATAATTATCAAAATAAAAAACTATCATTCTTCGTCGTCTTCGTCGGTTTCGAACCCAAGAATCGTTGAAACATGATCCATCAAATCAGATCGAAGGTTGTGATGTATATCCCTTGACTTGATCAAAAATTCATTTGCCGCTTTATCTTCGTCTGTTACGTTACCTGGTTGGGGGTCATCGTCATCATAGTAGGTAACGACCGCTCTACCTTCATCCTCCAAAATCATGTTGTGAAGAATGATACATGTGTACATCACGTTTCCAATCTGATCCTTGTCCCATAGTCGACAAGGCATTGCCAATATTCGCCACATTTTCTTCAAAACACCGAATGCTCGCTCGACGTCTTTACGTGCAGCCATCTGGACCCTGTTAAAATTTAATCTCTTTGGATCTGTGGTACCGTGTCTTGTGAACGATTTTACGAAAACCCCCCACTCTGGGTAAATCCCATCAACTAGGTAGTACCCATACACGTACTCAACCCCGTTTATAAAGAAAATTCCTTTGGGTCTTATACCATTTACCCGATCATTGAAAAGGGACGAGTGGTTTATGATGGTAATATCATTATGTGAACCTGGCATACCGAAGAATGCATGTCATATCCAAAGATCTTGGGACGCAACCGTTTCAAGCATGATGGCTGGCATCCCGTGAAATCCACTAGTGTGAGCGCCTTGCCATTGGGTAGGACAACGTTCCCAAGCCCATTTCATACAATCTAAACTACCTAGCATCCCGGGTAGCCCATGATAATCTGCGTGATGTTCCAATATTTGTTGCATGTCACTGAAAGGGGGCTTTCTCAAATATCTTTTCCTATAAAGTTCTATAATACACGAACAAAAGTTGTGAAGACTTTCTCTAGCTACACGTGCAGACATTTTTAAATAGTCATCCATAATGTCCGAACTATTGTCGTACGCTAACTGCCTAAGTGCGGCCGTGACCTTTTGCCACGTACTAAATCCTAATTGCCCGGTTACATCGGGTTTTTGTTGGAAATAAACATACTTCTCCGCAAGATCTCTAGATATCGTTAAAAATAAGTTTCTACTCATACGAAAACGACGCCTAAACATTTTTTCATCATACTTAGGTTCCGCTGAGAGAAGTAATCGCTTACCAACAAATTGTTAGCGGTGTGCCGTTCACGAGCGATGTACATTCTCCTCCGTTTAGGTTGTTGAGTCTCTTCGTCATCGTCTTCGTCGTCCACGATAGCTTTCACCACCGTCGCGATCGTTTGTAGAAATATTTCCGCACCATCGTCAGATGATGATGACGATTCACTATAACTTGAAGAACTCATGGCAAGATTGTGTTTTATGTTTTTGATATTGTGTGAGAAAAATGTTAAATATGGTAAGGTATTTATAAAGGAAAAAAAAATTAAAAACTTGCCCCCAACGGCTAGTTTGAATTGGCCATTCACAACCCGCCATGTCAGCTAGCTTCCCCCCCCCCCCCCCTCCACGCCAGGCTTGAAATCCAAGCCCCAAGGGCCACGCCCCAACCCAAAACCCATACCCATAGTCTAAAAAAACCCCAAAACTTATAGAATCTCCTCCATCTCCTTTTCATTATATAAACCCACGTAACAAAATATATTGTGATATATAATAAAAACATATCCTAAAATGCCCTGGTGTCGGTGAGAACTGTACGTAGCTAGTCTATGTGAGAAAGACCTATGATAAATCAATTATTTAAAAAGTTGTTTTCAAGCCATCAATTTAGATTTTAGACACATCTTTTAGAAACTTTTAGGCTTTATGTTGGGATAAGATTTAGACTACGACAATCATTACAGCTAATATTGTTAAATTTTAAAATCTTCTGTACGTTAAAAGACCTTTTAGTTACATTATTTTAACTGGAGGGTAGAAAATGAATAAATCTAATATAATTAAATATCGTTAGTTTATCTATACGTGTATACAATTGAATTGTTTTAGTGTTATAAAGTTAAATCGTAAATCAAACCACTGCTAGCCATTTTTGACCTCTTTAAACTATACCAAACCATTTAACAACTGTAACACAGGGGCGGTAATGGAAATTGTGAAACCTGGGTGTTAAATGGTATTATATTATGTGTGTTGGTGCCGTTTAAGTGATTATATGCCACAAATGAGGTAACTACGAGTGTTTATGGCTTTACAGGTTAATTGCTTAATTTGGCGACTTTCGGACGCTTAGTGATGGAATGGAACAAGATAGATGATTATCAAGAGATATCACACTATTCGGGACGTGGTCCGGGCAAAAAGTTAGCTTCAAAGAACAAGATATGGAAGAGGTTGAAGTCTAAGGGCCGTTTGGTAATTAATTAGAAGCTGAATCATAGCTTAAAGTCCAGGGTCCAAAATGTAACTTATGGTGTGAACAAGTGTGAACACATGTGGTTTACTGTTTGAAGACATGGGTTACGGTTTACAAAGAATTTCAAGGTAGTTGAGCCGTAGCTTACGGTTGGTTAACCGTAAGCTACGGCGGTTTACATGGGGGCGCACGAGACTTGTTCTTTTTGAGGGATTATAAGGGTTTAAAACCCTAAGTTGAAGAAGACTTCCTTTATTCCGAAAATTAGAAGAAAAATACAGAATTTTCAGCTCTCAAATCACCACAAGATCATCATCATTCCTCACCAAATCACCGGATCATCATGCAATCAACTCTTTATCAAGATCTTGAAGATTGTTCGTGCATCATGAGCGGCTAAATCTCCCGTGATCATCTCCGGGACTAGTGTTGTGTTTGAAACATTGGGTTTACGTATATTTAAGACTTTTTGGATTAAGATTTGATTAATCATTCGGTTAGTCTTTCTTATTGCAACTTGTTTCGATTAAACAGTTGTTTGATTGTCGTAAACATCCGTGTTCATCAATTATTTGGTTTTTTCATCAACAATTGAGATTAAATTCTAAGTTGTCATTGTTCCTAAACCTTTAATCATTGAGCTTGTTTATGAAATCTATGATTGGTAATTAATTGGATTACTATTCATTTGCATCAATCTTTCGGTTTCGATCGTGGATCATTGCAATCAAATATATTGTCCGTTAGTTATTTATCAAAACAAGTTTTACCAAATCATGTCTATGTGATTTCCAAC
This sequence comes from Helianthus tuberosus, assembly GCA_030545235.1. Taxonomy (NCBI): domain Eukaryota; kingdom Viridiplantae; phylum Streptophyta; class Magnoliopsida; order Asterales; family Asteraceae; genus Helianthus; species Helianthus tuberosus. The sequence goes on from CM060424.1 coordinate 183,450,420, forward strand.
TCTTAGTAATTACATAACCCGATTTTCTGCATAACCTGAAAACCCGAAGATTGGTCCCTTTCTCATCATTGTTTACAACTACAATTATACATTCGTTTTTCATAATCACTCTCATAATCTGCAAAAAGCAATTAGTTTTAATTTAGATAATCGTCACAAACAACGAGCTTTTATACTTTCCATTGATTCCCCGTGGATTCGACACCTTACTTGCCCTTTACTAGTAAAAGGTGAATAGGACACTTTTAACTATATTTTTGACCGACCTTACGACAGGGGACCTACAATTTGGCCAGGGTGGGCGGCCGCACCCCTAACAAATAATTTCTAGGTCCGCCACTACTATAACATCCAGTTAAACGATCCAAATATGGCCCTCACCTTTTGCCAAATATGACGCACGTAGTGAAGGCGGATGCCCAAATGCAGCTCTCCTCCCGTGGTTAAAAATGAGATACTTTGAATTTTGTTTGCCATATCACCCAAATACATCGCTAAACGCGATATATTGGGTTTGGCCTTAGGAGAAGCTCCTAACCACTCCACCAAGATGGTAACAGACACTCGTACTCACAAGATTAGTCTAACAAAATAAACAGAAAATAAAATTCACATAAACAAAGAGAAAACTTGTATTTCTACAAAACCAACACACCAACTTTACCAAACATTTAGGTATATATCATATCAGATTAATATTTTTAATATGTTCGAGGGAAAGCATATGACTAAGGTCATTTCACGTGGGGCTTAGTGAGACCATGTAGCTTTGACTCCAGCCCATAATCTTGGACTTGTGGTGTGTTCTTATTGGTTATCAACGGTCAACATTATTATATTTAGGCAGGTTCTCGTGTTCATTATATATAAAAGCACTAATTTTTCTTTAACGTTTGCTGACAAATTCCTTTGGATTTTTTCAGATTGTAAGATTAAAAAAAGTATGTTTTTATTATTTTTTTTTATTAAAATATCGTGTTTGCCAGTTCAACAATTTTTTATTAGAAAATCGTGTTTGCCAGTTCAACAAAAAAAATCGTACATCACGACTTGAGAAGAAACCCTTAAATTGTTTTTTACTTTTTTATGCAAGTGTAAGAAACATGGGTGTGATATGGACTGGTCATGCCAATGAGGTGATGGTGGACTTCATCCTTAAACTGAGCGGGTTTTACCTCACCGCACTGTTGTGTCTTCGTGTGAGTGTTCACGGGCTTCGGCCCTGAATGAGGGTTTTCCCCGGTTTGTCAATGTTTTAAATACCGGTATGAACCGGCCGGTTATACCGGTTAAACCGGATATCGGACACGAGTCCGGTACGATAAAGGCCGGCAAAACCGGAATACGGTATGTCTTATGTACCGGCGGTAAATCCAGTTCTACTGGTTCAAACCGTTGTACCGATTTGCATTATCTTAAGATTTGATTTCTTAATTTTAATAAAATACAATATTAAGTTAATATTGATCTTTCATATTCCTGGTAATTAATCTAGTGTTTTCTATTCCAATATTTTAACGTTGTTGAAATTGTTACTCACCTCGTACAACCGTTGTACCGATTTGCATTATCTTAAAATTTGATTTATTAATTTTAATAAAATACAATATTAAGGTAATATTAAGAGTTAACTGCCATTTTCGTCCATGTGGTTTGGTCACTTTGGCCATTTCAGTCCATTTCTCAAAAATGCGCCATTTTCGTCCCCCACGTTCTGGAAAGGTGCCATTTCAGTCCAAAAATCATAACCCAGTTAAGTCAGTTTGTTAATAAGGACTGATTGTGTAAATTTGTAACATAAGGGACCATTTAAGTAAAATGTATAAATATTTGAAAAATGGACTGAAATGGCACCACCGCCACACCAGTTCCCACCACCGTCACCACAGCCATTGCCACCACCACCACCACCGCCACCACCGCCACCACCGCCACCACAGCCACCACCGCCACCGCCACCACAGCCACTGCCACCACCACCGCCACCACCACCACTCCGCTGCCACCACAGCCACCACGCCACCACAGCCACTGCCACCACCACCACTCCGCTGCCACCACAGCCACCACGCCACCACCCCCACTGCCGCCGCCTGCAACTCACCGGAAAAACGGCACCGTTAAAACGAAGTGTTTAAGAGAATGTTACAATGTCTGGCTGTAGCCCCCTAGGATGGTTTTTGATAGTATATAGGAACAGAACAACTACAAGCATGATGGATGCGAGACAGGGTGTAAAATCTCATACCGTTAATTCAACCTCATGTTTTATTGATTAGAGTCAAATACACAAGTAGTCTGATGTCGAAATTCTTTTGTTATTTTAATATGGAATTGGTTGTTGAATAAGAAATGAAGGATAATACTAACAGCCTAGCTGATATATAAGAAGCTATATGCTTTTAGAATGTTTTTGATATTTATAGTTTTTATGGTAAATGCATTACAACAATATTTGTAGTAGTGTAGTACCCAAACCTCATAATTAAGCTTCCAAATTAGTAGTACAGTTTAAGCAAGGCCTATTAAGTAGGGCTGTAAACGAACCGAACGTTCAGCGAACAGTTCTTGAACCGTTCGGCGGGAAGTTCGTTTATGTTCGTTCGTTTAATAAACGAACGAACACGAACAAGAAATTTCGTTCGATTAGTTAAATGAACGAACATGAACAGAGGTCTCGTTCGTTCGATTGTGTTCGTGAACGTTCGGTAAGTTGTTCGTGAACGTGTTCATGAACATTTGTTGATTTGCGTTCGTTTATGTTCGTATGTTTGTGTTTTAATTGAAGATCTTTGTACTTTCTTATATTTTATTTGTACTTTTTATATTATTAAACTTTTATTTATTTTATTACCCTAACAATTAAACTAGGAAAACTCACTTTCACCTTGTTTATGCATCATTTCTCTTTCATTTCTCATTATTTACATCGGCGAATACGATCGACTTCCGTTCCACAAGAAGGGATTCAAGTTCGAGTGCTACTCTCTGGGCCATCTATCTTTATCCTTCGTCGGTTTCGCCAAATTTATTTGTGTTCGTGAACCGTTCGCGAACACGCTCATTTCCTTAACGAACGAACACGAACATAAAATCTCGTTCGGTAAGTGTTCGTGAACTGTTCGTGAACACATTTATTTCCTTAACGAACGAACACGAACAAGGCCTTGTTCGTGTTCGTTCGGTTCGTTTACAGCCCTACTATTAAGTGATTTGGGCTAAAGGTTTTATGCAGTTGACCTGAAGGATGCATGGCAATGAACACATGTAGATAACTCGTCAAAATTCCAGCATATTAGAAACTATTGGAATATTTTGAAGGATAAAACTGGATCTAATCAACTTATTAGCGTCATTATTTAGGATCAACTGCATCTAATTAGCTAGCTTGGGATTTGGAATTGCTTATTCAATGTAAGTGTCCGTTGAGCATGTATGTAGCTTGAATAAATACTTTCTACACCAAGACTGGCCATTTATTCAATACCCTATTTGATGAAGAATGAAAGACTGAAATAATTGAATTGTCAAAAAGGCAAACAAATGACCATGTAGATGCGCTGAATGAAAAATGTTTCCTAACCAGAACTCGCTATGGATATACGCTTCTGATTACATTAGTTATTAATAGTGAGCAATCTTGGAATTTAGTTTTTCTTCTACCCAATTATTTATTTTTTGGAGATGTGTTACTTAAAGCAGTCACGACCCTCATGATTAGGAGGAATACATTGTTTCACTAAATTTTCTCATTCCAGTCTTTTCTATTTGTACTTTTAAGTATTTTTAAGAAGTATATGAGATCAGAGCTTAATTGATTATAAATTTCATCTTCTCCGATCTGTATCAATTCGTAATCTTCGAATTCATTTGGCTGGATATTTAGGTTGCTTTTGTAACATCCCAGACTGTAACTTGTGATGTGCAATTTTTCTACAGGATATCTTAATCCCCTGTTTCAAGTTTTTACACATAATTAATCTTTGTTGCAAACATTTTTGAGAAATGGACTGAAATGGCCAAAGTGACCAAACCACAGGGACGAAAATGGCAGTTAACTCTAATATTAATCTTTCATATTCCTGGTAATTAATTTAGTGTTTTCTATTCCAATATTTTATCGTTGTTGAAATTGTTACTCACCTCGTACAATGTAATACTGTTTATAACTAATAAAAATATTCTAAAATGCTTAATAGTTTACGATAAAATAGTTGTTTTTATATAAAACTATGATAAATTACATAAATCCTAGTTGAGATTGGATTGTTTTTTAGATGAATTTATATTTAATGAAATTTATAGGGTTAACTAGTAACCCGGTTCAACCGCCCGATACAACCCGGTTCAACCGGTTGAACCATTTTAGAGCCCAACCACGTATGACTTAAAAACCGGTTTTTAAAACATTGGTTATTGTTAGTAATGATGTGTAATCAATCTTAACCCTTAATTCAGTTAATTAACGTTCAAAATCTATTCTTACTGTTTTTAAATAATAGGTTTGTATAGGATCTTAACTCGAATGTTTATTATATATCCTCCTAAACCAAAACCAATACTAATGGTGCAGCCCAATACCTATATTTGATTTGTTTTCGTGACTAGCCCATCTACTAAACTCCAATAAAGATTAATTGCCATCACGACAAATTCCTGCAAAGCATCACACCATCTCATCATTACTTAATTTCTTTGTTGAATCTCACGTGTCTATTTATGACGTCCACATTCCCTTATTCCAAATGTAATGTAGATATAAAACAATTCCAACGAAGACTTCTTTTTTTATTTGTTGGCATTTAATTTGTTCAATAAAAGACACAAATTTGAATCAACATAGAATAAAGGCTCACTTAATTGTGAGCCCTCACTTAATTGCATTCATGGCAAATGATTCCAGCCCAGCTAGTTGATGCATTGGAAATGATGGGGAAGGACTCGGGTTCGACTCTTGATCCCACCCGAGTTTTCTACTACAGTGCATTTTCTCTAGAGGGTCGGCTCTTGTGGAGGGTGCAACTATTGTCATGTGGCAGGAGGCTGGAAATTTTCTCGGGGACAGCGTAACGCCCCTCTCGACCAAGCGTGGGCCCGGTTAAGACAACATAATCCTGGTAATGAGTGGTGGCGGGTCTGCGTCTTGCGGGTGTGAATTAGCCCTCTGTTGTGAAGTTCACCTGTCAAAAAAAAAATTGCATTCATGAACTTTTTTTTTCTACTTAATACTATACGGTGTTTGGTAGTCAGATTTGGTCCCTTAGTTTTTTTACCTCCTCGACTTTCTAATACATGCCGGTATATATTCGAATGTGTCTACTAGGTGTTATAAATTCGTGTTTTTACATCACGCTTTTTTCCAGGTTTTAGTTGTTGTTCAGTTGCTACTTAGGCTAGAGGATGTGGTTTAAAGCCTCTAGGGGCTTTATCACGCCACATCAACTCCACTAGGCGGCGCCACCTCATATGGGGTGCTTTAAAGCTCCTTCCTTTAAAATCCTTGCAATGGTTTAAAGCCCCTTTTAAACAATATAAAAAAAGAAAAAGGAAAAGGAAATCAAAAAATAGGAAAATGTGATTGGTGGAAAAGAAATGGGTCCCACACGCATACTTAACAGCGCCAGTGGCGGACCCAGAAATTATTTGCTGGGGGTGCGGATGAGTGGTTCAAGCATATTTTCAGAGGGTGCGGTCGGGTTTTTTACCTGAAAAATACACTAAATTTTTTTTTCAAGGGGTGCGCCCGCCCGCCCACCCTGGGCTTCACCTAGGTCCGCCCATGAATAACGCTCGTTACTGGGCTGGCGGAGGATCGATGGCGCCCCCCCCCCCCCCTCCTTAGGCGCGCAGAGGATGGGTAAGGGGCGCTAAAAGTGGCGATGTGACCAGGGTCGGTATACCACACCCTCTGGCCTTACCAAGGTTTTATGCCCCCAGCCTAGTCTTGCAACACTGATTGCACGGTTTTATACATCGGCTCCACACGGAGACTTAAGATTAGTTATCAATAGAATGTTAACCTTTGACAAATGACACGAAAGTTTCCATGCAAAAAGTGCAGTCAACCAACGAGTGTAAGTCAAAAGTAAGTCCACTAATAACTGAAGGTTCTCGTTATGATAATCATTGGACAGGTTCTCGTTTTGTTAAATGTTCGAAAGTGTCCATTATGGATGGTTTGGGATGGGTGTCTTCGCTATCGTCATTAAGGCACTTGGATTTATCCGGTGTAACCATTGGTACTAAACATATTGATTGGTTCCATCCAGTTAACATGCTCCCTTCTTTGCTTGCGTTAAACCTGGCTTACTCCGATATAGATATCCCTTCCATTAAATTGGTCAATTTAACGTCTCTTAATTCACTTGACCTTTCTGGTAATGGCATTAGTTCCACCATTCCTATCTGGTTATCGAACCTTACGGGCCTCATGCATCTTAACCTTTATTCTAACAACTTCCATGGTAAAATTCCTGACTTTCTTGGAACGTTCAGCGCACTGGCTTCCATCGACCTCTCGTCCAATTCCTTTAACGCTTCGATGCCAGATACGTTATGTAATTTGAGCAGCCTCGTTCATCTACAACTTTCAAGAAACATGTTTTCTGGTCCTATTCCTGCAAACCTTGGACTACTCTCGAGGATAGAAGACTTGTATCTTAATAATAACCAATTCAGTGGGAACATTCCCATGAGTCTTGGCCAACTTTCAAAGCTAAAGAATCTAGATATCTCCCATAATTCATTGGTTGGGGTTCTTTCCGAAACTCACTTCACCAAGCTAAATAATCTGAGTTGTCTGGCATTGAAGTCGAACTCGCTAGCGTTGAATTTCAGCACACAATGGATTCCTCCCTACCAACTGCAAATGTTTTTCGCAAGTTCTTGCAACATCGGACCCCACTTCCCAAACTGGCTTCAAACACAGACAAATCTTCGGAGATTAGATCTTTCTAACTCGAGTATTAGCGATTCACTACCAAAATGGTTTGAGAATATATTATCTCATATTTCAGAATTGGATTTGTCCTATAACCAAATCAGTGGAAAACTGCCACGGTTTCATGGAAATAGTAGTAACCAGATCCTGAAGATGAACTCGAACAAATTTGAGGGATCACTCGCTACATTTCCATCGAATGTGAAATATTTGGATCTTTCACATAACTTACTCTCTGGGAATATTCCTCAAACTGGTGGAACAATGAATCCAAATCTAGAAGTTGTTAATCTCTCTAAAAATCGTTTCACAGGAAGCGTTCCGGTACACTTATGCAAGGTTCCTAGCATCCAGGTTTTAGATTTGTCACAAAATAAGTTTTCAGGAATTCTTCCTGAATGCTTAGGGAACTTGGTTAATTTGAATGTGATAGTTCTCACAAATAACATATATCCGGTGTTGTCCCAAGTTCATTAGGCTCTCTAAAAAAGCTATGCTCGCTGCACTTTCGCAACAATAAATTTGAGGGGGATATTCCAGTGTCCTTACAAAGCTTGACGAATTTGGCCACTATGGATTTCGGGAACAATTTGTTCATGGGTACTATCCCTTTCTGGATTGACGAAAAGCTCTCTAAACTGGTGATTTTAAATCTCGAGTCGAATAAGTTTACTGGCAATATTCCGTTACAACTTTGTCAACTTAACGCTCTACAGTATTTTAGCTTGGCACATAATAATATAACAGGGACAATCCCTCGTTGCTTTGGAAATTTAAGTGGCATGATCACGCCTTCGATGGTATACTTTAGAGAGTACTATATGTCTTATTATGAAGAAAATCTATTGGCTTCCATGAAGGGAAGGCAGTTGGTGTACACTAAGACAATAAAGTTTCTTACATCCTTAGATCTTTCAAACAACAATATTGTTGGAGAAATTCCCGACGCTCTAATGAATCTTGTGAGGTTAAGGAACTTGAATCTTTCCGGAAACCTCCTAAAAGGAAAGATTCCAACTAGCATTGGAAATCTAAAGCAATTGGAATCTTTAGATTTGTCGATGAACAAGTTATCTGGTCGGATTCCTCAAAGTTTGACTAGCTTGAACTTTCTAAGCTACATGAACCTGTCATTCAATAACTTATCTGGCCAAATTCCGGTTGGAAATCAGATCCAGACTCTAGATGACCTGTCTAATTATAAAGGGAACAATGGACTATGCGGGCCACCAGTTTCGCAGAGTTGCAATGTAAATGATGTACCATACAATTATGTTGATGGAGGTGAAGGTGAAGGTGAAGATGACACTGAAAGTGTGTGGTTGTATGCTGGCATTGGCCCGGGATTCTTCGTTGGATTCATGGGACTACTTGGGAGTTTGCACCTTAACAGAAGGTGGCGGGTGGCTTACTTTGAGACTCTTGGAAATGTTTACCGTTGGCTAACAGTATCAATTCTGCTTAATCTGGCTAGCCTAAGGAGGAAAGTTTTTGAATGAGGTACGTTCCTTTGACTTGGTCAACCTATATAATGCTTTGTATTCTGAAAGCCAAAAAGACGCCAAGAAATGTATAGAATTTCTAGAAATATCAGCATTATGTTCTAGGTATAGCTGAAATGTCAACCTGATTATAAGTTGCATGGCAATTCAGCAATGCCTTTCAGATATTTCGCCAAAACGAAGAACTGACAAACTTGTTTAACTATTTGAATTTGTAACAGGTCACTCCACCGGATATCTAATAAGCATTCAATGTTTGAGGTGTATCAAGCAAATAAATCTCCACAAAGGTTAGCTAGAAAATGAAATTATGGGTTGCAGAGCTGCAGCAGTTAGGCTGGCAGCAGCTGTAGTTTTTTTTTTTTTTTTTTTTTCTGACCGATTTTTCTGCGGATCATTTTTTTGTTATGAATCTTTTTTAAGCATTCTCTTGTTATTTTTCTGCGGTTCCCTGCTGCGTATGATTTTTGTTCCGGTTCTTAAATTTTTTAGGTCGACGCCTTGATTCTTGGCTGAACATTGCTGCAATCTTTTGTTCCGGACTGATTTGTAAAAAGCTCTAATGCTTATTTTAATGCTCTGATACATGAAAGACAAGATAGTTATTACAAAAGTATATTGATATGGAATTATGATTTCTTTCTCATATATTAAAATTATTACAAAGATTATATAGAAAATGAGACTGCATACCAACTGCACACTAATAATATTCTAATGAGCCAAAACATAGGAATGCAAATGATAGATACACCTAGCTTGAACCAGTTACTTACAAATCTAATACCATTTATATAATACAATATAATATATACTTCAATAGTAAATATTATATATAATTAATTCTAAACATGATTAGCTAATATTTAAAGTTTATTTTACTATTATATATATAATTATTACATTAATTTATAAAAGTTATTTAAATAATACCAAGCTTGTAAACGTACTCACTAGTCAAGCTCAAGCTTAGTCAGGCTCGGGACAGACTTGTTTATGTATCTCGAATAGAGAAACCATGCAAGTGGTCCAACTTTTTATTTCAAGATTTAAACATATCTGAACTGGCACATTACTTCGTAAACTCCTGGCATTATGCACCCAACCATTTCAATTTACTAACTTTCTTAGTTCTTCTAGTATAACTTCTAAAAGATTTTAACTCATCAACTTCTCTTTCTTAGATTATCAGACACTTCTGAAACTAATGACGGGGAACCACCGGCCGGTCTTCTACCATTTCATATTGAACAACAAAGTTGTCCTGCAATGCAAGTCAAACAACAATCAATTAAACTTTTTTTGCATACCAGTACTCTATAATTAGAACTAAAAGTACACATATAAAATAATTACGTCAAGACTATAAAACATACTGCGCATTTCTCTTATCTTTTAAGTTATGACATAAAACACACTCTTTTAGAATAGCAAAAATAAACGGGTCAACCTCGAACATGACCTATTTACACTAAATCTAAACTCACGAATTTTGTGTTAGGTTTGTTCTGTGTCAGAAATCCACACCCCTACTTCAATGAACCACGTGTTTAAGGGTCTTTGGCTCCATATTTTGTCCACTTTATAGTTTCTGTTTGGTACAACCCCGGACCAAAACACACCCTATTTAGGATTATGGGACATCTATTTTTTCACAAAAATATCTGGTTATTAGAACATTAAAGTAGGGGTAGCGGGTTCAACTCGACCCAAACCCGAAACTTGTAGACAACCCTGACACGACCCAAACCCGAAAATTGTGTCATACATATGAACCAGAACATGACCCGAAGATTGGCGGGTTGACCCGAACACAACCCGTTCATTTTTTATTAATTAATCGTTTTTCGTAAATTAATATTAAGATAAAAATTTTACTACAATAAAACACGAATGTATACAATACAATTACATTTTAATTATAAAATCTTATGTCAATTTCTCTTTTTAAGTTATAATTATGGCTTTAAGACACCCAATTTAATTTATGACATAAAACACAACGTAAATAAATAAAATACAATACAATACAATACAATATAAATGGGTTAAACGGGTCAACCCGCCAACCCGACCATTTAGCTAAATGGGTTCGCGGGTTCAACACTTCAACCTGAAACTGACCCAAACCTGTTTAGATTAAACCCAAACCCGCGAATTTCGTGTTAGGTTCGGGCCGTGTCAGAAATTCACACCCCTACATTAAAGCAATGATACAGAAAATTAAAAGTGTGTACCTTTCGAATTGTTTCCCAGGTGTTGGGGTCGAAACAGTAGTAACAACCTCTTTCATAAGTACTCGTCTTTACTAGCAGTTCCATGTTTGGAGCCCTTGAGAACCATAGACGCAGCTCCCTGTGGTAAAACCATCCTCTATTGTGCCTGCAACGCAATGTCAAATACACATTTAAAATAACTGATAAACAAAAAACAAGTTTTGAAAAAAGAATGCAGAGTTTGATAAAAACATATTAGAAGCGTTTTTATTAACTTTTCTTGGAGAAATAATTCACATAAAAATAAAAGAGTAAAGTACACAGATGGTCCTTGTGGTTAATCAAAATTTTGGATTTAGTACCTAGCTTTTCAAAAGTACATGGATGGTCCCTATGGTTTGCACTTTCTAATGCATTTAGTCCTCAGCTTTTGCCAAAAGTACACGGTTGGTCCCTATGGTTTGCACTTTGTAACGCATTTGACTAAATGCATTACAACTTACGAAGTGCAAACCATAGGGACCATCCATGTACTTTTGGCAAAAATTGAGGACTAAATGCGTTACAAAGTATAAACCACAAGGACCATCCGTGTACTTTTGAAAAGCTAAGGACTAAATCCAAAATTTTGGTTAACCACAGGGACCATCCGTGTACTCTCAAAATAAAATAAAATCAAAATAGAGAATAATATGAAATAAAAAAGAATACCGAAAAGATGTGAGAGGGATACATACAATTCATTAGCTGCAAACAACTGAGCCTCGTCCTTTGGCATGCTGTAAAAAGAGAGTAAACGTTAACTGTCCGAAAGCATACAGCAAAACAAACTTTAGGAAGCAAAGAAAAAACGTCACCTATAGAAAATATAAAACAAAGTCTCAGGCGAAAATCTTGAGAAACTATCTTGCTGCGATAAACAAAGAAAAGCTCAGACCCCTTAAACCATGCATCTAAACTTTTTCAGTAAAAGAGGCAATATGAGTGGGTCGGGCTGGGTTGACCCGGAACACTTATTACCCAAAAATTTTATTAAAAATTGGGGTGTCAAATACAATTAGATAATTACATGATTCAGAAGATTGTATGCATTAAAATACACTTTGGGTGACTTTTAACCCTTTTTTACTTGCTCGTTCAGCAATAACCGAACCGAACCGAAATTAACCGAAAATGGATTAACTAGATTAACTGAAAATTATCGGTTTTTTCTGTACCCTCAGTTAACCGAAATTAACCGAACCAGATATCTTTCTAGCTTTTATACATCCATTTCATGTATTTCATATTGTATACCTTCATTTCATGTATTTAAACCTCCATTTCATGTATTTATACATCTATTTCATGTACTTATACCTCCATTGCATGTATTTAAGTAAAAAAAATTAGCCCAATTTTGGTTTCCATTACTAACCGAAAATAACCAAATTGAACCAAAAACTGAACGGTTAATAAAATAGATTAACCAATGACTTCGGTGTCGGTTTCAGTTAATGCTAATAACTGAACCGTGCAAAATCTCACGTTTAGGGGAGATGATTGTTTGGTATTGAAACACTCAGGAACGGAATAATGAGGCTCTCCCTTCGCAGGCTCATCAGACCACGGAGATGAAAATTTCTTGTAGAGATTATCAGCAGAATTCAAGTTTAGACCGAGCGTCATTAGGTCAATACCCAAAGCAAGAGGGGTCAAATCAGGATTATTCATCCTTATGACGTTCAATAACCCTAGCAATCCAAATCTATCGGCATTAGATTGGGATAACTGGGTGGGCTTCGTATCCGGGTCTCTAAATGGGCCCGCAAGGCGTATCTGTGACTGTTTCTGAAAGTGTTGATACTGTTGCATCAGTTGATCGTATGACCCGCCACCGCCACCTGACACTGTGTTTGATAAGTTTACAGGTCTTGATCCAGTGGCAAGCATCCCCGAATTTCTTGCCTACAAAAAATTGTATGTCACAGCTTATGGTTATTTTAAGAGGTTTATAGAACTACGAGTAAGTTGCATTTTACATTTTTACGTCCTTTAAGTTTGAGCCAAATTACAGGTGTTGTCCTTTAACTAACAAAATTACATTGGATGTCCTTTATGTTACTGTTTCTCAGCAGGCGGTGTCCTTTTGCCCTAACCCAGTTAATTTTTTCTGTTAACACTTACCACTCACACGAGGGTATGATGGTCATTTTCACTTATTTTGTTGTTAATATATCTCATTTTTATTTAATTTTTTTACCCAGTGTAATTTCGTTAGTTAAAGGACAACGCCTGCAATTTGGCTCAAACTTGAAGGATATAAAATGCAATTTACTCTAGAACTAATGCTCTGAATGTTCAACATACAGATGGAAAATGTGTGGGCAAGTAACGGGTCATGTTGGCCCGAAACACTCTGTATAAATAATTAGTGTGTCAAATAGGATTATATAATTCGTATTATTTCTATAACTAAAAAGATTTAGAAAGTTTATACATTAAGAATACACTTTGACAGACTTTTAACCCGTTTGACCCTTTTCAATTTAAACTTCATTTTGTTATTTCCCCTGTTGAAGGCAATGGTAAAAAATGCTCAGATAGAGTGATAGACCCATTTATAAACAGGTAAAGGATCAAATAAAAACAAAATTAACGTACGAAACGTACGAATTGAGGGAAAAAGCAAAAAGTGGCGGTGTCATTTTGGTAATTATCAGCAACTTCAAAATTACTGGGGAAAAAGCAAAAAAGTGGCGGTGGCAATCTGGTAATTATCAGCAACTTTCAAAATTACTCTAGTAGAGTAATTTTGAGCATCTGTAGAGTAATTTTGGGAAATGTAGGGTAATTATCAAATTACTCTAGTAGAGTAATTTTGGAAAATGTCTTGTAGAGTAATTTTGTTAGCATTTAGTTATGGGGTTTAGCTTTATGGTTTAGATTTTAGCTTTTAGTTGGGGGGGGGGGGGGGGGGGGGGGGGGTTAGTGTAATTTTGATAATTACCCTACAATTTTGATAATTACCCTACACGACCAAAATTACTCTACATGAAATTTTACAAAATTACTCTACAGAAGCTCAAAATTACTCTAGTAGAGTAATTTTGAAGTTGCTGATAATTACCAAAATGCCACCGCCACTTTTTTGACTTTTCTTTCAATTCGTACGTTTCGTACGTTTATTTTATTTTCACGGGAACTTAACTCTTTATAAACAAATAGGCCAAAATGGTCACCTCTAGTTTAGAATCAACACGGAAAAAACTAGGGGTGCGAATGAGCTGAGCCGCTCGAGATCGGCTCAAGAAAAAGCTCGAATCAAGTAGAGCCTTACCGATCCCGAGCCGAGCTTGAGATTAAAACAAAGCTCGTTTATTTATCGAGCCCGAGCTCGAGCCTGGCATGTGAAGCTCGTCAAGCCATTGTGTAATATTAGTTTTATTAATATTTAATAACATTTACCTCTTATTTAAAGTTGTTTAGTAAACGAGTTGAGCCGAGCTTATTTAAACTTGTTTACGAGCGGAGATCAAACCTAAAAATAAACTTGTTTGGTAAACGAGCCCGAGCTTCACTTATCGATCTCGCGAGCCTGAACGAGTCTATTATTGAGCTTGGGCTCGGCGTTTGCACAACAGATGAAAAAAATGCTATATCAAAATTAATTAAAGTAGGCTTGTAATGGGATTATAGACCACCTCAGAACTATGAAAATGGAGATCTTGAGTGTTTGTAGGAAGGTACGATGCACCACCGTTAATCGGAGCATGCTGCTGCTGTTGATGTGATGAATACGCACCTCCCAAACTGAATACGTTCGATCTTCCGACCTATAATCGAGATTGAAGTAGTATTGGTTACCTAGTTTAGGAAAAACTCGATACAGTATTTACTATTTACAGTGGGACCTACAGGCAAATGTTGCTGGGATTGCATCATAGACACTGTATTGTCACGAAGCTGTTCCTTCTGGTGTATATTGACCGGAAACTCATTACCGCCTGTTAAATAAAAAGGTTGTGATCATTAACAGGTATCATTTGCCTCAGAAAACAAACACATGAGTAATGTGATTTGTTGAAAAGAAATACCTTGTTAATGTATATATGTTTTAAATCTTGAATATAATAATAAGAGTAAAATGCCATTTTCGTCCCTGAGGTTTGGCTAGTTTTGCGACTTTCGTCCAAAGGTTTGTCTTTCCGCATCTGAATCCAAAAGGTTAGAAATCTTGCCATTTCCATCCGGCTCGTTAACTCCATCCATTTTTCTCCGTTAAGGCAGGGTTATTTTCGTCTTTTTTGAATACTTGTACATTATGCTAAATGCTTGTACATAAAGCGAAAAAGAGCAAATTGTCATTTTAGTTAACAAAAAAGACGAAAATACCCCTGACTTAACAGAGAAAAATGGATGGAGTTAACGAGCCGGATGGAAATGGCAAGATTTCAAAGCTTTTGGATCCAGATTCAGAAAAACAAACTTTTGGACAAAGTCGCAAAACTGGCCAAACCTCAGGGACCAGTGGCGGAGCTAGCCTATTAATTTAGGGGTATCCTAAAAAAATTTGTCGCCCATAATAAAAAAAATTATGTTCGAATGTTCAGGTTTGACGTTTTGTTTCCACTTTCCAATTGCTGCCCATAATGAAAAAGGTTTATTTTAATGTTTTAGGTGTTTGGCTAAGCTTTGACATTTACTAATTGGGCTCCTTCCAGTTACATTATTTTGTTAATTTGAGCTTGCGCTATAATTTGGACTTAATTTATTCTACAACTTTTGGGTCGTAAATGGTGCAGACTTATAAAAAATAGGGATTATAATAACATCAACTATCCTATTTTTTTGTCAGAGGTATCTTCGTATTTATTTAGGGGTATCCTTTGTATAAATAATACTAATGGAAAGTAAAAGCACTCCAACAACAATGATAAATAAAAAAATTAAGCTTTTACATAACTTACAAATTCAGATCACCAACTTATTAGTTGCAGGTAAGATAGAAAAGATAACTAGCATACCTTTATACCCAGGTAAAGCCGGAAAATCTTCATTTTGAATGCTAAATTCTTGGTTTTGTTGCATAAAACCGACACTTTGTCGACGTGTCAAACCCCCTGCATGACAATACGCAAAAAACATTACCCTTTTATAACAATAAAAAATATTAAACAAAAAGATTTCAGTAGCTATAATACCTAGTTGTCGTTGAGAACCAGCAGCAGAGCTAAGATGTCCACTTAACTGAGGGAAATCATTCATGTCAAACGAATGGTCACGATTCAGCTCAGATAATAACGCCATTGAATTTAAGTGATTATTCCCTGCTTGAAATTGATTTTGTGAAAGCGGTCCTCCACCACCAGAGTACGAATTTCCTAAAAGGGATACCATTTGCGGTGCTAAAGTTCCACGTGTCATCAAACAATCAAGCAACACACCAAGTTACTAATTAATAAAACATTAAGGGTTTATTGTAACGTGTTTCGTTCGGTTGTTACCGGTTAGATTCAAGCGAGATGCAACCCCGGGCATATTCAGTCCACCGGAGCTTAAACTTCTTCCGATGTTTCCACCATTAACGAGGTTACTCATCGCCATTGAACTTATAATGTGTTCTCTATTCCCTAAACTTTGACCTATACCTGACCCTGAAAGTATGCATATGAGGAATAACACAAAGTGCGGAAACTTTCGTTAAACGGTTAAACCGATACCGCACTGTACCTCCATTGTTTGTAAGTCCCGAAAGTCCAAGTGAGCTAGCAGCAGAATGCTTAATCCAAAAAGAAAGCAAACATAAAAGCAATGTGTTAGCACAATCGTATAAGTATTAGAGTTAATTACACAGACGGTCCTGTGGTAAGTTCAAATTACGGTTTGGTCCTTTTGAGAAATTACATATTTGGTCCCAATTATTTGCACACTGTAGAGTGTATGGACTTCTAAGAATGTTCATTAAGACGATGTGAAATGAGTCAACGACCATAACACACATTTCTGGTTTGAATTTTTTTTAAATAAAAAAAAGTAAAATGGTCATTTCACATCGACTTAACAGTCATTTTAAATGCCTGTTGGTGTTAAGAACCAAAGAAAAAGTTCATAAACTTACATTGAAATATTGAATACAGAGAAACATAGAAAAAAAATATCTTTTTTTGTGAATTTCTTCTCTCCACTTCATTATAATTATAAGGGTAAATTACACTTTTTGTCCTTTATGTTTATACCAAATTGCAACGGATGCCCTTTACCTTTTGAAATTACAAGAATCATCCTTTACGTATTAAAAACATTGCACCGTATGTCCATTTGCACCAACTCAGTTAAAATTATCAGTTAGGTCTGGTCATGTGCTAGGCACACGAGGGTATATCAGTCATTTTACTCTACCCTTTTATTTAAAACCGTTTTGTTCTTTTGTTCTTCTTCTCCACCTGTAAAAGGGTAGGATTAAATGACTGAAATACCCTATGTGCCTTGCACATGACCAGACTCAACTGATAATTTTAACTGGATTAGTGCTAAAGGAAATACGGTGCAATGTTTTTAATACGTAAAGGATGATTCTTGTAATTTCAAAAGGTAAAGGGCATCCCTTGCAATTTGGTATAAACATTAAGGACGAAAAATGTAATTCACCCTGTATATAATGAATGGATCAAGGGGTTGCATTCTTAACAACTTGAACAAATAAAATTACGGGTATCGTTGGAAATGTACAGAAAGAGTGACTAATAATTGACAAAATGAATTTTATAAAAACAATACCTGAGAAAGTGCAACAGGAAGATTGTTTACTGCGTATCGTCCATTAGATAAACTTCCTGTAGGTGGCTGTACACCATTCAAAGGACCATTTAATCCAGAATTTCTTGACGTATATGCCCCAGGCATGCTAGGAATGTTGAAGTTCCCATTTATGCTTCGCAACCCTAGTACATCTTTAACAAAGTGAGTGTAAAAAAAAGTCCGTAACAATTCGATGGATAAAAAAAACAGGAAACTTGAGCACAGTCGCACACCTATTACATCATTTTGATTCATATCAGCAACAGAGGAACCTAACTGAGAAGAAAACGCTGCGGTAAAAGCTCTACCAGTGGCGTCCGGAAAAGTTGACGTTGAGCCGTTCACACCAGACTGTAATAGGTAAAAACCAAAAAGAAAAAGTGAAATGACGTAAAGAATATATAAACAAACAGTAATGCAAATGCATGATATTTATAAAAAAAAAAACAGTACATTAAGCATTCCAGTTCCAGACATTGTAGATGAAAGCCAAGAGAAAAGGCATCAAAACATTCCTCTCTAGTCTTGTTAATTTGAATTTTAATTTTGCAGCACCGTTAATTCTGAAATAAGAAAGCGTAGAAACGAGCGGAGATTAATAAAGCTAAATGAGAACTTATAAATATGTGGCAGATGACCCTGTTTTACTGCGGTAACAAGCTCGAATGCATCACTATTATGTAACTATCTATAATCGCTAATCTTAACACTGATGATTGCTATTGTAGTCTTCCAGACACACACCAGACCGTTACGAAAAGTTAAACGATGACGATGATATGAATTACCATTAAAATGAAACACTCATAAATCTATTAGATATCAAATAACTTATCAGAGTCCCACTTATTAAACCACAATGTGGCTCCTTTTTGTAAATTGTATGGTGTAACCAATCAACAATTCTCCAGTCTCTAAAACTAGAAAGATGCTCAAACACAACTTTTTCTCAATTACCTAACTCTTTAAAAATAATTTTAAAATTGAACAAAAATTACATCCTCTAAAATCAATAAAATTAACTCAAAATCATAACTACATTCCACGTATTAAACCTAATAATCATACAATTTGTGCATCATTTAAAGATCAAATTGATAAACAAATACGATCACTAATGATTGACCTACGGAAACATATTTTAACCTAACGATAACGTATGGAATGATAACCGGTTCGTGGTTGAATTGAAGCGAAATTGAGGAGTGAAATTGATGGATTAGATGAGATAATTAAGAAGAGATTATACCGACTGTGATTGATCTGTATACACACTCGCGATCTTGTTCCTGTTCGAGTCCTGAGAGTGTTTGTGAAGCTCGTGTTGGGTTTTATCGAACGTACTTGATTTTGATTTTCGAACAGCATGACCCTTTTGCTGTTTGCAATTGTACTTGTCGGTGGGACCCGCACTTTACGGCGAGGCAAATTTTGTGCGCTGCTTTATGTGAACTCACAAAATTTAGACCGAAACTTAAAACATAGAAAATAATAACTAAGTCGGCTTAGGACGGGTTGCGATATCTGACGCGGTCGTTAAACTGCAAAAAAAAAAAAAAAAAGCCGAAAAAAGATTGAACCATACGCACATGCTGGCCTGTGTCTATCCGCAATATTTAGACCGAAACGCACGCGCGTGTGCTGGAGCGTTTCTAAAGGGGTTGAAAACTAAAGGGGTTGAAAACTAAAAAGATTAAAAACTAAAGGGGCTGAGAGTAAAAAATATAGCAATTTTGTGAGAGGTAGAGAGGTTGATGAATTATTAGAAGGGTGCTCGCGATATGGCGAGAAATACAGACATTGCTATGACGTCCATGGTTTGTAGGGGTGTAAACAAGCTCAGAGGCTCGAGAGCTACTCGTTATCTGCTCGGTTAAAAGCTCGAATGAGCCGAGCTTTAACGAGCCCGAGCCTAAAATAGAGTTCGTTTAGTTATCGAGCCCGAGCTCGAGCCTGAAATACAAAGCTCGTTTAGGCTCGCGCCCAAACAAAAGTTTATTTATTTTATGTATTTAATAATAATGATGATAACATTGGCGAGCTATGCTCGAGCCGAGCTTTGACTCGTTTAAGTGATATTGAAGAGAGCTCGAGCCGAGTTTTTAGCTCGTTTGAGGTTGTTCTTAAAATAGCTCGAGCTGAGTCGAGCCGAGCTTGAGCTTTGGGTTTTACTCGTGAGCCGAGCTCGAGCTCAAATAAGTAGACACGGACCGAGCCGAGCTCGAGCTCGAGCTTCATGAAAACATGACGAGTCGAGCTCGGGCTCGGCTCGGCTCGTTTACAACCTTCGGTCAGTTCGGTTATTATCCTCAACGGAAGACAACCTAATTCATCGATTCGTCTATTTTATTAATCAATCGTTTTCGGTTAATCAGTTCGGCTTATTTGGTTAGATTGACGATTTTTTGTTTGATTAGTTTAATTAGAAATACATGAAATTGAGGTATAAAATATGAAATATATGAACCGGATGTATAAAAGGTATAAATATCTTATACTATACTGTTGCATGAGGGATAGACATTTTAAGATACCCAAAAAAATAAGAATTTTTTCTCTTTTACTTTATATATAAACCCTTAAAATAAGGGTAAATTGGTCTTTTAATCAATAAATATATTTTATCCCTCCATCTCATTACACTTAAATCTCTTAATTTTAACATAATTATGGGTAATTAGTTACACTTTTCCCCTTCCACAACAAACTTATAATTCTTTTACGTATTCTTACCATATCTTATAAACTATAATGTTTTAAAAAATCCAAAAGTATCGTTACGACCTACTCATTTGTTGTCGATTTTTTATAGTTGTTGTGGTCAGTATTGATGTGTGGATTAAAATGTACAAGTAGATGATGTCTTAGTGTACAAGTAATTAAAGCCCAACGTACTTAGTCATTATCCCAAGATTTTTAATATCTACAGAATTCCTTTCATCTTGACTACACGTTAATCCCTCATCTTTAACGAAATGATAGATAATTAGTTAGTAATCACACTTTAGCCCCTTATAAAAAACTAACCCCCCCCCCCCCCCCGATTTGTAAACAGTCATAACTTTTTTGTATATTAATATTTTATTTTTAAAATTACACCATATAAACGAGTATTTTATTCTCTTTAATTTGAGTATAGTATTACTATAGTTTTTCAATTAAAAATTTGATATTTACATTATTAACAGTGTCGATTTTTTTGTACCCTCATGTAACCAAAATTAACTAAACGGAACCATTCATATTTTCATATATTTCTAGCTTTTATACCTTCAGTTCATGTATTTCATCTTTATACCTACATTTCATGTACTTATACATCCATTTCATGTACTTATACATCCATTTCATGTATTTATACCTAAATTTCATGTATTTCTAATGAAAATTTTAGCCCAAGTTTGGTTTTGGCTATTAACCGAAATTAGAAATTAAATGAATCGAACCAAAACCGTCAATCTAACTCAATAAACAAACCGATTAACTAAAAATGGATTGGTAATAAAATAGACTAATCGATGACCTCGATTTCGGTTGAGAATAATATTCTAACTAACCGAACAATGCACACCGTGGCAATGTCTGTGATTCCCGCCGCATCGCACGCTATTATTGGTTATTGACCAAAATCGGTTATCGGTGAGCAATAACAAAATCATTAACCTAAACCAAACCAAAAACAGACGAAACTGAAACTAAAATCAACCAAAAACTGAAATAACTGAAAATACTGAAAACCGAATTAACCAAAAACCGGTTATCAATTTTTTTAGTCTCGTTTAACCAAAATTAGCTAAATCGAACCAAATCATTCATATTTTCATATATTTATAACTTTTATACTTCTAATTCATATATTTCATATTTTATATCTCCATTTCATGTATTTATACCTCAATTTCATATATTTATAATTATAAGCAAAAGTTTTAACTTAAGTTTGGTTTTTGCTATTAACTGGAATTAATTGAACAAAAAAAATTGGTAATCTAACCGATTAAAACCGAAGTGATTAACCGAAAACCGATTGGTTATTAAAATAGACTAACCGATGACTTTGGTTTCAGCTTCGGTCAAGGATAATAACTAACCGACCGAACCATGCATAAAACAATGAAATGGATTACCCGATTACTTCGCTTTTGATGTATATCTGTCACAATAATTCTACAATAAATATTATATGAATAAGAAAACTACCAAAAATAAGTATCGCAATCCGATATGTCTCTCCCACCGCACCGCGCGGGCATCATGCTAGTGGAAGTATATATATAAATAGTATTAAATTTTTAAGTAACAAGTTTATAGCTCCAAGCTGGGTATATCTAATTAGAATAAAGTGCGGTTTTGATCCTGCGGTTTATAGGCCACTACTACTATTGACAAATCTGGAATGTCTTACAATTTTAATACCAATTCTTCCATTTTATTGCAGTTTTACTCCACCTAACCAACTCCATCCATATTCTAGTTAAAACCAAGTGACATAATAAGCATGCGTAGGGACAAACTCGTAAATAACCAAAAAACTCATGCTATATAAAAAAGATTTTTTTTTAACTTATATAATATAGCAAATCATGGACAATCAAATTAGCAACTATAGCATTATCCTTTTTCTAACAAATTCATGGTATTAGTATATATTATTATTAAGAATATATATATATATATATATATATATATATATATATATATATAGAGGAAGGTTCAAATGAAAACCACTTTTATTGTGAAAACTCGAAAACTAACTAAAAAAAGCCTAAAAAACACACCAAAATTTTTTTTTTACAATTTTTTTATTAAAAATCGCTATTTTTTATATATAAAAAACTTTTTTTTCAAAAAAAAAATTGTAGTGCACATGTGTAGTATTACACATGTGCACTACAAATTTTTTTTTTTTTTTTGAAATTTTTTTTATATATAAAAAACTGCGAAAATTGGTATGCAAAAAAAAAAAATTGGTATGTTTTTTTGGCTTTTTTAATTAGTTTTCGAGTTTTCACAATAACTAGTGGTTTTCATTTAAACCTTCCCATATATATATATATATATATGATCTGATTTTGTCACAAATCAAATAAAATCACCTACACCTCAATATCGTTTCTACTTGCATGAATGTCACTTATTACTCGTTAGGTTAACCATCATCTGTAAACAAAAAAAACTGATCAAAGTTAATATTTATCTGACCAAGGTTAAGGTAGATATCTTAGAACAAATTTCACTCATCCCCTACATTTACAAATTACTATCTCTAGTTCTCTACAACTCAGAAATTCACTCACTCGTTTCATGAACCCATCACTTTCACATTCATCTTCTTTCATCACATCTAGACCACCTACGCCACCACTGTGTATGATAACACCACCCTCCATGACATCAAACTCACCAAACTCGCACTAAACCTCGTTCGACGACTCTTCGGCAAAAACTTGATGGTTGCGGTTCTTGGGCTTACGGACACCATTGTGGTCACCATATTCGTTGTGTGGTGTGCTATTGTAGCCATGTATCTTGTTGGATTGGTGTTCTACATTAAAGTATTTAAAAGAAAAACAACATTAAAGTTATTAAAGTCTATACATTTGGGTTAAGTTATCCTACAAATGCTCCTAAAAATAAGAAGTGTAAGAAGGCATTATAGAGTGACAAGTGTCCAAGAATCTAAAACATAAACCCACTACACCACCACCCAAAACATAAACACCCACCCCACCACCACCCAAAAACCTAACCCCCCCCCCCCCCACAGAAAAAAAAAAAAAAAAAACCCCACCACCACCACCACTCCCAAACTAAATGTTAAAAATAAACCATAAAGTTAAACCCACAACTAAATGCTAAAAAATCTAAAAATAAATTTTAATATTTAAAAAAAAATCGCTACTTTCGTCACAAAAAAAATGGGTTGGTGGGGCGGGGGTGGGGGGTTTAGGTTCTTGGATGGTGGTGGGTGTTTAGGTTTTTTTTTTGTAGTGGGTTTTTTTTATGAGTCTTTGTACACTTCTTATTTTTAGGAGCCTTTGTATTTGATCCTAAACCCTATACATTTAATGCTTGTTTCAGAGGTAGAAAATAAAAAAAAAATTATATATTGTGTGTAACTAGTGAAATTCCCCACGCTACGTGGCGGGGAATTCAATCATTATCGATTTGTATCGTTTTGTGACGGGATTGATACGGTACCGACACTCGGTATAACAACCGAAAGAAAAAACAAAAAAAAGGTCATGCCATAACAAAAACGATATCTACACATAAAAAATGCATTACGTTTAGTAAGGTTCAATCTGTGCAACACTGCAGAGAGAAGAAGGTATGTTAAAAAGGTATCTGTTTTAAAAGATTTGGTTATATAAAATAACAAATTTGGAAACAGAGAAAACAATATAAAAGTGAAAAAAGAAAAAGGAATAAATTACGTAAAAGATTATTAAGAATAAGAGATAAGGACAAAAAAGTAATAATAATAATAATAAAACAGTTTACTCAAACTTTTATTTGGCAGCAGGTAATAAAAATAAAACTTCTTTGCCATGAAGGGCTACAAACCCGAGACACCCCCTATAGACGAAAAAAACAGTGGGAATGTTCATTTTGGTGATGGTTCATATGTAGAAATAAAAGGTATAGGTTCCATATCGATGGAATGTAAGAACAAGGAACAATGACTTGTTACCAACGTTTATTACATTCCCAGTCTCAAAAGCAATATTTTGCGTCTAGGGCAGCTAACATAAATTGGATGTAAAGTCGTCATGGAATACAATCAGCTACGATTGTATGACACAAGAAAAACACTTCTCATGAAGGTCGAACGTTCGAAGTATATACATTACATAATCAATTTGAAGTTTGGTACACCCATCTTACTGTTATCAAGTTTAGAAGATAAAGCATGGCTATGGCACGCATAACTATGTCATATGAACTTTTGTGCAAGTAGAGATATGACACGAAAGAAACCAGTCAAAGGTGTACCTCGAATTTCACACTCCACACAAGTTTGTGATGCCTGCCTACTAGGAAAACAAAGCAAAGCTCCATTTCCAATACAAGCTAAAACTAGATCAATTAAACCACTAGATTTAGTTTGTAAAGATCTTTATGGTCTTATTTCACCACCAACTCATTCAGGGAAGAAATATATATTTCTATTAGTCAAAGATTGTACAAGGTATATGTGGGTATACTTTCTTGAATTGAAGGATCATGCGTTTGACACGTTTAAGGAATTTAAGTTGATGGTAGAAACAGAAGGAGGAACCAAGTTGAAAACATTTAAAATTGACAGAGGTGGAGAATTCACTTCAAATGATTTCGCAAAGTTCTGTAAAGAAAATGGAATAGCAAGATAACTTACTGCACCTTACTCCCCACAACAAAATGGCATTATAGAAAGAAGAAATAGAACAATACTATCAGCCACTAGGAGTATGTTGAAGGAAAGTAACATGCCTCAGAAATTTTGGGCAGAAGCAGTAAGACATGCTATCTACATCCTGAACCAAATGCCAACCAAAGCTTAAGTTGATAGCACATAATCTGCAATTTCTTAAAGTCTTTGGTTGTAAGGCATACACAAAGGTGTTACTACCTCATCTCAAGAAACTGGATGATAGAAGCACTTAAATGGTTTACTTAGGTAATGAACATGGATCAAAAGCCTACAGACTGTTGGATCCAAGAACTATGAAACTTTGTGTTAGTAGAGATGTACAATTTAAAGAACAAGAATTTTGGAACTAGAAAGAGAATGGTGAAGATTATAATCATGAAGAAGCTGAGTGAACGGACTTCATAGTTGAAGATAGCTAGACGAGTATTCCACTCACCAACTCTGAACTGCAAGTTGAACATATTGAAAATAACAATCGAGAGGAACAAACTCCTCAGTCACCTGTCAAATCACCATTTACACCACAATAGTACCCCTACGAACCAAATTCTGAATCATCTGCTACTTACACCTCAACCTCTACAAGCTCTTCTAAACTGTTTGATCATACACGGTTACGTTATCAAAGTTTAGAAGATATTTATGATTGAACCTCAGAAATAGAACTAGATGAGAACGGATTATTGTTAGTTGAGGAAGAACCTATAACCTACAAGGAAGCAGAAGTGGACAAAAAATGGATTAAAGCCATGAAAGTTGAATTGGATTCAATCAATATGAATAAGACATGGATTTTGACAGAATTACCTAAGGATCATAAAGCCATAGGCTTGAAAAGGGTATTTAAGACCAAAAGAGATGCAAGTGGTAACATAATAAAACACAAAGCCCGTTTACTAGCAAAAGTCTGTGTACAGCAACACGATGTAAACTTTGAAGAAGTCTTTGCCCCTATAGCACAAATAGAAAATGTTCGTCTAATATTAGCCTAGTTGCTTACAACAAATGGGAAGTATACCATCTAGATGTTAAATCAGTCTTCTTACATGGAGAACTGAAGGAAGAAATGTATGTTTCTCAACCTGAAGGGTTTGTGAAACCACAAGACAAAGAAAAGGTCGACAAACTCTCGAAAGCTTTGTATAGACTACGACAAGCACCACGTGCATGGAATATAAAGTTAGACAACACATTGAAGTAACTTGGATTTAAAAATGTTCTCTAGAAAAATTAGTCTCTACCAAGACAGGTTCTTACTCTAATCTAATAGTTAGAGTTTATGTTGATGATTTGATTGTCACAGGAACATCAAAGAAAGAAATTGATAATTCCAAAATCACAAATGGAAGAAAATTTCAAAATGAACGACTTAAGATTATTAGCCTACTATTTATGTATAGAGGTCACCCAAACAAGGGGTGATATCTCAATTAAACAGACCGGTTATGTAAACAAAATTCTCAAGGATTCTGAGATACTTTAGAGCATTGATACTAGGATAGCAGTGGATCCCGAACTTAGACTAACAAAAGTATAAGGTGGAGAACAAGTTGATTCCACCAAGTATAAAAGTCTAATTGTATGCTTAAGGTATCTTCTTCACACAAGACCAAATCTAAGTTATTATATAGGATTACTTATTCGTTTCATGCAAGAACTAAAGGAGCATCATCTGAAAGCAATCAAGTAAGTCATTCGTTATATCAAAGGAACAAATACTATGCTATAACATATCAAAGAAATGGAGGATGCCAGTTACTTGGATTTAGTGATAGTAGCTATAGAGTCAACACTGAAGAAGGAAAAAGGCGCAACATGATATAATTCTACTTTGGGAACTCTCCTATTAGTTGGTGCACACAGAAGCAACCTGCCGTAGCATTATCATCTTGTGAATATGAGTTTATGGAAACAACAACAATAGCATGTCAAGCATTATGGTTAAAAAGACTACTTAGTACTTTAACTAGATGGAAATAAGGAAAGGTAACCTTGATGGTTGACAATAGATCTGGAATAGCCTTGATGAAGAACCTCGTGTTTCATGGTAGAAGCAAGCACATTGATACTCATAATCACTTCATACGTGAATGCTTTGAAAAAGAGCAAATAACGGTGGAGCACATTGTTAGAGAACTTTAAAAGGCTGATATCTTAACAAAGGCACTGTCACACCCCAACCGATGGCGGAAACATCAGGGTGCAGCACTAAGCATTCAGATTGCTCATGAGTTTCCATAACACTATAGATTTCAATATAGATTAATCATGTTTCAACATTGTCTAAAATCAAACACAATCGACAACCACAAAGTATCAAGGTTACATCAACTTCAAATATTGTTCATAACTTATTAAATTAACTAGGTGAGTTTCTATGCATCATCCTAGCTTGATTCATGAACCCAGCATCCTATCAGCCTGCAACATGTATTAAAATAATGTCAATACAATAATGTACTGGCGAGTATACAAGTTTGAGTATATAGCATAATAGTATAAAAAGACTCATATCCGTCATGTAAACATATAAAAATAGTTTCAGCCATGCTAGTTTACGCAGTCCAAGTGATAGCCCAAGTGTCCCAATGCATTTACCACTTTCCCAAGTCTCAAGGAAAGCAAATAGAATCCTCCTAACAATACCCCCGAGAATAGTGGGGAGGTGCATTCTCCTATAGTGCTACTATTGTTAAGGCGGAACTACACACAAGGATTAAATGTTCATAGTATAAAGAATCAAGAATCAAGAATCCAAAAGTATCAAGTTTCACATTTACAGAGGATAGAGTTAGATTTCAAATAATTTCAAGTTTCATAGAATACATGTTGCATCCCAAAAGTTTAAAACGAAAAGGGATCGAGTATACTCACAATGGGTTCTAAGTATCGACACCTACTAATTGGATCAAAGGGAGCTCTGAGATTAGCCTGGTTATGACTTAATGGATAAGCGTCGGACAGAATAACGAGAATCGTGCAAAGTGTCGGATCAGCCTCCTGATTGGATGGCCATCCAGACGGATGGTCATCCGGACGGATGGCCATTCGATCGAATGGTCATTCGATCAGTGTGTTAGTTTTCAAAATGTTTCGCTTTTGAAGTTTTCGTTGTAGTGTGAATCCAAGTCGTTCGATCGATGGGCCATCCGGTCGGATGACCGTTCGGTCGAATAACTCTTCAAGTGTAAGTTTCAAAGTTCAAAGTTTTGATTCAAAATAGTTTAAGTGCTGAAGTTTACTGAGATCATCCCCCTGGTCGGACGGTCATTCGATCGGGCGGCCGTCTGATCAGATGGTCGTTCGCCCATTGATGTTCTTGTTTCTTTGAAAAGTTTGCAAAATTTCTAAGTTTGAGTTTAACAGAGACGACATGGTAATGTATCAGGACAACGGAAACTCACCAAGGTTCAGCCTGTCTGATCGGATAGGAATCACCCCGTTCGATCGGACGACTGTTCTTGAATGAGTTTCATGTCTGACCCGTAACTCCGGTCATCTTCTCCGGTGGGGATCCGTTATTGAACCGTCTCCAGACTAAGGAACCAGTACTATGCCTATTTCGGGTTCGGATTCCACTGGTTTTCAGTAAAAGTTTAAGAAAACTGAAGAATTTGTATGAAATCAACCGAAAGTGTTTAGATTTAGTAAAGATTCATGGTAAACACATAGAAATCTCTTAGATCTGAGCTAAACAATGACATCACACAGCCAATTGTACAACCGTCATGATGACGTCATCCTCAAGAGCTCGGATCTTAGTGATTTCATGGTGAAAAGTGTGATTTTAATGAAGAATCGTCTGAAGAAAAGTGTATAGATTGAATTTGTACAAGAATCAAGTGTAAAACTTACCGAAATCGCCGGAAAATGGAAGAAAAGTGGGAGAGTGCCTCACTGGTCGAAGGAGGCTGTCACATCAGTGAAGAATGATGTGACAGGTCCTATTTATAGTGTCAGAGTGGAGAAAGGCGGTGTAAGGAGCTAGATCAGATGGTTGTTCGGTCGAATGGCCCTCCGATCGGATGGTCATCCGATCGGATGTCCATTCGGACAGTCCAATCCGTTTAGCAACTTTTCCGTCTTTGGTTCGTTTTGCCAGCTAGATTAAGCGTTGCATTGCGTATTATTGTGTAGTATCGTTACATAGCAAGATTACTTAATTAACACAAAAGTTTCCAAGTTTACATAAGTGCCAAGCCTCTAGTCTCTTGTTTAACCAAGTCTCAAGTTTCACGAGTCTCAAGAGTCGAAAATCAAGTATCAAGAGTCAAGTATCAAGTTTCTAGTTTCAAGAATCAAGTATCTAGTATTACGTATCGAGAATCAAGTATCAAGAATCTAGTTATCAAGAATCAAGTGTCTAGTATTAAGTATCAAGTATCACCAAGATTCAAGTTTCATAGCATCAAGATTCACAAAGTATCATAAGTGTCAAGTTCCACATAGTATAAGGACTAAAATTGACAAAAACTAAAAGATCAGGGACGCAGGGCGTTACAGGCACTACCAAGAATCAAGTTCATCACAATGAGGGAACTACTCGACGTTAAAGACCTACTACAAGATAATCTTGATTAAGGAGCTGATTGTTGGATATAATCACTCACAACTCACACTTATGGGTCGTTGTAATTTATATTAATATATATGTTTTATCTATTAGTGTCATGTAACCCTATATACTCATACTCACAACTCAAAAGTGTATGTGTGTGTCGTTTGATTTATACGACGCATCGGTCAGATGCAACCCTATATACATACACATCGTTTGATTTTTACGGACCTACACATTCTTTCAATACAGATTTCATTGTTTATCAGTTTTACTGAATCTTGGAGACTTTGATTTGTTTAGATAACAATTCTAAACAAGAAATTTTAATTTAGCTTTTCATTTTTACTCGCCCATACTTTTTTCCCAATAGAACATTGCTAAATGGACATGTTACAAACAGGATGACATTTCACCTTTACCTAGAACATAATACTGATATTTCCAAAAATTCTACACATTTCATGGTGTCTTTTGGCTTGGAAAATACAAAGCATTAAATAGGTAACCAAGTCAAAGAAACGTACCTCATTCGAAAACTTTCCTTATTAGGCTAGCAAGATTCACTAGAATTGATACCGCTAGCCAACCATAAACATTTCCAAGAGTCTTAAAGTAAGCCACCCTCCACCTCCTATTAAAGTGCAAACTCCCAAGAAGTCCTAAGATTCCAACAACGAACCCCGGGCCCATGCCAGCATATAACCACAAGCCTTCAGTATCATCTTCACCTTGACCTTCATCCTCATTAACATAACTGTATGGTACATCATTTACATTACAACTCCTCGAAACTGGTGGCCCACATAGTCCATTGTTCCCTTCATAGATAGACAAGTCATCTAGAGTTTGGATCTGATTTCCAGCTGGAATTTGGCCAGATAAGTTATTGAATGACAGGTTCATGTAGCTTAGAAAGTTCAAGCTAGTCAGACTTTGAGGAATCCGACCAGATAACTTGTTCATCGATAAGTCTAAAGATTCCAATTGCTTTAGATCTCCAATGCTAGTTGGAATCTGTCCTTTTAGAAGGTTTCCATAAAGATTCAAATTCCTCAACCCCACAAGATTCATTAGTGCATCAGGAATTTCTCCAACAATATTGTTGCTTGAGAGGTCTAAGGATGTAAGAAACTTTCTTGTCTTGGTGTACACCCACTGATTTCCCTTCACGAAAGCTAATATATTTTCTTCATAATAAGACATATAATACTCTGTAGCGGATACCCATAACGTCGTGATCATCATGCCAATTAAATTTCTGAAGCAACGAGGGATTGTTCCTGTTATGTTATTATGTGCCAAGCTAAAATATTGTAGGGCATTAAGTTGATAAAGTTGTAACGGAATATTGCCTGTAAACTTATTCGACTCAAGATTTAAAAATACAAGGTTTAGTAGCTTTTCACCAATCCAAAA
This sequence comes from Helianthus tuberosus, assembly GCA_030545235.1. Taxonomy (NCBI): domain Eukaryota; kingdom Viridiplantae; phylum Streptophyta; class Magnoliopsida; order Asterales; family Asteraceae; genus Helianthus; species Helianthus tuberosus. The sequence continues at coordinate 183,481,249 of CM060424.1, forward strand.
AGGAATAGCACCCATGAGCAAATTGTTCCCTAAATCCATAGTGACCAAATTCTCCAAGTTTTGTAAGGACATCAGAATATACCCCTCAAATCTGTTGTTGCGAAAGTGCAACGAGCATAGATTTTTTAGAGAGCCTAATGAACTTGGGACAACACCAGTTATGTTGTTATTTGTAAGAACTATCACAGTCAAATTAATCAAGTTCCCTAAGCATTCAGGAAGAATTCCTGAAAACTTATTTTGTGACAAATCTAAAACCTGGATGCTAGGAACCTTGCACAAATGTACCGAAACGCTTCCTGTGAAACGGTTTTTTGAGAGATTAACAACTTCTAGATTTGGGTTCATTGTTCCATCTGTTTGAGGAATATGCCCAGAGAATAAGTTATCTGAAAGATCCAAATATCTTACATTTGATGGAAATGTAGCTAGAACACCTCCATCCACACAACCACCGATACAAACAACACCTGGTTCTTCTGGTTTCAAGAATTTCCCACGTGTTCCGGAGAATATTGGTCTTGATGATATTGGGGATTTTGGTTTTGCTAATGATGAGCAAGTGAAGAAGTTGGAAAAGAAAATGGAAGAAGTGTTAGTTGAGAACAAAAAGTTGATAGATCGTGAAAAGAAACTTGAAAAGCGTGTCAAGACAGTTGAAGCTGAAAACTCGTCTTTGTTGAAGAAAGTTGAAGCAGATTAGACTGACATTGATATTCTTAAAGTTCGTATTGCTGAGTTAGAAGAGGAAAAGGCTCGGAGAGACGAGCAGAATGAGTATTTCAAATTAAAGAACAAAGAGTTAGAGGCTGCCAATGCAAAGAAAGAGCACAAGATGTATATGATGAACAAAGTGTTAGAAATTTTGATTGGTACGTCTGTTGAGCAAAAGTTTGAAGAAATCCAGCTTGAAGAAGTTAGAGCTCGTCGTCAAGCTGCGATTGATGCAGAAATGAAGGATAAGGGCAAAGGTGTTCAAACTGAAGGTGTTTCTGAAGTTACTGAGAGGGCAATCGTTCCATCAATTGTACCTGAATCACCTATTCAGAATCCTCGTCCTATTTCTGCAATTTCTGGTATATTTGAGGAAGATGTGTTAATTGATGATGTTAATGATGATGAGGAAGAAGTTAAGGAAGATGATGAAGATGAGGAAGATGATGAAGTTGAAAAGATGATGCAGATGATGTATTTTCTGCTAGTAGTCATGATGATGACGATGGAAATGATGACGATGATCAGGGTACGTCAGGTATTAAGGTTACTGAAGCGTCAACTGAAGAGAATGTCGATGATTATCTTCATGACGATGCTAATGAAGAACCAGAAAATGCTGATGGTGAGGGGGAGCAAGTTGATGATCAGAACGTTGATGATTATGAAAAGTTGATTCTGCGTATTGAACCTGATGTGGAAGAAGGAGAAATCAGGCATACTTATACTCTGGATAAGTACATCAAGTTGACGCACATTGATGAGAATGAGTTTAAGTTTGATTTTGAAGAAGAATTGAACGATTTCGACATAATTCAACAACCCGAGTATCAGTATAAGTATGTGGAGGAAGCTGATAACTATGATAGGGTTGAAGTTGAGGGTTGCAGTGATGAAGAAACGTCTGAGAATGTTGATACTTCAAACTTTCCAACGCTGGTTGATATTTTCAGTCAAGAGAACATTGATGAATTGAGAAGGAAAGTTGAAGAATGTTTGAAGAACAAGAATTTTGACGGGACGACAAAAGATGAAAGTCATGAGGAAAGAAAGAAATGGTTTAGAAAGAGCACTGAAAGAAAATTCAAGAGACCGCTGAAGTTTTATAAGAGAGACAGAGATGTTTCACTCGGTGACATTATCAGTTGGGGTTTCTTGCCACAGGTGAACGCATATACAATCAGAAGAGAGTATGGGGTGCAGTATTTTGAGTATATTCAGGATATCATGTCTCTACCCTGGTGGGATGTTGAAGAGTTGCCAAAAGTTAGAACTTTGAACTATCCTGTCAGAAAACATGATGTGCCTATTTGGGGTTTGATGAAGTATGAAGCTTTCAAAGAGTTCAAACACTGGAAACCTCACTATCCAAAGAAAGTGAAAAGAGTGAATCCAGAAACAGGTGCTGAAGAAACAATCTTGTAGATAAAGAAGCCAAAAGTGATAAAGAACATTCCAGTACCGAAAATGGAGCAGGATTTCCATACAGGTTTCTTGTGGTGGGTGTACAGCTGTTTGACAACTGAAGCTGTGATCACTTACAGAGTAGAGAATGAAGTGAGACATATCTGGGTGTATGACCCATTGTGGTTAGTGAACTGTTTGGCAAAAGACATAGAATGTGTGTTTATGAACAAGATTGGGTTTAAAGCTGAAGACAGAGACCAGGCAATGCAATTTCAGAAGGTTGTATCTATTTGTTTTCAGAAAGAAATTAATTCTGAGAATGCATGGTCGACAAAGTGGAGAAAGATTGAGAAAGAAGAAGCTCGTAAAGCTGAGAAAGAAAGGAAAGCTCGGGAAGAAAGAGACAATATGTTAAGGCATACTGTTGTACAAAGAATGGCTGCAGAGGAAAAGCGAAAGGTTGAAGAGAATGAAAAGCTTAGGAAGGTGTTACTAAGGAAGCCTAAGCTAAGGGAGGAAAAGTTTAAGTCGCTGTGAAGAAAGTGCTGAAGACCTGACTGAAGACTCCGGCAATATCCAAGGGGGAGTTTGTTAGTGCATAATGTCTATCGCCTACGTCTACAGTCTAGGTCATGTCAAAGTAGTTTGTATAGGGGTGCAAAAAGTAATTTTATGTTTGTTTGGCCATGTGACCAATTTCATTGCAGCGATAACAAATTCTTTTGTCATATTCGACAAAAGTTGATTTGTTGGTCTCTTATTTCAGCTTTTTGGCTGCATTGAAATCATCCACAGCTTTCTGACTAAAGATGTAATCTTTTTCAGCTTCAGTACTAGGACCAGCAACAAATACATTACTCATTTTATCTTTTGGCTTGACATCCACCTTGTACATTTATTGATCCGAATGGCAAGTTTAGTGCAAAGGATAACGAAGGTTTCTTTGTAGGTTATGCGAGTCCGCTGAAGAGGGTGTTCGTTCCATGCTTAGGGAAGATCATACAAGTTCAGCATGTTGATTGTCAGAAGTTTACCGCTCCGGCACAACTTCCCGGAAAAAGATTGCTCTTTAACTATGACAAACTATGGGAGTCATTCCAACTGCCGACTCAGCCTCGCATGTAGAGAGAGCGACTGAGGTTTGTTTCTTGCACTGCCAGGTGACTAGTCGAGTTCCAAAGAACTGACAGCCAGCAGTGGTGGACTTTGCATTTTGCTTGCAGCTTCCAAAATCCAAAAACACAAAAATATGTTTTTGTTTTTAGGGGGAGAAAATTTACAGAAAATACAAAAACATGATAAAATTACAAAATCCAAAAACATTGAAAAACTGAAAAAGAGTTTGTGTAAAAAGGGGAAATGATAGTACATCAGCTAGACAGATGCAGTGCGCTAAAGAAATGTTATGTTTAAAATGTGTTAAGTAGTCTCGCTGATGATGTGTCGATAGGTTTTTACACATTTAGTAAGTTTTAACAGATGATGATTTTAACACATTTTTGAAAAATTTTCATTTGAATGATGATTGTGTAGAATGCAAGAAGGGAAAACAAATGAAGAAGACACACCCAAAGAAGATGTTGAACTCAATCAGAGTACCGCTTGAAAGGCTCCACATGGACCTTTTTGGACCAGTTAATGTGAAGAGTGTGAGTGGAGACTTGTATTGTCTGGTGGTCACTGACGACTTTACCAGATTTTCATGGGTGATGTGTATTGAAAGTAAAGACCAAACGTTTGATTCGTTGATGGTTTTGTTCAAAAAGATGGAGACGTTGTACAAATTGCCGATCAGAAGAATTCGAAGTGACAATGGAACGGAGTTTAAAAACAACCGCATGCTCGAGTATTGCAATGAGAAAGGCATTCTTCATGAATTCAGTGCACCATATACTCCACAGCAAAATGGTGTAGCTGAACGAAAGAATCGCACACTGATTGAAACAGCTTGAACTATGCTTGCCGATTCCAAATTACCGATATACTTCTGGAGTGAAGCAGTTGCTACGGCATGTTACACGTTAAATCGTGTTCTCACAGTCAAGAAATACAAGAAAACCTGCTTTGAGGAAGCGTGGTGGGCCCATAACCCACAGGTCCCAGGATCGAAACCTGGCTCTGATACCAATTGTAGGATCGATATACGACCTGAATGAGTCGTTCAAAGTCAAATCTAAGTCAATTAAGTGGCGGAAACACTCAATTAACTGAGAATCTGTGATAGAATGGAGTAGAAACAGAGATTTATACTTAAAACAGGTTTTTCATTAGTTTTCAACTTGATTACACGGTGAGAATTCGGCAGCACTTCGTTACACGTTCACCTATTTCGTACCAAATGAAAAACCCAAGTGCCATATATATAGGCAACACTATTTCGCACGAAATGACCAAAACTCATTTCGTGCGAAATCACTTTCAAACATAAAATTACATTTTGCACCCCTATACAAACTACTTTGACATGACCTAGACTGTAGACGTAGGCGATAAACATTATGCACTAACAAACTCCCCCTTGGATATTGCCGGAGTCTTCAATCAGGTCTTCAGCACTTTCTTCACAGCGACTTAAACTTTTCCTCCCTTAGCTTAGGCTTCCTTAGTAACACCTTCCTAAGATTTTCATTCTCTTCAACCTTTCGCTTTTCCTCTGCAGCCATTCTTTGTACAACAATATGCCTTAACATATTGTCTCTTTCTTCCCGAGTTTTCCTTTCTTTCTCAGCTTTACAAGCTTCTTCTTTCTTAATCTTTCTCCACTTTGTCGACCATGCATTCTCAGAATTAATTCCTTTCTGAAAACAAATAGATACAACCTTCTGAAATTGCATTGCCTGGTCTCTGTCTTCAGCTTTAAACCCAATCTTGTTCATAAACAAACATTCTATGTCTTTTGCCGAACAGTTCACTAACCACAATGGGTCATACACCCAGATATGTCTCACTTCATTCTCTACTCTGTAAGTGATCACAGCTTCAGTTGTCAAACAGCTGTACACCCAACACAAGAAACCTGTATGGAAATCCTGCTGCATTTTCGGTACTGGAATGTTCTTTATCACTTTTGGCTTCTTTATCTGCAAGATTGTTTCTTCAGCACCTGGTTCTGGATTCACTCTTTTCACTTTCTTTGGATAGTGAGGTTTCCAGTGTTTGAACTCTTTGAAAGCTTCATACTTCATCAAACCCCAAATAGGCACATCATGTTTTCTGACAGGATAGTTCAAAGTTCTAACTTTTGGCAACTCTTCAACATCCCACCAGGGTAGAGACATGATATCCTGAATATACTCAAAATACTGCACCCCATACTCTCTTCTGATTGCATATGCGTTCATCTGTGGCAAGAAACCCCAACTGATAATGTCACCGAGTGAAACATCTCTGTCTCTCTTATAAAACTTCAGCGGTCTCTTGAATTTTCTTTCAGTGCTCTTTCTAAACCATTTCTTTCTTTCCTCACGACTTTCATCTTTTGTCGTCCCATCAAAATTCTTGTTCTTCAAACATTCTTCAACTTTCCTTCTCAATTCATCAATGTTATCTTGACTGAAAAAATCAACTAGCGTTGGAAAGTTTGAAGTATCAACATTCTCAGACGTTTCTTCATCACTGCAATCTTCAACTTCAACCCTATCATAGTTATCAGCTTCCTCCACATACTTATACTGATACTCGGGTTGTTGATTGATGTCGAAATCATTCAATTCTTCTTCAAAATCAAACTTAAACTCATTCTCATCAATGTGCGTCAACTTGATGTACTTATCCAGAGTATAAGTATGCCTGATTTCTCCTTCTTCCACATCAGGTTCAATACGCAGAACCAACTTTTCATAATCATCAACGTTCTGATCATCAACTTGCTCCCCCTCACCATCAGTTTTTTCTGGTTCTTCATTAGCATCGTCATGAAGATAATCATCAACATTCTCTTCAGTTGACGCTTCAGTAACCTTGATACCTGACGTACCCTGATCATCGTCATCATTTCCATCGTCATCATCATGACTACTAGCAGAATATACATCATCTGCATCATCTTTTTCAACTTCATCATCATCTTCTTCTTCATTATCTTCCTCAACATCTTCCTCATCATCAATAACATCATCAATTAAAACATCTTCTTCAAATATTCCAGAAACTGCAGAGATAGGACGAGGATTCTGAATAGGTGATTCAGAAGTGTTTGATGGAATGATTGCTCTTTCAGTAACTTCAATAGCACCTTCAGTTTGAACACCTTTGCCCTTATCCTTCATTTCTGCATCAATCGCAGCTTGACGACGAGCTCTAACTTCTTCAAGCTGGATTTCTTCAAACTCTTGTTCCACAGACTTACCAATCAAACTCTCTAACACTTTGTTCATCATAAACATCTCGTGCTCTTTCTTTGCATTGGCAGCCTCTAACTCTTTGTTCTTTAATTTGAAATACTCATTCTGCTCGTCTCTCCGAGCCTTTTCCTCTTCTAACTCAGCAATACGAACTTTAAGAATATCAATGTCAGTCTGGTCTGCTTCAACTTTCTTCAACAAAGACGAGTTTTCAGCTTCAACTGTCTTGACACGCTTTTCAAGTTTCTTTTCACGATCTATCAACTTTTTGTTCTCAACTAACACTTCTTCCATTTTCTTTTCCAACTTCTTCACTTGCTCATCATTAGCAAAACCAAAATCCCCAATATCATCAAGACCAATATTCTCCGGAACACGTGGGAAATTCTTGAAACCAGAAGAACCAGGTGTTGTTTGTATCGGTGGTTGTGTGGATGGAGGTGTTTGTAGAATATGTTGTGATGTGATAACATGTTGTTCTAGAATTGGTGATTGATGTGATGGTGTGGGTTGTCTTGGTGGTGATGAATGAAGTGGTGGTGTAGGTTGTCTTGGAGGTGATTGATGTGGTGATGTTTCAGGTGGTGGTGATGGTGGTTTACTTGGTTCCTGAATAGGTTTCTTCTTTAACAAGATCTTCAATCTTTTTGCAACAGCAGGAGATACAACACGCTTTCTAGCAGATTGATTCTTCCTACCACCAGATGATGGTGGTGTTTGAGTATCTTGAACATGTTCCGGAGATGGAATGTACAAATCATCATCCTTCTCCTCTTTCCTTTTTCTTTTTAACTGTTTCTCTTTTTATTTCAGCCTGAATTCTTTTCAACCTCTCCGTTTCATCAATCTCTTCTTCAGAACTAGATGAACTCTTGTCTTCATCGTCACCTTCATTCTCATCAGCTGCTTTAGCTGTTTTATCAGCTTTAAAACTTTCTTTAAGAGCTTTCAATAAACGATCAGATTCTGGAGATAAACAAACTTGATATCCTTCAACATCAGCCTCTGGTTCTTCTTCCTCTGGTTCATCGACCAGCAATATCTCAACACCTTTCTTTTGATGCTTTTGCTTAGGTTGTGAAGATGAACCTTCCTCAGCTTGTACTTTCGGAGTTGTCTTTCTACTCTTTTTCTTTTTCTCTTCCTTCAGAAACCACTCATTTCTTGTTTCTTTGAAATTTTCAAGGATTTTCAACTCATCTGCATAACTCTTTTCTTTCATTTCTTTGTCATTCCTCCACTTTTGATGATCAACCGGATCTGGATCTTGGTAATCTTTATCTTTGATGAACCCAAAGAAATCAACTTTTGTTGATGACTCCGGATGATTTCTGTGATATCTTGCCAATACTTTCAGTGTTTCATTATCCATGTGGAATAACACCAACAAATCATTGTTTTCATCTTTCTCCAAACCAGGATAAGCGTGGTCTAACATCATCTGTACAAATCTAGGATAGATCCATGTTTTGCTGTCAGAAGTAATATTCTCTTTCATGTAGTGAAACACAACCTTTGAAAAATTATACTTCTTGTTTAACACAAGTGCAGTCACCATGCACATTTGATAATCCCGCATCACATCATAACCTCCCTTTCGATGACTAAGAGCATGCAACACTGAATGTATAAGAAACTTGTAAGGCTTTGAAAAACATGACTTCAAATAATTTGCACTGTTCAGTGGACCAGTGTAACCCATCCGTAACATGCAACCTTTGACCATCCTTTCTGGAAACTTTGTCGGAGAATTCTCATCATCCGGAAAGTCTAACACCTCACGTACTGTGCATTTTTCCAGAAACGTTCAATGTGGGACCGAAGTTATCTTTACCATCAAGCACACAACCGAAGTTATCATTTTGCTTTCCTCAACATACTGTGCATTTTTCCAGAAACGTTCAATGTGGGACCGAAATACAAGATGTTGATTTGTTAATGCCTTCTGGATTGGTAACCTCTTCATGAATTCCAGAATGTCTTTGAATTCAGCCATTTTCGGAATCTTTTCATCGTACACACAACAGATGTTGTGTAATGGATCGAACTGCACAATCGAAGCCTGAAATGTTCAATCAACAACACAATGTTAAACACTTAGAATAATTTTCAAAAAAACATCATTCATGCGAAATGGTTTCAAACGAAATAACATTTCAAACGAAAAGGCATTTTCAAACGAAATGGTATGTTGAAGCGAAATAACAGTTTGAAACGAAATGAAATGTTCAAGCGAAATGGTTGTTTAGAAGCGAAATGCCTGTTTCGTACGAAATGAGTCATTTGAAACGAAATGCCTATTTCGTGCGAAATACATCATCATTTCGTTTGAAATTTCAGTTCATGAACAAATTTTACAAAATTTTATCAGATGATGAAATTGAAACTTTTAGACTGTTCTACTAATAATTCCGAGTACATGGGTATGTTTATTCTTCATTTTGACCCACAAACACATCCTAGATCTGAGTTCGAAGTTCAGTACATATGAGTTCAATCGATTCAAGACTTTCTACAACAAAATTGAAACCCTAGATCTAAACAAGAACATATTCCGCATACACGGATGTGATTATCGTTCATTATGGACCATAAACAAACCCTAGATCTACGTCTCATGTCATGTTCATCGACATACAGTCGATTCTGTTCAAATCACCATGGATCTTACCTTTCCCATGATTATAAGTTGAGTAAACCAACTTAAAATCAGATTACGAACAACAAACGGGCAAGAGTTTGGCTAAAATCAGATTTACAAGTCTCCACTCACACTCTTCACATTAACTGGTCCAAAAAGGTTGACGTGATTGTCGTGGGTCACGCAAATTTAATCCCAAATACAACTATAGATAGCGGTAATAGGGTATCGAACTCAGGGAGTATGTGGAAAATATGTCAATTGTATAGCCTTGCAATTATACTACAATTATCCTAATTTGCAGAAAATTAAAATCAATGATTTGGATTGTTGTTTGAGAAAACTAAATTAAACTAATGGCAAATCGAATGTAGGTTTTAAAACAGATTAAGAGAGAACAATGACCATCCTAGGTTCCAGTTTCTTTAAACGATTGTGTGCAATTCCAACTAGAAAGAGTTACATAGACATAACTCGTGTATATATGATTGAAGTGATAAAAGGGGACAAAGTACTCGGATTATATAAACGCGAGGTTGTTTCCCGATGACCAATTAATCAATAACCAACCCTAACCCTTCCCGTGATATCTCGATTGCCAACGGCACCAAGAACGTACGATTAAGACTAGAAATTGCACTATCGATTAACAAGTTACAAGCAATCAAACATACACCATGATATTCAAGCAATGCAAGTTATCATTCTAGAAATTAAGGAATAAACACACAAAAGTTAAATAAACATTCACCTAAGATGATCACCGAAGAAGTTAGCCGGACATGGCTCGGTGAATCATCATCATAATCAAACCAATGTTCATACGAATCGAAAATACAAACCGAATGTTAGAAATTGTTCCAAACCAAGCAAGATCAAGCAAAATCGCCCCTAGTGTCTCCCCATAACCGTCAATGATGAGAATATCTGAAAAGACACCATCAAACTAACTTAAATGAGGCAGTTACATAAAATTCCGCAGCTACCACCGTAAATTACGGCTCCACCGTAATTTACGGTGGACTTAAAAATGTTTACGGCCCAGATGAACTGATTTACGGTAAGAAAAAATGCCAATTCATGTCCACCGTAAATTACGGTGAAACCGTAATTTACGGTGACATTCTCAATGTTTGCTTTCCTTCACGTGACCCCCAATGATTCCGTATGTCAGCCGATGATGTGTGTTGTTGACAATTGATATGTTGGCCCATGTCTGCATGTATGTTGCTACTCCCAAGCCCATGTGCGGCCCCAAGAGAATCCCTCATGTCTTCTGCCTTTGTTACATGTGATTGCTGCCATCGATGTGATAATGGGTGTTATTCCTCAATACCCGAGCCCACCAAAACCCTCTTTGCTGCCAAGGTTTCGTAATGTATGCTCCAATCTTCAAGATAGTGGGCTGCCCATCTTTCGATGATGATGATGATGTTTGTGTATGATTATATTGTTCCTAGTCCACGTGACCTGATGATGTTGTTGACTTTAATCCTTGTGAATTGTGATGACCAATGCTGCCGCCACTGATCCAATATATGCCGCCCAAATCAATCATGTGCGGCCCACTAGGGAAGCCCACATGAGCCGCCATATTACAACTTTGCAAAGTCTACATGTTTATCATCACGTGCACATCCAATGTTCCAACATGTGAGTTGAGTGTTGGCCCAATCCAAATGAGACTTCTGTTTATTCGCCCACATGAGCCGCCATATTACAACTTTGCAAAGTCTACATGTTTATCATCACGTGCACATCCAATGTTCCAACATGTGAGTTGAGTGTTGGCCCAATCCAAATGAGACTTCTGTTTATTCGGCCCAATGATGTGCTTATTGACTTTTTTTCTTGTTATCCCAGTATATGTGCTGATGATGATGATTACTATGTCACATGATATTTATGATGAGTGTTTGATGTGAAGTTGCCACCTACAATTGCCCTCACATGTGATGTCTTGTGAAGTTGACATGTCTTGTGCTTTGCTTTCCCCTTTTCGATGATGTGTGATATTGTGAGATGATGATGCGATGTGAATGATGATAATGTTGTTGAATTATTTTTGTTGTGCACCCCAAAGTCAGCGTACAACACTCCCAAATGTTACGATCTCTCTCAATAATCATCCTCGATCATTCCTCTCGCTTCCACATACTTAACATCACCGAATTATGCATTTTACCTACAAAAGCCACAAACACTCGTAGTTACTATATTCAAGCAAATAACCAAGTAAAGCATGGAATTTTAATCTTTTTAAACCATTTAAGGGTTGTCCAACGGACCACCCGTCACATCCCCACACTTACCCGTTGCTTGTCCCAAGCAACTCGTTCAAAAACTATTTCAAAACCACAGGCGATCAAGATGCAAACCAAGCTAAAATGTATCGTCATTTTACTAACCTTCAATCATACCACAAGACACACCCCTCACAAAAATCTCTCGGTAACAAGAATTATTAGCATAATGCTAAACCACTCAATGCGTTTGTGTGTGCGCGCGACAATAAGCTTGTATACAAATCAAGTTTCCTCCTAACAAATATCTAACATGCTTTAGAATCAAAGGGACTTGCGGGTTGCAACGGGGCTAGGTGTAAAGGTAGGAAAATGGTGGAATACATATGAAAGAGCTAATTGATTTGACCCGTCTTTTTATTTCTACTACTATGATGCAAACACCAAATATATACAAAACTTCTTCACATCTCAACTACTATTGCAACTAAATACTTCTTTTTGTATTTTTCTCTTTCTTTTTTTTTTTTTTTTTTCACTTCATTTTTTTTTTTTCATAACACATCAAACTCAACAATATATACAAGAACATCAATACTACAAACTAAATTTCCTAAACCGGGTCATCTCAAAAGGTACAATTCTTGTAGGAAGTAGGTTCAGGTCACAATCGAATGGTCTAAGGCTCAACATGGCTTTCTAAGGACCAAACCCCCACCCCTCACAATACCAAGCTCATATATGTAACGTATGAGGTCCAACCCACCAATCCCGCACTCTCACACATCTAGACGAGGCTTCCTAAAAGTCCCCCTATCATTTTCAAAAGCATGCTAATTCTAGGATTTAACAAGTATTCACACACAAGTTCTATTAACACACAACACACACCGCCACTCAAACAATGAAATATCAATAACAATCATGTGTGGCTCAAATCCTCACCAAGAAAAGACTAGGAATGGGTGTCGGTGTGTCAAGTGGCACAATATCAAGTTTTCAAATTTTAACAATTTTCGCTTGGATTTTCAAAATTTTTTAGAACTCTCAAAAATTTCCCCCATCCCCACACTTGGGATACATTGTCCCAATGTATGGTTTTGAGGGAAAGATCGCTTCTAACCAAAAACATTAGCTTTCGCTAATACTCTCAAATCCCAAATTTCTTTTTGGATTTTTCATTTTTTTTTTTTTATAAACAAAAGCAAACTAATAAACTAACAATATTTCAAAGCTAAAGAACATGACAAGTCTAAGGAAAAAGTACATTGACCTGGTAAAGTTTGGCACAACAGATATTGTAAATGATCCAATCTCCTTTCACAAATATCCGCACATCTTCCCCACACTTGAGTGTTGCCATGGCCCTGAAACAAAAAAAAACTCAAGAAATAACAACATCAGTGAAAAACCTCGGGTTGCCTCCCGAGCAGCGCTAAGTTTCGCGTCTTCAGCCAGACCGTGCCACCCCCATTTATGGTGGCTCAAAGAATCGGTTCCTGCCATCTCCATCACTTCCTTGTGCCATTGAACAAAATGCATCCATCTTGTTTTGACTCGGTGGGTAATCAAATACACTCTTGCTCGCACCCATATATGTTTCTTCACGGTCCGGTGGGTGCTTTTTTCTCATTCGTGGTAACACATTTTTCATACAATCACTAGACTCACCATCCTTCCTCTCAATGGACTCATAGCTAATCTCTCTAGTTTGAACATCAAAATACAACCTACGGTTCTTTTCGGTCATAGTAATAATCTCGTCTCTACAATTAATTTGAGCATTTGCCGTATAGAGAAACGGTCGACCTAAAATCACCCTTTGTTGTGATGCCATGTTGGTAGAAGCATAGTCCAAAACTAGAAAATCCACCGGGTATTCAAACTCTCCCAACTGAATTTTAACATTCCGAACCATTCCCCGTGGACGCCTCCAACTTCCATCCGCCAAGCTCACCATGGTGTCTATACCTTCGAGTGGACCAAAGTCGTACATATCGTATAGATCGCTTGGTAGCACACTCACGCTTGCCCCGTAGTCCAACAATGCGTGAGGGATTTTTAATTTTCCCACACGGATAGGCACGATTGGCGCTTCACACTCTTTATCATTCTCGACTCCGTCATCTTTTTTCAAACCTGCATTCACTTGACACGAAGAAGTTAGCAATGTTTCATTAAATTTAGTATTTGGAACGGTGCTTACCACATTGATGTTAATGCTTTTCATGTTCTTGGGATTTGGCACCGTATCACTCGGTAGCTGGCCTTTTGCTTTCTTTAACATCGCCACATCACTTGCAAGTTGACCCATTTGAGTGGTCAACGATTGGATGCTTTTGTCACGAACCTCGTCCTTTTGCATCCGAACCTCATCACGTTGGTTCATTCGTTGCATTTCACTTTGCATCGCCTTTAGCATCTCCATCATCTCGTTTCCACCCGAAGAGCTTTGACCCGTTTGATATTGCCTTTGAAATCCTTGGTTTCCTTGGAAATTCGGGTTAGCTTGATTAGATGGGTTCCCATAGCGAAAATTTGGGTGGTTCCTCAACCCGGGGTGGTAAGTGTTAGAATTCATATTGTTGTAGTTTCTACCACCCCCTCCTTGACCTTGACCTTGAATAGCATGCACCTCTTCATATTGCCCTTCCACCATCCATTGGCAATTTTCAGCCGCGTGACCTATTTCATTACACAAAGCACAAACATCATAAATTTGGTTAGTAGTTTGAACATTACCATCATCTATGGCGTGCACTTGTGATCGGGCAATGGCCGGTCGCGCTCTTCTTGAGGCTTGAGCTTTCCTCTTTGATGTAGTTGCCATGTTCTCCAAAAACTCCCAATCATCATTCTCATAGTTTGTTCCAAAAGTCCCACCGGTGATAGACATCAAATCACGTGCATCTTCGGCACTCAACCCCTCATGAAAAGCATTCATTAATTCCCACAATTCAATTCCATGGTGAGGGCAATTTTTAATCATCATATTGAAACGCTCGAATGCCTCATGAAACATCTCACCATGTTGTTGTTGGAAGCTTCTCAAACCCTTTCTTGCATCGTTGGTCTTTTGGGCGGTATAAAATTCATCTAAGAAGGTTTGTTGCATCTCCCCCCATGTATATATGGATGCCGAGGGTAATGTGTAGAACCATTTTTTCGCCTTCTCTTCCAAAGAAAATTGGAACAAAACCAATTTGATATCGTCGGCTGAAAACCCTTGACTCCCAAGAGTGTTGCAAATAGAGTCATAAGCCTCTAAATGAAAATAAGGCTCCTCATTTGCCAACCCCTTGTACTTTGGTAAACTTTGCAAAGAATTGGTTCTTACTTCAAATGTTCGCCCTTGATCATTATGAGGAATGACTACCGGTGAAGGGTTTTGCGTGATTACCGGCCGAAAATGTGCTTCAATGCCCCTCACATTTTCTCTAAGATGCCTTCTTGGTACACCATACCTACCTCTCGGAATAATAGGACCATTTGGCCTTGGTACTTGCCCTTGTGGTGCAATTGGTTGTTGAAATTGTTGTTGGGGCATTGGTGGGCGTTGAATTGGCCTTTGGAATTGTTGAACATTTGGTTGTACATTTTGTGGCCGGACTTGTTGCAATGGAATAGGGCGTTGCATTGGTGGCCCTTGTGACCTTGGTCTAATGTGTTGTGGTATAATTTGTTGTTGTGGCATTCCACCAACACTTGCCATCCCTTGAGATTGACTTTGCAAATACCTAAACTCCCCTTGATCACCATAACCTCCATAACCGTACCCATCATCATCATACCCCTCAAATTCTTCAAATCCCTCATCATAACCATCTCCTTGAATTCCCGAAGTTTGCCCAAATGGGATGGTCGAATACTGAAAACCCGATTGTTGTGGTTATGGTCTAAAAGATGAAGTAGTATGCACAATAGTTGAATTGGGTGCAATTGTGAAGGTGGATGATGATTGACCCGTAGTTGGGGGAAAGAAGTGGGATAATGGTGGGATTGTGGTGGATGGATTGTAGGTGATGGTAGGCTCAGTTTGAGTGGTGATTGGTTGGGTGACATTGGATGGTGTAAATTCAGCGGTGGTATTAGGTAATGTGGTGTTTGGTGATGGTTGTGTGGAAGTAGGTATAAAAGTTGAGGTCGTTTGACCCGTTGTGGGTGGTACATTTGTTTCATCCATGATGTTTCTTGGTGTAATGGGTGAAGTGGGTGAACCAACGATTCTGTTTTCGCGTAGTAAAACTCGGTTCTGCCTTAGTGTTCTTTCGATTTCCGGATCAAATGACAATGGTGACGCTTTGTGAGAGCCTCTAGTATGCATGCACCTGTAGAACCTGCACACTAAACACACCAGTGTAAACCCGAAAATAACAAAGCAAAACTAACAAAAATGACACACGTTGCGCACTACTCCCCGGAAACGGCGCCAAAATTTGACGTGATTGTCGTGGGTCACGCAAATTTAATCCCAAATACAACTATAGATAGCGGTAATAGGGTATCGAACTCAGGGAGTATGTGGAAAATATGTCAATTGTATAGCCTTGCAATTATACTACAATTATCCTAATTTGCAGAAAATTAAAATCAATGATTTGGATTGTTGTTTGAGAAAACTAAATTAAACTAATGGCAAATCGAATGTAGGTTTTAAAACAGATTAAGAGAGAACAATGACCATCCTAGGTTCCAGTTTCTTTAAACGATTGTGTGCAATTCCAACTAGAAAGAGTTACATAGACATAACTCGTGTATATATGATTGAAGTGATAAAAGGGGACAAAGTACTCGGATTATATAAACGCGAGGTTGTTTCCCGATGACCAATTAATCAATAACCAACCCTAACCCTTCCCGTGATATCTCGATTGCCAACGGCACCAAGAACGTACGATTAAGACTAGAAATTGCACTATCGATTAACAAGTTACAAGCAATCAAACATACACCATGATATTCAAGCAATGCAAGTTATCATTCTAGAAATTAAGGAATAAACACACAAAAGTTAAATAAACATTCACCTAAGATGATCACCGAAGAAGTTAGCCGGACATGGCTCGGTGAATCATCATCATAATCAAACCAATGTTCATACGAATCGAAAATACAAACCGAATGTTAGAAATTGTTCCAAACCAAGCAAGATCAAGCAAAATCGCCCCTAGTGTCTCCCCATAACCGTCAATGATGAGAATATCTGAAAAGACACCATCAAACTAACTTAAATGAGGCAGTTACATAAAATTCCGCAGCTACCACCGTAAATTACGGCTCCACCGTAATTTACGGTGGACTTAAAAATGTTTACGGCCCAGATGAACTGATTTACGGTAAGAAAAAATGCCAATTCATGTCCACCGTAAATTACGGTGAAACCGTAATTTACGGTGACATTCTCAATGTTTGCTTTCCTTCACGTGACCCCCAATGATTCCGTATGTCAGCCGATGATGTGTGTTGTTGACAATTGATATGTTGGCCCATGTCTGCATGTATGTTGCTACTCCCAAGCCCATGTGCGGCCCCAAGAGAATCCCTCATGTCTTCTGCCTTTGTTACATGTGATTGCTGCCATCGATGTGATAATGGGTGTTATTCCTCAATACCCGAGCCCACCAAAACCCTCTTTGCTGCCAAGGTTTCGTAATGTATGCTCCAATCTTCAAGATAGTGGGCTGCCCATCTTTCGATGATGATGATGATGTTTGTGTATGATTATATTGTTCCTAGTCCACGTGACCTGATGATGTTGTTGACTTTAATCCTTGTGAATTGTGATGACCAATGCTGCCGCCACTGATCCAATATATGCCGCCCAAATCAATCATGTGCGGCCCACTAGGGAAGCCCACATGAGCCGCCATATTACAACTTTGCAAAGTCTACATGTTTATCATCACGTGCACATCCAATGTTCCAACATGTGAGTTGAGTGTTGGCCCAATCCAAATGAGACTTCTGTTTATTCGGCCCACATGAGCCGCCATATTACAACTTTGCAAAGTCTACATGTTTATCATCACGTGCACATCCAATGTTCCAACATGTGAGTTGAGTGTTGGCCCAATCCAAATGAGACTTCTGTTTATTCGGCCCAATGATGTGCTTATTGACTTTTTTTCTTGTTATCCCAGTATATGTGCTCGAATGCCTCATGAAACATCTCACCATGTTGTTGTTGGAAGCTTCTCCAACGGACCACCCGTCAAAGGTCCATGTGGAGCCTTTCAAGCAGTACTCTAATTGAGTTCAACATCTTCCCAACAAAGTCTATCTTCTTGACAAAGCGCTTTACGGAGTTCACCAGGCCCCGAGAGCCTGGTACGAGACGCTTTCCCAACATCTGTTAGCCAACGGGTTCATCAGAGGAACGGTTGATAGCACTTTGTTTACAAAAGAGGTTGCAGGGCATCTATTAATCGTGCAGATCTACGTTGATGACATAATTTTTGGTTCGACAAATGACGATTTGTGCAAAGAATTCGAAAAGGTTATGAAGAAAAAGTTTGAGATGAGTTCAATGGGGGAGATGAAATTCTTCCTAGGGCTACAGGTTGAGCAAATGCCCGAAGGAATATTCATTCACCAAACCAAATACGTGAATGATGTGCTGGAAAAGTTCAACATGTCTGAATCTACTCCAACATCAACCCCCTGGCTCAAAATCATGGTATTTGTCCGAACGAGAGTGGAGAAAAGGTGGATGAAACGCATTACCGGTCGATCATTGGTTCTTTGATGTATCTGACTGCGTCCCGCCCGGACATCATGTATCCAACTTGTTTATGCGCCAGATATCAGTCCAGCCCGAGACAGTCACATCTGATTATCGTGAAGAGAATTTTACTGTATTTGAAAGGCTGCCCAAGCACCGGCTTGTGGTATCCTAAGTCTGGTGACTTTTCTCTTTCTGGTTTTGCTGATTCTGATTTTGGAAGCTGCAAGCAAAATGCAAAGTCCACCACTGCTGGCTGTCAGTTCTTTGGAACTCGACTAGTCACCTAGCAGTGCAAGAAACAAACCTCAGTCGCTCTCTCTACATGCGAGGCTGAATACGTTTCGGCCTCCAGCTGTTGTTCTCAGATCCTCTGGATCCAGCAGCAGATGAGGGACTTTGGTTTGCAGTTCTTGGACACGCCCATTTATATGGACAATGAGGCAGCTATAAACATAACTAAAAATCCGGTTCACCACTCTAAAACGAAACATATTGAAATTCGACATCATTTCATCCGTGATTGCTACGAGAAGAAATTGATTCGAATTGATCATATACACACCGATGATCAGAGAGCTGATTTTTACACAAAACTTTTTGATAAAAAGAGATTTAACTATCTTTTGAAATTAAATGGGTTGAAAATTTTGTTTTCTGGGAGGGTTGTTGAGTGTGAAGCCGAGGAGGACGGCGATCTGAGGTGATCTGCGTCATGTTGTCAAGTTTCTGTACAGTTTATTTTCTGCTTTTGATAAAACCAAAAACACAAAAATATGTTTTTGTTTTTAGGGGGAGAAAGTTTGCAGAAAATACAAAAACGTGATAAAATTTCAAAATCCAAAAACAGTGAAAAAGTCAAAATGAGTTTGTGTAAAAAGGGGAAATGATAGTACATCAGCTAGACAGGTGCAGTACGCTAAAGAAATGTAAAGTCTAAAAGCGTTAAGCAATCTCGCTAATGATCTGCCGATAGGTTTTTACACATTTAGTAGGTTTGTTCGGGATATAAACCTAAATCATTACTTGGTTTTACGTGGGGAACATCTCTCGGATATATGGGTAACCCCCGAAATCTTGTTTGAAAGACCCCTCTTTCTGAGATACTAGGTCTTTATGCTTAGTGATATCTGGGGTATTATCCCGGGACTTCTGATATATGGGTAACCCCCGAAATCTGAATGTTAATATTTGTCGTATGTTCTTATGTGACACGTCGTGAAATAAATAACTAGGCTATTTAACCTAGTTAAGAGATAGGGTCAAAAGCATTAAATGATAAAGGTAGTGTCAGTTATGTGATAAAAGGCAAACCCGAGGGGCTAGAGTGGAACAGATGAAAGTTGACTACTAATTAAAAGGTCAATACACACACAAACATGCACATACGTGCGTGTTCTTGAAGCTTCAGGAGCTCCCAAGAGCTCCAAACCCTAGTTCCACTAAATCACCAAATTAAAGGGTGAATCGAAGCTCAAATTCAAGAAGGAACACGGATTAATGATCACCTTCACGAGGGGATCATAAGGTATGTCTTAAATCTAAGATTTGTGATCATGTGTAAGGTGGGTTATGTTCTAATCCATGAGTTTAAGTGGAATTGAGCATGAGTATTGTGACAACCCGCACTAAACCAGGTATCCGTACAACTTAATTAATGATTAATTACTGCTTAATTACTGTGCTTGTTTGAAACTAGCTGATAAACTGCTACCTGCATACTGATACATGCACTTACTTGCATCATACTTTATATGTTGTCACTACATTATTTACATACGGCACCTTAGTGGCAAACATGATGCACAAAAAGCACAGTAGCACTAAACGGATACACAGTGAACATGCTAATATAACCAGCATCAGGCAGATACTGCCTCTAAGGCCTGTTAAGAGCCTCATATATTTTTGCTACACTGGTAGTGAGTGTAGGGATATAAGGGTTGTGGTACCGCGTCTCTAGGAATAAGATACACTGATTCGGATGTGCCTGAAACGTACTTTAAGTACCAAACACAGCACTTTAATAATTAATCCAGCTTCTAGCTGACTAGTAAAGTGCCAGAACATGAGAAAATAACACTAGACACTTTCTAAAGTGTCGGGAAAACAAATTGTGTCACTAAAAGTAACAATAACGACACTTTAAAGCTTTGGTAACGCTTTAACGGATTACTATCCAACCGAACAACCGGACTTTACCCGGAACACGAAAATATTACTATTTTCACAATTTATATTTTTCTGAGCCAGTTAGGGTCCCTGATTACCCTAACACCCGTCATAACACGCTTTATATTACTAACTAAGTTAAACACCTAAACTAACTTAGTTAACCTAACTAAGCCCTAACTAATCTACTTAAAATCGAACCAACCCCCCCCCCCCCCCCATCCTAACCGGCCTAACTAAGGGGAGACAAGGTTAGTACTATTTGATCATTTAAATCCCCCTTTGTCTAGTATCTAGACAACATTAAACCCAATGGTTAATCACCACCTTTTTGTCTATAAGTTCATACACTTAACATAAGAACATTATCACTTTCCAACTTCACAAAATCACTCTCTCCCTTGCCTCACCCATTCTCGGCCGAACACCACCCTCACCACCATCATACTTTCGGTTTTTGATCTTGCATTTCCATCATCATACAAGTGTTAGAGGTCACGTATAAGGAGTCTTGGAACGAGCGGAACACGAAGGACCTCTTCCGTTAGCTTTTATCCACGCGATTTTCACCAAGATTCTTCCCTAGCCCCGAGCTAGAGGTATAATGTTTAAAACTTGTTTTTACACTCATCTAAGGTGGTTAAAAGAAATTATGTCGGTTGAATCTCGTTAAAATAAAAGATGATGATCAAAAGTCTACTAAAAATACTTAAAATGGTGCTTAATAGCATATAACTTGTGTAAAAGTCGTAGGACTTGAAATATGTGAATATTGAGACCCGATCTATGATGTGGTAGCTCGGATCTCCGTTTAACCCGACTTTGTAAGATCATGGATCTTCACATAAGCTCGTTTTTGGTAACCACAAGGGTTAAAAGGCGAAACTCTACCACACAAGATGCATGAACTTGTGTAAAAATATTTTACTTGTGTAAAAGTGATTTAACCGGTAAGATGGTGTTTAAAACTAGCGGATCTACGTATCCGCAAGTGGTATTTTTGAAGAACCACACAATAAAGAAATCATGTACTTTAAAAAGTGGATCTTACACTAGTAAACATGATTTTATGAACAACAAGTGCGTAGACACTTGTGAAATGAAAAGATCCGACAAATAACTATTTTTGGGAAAAATGACTAGAAGTTGTAAAGACGGATTTCGCCAGTCACAAGGTTTTTACAAGATTAAAGTTACTTTATATAAAGATCTACAAGAAATAAGGGGATTTACACTATAGATTCGGAAAAACTACAAGTTCATGCGATTATGCAAATTTACATACTTGTCGACTAGTTTGTTGTGTCGGAAATTGTTTGATTGAATAAAGAAGATTGTTGAATTGATTTGTTAAAAGAAAATGATACGCTTGAAAGCGTGGCCACCTCCAGTTACAGAGGAAACTCTGGCGAAATTTTCTAAAAACCTAACACTTAGGCTTATTTACACAACAAGTGTTAGAACTATTTTTGGACATACTTTCGAAACATAAATTTCGCCAGCACTATATTTTACTAAATATTCGGAGGTGGAATTTCCACAAAGATTAACGTGATAAGTATATTTGTCACAACACTGTTTATGATTATTTTGTGAAAATACATAAATATTATTTTAGAGTAAAAATAATATTTACAAGCGTTAATGATTCCAAAACTGTACGAACGCTTCCACATTAACATATAAGTTACACCGGTAATTACATTACCACAAGATTGATAAAACGTAACTTACGCACATGTATTGTATCCCCCATCCTTGGGAAGAAGAATAACTACCAAGTGTATACGGAACATAAACACGAAATAGTTGTCTAACTATTTCCCAAAGACATAAACTGTAAAGCTAAGGCACGGCCGTCCGTCTAATAGAATTAGCACTTGTAGGTCGTTGCACAGCTTACTGTATTGGAGACACTTGGTAGAGACGCGCATTCACTGTGAGTTCATGTCCCCCTTTTCTCTAACTGTTTTCAGTTTACTTAACCGCGGGGGTGAAATACATGTTACTATGATTTACGAGTACTTTACAACGGTATGTTTAACGTAAGGAGGTGTTATACGATCATGTGAGTGGATAGGAACAACATGGGGCCATTAGTCCTCATGGAGGGACCGAGGGACAGGAGCGGTAGATCTATCTGGGTGTAGCGAGCCCAGCCCCCGGCCAAACTAGAAACGGACCGTGGGGTGACTTTGTCCACATACTTTGCCGTGGCGAAATCTGCTAGGTTTGAGTCTCCCTATTTGCACTTCACATATGTCAGTGGCCTTGCAAACCATTGGTGATCACAAGTCCTCTTACACTGCTACATACCACAACTATTTTATACTCACAAGTGTTTTACATACTCACTTACACATGAACTCGCTCAACATTATTGTTGATTTTTCAACTCACATGTATTTCAGGGAATTAAAACAGATCTGGCACGGTATGGAACGTTTTCCGCTGCACTTGTCATGAAGTCATCAGGGTTTAGGGGATGTGTCTCTTTCCTGGACAAGACACAATCCTTAAACCATGTTTATGTTATGTTTAAAGTTGTAATGTCTGTTGAACAAGGTTATGGTTGTATGTTAAAACAATGGTACTGTATGTTGTTTTCAAAACTTAATGGATGACTTGCATGGTTTTTAATTCATATAGCTTTGTTATGATTAAGCTATGGTATTAAGAAGTCACACCAAAATTAACCACGCTTCCGCAAAGCCAGGGTGTGACAAGTATGTGTTATAATCAACATATAGAACATGAATTATGAATGGTTTGTGTTAATTTGATGTTTAGATGATAAACCCATTAGTTATGGTGATGAAGATGACTAGACTCATCACCTATGTCCAATTCTTGTTGAAAGATCTATGTACTATGTGGGTATGATGAATACTTGTTAGAAGAATTAGGAGAAATGTGATGATGATATGTTTGATGTGTATTTGGGAATGATACATGATGATTAGTAGTAGGTTTTGATGGGTTATGTATGAGTTAGAAGATTTGTGCATGAAATAGTTGTACGTTATGCTTAAAAGGTAGTACTCACATCAAGGGTATGATGAAATGTATATAGTGTTGTCCGTATAGTCGATTATGATGTTGCGGGTATATGTTAATAAGTCGATGATTACCTATGGTTAATAGTTGACTTTTGAAAGTCAACAAGTGTAAGAAACATGATTTGTCTCGTTGTCGTAAAGGTAGGATTATAGGAAGTCGTTTGGTACATGTTATGTTAATATGCGTTATGTGTGATTACATGATGAATTACATGAGTTGGAAAGGAGATGAAGTTGAGTTCTATGTAGTATGCTTGTTAGAATCGACTAAGGGAAGTTAAGTGTGGATTATGCGAGTGGTATGATTGTTAACATGTACAAATGGGTATGCTAACAAGAATGTGGTTTCGATGACATGGAAGTGTAGGGACCATGTCGAGACGGGCTCAAGCAAGATGTGTTAACGGGTCAAGAAGGGGGCAAGGATCGGATACGAGCGCGGACGCATAAGGTAAGTGATTTCTGTAATCACTTCTCATGTTCGATTAAGTTATATGGTGTTTCAATTAATTAAAAATGATGGTTGAGGTCAAATATATGTCGTAGTCTTACGTTGTAAAGGATGGGATTTAAAGTTGACCAAAATGCCCTTGATGGGTATTTTGGGCAAACGATCTTACAAGTAGTTTAGGAACAAGTTATTTGATGAGTGTAATGTTTTGAACAAGTATGGAAGCGAAGAGTATGGTCTTGATATGTCATAAACCAATTAATGTGCAAATACCCATAACGGGTCAAATAATTAGAATGTGACAATAAGCCGATAGGGCGTAAGATAAGAATTTAATTAATCCGGACGTGGGATTTTAAGTTCGTATGATAGAATGCGAATTTACAAGCATGTAGGAAGAAACGGGAGGTTAAACGGGTAAACGGTTTAAAAGTTACGCGCGTTTTAGTGCGTACGGACGACGAAACGGAACTGCAGAAAAGTGGTGTTTCTAGAGGGCGTCGCCGACGGGTCCCACCCCCGTCGCCGACGGGCTCCCAAATGTCCAAAAGTGGCCGACGGCCTAACTGACTGGTTACGGGTGATTTCAGGCGACGGGTGATTTAAGAGGCCGTCGCCGACGGTCATGGAACCCGTCGGCGACGGGTTGTCTTTTCCTCTTCTCCGTTTCCTTTGTTTTGAACGTCCGAATGATCAGTAACGCATCTCGGTACATTGTTTTTCGACCCAATGGTTCATTAAGCTCCCGAAAGGCCCTTTTAGCACACATGTAGATAGGTATGTGTGTACGTATATGCGTTTGTATGTCTTAGGTATGTATGTAGGTGTGTATGTAGGTAGAACGTATATGCATGCAAGTGAATATGTACGAAGATATGCATGTACGTAGGGTTGTGTGAAGGCAAGTAATGAGTATGTATGTATGCATGTATGTATGTAGGTATGTAATGTAAGTATGTATGTATGTATGTATGTATGTATGTATGTATGTATGTAGGTAAGTATGTAGGTATGTAGGTATGTATGTATGTATGTATGTATGTATGTATGTATGTATGTAGGAATGAATAGAGGTATTTAGGTATGCACGTACATAGGTACGTACTCATGTATGTAGGTATGTATGTAGGAAAGCTGCAAATTGTGATCGTAAACGTATGTATCAGTTTGTATGAAAGTATGTACGCACGCATCCAATGAAATTGTGTACTAACGGTAATAATAGCGTGCTTGGTGAATGAAGTGTAACGCAGGAATACCAAAGAAGTCTCACAACGGATCATATAATCAGGATGGGAAGACTGGAATGTAAAGAGTTAACGAAACTAGAAGTAAACATGAACAAACCTTGTATGTTTATAATGTGTACTAACGTTGTGAATTTTACGTGGTGAGCGCAGGTAGTACCAGTCATGAGGATATCCAAGGATTGGAGATCGAGGATCGAGTCACTAGGGAGACTGTACGGAAACGTTGATGTACGTAATGTAGTAAACAAAAGCTATGTTTTTAATTAGTAAATAAGAGGATGACGGATATATGAATAAGATCTATGTTAAAGTTAAATTTTAAACAAGTTGAGGTATTTATAATGTAAGAAATTTTATGGTTCGTGTTTCCGCTGCGACTAATGTCATGTACGAAATAGGGTCTTACAAGTTGGTATCAGAGCCCTGGTTTGAGGGAATCAAGTACGAGAAGGTAAGTACTTGAACTCAAACTTGTGTGCTCTTGAGATAAGAAATCCGTACAATCTAAGACTCGATCAAGATCCAAAGGTAAAGGCTAATGTAAGTAGGTACCTATGTGTACGTATAAAGAAACTGACGGTTTTGTATGTGCAAGGTAAGCATAAGCGTTGGAAGAGGATGATCCGTGAATGCAGTCTAGGATGAATACTAAGGCAGGCAAAGAGGTAATAAGACAAATAGGCAAATGAGCCCAGGTACGTAAATTTAAATATGTGAGTGTAAGTAATGGTAAAGTTCACTAAGGGAAGGAAAAATTTTTTTAAAATGAAAGACAATGACTGTATAGTAATGAAGTACTGGAAGTGAAACACGCGCCGAAACCTAAGTCTACGGACATAAGGTGACAATTACATGAAGGCACGAAACTACTATGTGGATTGTGTACCTGGCCAGTACACGAGAAACGTATGACGTTCGTGAGATCATGATAATTGTTACAGGTATGTCTGGTAGAGTTAGGTAGCAGGCGGGCGTGTGGGTGAAATGGGAAGTAAGACTCTCGGGGAATTGAGAGTACTATGAAAGTATGAAAAACATGCCTGATAAGAATGAAGAATGTGGAATCCGTAATTAAGTACGGATCAATAAGATATGAATGATATGTTTGAATCCGTGAGACGGATTCAAGGATGAAAGGTATGAATAAAATGTTTGAATCCGTGAGACGGATTCAAAGTGATGAAAGGCATGAATGGAATGTTCGAACCCGTAAAACGGATTCAAGGAAAGGAAATGTAGAAATGATATGTCTGAATCTGCGAAACGGATTCAACACATGTAAGGAATGAAAGATGTGAATGATATGATTGAATTCATTAGATGGATTCAAATCATTGAAGGAAGAGAAGGTATGAATGATATGTTTGAATCCGTGAGACGGATTCAAGGAAGAAAGGCATGAATATAATGTTTGAATCCGTAAGGCGGATTCAATGAATGAAAAAGCATGAATGATGCGTCTAAATCCGTGAGACGGATTCAAAAAAATATAAAAAGAATGAAATTAATCTGCCTAAGAAGATGTTGACAGTTTGACCATGATTGAGTCGAATGGGTCATAGAAATAAGTATAAAGTAAAAGGTGATAGTATAATAGACGAAGTTTTGTATAAGTTACGTATTAGATGTGTTAGTAATTGACTCTTGGAAGTCAGAATGACGAAGGGCTGTGACCCGGACAATAACTTGAATATGGGCGGGAAGGGTAAGCTTAGTAAGAAATATTGAAACGATGTAATAAGGTCTTTGCAAGTAAGCATGAATGGAAGGAAGTACGAGTGTGTACCTCAGTTGGCAAAAAGATTAATTGAATGAAAGGATTGCATGTAAGAAATAGAATGTGTGGTACGTTATAGCAGGTACGTAGGAAATTGTAGAAGAGTTATAGGTGGGTAATCACCTAGTGTAGTAAATGTTTGAATGACATATGCTAACCGCCGATGTTGGTAATGATAATACTAGAACTATTGATGTGATGAAACCAATCGTATTGGTGAAAGGACGTGCACGAGCGGAAGCTCATTACACGAATGAATGAAACCTGGCCTGTACGGCTAGTATTAGAGGAAAAGATGATCGATCTGGGTTGCTGATCGTGGTTTGGGAAATGAAAAGAGGATAGTAAAATGTTTAACTCATGATTGGGGAGATATGAACTATTTATATATGTGAATTAAGTAATGCATGAAGTGAAAGCAATAGTAATGTGAAATGAACGAAATGATTTAAGGATAATATAAAGGTATGCAAGGTATACGTAACTGTAGAAATTGTAGAATAAGGTTAACGTTAAAGTTAAGCATATATGAGTATGTATAGATTTCAAATTCAAAGTAAGGTCGTTTAGTCGACGAAAACGATATGATTGTGAAATTAAACAGAAAGAATGTTAATAATGAAATGATGGAATTATTTAAGTAAACAAAAGGATATATTGCACATGATGAAGGAATATTTGAGCGAGGAATGAACCACTAGCTATGAAGGTTGTTAGAGATTAGCGCTACTAGTGAAAGCGATACTAATAAGAACTCCGGAACGGGTTCTTGGAGCTAGAAGATTCTCATTAGGATGAGCTAGTGGTCGTATGAATGAACTGGCAGAAAAGATAAGGTGTGTTCGATGAAAGTGAGAAAGGTTTCGGGGACAAAACCTTGTTTAAGGGTGGTAGACTTGTAACGCCCCAAAATCTGAATGTTAATATTTGTCGTATGTTCTTATGTGACACGTCATGAAATAAATAACTAGGCTATTTAACCTAGTTAAGAGATAGGGTCAAAAGCATTAAATGATAAAGGTAGTGTCAGTTATGTGATAAAAGGCAAACCCGAGGGGCTAGAGTGGAACAGATGAAAGTTGACTACTAATTAAAAGGTCAATACACACACAAACACGCACATACGTGCGTGTTCTTGAAGCTTCAGGAGCTCCCAAGAGCTCCAAACCCTAGTTCCACTAAATCACCAAATTAAAGGGTGAATCGAAGCTCAAATTCAAGAAGGAACACGGATTAATGATCACCTTCACGAGGGGATCATAAGGTATGTCTTAAATCTAAGATTTGTGATCATGTGTAAGGTGGGTTATGTTCTAATCCAAGAGTTTAAGTGGAATTGAGCATGAGTATGTGTTATAATCAACATATAGAACATGAATTATGAATGGTTTGTGTTAATTTGATGTTTAGATGATAAACCCATTAGTTATGGTGATGAAGATGACTAGACTCATCACCTATGTCCAATTCTTGTTGAAAGATCTATGTACTATGTGGGTATGATGAATACTTGTTAGAAGAATTAGGAGAAATGTGATGATGATATGTTTGATGTGTATTTGGGAATGATACATGATGATTAGTAGTAGGTTTTGATGGGTTATGTATGAGTTAGAAGATTTGTGCATGAAATAGTTGTACGTTATGCTTAAAAGGTAGTACTCACATCAAGGGTATGATAAAATGTATATAGTGTTGTCCGTATAGTCGATTATGATGTTGCGGGTATATGTTAATAAGTCGATGATTACCTATGGTTAATAGTTGACTTTTGAAAGTCAACAAGTGTAAGAAACATGATTTGTCTCGTTGTCGTAAAGGTAGGATTATAGGAAGTCGTTTGGTACATGTTATGTTAATATGCGTTATGTGTGATTACATGATGAATTACATGAGTTGGAAAGGAGATGAAGTTGAGTTCTATGTAGTATGCTTGTTAGAATCGACTAAGGGAAGTTAAGTGTGGATTATGCGAGTGGTATGATTGTTAACATGTACAAATGGGTATGCTAACAAGAATGTGGTTTCGATGACATGGAAGTGTAGGGACCATGTCGAGACGGGCTCAAGCAAGATGTGTTAACGGGTCAAGAAGGGGGCAAGGATCGGATACGAGCGCGGACGCATAAGGTAAGTGATTTCTGTAATCACTTCTCATGTTCGATTAAGTTATATGGTGTTTCAATTAATTAAAAATGATGGTTGAGGTCAAATATATGTCGTAGTCTTACGTTGTAAAGGATGGGATTTAAAGTTGACCAAAATGCCCTTGATGGGTATTTTGGGCAAACGATCTTACAAGTAGTTTAGGAACAAGTTATTTGATGAGTGTAATGTTTTGAACAAGTATGGAAGCGAAGAGTATGGTCTTGATATGTCATAAACCAATTAATGTGCAAATACCCATAACGGGTCAAATAATTAGAATGTGACAATAAGCCGATAGGGCGTAAGATAAGAATTTAATTAATCCGGACGTGGGATTTTAAGTTCGTATGATAGAATGCGAATTTACAAGCATGTAGGAAGAAACGGGAGGTTAAACGGGTAAACGGTTTAAAAGTTACGCGTGTTTTAGTGCGTACGGACGACGAAACGGAACTGCAGAAAAGTGGTGTTTCTAGAGGGCGTCGCCGACGGGTCCCACCCCCGTCGCCGACGGGCTCCCAAATGTCCAAAAGTGGCCGACGGCCTAACTGACTGGTTACGGGTGATTTCAGGCGACGGGTGATTTAAGAGGCCGTCGCCGACGGTCATGGAACCCGTCGGCGACGGGTTGTCTTTTCCTCTTCTCCGTTTCCTTTGTTTTGAACGTCCGAATGATCAGTAACGCATCCCGGTACATTGTTTTTCGACCCAATGGTTCATTAAGCTCCCGAAAGGCCCTTTTAGCACACATGTAGATAGGTATGTGTGTACGTATATGCGTTTGTATGTCTTAGGTATGTATGTAGGTGTGTATGTAGGTAGAACGTATATGCATGCAAGTGAATATGTACGAAGATATGCATGTACGTAGGGTTGTGTGAAGGCAAGTAATGAGTATGTATGTATGCATGTATGTATGTAGGTATGTAATGTAAGTATGTGTGTATGTGTGTATGTATGTATGTATGTATGTATGTATGTATGTATGTATGTATGTATGTATGTATGTATGTATGTATGTATGTATGTAGGTAAGTAAGTATGTACGTATGTATGTATGTATGTATGTATGTAGGAATGAATGGAGGTATTTAGGTATGCACGTACGTAGGTACGTACTCATGTATGTAGGTATGTATGTAGGAAAGCTGCAAATTGTGATCGTAAACGTATGTATCAGTTTGTATGAAAGTATGTACGCATGCATCCAATGAAATTGAGTACTAACGGTAATAATAGTATGCTTGGTGAATGAAGTGTAACGCAGGAATACCAAAGAAGTCTCACAACGGATCATATAATCAGGATGGGAAGACTGGAATGTAAAGAGTTAACGAAACGAGAAGTAAACATGAACAAACCTTGTATGTTTATAATGTGTACTAACGTTGTGAATTTTACGTGGTGAGCGCAGGTAGTACCAGTCATGAGGATATCCAAGGATTGGAGATCGAGGATCGAGTCACTAGGGAGACTGTACGGAAACGTTGATGTACTTAATGTAGTAAACAAAAGCTATGTTTTTAATTAGTAAATAAGAGGATGACGGATATATGAATAAGATCTATGTTAAAGTTAAATTTTAAACAAGTTGAGGTATTTATAATGTAAGAAATTTTATGGTTCGTGTTTCCGCTGCGACTAATGTCATGTACGAAATAGGGTCTTACAGGTATACTCACCCGTAAGACTGAATATTGGGATCTGGATACGGGAGTATATTCTGAGGTGGTACACGCGTATAAGTTAAGCCTTAAAACAATTAATTCGTATCCTGAACAGATTGAAATTTATGTGAGAATTTAAATTGAATCAGTATATCGGCAATCACTGTGAATTGTTTAATGCTTAGTATGAAATTAAAGCTTAACGGTATTTGTAGCTTGTCGGCAGCTGATATGATCCCCTAACACGCTCACCAAAAATATGTGTGTATAGTTTATTGCTTATAAAATCCAAAAAGATTTGTTTTTCATCTTATTTTCGACAACGGACGTTGGGGATCTGATGATCAAAGTCTCAAAGTGCTGAACAAGTCTGGATCATGAGGGTTGGATATACAAAAGTTTGTGAAAAGGTGTTGGTAATTGCTCGAAATGTTTAAAAGTTAATTAATTTGAACTTAACTTTGTTTCAAAAAGTCAGCAAACTTCATAAATTGGTCAGCCAAGGTCATTAACTTGGACTTGGCAGGCTAAACAGTTGACCAGGGTCATTAACTTGGACTTGGTTAACTGGGTGTGATGGTAAAAATTCAAAAGTTTAAAATTTGAAAAAGTTTGAAAATTGTTGATTTCGTACGAAATGACTATTTCGCAAGAAATAGCCATTTCGTTTCAACTGGTGATTTCGCTTGAACTATCTCAAAGCTCATTTCGTACGAAATGAGCTTGCCTATAAATAGTGGGGGCATTTCGCTTGAACGATTCATTACCATCATTTCGCACCAAACTTCCAGTCTCCGGCGATTTCACACGAAACACAAAAATTCATCGTTTCTAGCCAAACTCTTGTCGTTTGTTGATCGTAATCTGAGTTTAAGTTGGTTTACTCAACTTATAATCATGGGAAAGGTAAGATCCATGGTGATTTGAACAGAATCGACTGTATGTCGATGAACAGGTCACGAGACTTAGATCTAGGGTTTGTTTATGGTTTAAAATGAACGATTATCACACCCATGAACTCGGATTGTGTTATAGATCTTGTTTAGGGTTTTAATTTGGTAGATTCGCATGAACACGATAGATCTGAAACTTTGGACTTAGATCTAGGATGTTTGTGTGATCAAAA
The DNA here is from genome assembly GCA_030545235.1 of Helianthus tuberosus. Lineage (NCBI taxonomy): Eukaryota > Viridiplantae > Streptophyta > Magnoliopsida > Asterales > Asteraceae > Helianthus > Helianthus tuberosus. The sequence continues at coordinate 183,512,968 of CM060424.1, forward strand.
GTGAATAAAAAACATACCTATGTGCTCGGAATTTGCTAAATAACAAACCCAGGGGATCAATTTCATCATCAGACAAGATTTTGTAAAATTTGTTCATAAACTGAAAATTCAAACGAAACGATGATGTATTTCGCACGAAATAGGCATGATGATGTATTTCGCACGAAATAGGCATGATGAGCTATTTCGCTTTAAATTGTCATTTTGCTTCAAAACCTCATTTCGTATCAAATAGTCATTCCGCTTGAATTGGCCATTCCGTTTGAAATGGTTATTTCGTTTGAATGTGCTATTTCGCTTGAAATATTATTTCGTTTGAAACCATTTCGTTTGAATGATGTGTATTCTGAAAAATATTCAAAGTGTTTACCTTGAATTTTTGTGGTATTTTCCAGGCTTCGATTGTGCAGTTCGATCCATTACACAACATCTGTTGTGTGTACGATGAAAAGATTCCGAAAATGGCTGAATTCAAAGACATTATGGAATTCATGAAGAGGTTACCAATCCAGAAGGCATTAACAAATCAACATCTTGTATTTCGGTCCCACATTGAACGTTTCTGAAAAAATGCACAGTATGTTGAGGAAATCAAAACGATAACTTCGGTTGTGAGCTTGGATGGTAAAGATAAACTGATCATCATCACAGAGCAACTAGTACGTGAGGTGTTAGACTTTCCGGACGATGAGAATTCTCGGACAAAGTTTCCAGAAAGGATGGTCAAAGGTTGCATGTTACGGATGGGTTACACTGGTCCACTGAACAGTGCAAATTATCTGAAGTCATGTTTTTCAAAGCCTTACAAGTTTTTTATACATTCAGTGTTGCATGCTCTTAGTCATCGAAAGGGAGGTTATGATGTGATGCGGGATTATCAAATGTGCATGGTGACTGCACTTGTGTTAAACAAGAAGTATAATTTTTCAAAGATTGTGTTTCACTACATGAAAGAGAATATTACTTCTGACAGCAAAACATGGATCTATCCTAGATTTGTACAGATGATGTTAGACCACGCTTATCCTGGTTTGGAGAAAGATGAAAACATTGATTTGTTGGTGTTATTCCACATGGATAATGAAACACTGAAAGTATTGGCAAGATATCACAGAAATCATCCGAAGTCATCAACAAAAGCTGATTTCTTTGGGTTCATCAAAGACAAAGATTACCAAGATCCAGATCCGGTTGATCATCAAAAGTAGAGGAATGACAAAGAAATGAAAAAAAAGAGTTATGCAGATGAGTTGAAAATCCTTGAAAATTTCAAAGAAACAAGAAATGAGTGGTTTCTGAAGGAAGAGAAAAAGAAAAGGAGTAGAAAGACAACTCCGAAAGTACAAGCTGAGAAAGGTTCATCTTCACAACCTAAGCAAAAGCGTCAAAAGAAAGGTGTTGAGACATTGCTGGTCGATGAACCAGAGGAAGAAGAACCAGAGGCTGATGTTGAAGGAGATCAAGTTCGTTTATCTCCAGAATCTGATCGTTTATTGAAAGCTCTTAAAGAAAGTTTTAAAGCTGATAAAGCAGCTAAAGCAGCTGATGAGAATGAAGGTGACGATGAAGACAAGAGTTCATCTAGTTCTGAAGAAAAGATTGATGAAACGGAGAGGTTGAAAAGAATTCAGGCTGAAATAAAAAAGAGAAACAATTAAAAAGAAAAAGGAGAGAGGAGAAGGATGATGATTTGTACATTCCATCTCCGGAACATGTTCAAGATACTCAAACACCACCATCATCTGGTGGTAGGAAGAAGCAATCTGCTAGAAAGCGTGTTGTATCTCCTGCTGTTGCAAAAAGATTGAAGATCTTGTTAAAGAAGAAACCTATTCAGGAACCAAGTAAACCACCATCACCACCACCTGAACCATCACCACCTAAATCACCACATCAATCACCTCCAAGACAACCTACACCACCACTTCATTCATCACCACCAAGACAACCCACACCACCACATCAATCACCACCACATCTATCACCATCACATTTATCACCACCATATCAATCACCAATTCTAGAACAACCTGTTATCACATCACAACATATTCTACAAACACCTCCATCCACACAACCACCGATACAAACAACACCTGGTTCTTCTGGTTTCAAGAATTTCCCACGTGTTCCGGAGAATATTGGTCTTGATGATATTGGGGATTTTGGTTTTGCTAATGATGAGCAAGTGAAGAAGTTGGAAAAGAAAATGGAAGAAGTGTTAGTTGAGAACAAAAAGTTGATAGATCGTGAAAAGAAACTTGAAAAACGTGTCAAGACAGTTGAAGCTGAAAACTCGTCTTTGTTGAAGAAAGTTGAAGCAGATCAGACTGACATTGATATTCTTAAAGTTCGTATTGCTGAGTTAGAAGAGGAAAAGGCTCGGAGAGACGAGCAGAATGAGTATTTCAAATTAAAGAACAAAGAGTTAGAGGTTGCCAATGCAAAGAAAGAGCACAAGATGTATATGATGAACAAAGTGTTAGAAAGTTTGATTGGTACGTCTGTTGAGCAAAAGTTTGAAGAAATCCAGCTTGAAGAAGTTAGAGCTCGTCGTCAAGCTGCAATTGATGCAGAAATGAAGGATAAGGGCAAAGGTGTTCAAACTGAAGGTGTTTCTGAAGTTACTGAGAGGGCAATCGTTCCATCAATTGTACCTGAATCACCTATTCAGAATCCTCGTCCTATTTCTGCAATTCCTGGTATATTTTAGGAAGATGTGTTAATTCATGGTGTTAATGATGATGAGGAAGAAGTTGAGGAAGATGATGAAGATGAGGAAGATGATGAAGTTGAAAAAGATGATGCAGATGATGTATTTTCTGCTAGTAGTCATGATGATGACGATGGAAATGATGACGATGATCAGGGTACGTCAGGTATCAAGGTTACTGAAGCGTCAACTGAAGAGAATGTCGATGATTATCTTCATGACGATGCTAATGAAGAACCAGAAAATGCTGATGGTGAGGGGGAGGGGGAGCAAGTTGATGATCAGAACGTTGATGATTATGAAAAGTTGATTCTGCGTATTGAACCTGATGTGGAAGAAGGAGAAATCAGGCATACTTATACTCTGGATTAGTATATCAAGTTGACGCACATTGATAAGAATGAGTTTAAGTTTGATTTTGAAGAAGAATTGAACGATTTCAACATCAATCAACAACCCGAGTATCAGTATAAGTATGTGGAGGAAGCTGATAACTATGATAGGGTTGAAGTTGAGGATTGCAGCGATGAAGAAACGTCTGAGAATGTTGATACTTCAAACTTTCCAACGCTGGTTGAATTTTTCAGTCAAGAGAACATTGATGAATTGAGAAGGAAAGTTGAAGAATGTTTAAAGAACAAGAATTTTGATGGGACGACAAAAGATGAAAGTCGTGAGGAAAGAAAGAAATGGTTTAGAAAGAGAACTGAAAGAAAATTCAATAGACCACTGAAGTTTTATAAGAGAGACAGAGATGTTTCACTCAGTGACATTATCAGTTGGGGTTTCTTGCCACAGGTGAACGCATATGCAATCAGAAGAAACTATGGGGTGCAGTATTTTGAGTATATTCAGGATATCATGTCTCTACCCTGGTGGGATGTTGAAGAGTTGCCAAAAGTTAGAACTTTGAACTATCCTGTCAGAAAACATGATGTGCCTATTTGGGGTTTGATGAAGTATGAAGCTTTCAAAGAGTTCAAACACTGGAAACCTCACTATCCAAAGAAAGTGAAAAGAGCGAATCCAGAAACAGGTGCTGAAGAAACAATCTTGTAGATAAAGAAGCCAAAAGTGATAAAGAACATTCCACCGAAAATGGAGCAGGATTTCCATACAGGTTTCTTGTGTTGGGTGTACAGCTGTTTGACAACTGAAGCTGTGATCACTTACAGAGTAGAGAATGAAGTGAGACATATCTGGGTGTATGACCCATTGTGGTTAGTGAACTGTTTGGCAAAAGACATAGAATGTTTGTTTATGAACAATATTGGGTTTAAAGCTGAAGACAGAGACCAGGCAATGCAATTTCAGAAGGTTGTATCTATTTGTTTTCAGAAAGGAATTAATTCTGAGAATGCATGGTCGACAAAGTGGAGAAAGATTGAGAAAGAAGAAGCTCGTAAAGCTGAGAAAGAAAGGAAAGCTCGGGAAGAAAGAGACAATATGTTAAGGCATACTGTTGTACAAAGAATGGTTGCAGAGGAAAAGCGAAAGGTTGAAGAGAATGAAAAGCTTAGGAAGGTGGTACTAAGGAAGCCTAAGCTAAGGGAGGAAAAGTTTAAGTCGCTGTGAAGAAAGTGCTGAAGACCTGACTGAAGACTCCGGCAATATCCAAGGGGGAGTTTGTTAGTGCATAATGTCTATCGCCTACGTCTACAGTCTAGGTCATGTCAAAGTAGTTTGTATAGGGGTGCAAAATGTAATTTTATGTTTGAAAGTCATTTCGCACGAAATAAGTTTTGGTCATTTCGCACGAAATAAGTTTTGGTCATTTCGCACGAAATAAGTTTTGGTCATTTCGTACGAAATGAGATGTTGTCATTTCGTACGAAATGACATGTTGTCATTTCGTGCGAAATAGTGTTGCCTATATATATGGCAATTGGGTTTTTCATTTGGTACAAAATAGGTGAACGTGTAACGAAGTGCTGCCGAATTCTCATCGTGTAATCAAGTTGAAAACTAATGAAAAACCTGTTTTAAGTATAATTCTCTGTTTCTACTCCATTCTATCACAGATTCTCAGTTAATTGAGTGTTTCCGCCACTTAATTGACTTAGATTTGACTCTGAACGACTCATTCAGGTCGTATATCGATCCTACAGTGTATACCTGCAATGAACAAGCATGGATGCTGACTCGATTGCAACACGAGCAGCAATCCAAGCGGAGCCCACCAGCACATTCTGAATGTGTATTAACCAGCCACTGTCACCAAGGGATGATACAAATGCAGACATACTGCTGAGATTACCCCCACCCCATACTTCTTAAAATTAGAGTTGATTCTTAGGGTTAGGATGTTGGAGATTGAGATTATACCAAGAATGATGACATCCTATCTGATGGCTAGTTCCATGTGTATCCAAGTAGTCTCTAAGACCATTTTAACGATCAAGGAATCCACACGAAATCTAATGAGAATATCTTACCAGCCTAAATAAAGTAGAATATGTGCCTTCACAAACCTGGTGGTCCCTCTGGGTATGTTCAGTACAAAAGGGGTACGTTTAGACACACTATGTTAATCAATATATATACGTTGAACGGAAACTGTACGTACCTTTCAACAAGTAAAGCTATAGGCGCGAGGAAGAGAAAAGCGAAGATCTGACGATAGGCGACATGGATGAAGATACTAAACCTAATCAATATACAGTATACTACCTCATCAATATACTAAACATAATCAATATGCGGTCACTTACCTCCGATTTCCCCAAATGCACGTTTCATTAGTAGCTCTGTGACACACGATTTACATAAACCCTAACTAATTGTTCGAGATTCAACAACTACTGGTTATATATTTGAGCAAACCTGGAGAAGCAAATGAAACAGATCACTGTATCAGATCAATTTAATAAGAACATCTAGGTACTGAGATAGGAAAAAGTAAAACGCACTGTACCAGATCAATTTGTTCTGTGAATCGAACATTGAATCTGATCGTCTTCAAAGTGATCACTGTATTGCATCGGATATTGAATCGTCTTCAAATTGATCAATTTGTTCTGTGATGTACCTACCATCATAATCACAGATCCAAATTCAGTGCAATAATAAGATCATGAAAGAAATGTATTAAGTGTAGCGTCTTATGTTGATAATATAAGACAATAAATTGGCCACGGGTCTGATTCAACGTCTAGATTTCCCTTCAAAACCGCATCAAATATTCCTTATTGTGATTCTACACGAGATAGCAAAATAAGCATTCGCAAAGCTTGTTTCAATGTAATCTATAACACACAGTTTATACCACATATATTTACCAGCACAAAATAGAGGTACGCAACTTAAAAGTATGTAAAGTATCCCTCAGACTGTCCTTACATCTGCTTCTTGTCCATAGAACCATAACGCTTTCTCACAAAGTCTCATATAGGGCATCAGCTAATTGTTAATAATCAGGTGAAGAAATTTTGAACCTTATAATTGTTAACAAAACTTACATTTATAAACACATACACACATAATAATGCTTCTAATATATCATTCAGCGTTCCAACTCCTACACCACTAAGCTTACTCTATTACCCTCTACTAGTGAATTTGATGAACCCTACAATCTGTAGCTTAGCGTTTTTTTTTTCGATTGACTTTCGCAGCCCTAAAATCGTCATCAATACAACAAAACTACAGTTAATTTCAGAATAGATCATCGTTTTAAGGTAAATTATAGCGTCATAATCCAGTTTGCCACATTCTAGTTAGAAAACACAACCACAGTAACTTCGAAACCGAAGAAAACACAACCAAAGTAACTTCAAAACTGAAGAGAAATACACTTAATTGAGACATGAAATATGAACAGAGTACCTGTTCGACGTAATTGGCAGGCAAAACAACAAGAATACAAATAAAGCGATGGCAATCAATACTCGAGAGAATCGTTCATGTCCTCGATCAGATGTAGAATTAACCAAAATTGAGATCTGACAGGACTATAATAGAATAGAATTACTATCACCGATCAAAATATCAGAAAAACACTAACAGATACCCAAATACAGCAGAACGCCTCCAAAATTTTAATCGTATAAGCAAATTAAGAACAATTACGGCTCAATAAATCACATATGTAACAGATTTGATGAACATCAACTACCGAATCAACAAAATATAACAAATCAGTTCATAACTATGCTTGAATCAACCACAATCCAGATCTAACACGCTACCAATGGATTTGAATTACTATCTCCAATTAATATTTTCAAAAATACAACAGTACAAACACCTCCAGAAAATTTATAGCAGAAGAAAATTAAGAACAGTTACAGATTGAATGAAAGGCAGTACCGATTGATTGAAATTCGATTAACTGATGATTCGATTGAACGATTGAACGAGGACATTACAGAGTAGTGGCGTTACCACATGATCCGCTTCACACCCCCCCAAAACCACATGCGGAGTACCCGTTAGGCGTGTGACATGACCAGGATCCAGCCACCAATTATACTGAGCATTGGTTAATAGTAAGAATGTTCACCAACCATAATAGTTAGTAAACATCATAGTTTAAGGTTTAAAAGTTTAAGTTCAAATAACAGTTCAAGTAAGCAGCGGAAGCATAAACCAAACAGTTTCAAAACAAAGTTCATAGTTCAAGATTATTTAGAACCAATCACATGGGTTAGACGACCACTACACATTCCCAAGCTGCAAGCTCCTGAGTCACTGTGTACCTGCAAAGCATGCAGTGGGGTATCAACACAAATGTTGGCGAGTTCACGAGTTGTCCAGTTTTTAATTTCCAAAAACTTGTTTCACTAGTTAATTTACCCATTTATACTTGCCATGGGGAGCTACCCCATAAGTAAGCTACTAAACTGTTTTTACAATACCGAATACTATTCATCCGTACGTTTCCGTCGAGTGCCCCGTTTGTCAATGTTCTATCATCATTGACGGTTTTGCCAGAGTACATTAGTTCACGCCCGATCCCATACACAGGCACGGTGTGAGGTTGGTGAGACCTAAATAGCGCTATCAACTAATAACCCGTTCGCCAGACCCCGGCGACTAATCGGTATTAAGAAGTGAGGACTTGAGTGATAGAGTTTCGTTTAGTGTTGCTTGTTGCATCCAGTATAAACAGTAATTAACTAAAAGTCCCGCATAAGGGGAGAAAAGTAGGTTTGTATCCCTTCAAGGGGATAGCGTTGTTATAAGTTCCGTTTCCCAACCACCGGGAACGCATGCTTTAAAAGTTGTGAACTCACCTCGGGTTGCTCGGCAGATAAGTTACTTGGTCAAGCACGCTGGTCACCACGTCCTAACATGGTTACCAGTATGGGTCAGGTTTGGGTACAGAGAAGTCACGTATATTCTACACGTATCTAACACATAGCATACCTATCACATAAGGTTGTTGGGCCAGTCCTATCACATGTTCAGTAACACATAATCCAGTTAAACAGTAACAAGCATGAACAGTCCATACAATTCGGCCCAGGTGGTCTCGACTCGAGAACATGCGGTCTCGAGTCGCAACCAGAAGATCTCGAGTCATGAATGTCTGGTCTCGAGTGGCGCAGGTATGAATCATAACCGCAGAGGTCTCGAGTCCAGTCTCGAGTCGAGATCATGAGGTCTCAAGTCGACATTTTGCTGGTCTCGAGTCCCTGAAGTCTGTCTCGAGTTGTAGTTCGATGGTCTCGAGTCGGAACCAGGGGTCTCGACTCCCATCACCTGCTGATTCTAGAACATCTGCATACATCGTACTATCCAATAGAATTTCGATTTCATGATATTGTGTACTATCCAACCAAAACACACAAACATGTTTTCTTGTCTAAATTCTAATTAAAACAGATCAAATCATAGCATTTCAAATATTCATCACATCGTCAAACAGTTCATCATTTAGGCATTCATATTCAATCAACATGTTCATCCTACACATTCATAAGTTTTTCATTAGATTCATTCAATGGACCACATCCTCTCATATTCCTAGGTTCTTAATATCACAACGCACATCATGCATTCAAGAATCAAACACATAATCTAGCTATCAAGGCAATCTTTCAAAACATCATGAAAACAATATTTTCTTACACTTTCTAGCATGAATCCATTATTCGAGACACATTAAGCTTATCTGTATTACTCAACATTCCAATCATTCATTTGGTTTATAAGAAGCACATTGTTTCACATAAATCATTTCAAATAAGCAACTATAGCACTATTTATCATAAAGCCATACACACACACTAACCGGTTGAATATGGAGGGTATGGAGGGTCGGTGAAAGAAGTTCCAAGTGAGGGTAATGAGCTTGATCCGAGAGTCTTGATGCTACCGGTTGAATCCGAGAGGAAGAGAGGAGAGGGTGATGTTGTTAGGGTTTTGTTGAGAGGGTGGATAAGAGTGTGTGGGAGTGAGTGTGAGGGAATGTTTGCAAATGGTGAAAAGTGGCAAGGTTGGTCATCCTCATGGGTTTTATACCCGTTCCGAGTTGGTGCACCCTAATGGGTTTCCGAGTGGGTTTCTCGGGTGCATGGCCCAACCGGCCCAACTGTTTACTCGAGACCGAGTGGTCTCGAGTCGGGTTCGTGGTCTCGGCTCACATGTACCTATATATATAACTTATACATTATACGTACACATTATCAACACATAGCACATCAAGATAAATCACAAACTTTCATTTAATAATATGTACACGCAATACCAAAACAAGAAGGTTGCTCGGAAAAATCCAGAGTGTAACAATCCGATTGAGCAATGAAATTAGGAGAAAATTACGGTTGCAGATTGATGATTCAATTGTTCTTCGAAGATCTGATTGGGAATAAGAGGCCGCTTTGGGCATGTTGCACAAATTAGGGTTTCATTGTGAGAGACGCGCCCAATTTATTATAAATTTTGGTTATTAACTTTTTTTTAATATTGATTAACCGGTTAGCTACCAATCACTTTCTTTTCAACCCGGTCCACCAAAGTTATTTGCTACCGTTTTGTTCGGTAGTAAATCTTGGTAGCAATTGGCTAATTTTGTAGTAGTGTAAATCCAAGTGCCTTAACGACGATAGCGTAGACACCCATCCCAAACCATCCATAATAGACACTTCTGCGAATTTCACAAAACGGGTACCTGTCTGATGATGATCATAATCGATGTTGTCTAGGACAAAACTATTCCTAAGATCAAGATATTGTAACCTTGAGAGATTTCCTAGATGATGTGGAACTACTCCGCCTAAACCTGAGCGTGACAAGTTAAGGTATTCCAAACATTCAAACGATCCTAAGAATTCAGGAATGTTTCCTGAGAAACCATTCATGCTCAAGTCCAAGTAGCGCAAATGCTTCAAATTCTGTAACGAAGGACTTAACTCACCTTTGAGCAATTTGTCATCATATCTTTCCGTATTCAAGGATGTTGGAGCTCGAAGATCAAGTTTGATAACATGACCTTTTCGACTGTCACACCCAACTCCCTGCCATTCACAACATTCTACTCCTCTCCATGTTGACAGAAGATTATGTCTATCTGTGAGGCTTTGTTTGAACACAAGAAGGGACTGCCTCTCTCTTTCGATACACGTAATGTTTGAAGAAGTCGAAATCATGGTGTTTCTGCTTGTGCCAAATCTTTGGAAGAAGAGGATAGTTAAAATGATGAGAAAACTGGTTCCCATTTTCGAGTAAGCTAAAGTCTAGTCTCACAAAGCAGTGGTGGATGTATTATAGTATCTCATAATTTCCTTTTTATTAATGTTTAAAAATAAAATATAAATAAATAATAGTAATTGATACCCGATTTTTCAAAGTCCATAAAAGACTTTTCTGTTTAGACTTTAGAGTCATCGGTCAAAGTCTTTCAAGAGTTGTTGGCTAGACACATACTTGTAGTTATTGGTGGACTTTGACTTAATTGTAGCTGGTTGGCTGCAGTCTTTGCACGAAAACTTTCCTATCATTTGCCAAAGGTTTAAGTTTCGATTGAATGACATTTTATTATTTTTTTAGCTTATTGAAAATTGTTTTCAAGGGCTAATTGCATTTGATTTGGTATCATCTAAGAATTTAAATTTGATAATCTCAATCTTATACCCAAATGTAAAATTGTATCTCATATTTGGTGGCTATATGTTAAGTATTATAGAGTGTGCCTAATAGTTTGTTACAAATTGCGTTGGAATTTTCAAGTAAATTTCTTAGGGTGGAGGGTATGGTCAATCACCCTAACCCTAGGGTGTTTGAGTGAAATCCTACCCAATAATATTATGTCATGTCAACTCCCCATTCCATTCCCCGTTTTGCACTCAATCACAAGGTATGGTCAAACACCCCTCAGTTAAAAAAAAAAAAAAAAAAAAAAAAAAAAAAAAAAAAAAAACTTGATTGGTTGAGCCTCTCTCTCTCTCCTCTCTCCTCTCCTCTCAATCACATCAGTGATCAATCACCGATTTTTGTTCTCTCTCCAACTCACCGCACACTCTCCTTCACTCGGTATAGTCACCGATCGGTGACCTCAAGTCAAACACCCAACTCCCCGCTACTATACCGTGTACCCTTAGTACTTTAACTTTTATATAACTTTATTACCTAAGGAATGTTAGTATACTTTAAATAAGAACAAAGAGATACATAAAAAAAAGTTTGTGGGTATGGTTTAAATGAAGGGTATGTATGTTTCAGGTAATCGGATTAGGAATCATCTAATATCATAACCGTCACATGTCCGCAAAAACGTTTAAAAGTATTCTCATACCTATCCCATTATTAGTCTTGAACGATTCGAAATCTTAGATGAATTTGAGTTTGTATGTCATCCCTAGGTGTGGGTGCCATTTTCCTATTCACCTGGAAGCTTGAGGCACCTCCACCAACTTCGTTAGAGCTAAAATGAAGCATCACTAAACTCTGTTTTCATACATAGTCTCGACCAATGGGGTGGTGGTCCATTGAAAAGGCAAAACCTTTAAAACACCTGTCACCTAGGTTAGGAATGGGAAGGTCTTGGGTTCAAGTCCTATAGACAACAGTGGATTAAAGAAATTAGTCGTTCAAAAAAAAAAATACAGTCTCATGGGGCGGACACACCTAGATAGGAGGGGTAGCACCTGTACCCTTCAACTTTTATGAAGAAGTGCAAAATTGATTTATTTATTTTTTGTATTATGTTACCCCTGAAATAAATTTTACGTTACCCTCAGAATAATTTAGGCTATAAATTTGGACTTCTATTGAAAGCCCAACCACAATTTATCTTCGAAAAACAACTATAATTTAAACTCAATAACCCATATAAATACAAAATATTAAAAGCCCATATGATTGGTTAAAAGCCCACATGACTTGGGTTAATGAGTTCTTTTAAAAACCCCTAAAATAAAAATAAAGCTCATTTAAGCCCGAGCTCGAGCCTGCCATGTGAAGTTCGTCATCCCAGGTCCCATCATCATGTTTTTATTTTTGTTTAGTTTACATTGTATGAAAGCACGGCTAAAAAAAATTGACCGACTAAAAGGCCAAATATTTATTACAAACCCAAAGCCTACATGTGTGTTGTGACTCTTTCACCCTTTGATTTTGTTTTGTGCGGATACCACACGTCCACATCTAGGGTTCTCCAAATCGCTTTCCGCTCGTCATTCGTCCGTCGCTCGGTTCAGTTTGCAAACGAGCCAAGCACGAGCAAAGGTCCGCTTGGCTGAGTTCGAATTAATTTTTATTTATTTAGTATAATATATAATTATATATAGGCACACAAACGAAAAACCCTAAATAATAATGATATTGGTCTAATTCCAATTCCAAATATTGCTAATAATGATATGCAAGACAATGATGATATTGGTCCCAAAAGAAATTCTTTTGAAAGTATAAAAGTACGGTAGATTTTCTTATTGCGTCTATTATCGTGTTTTTATTTTTTATTTTGTTTACATTGTATGAAAGTACAGTAAAAATAGTTGAACGTTACCCCGAAATTATTTTCTAGATCTATCACTGCATCGTCTGGTCATTCTAGTTGAGTACTTCTAAACTGTTTCTAATTGGTTCGATCAGTTTTGACAGGTGACGCTTGAATTGGCGAATCATGTTAGGTGATCGGGCCAGGCTTTAATAATCGGTTCACATATCAAGACTTCAAGAGATGGATCCACATATTTAAAATCAAGACTTTAAGAGGCAACTGATGGACAAATCTAATAATCGGTGTAAACTATAAGTTCTACTCACACGAGGGGACTACTAATGCATAAAATCCATAGCGGTAAGTGAGACTTTAAATTTTATTTTTGTTCATTACTAGGATTATTTCTCCACGCTACGTGGCGGGAGTTTGATCGTTTTTCGCTGTGGTATATGGTATAACTTTGGTCGTTTTCAGCTCAACTCATTGGAAACCATAAAAGCAAAAATCGATAATGTTCCAATAATACCAATTAAAAGAAGGGGTTTTCTACCCGCACTATGTGGTGGGAGTTTTATTGTTTTTCCCCGTGCTACTCGGCGTGACTTTGATCGTTATCGACTCGACTCACCAAAAACCATAAAAGTAACTATCAATAACAGGTTTTCCCCTACGATACGCGGCGGGAGTATGATCACTTTTTCCCCATGCTACGTGACGTTACCTTGGTTGTTATCGGCTCGACTAATCGGAAGCCATAAAAGCGAATATCGATATCGGTTCCGATAATACCAATTAAAAAAATAGGTTTTCTCTCATGCAACACGCGAAAGTTTGGTCGCTTTTCCGTGCTACGCGATGTAACCTTGGTTTTTATCGGCTCGACTTATCGGAAAACCATAAAAGCCAATATGGATAAAAGCGAATATCAATACCGCGTTTTTCCCTGCGCTACACGTCGCGAGTATGATCGGTTTTCCCTCATGTTACATGGCGCGACTTTGGTCGTTATGGTCTCGAATCATTGGAAAACCATAAAAGCGAGTATAGATTTCAGTTTCGATATACCAACTAAAAAAAAGGTTTTTCCCAACGCATTATGTGGCGGAAGTTTAATCGTTTTCCCCTTGTTCTACGCGGCGTGACTTTGGTCGTTGTCAGCTCTACTCATCATAATCCATAAAAGCGATAATCGATAAAAAGCAAATATTAATACCAGTTTCGATGATAGCAAGGAAAAAAACCATTAAAAATAAAAAAGGGTAAATGGCACTTTTCGTCCTTTATGTTTGTATTGGATTGCAGTAGATGCCATTTAACTTTAATAATTACAGTCACAGTCCTTTCTTTGTTAATAACATTACACACTAGGTTCTTTGGTCATAACCTAGTTAAACTTTTTAGTTAAGTATGACATGTGCAAGGAACAGGAGGGCAAAACAGTCGTTTAATACACAAAAACCAAAAGAATTTCAAAATGAGTAAATTACAAAAGTCGTCCTTTATGTTTACACTATATTGCAAAGTGTGTCCTTTATCTTTAAAATGTACAAAAAACGTACTCGATGTTTGCAAATCCTTGCATGTTATGTCCTTTAGCCCTAACTCAGTTAGTTTTTATGGTTAAATCAGGGTAGATTGGTAATTTTACTCATGTATTTAAAATCTATTCAATAAATAAAACAAAAAAAAATTTAAATATTAAAAATATATAAACAATAAATAAACAAGTCTCTCTCTCTCTACTCTCTTTCTCTCACTTAACTCACTACAAGAAAAATGACCATTTGGGACTAAATTATGAGGGACTGGTCTATCAGTCTCGGATACATAGTATCTGGGACTAATTTATTAGTTACTAATTGTATTAGAGACTGATTTTTTTGTGACTGGTGTCCGTGACTAATAATCAGTCCTTAATACTTGGACCTTTTATCTGGGACTGAATTTTAGTCACAAATATGTTTGCCTAAAAATAAATTTTGGGGGGAAACTTATTGGTTACTGAAATTCAGTCCTAAATAACTGCCCCCATTAATAAAAATGGCGCCATTTTATTGGTCACTAATATTCAGTCACTAATATATTGACACCTTGGGACTAAACTATGAGGGACTAATCTATCAGTCTCGGATACATAGTATCTGGGACTAATTTATTAGTTACTAATTGTATTTGAGGCTGATTTTTTTGTGACTGATATCCGTGACTAATAATCAGTCCTTAATACTTTGACCATTTATTTGGGACTGAATTTTAGTCACAAATATGTTTGTCTAAAAATAAATTTTGGGGGGAAACTTATTGGTTACTGAAATTCAGTCCTAAATAACTGCCCCCATTAATAAAAATGGCGCCATTTTATTGGTCACTAATATTCAGTCACTAATATATTGACACCTTGGGACTAAACTATGAGGGACTAATCTATCAGTCTCAGATACGTAGTATCTGGGACTAATTTATTAGTTACTAATTGTATTAGAGGTTGATTTTTTTGTGACTGATGTCCGTGACTAATAATCAGTCCTTAATACTTGGACCATTTATCTAGGACTGAATTTTAGTCACAAATATGTTTGTCTAAAAATAAATTTTGGGGGGAAACTTATTGGTTACTGAAATTCAGTCCTAAATAACTGCCCCCATTAATAAAAATGGCGCCATTTTATTGGTCACTAATATATTGACACCTTGGGACTAAACTATGAGGGACTAATCTATCAGTCTCAGATACGTAGTATCTGGGACTAATTTATTAGTTACTAATTGTATTAGAGGTTGATTTTTTTGTGACTGATGTCCGTGACTAATAATCAGTCCTTAATACTTGGACCATTTATCTAGGACTGAATTTTAGTCACAAATATGTTTGTCTAAAAATAAATTTTGGGGGGAAACTTATTGGTTACTGAAATTCAGTCCTAAATAACTGCCCCCATTAATAAAAATGGCGCCATTTTATTGGTCACTAATATTCAGTCACTAATATATTGACACCTTGGGACTAAACTATGAGGGACTAATCTATCAGTCTCAGATACGTAGTATCTGGGACTAATTTATTAGTTACTAATTGTATTAGAGGTTGATTTTTTTGTGACTGATGTCCGTGACTAATAATCAATCCTTAATACTTGGACCATTTATCTGGGACTGAATTTTAGTCACAAATATGTTTGTCTAAAAATAAATTTTGAGGGGAAACTTATTGGTTACTGAAATTCAGTCCTAAATAACTGCCCCCATTGATACGAACCCCGACTTAAAATATGCTTACATAGCTTTAGACGGTGTTTACAAACCCTGACTTAAAATATAATTTAACACTAGTAAAATTTGCGTCTTTTGATACGAACCCCGACTTAAAATATGCTTACATAGCTTTAGACGGTGTTTACAAGCCCTGACTTAAAATATAATTAAAAAACCCCTTTTAAGTTTGATACGATGGAGATATATATTATTTGAATTTTTTAAGTATGATATGGATAGAGATAAAATGCCATGTTTCCTAGTTGCAGTAAGTTTGTAATTAATTAGGATAGTAGCTTAGGTTTATAAATATGCAAGGTTGAGTTTTGAATAAGAAAAAAAGGTTTGTTTCCTTTTGGTGTTATAACGTTTATTTTGTTTGATCAAAGGTTGTAAGCAAGAGTATTAATTGGACTTGTGCATTCTTGGTTCACTTGTGTAAACGACCTCAGGTTTAACAATTATCTCCTCAGGTTTAACTTATTATGGCGTAGTCGTCGAAAAACCGACTTGGGTCGGAACCTACCCTCTTCCGCCGCAAGTAGCTCCATTATGACCCAGTGGCGAATTCAGGAGTTTTCGCTACGGGGGGAAAAAGTGGGTTGGTCAAAATGGGTCGGGTCAAACTATAGTGTTAGGGGTTGTTTGTTTACCTCTTAATGGGGCTCTTAATGGTTCAGGCCTCTTACTAGTTCAGCACTTAATGGTTCAGACTGTTTGTTTCATGAGCAGATGTCTGAATGGTTCAGACAATTGCCTCTGAATGGTTAAGCGTTATACTGAGTCTGAATGGTTAAGACCTCTAATCTGAATTGGTCAGACATTTGCCTCTGAACGGTTAAGCTTTATACTACCTCTTAATGGTTCAGGCCTCTTGACCTCTTACTGGTTCAACACTTAATGATTGAGACCTCTTACTGGTTTAGCACTTAGCCATTCAGATGTTGCCAAACAACCCCTTAGCGGGAGTTTGGTTCGCAAGAATTCAATGGAATTTAAACGAATTGGAATATGAATTCCATGTCTTAAGATGTTTGGTTCACAGAATTTGATGGAATTGGAATCTAAATTCCAATCTTCATGTGTTTGGTTGACAATGGAATTGGAATTGGAATTGAGCATGAAATCTAGGGCTGTAATAAACGGGTTCTTAAAAATAATTTTTTTATTATTTAATATATAATAATACATTTATTCAACCCATGTAATAAACGAGATTTTTAAATATATATTGTTTTGTTATTTGGCATATGAAATTATATTTATTCAATCCGTGTAATAAACAAGGTTTATAAAGATATATTGATTTATTATTTCGTATAAAAATTACATTTATTCAACACGTGTAACACACCGGGTTCTAACATAGTATTATTTATAAAAACGTAATTTTATATAAAAATAAATGAAGGGCATCTTGTCATTACATATTTCTAGTAAGCATTTCTCATGTGGACATCACCATATTTCTAATTAGCCAATGAGAAGGTTCTATTTTCACCACACAGATTATCATCCTATGGTTGTCCATAGTCCAATCCAACAGCTTAAACTCACTCACCAAAAGCACAATCCAATGGTTTACATCATTCGCATATTAACAGGCTATCTCTGGTGATCTCTCTGGCATCCACACCTCCGCGCCCCCCTCCGATCTTCGTATTCCCGACAACCACATTCACAGCCGACGCCTGCAACCCCTGCAACATCACCCCCAATCCTTCATCTTCATGATACCCTCACACCTCAGAGAAATTGGGGAAGTGGAGAGCCGCCGCATACGGTGGCGCGGCGACGGATGAAGAAAGAGAACGAGAACAGAGAGAGAAAGAGACCGGTGACGGGAGTTCGGTGGTGGTTCCGGCTAGCGACTGAGGTGGTGGCCGGTTGGATTCGGCTCTTGGTGCGAGGAGAACAATGACAGCAGTCGAAGCAGGAGGTGGTGGAGGTCGTCCTGAGCGGCTCCGGCGAGGTGACGACAGAAGGGTTCGGAATGAAAAGAGGTAAGTTGTTTATTTTGTGTATTGTACGGTTTGGGGATGCCCAGTAGTGTGCTTTGAATCTGTCAATGTAAGACCCGTCTCTATTAATCAATATTATATTATTAAACACGTATTTTATACGAAAATGCAAGCTTACAAAAAACTTTTCCAAGTTAAACTTCTTGCATAATTTAAAACATTCCAAAATATAATTTCTAGTGTTTACAATATCCACTTTATAAACTAGAACAAAATAAGATCGTTGCGGAAGCTTCGAGACATGTGTTCGGTTCTCCTTTCTTGCTTGATCCTCATCCGGAGTTCCATAAGACATTCCTAAAATCAAAACCAACATAAAAGTTAGTTTTGACAGTTTCACAACAAGTTATAAACATATTTCCATCCAATTCATTCATCCATTATTCGAAATTCTTGTTTCCTTCGAATTCAAATTTCCGGTTCTTAAACCGAATTATTTGACCCGTTATGGGTATTTATGTCAAACTATAATTTTATCAACTCTTATTTCCTCCAACCATAATCCATATTATGGTTAGTACATGTACCATTCACGAGAGTATCATTCCTTGTGCGTACCTGGCACGGGTCAACATTGACTCGTTTTTAATACATTGCATTACTTTTCGCCAACTTTGGCAAAAATGCTCATACTTTCCGCTTGCCTGTATTTGTAACACTTAACAATACGTAATATTACCAATCATCATTTATATTATTATACAACTTCTGACCAAGTATTGAGTCAAAACTAAGTGTTTAAGGCCTCGAAACAATTTCTGCAAGTACGGACTTGCTTGCTGTCAACAACTATTTTGTTGACAAAACGTCCGCGAAAACCATGTTAAACAACTTCCGAAAAATTTATAAAAATTACCAATCATCATTTATACTTTTATACCACTTCTGACCAAATATTGAGTCAAAACTAAGTGTTTAAGGCTTCGAAACAATTTCTGCAAATACGGACCTGCTTGCTGTCAACAACTATTTTGTTGACAAAACGTCCGCGAAAACCGCGTTAAACAACTTCCGAAAAGCTTATAAAAATTACCAATCATCATTTATATTGTTATACCACTTCTGACCAAATATTGAGTCAAAACTAAGTGTTTAAGGCTTCGAAACAATTTCTGTAAATACGGACCTGCTTGCTGTCAACAACTATTTTGTTGACAAAACGTCCGCGAAAACCGCGTTAAACAACTTCCGAAAAGCTTATAAAAATTACCAATCATCATTTATATTGTTATACCACTTCTGACCAAATATTGAGTCAAAACTAAGTGTTTAAGGCTTCGAAACAATTTCTGTAAATACGGACCTGCTTGCTGTCAACAACTATTTTGTTGACAAAACGTCCGCGAAAACCGCGTTAAACAACTTCCGAAAAGCTTATAAAAATTACCAATCATCATTTATATTGTTATACCACTTCTGACCAAATATTGAGTCAAAACTAAGTGTTTAAGGCTTCGAAACAATTTCTGCAAATACGGACCTGCTTGCTGTCAACAACTATTTTGTTGACAAAACGTCCGCGAAAACCGCATTAAACAACTTCCGAAAAGCTTATAAAAATTACCAATCATCACTTATATTGTTATACCACTTCTGACCAAATATTGAGCCAAAACTAAGTGTTTAAGGCTTCGAAATAATTTTGCATATAACGGACCTGTTTGCTATCAATAACTATTTTATTGATAAAATGCCCGCGAAAACCATGTCCATTTTATCATTCACAATGCTATCCATTATACAAGTAAGTATTCTATTCTAGAAGGTGTAAGTTTTACTTACCTTGCATTCCGAAACACACTTTTCCTTCTTACTTGATTCGTTTGACCCGCTTCCTTTCCAAGCCTCCACCTAGCTTGTTAAGCGTCAAACTATCATTATAATTCGTAAGACAGTTAGATTGGTCATCATCAATTATGACTACCCCACCTTACGGGTTTTATGTCAAATTTATCACTCGATCTAGTCATTGGTCGGTTTGACTTTTTATAGGTCAATTGACTTATCAACATATTCAAATGCACATTTGTTTCATTGAACTCACTTAGGAATTTCATCCGATTACTTAATGAAATCAAATTTTACTTACTAACTAGTAGGTAACATGATTTCAAACATCCACGACATGAATTTAGCACCGAATTTCTTTTTGTTATACGAAAACCCATCTTATGACAAGTATGTTTACATACTCGAATTCATAATTGTTCAAGTACTTCTCTATTACTTCCATCCATGATGGTTTCGAACCCTAGTCTATTATAAACTTACTCAAATTGTCAAGTTTATCATCAATTTATCACTCTAATTCAAGACTTTATCATATTTTCATAAACCCATTTACCTCATACAAGGTAAATACTTCAATTACAAGTTTATGGCACAAATTTAACAAGTTTGCACCTAGGGTTTTGTTTCTAAACTTAAACCCACATCAATTTCACTAAAACATTAAATTTTCATACAAGAATTTCATTCATGCATGATTATCAAAATTCCAAAATATCACCAAATCATAATTTTCGACATACCTTACGATCCCCTTGTCTTGGTGATCGCGAATTTAGTAAAAGCCCCAAATTCCTAGCTTGTTTTCCCTCTGATTTTGATCAAATTGTGAGTTTAGGGTTCAAAGAAGGAACCCCTTTCTTGCTCTGTGTAAACATCGACCAGAACACACACACCTTGTGTGTGTTTTGAGTCAAATTTTCTTTTTATTAATTTGACTTTCAGTTTTGTCCATTATAGCCCCTCTATTTTCCAAAGTTTATAAAAGAAAGGTTAATTAGTCAAGTTCCTTTATTGTCTACAACATTTAGTTAACTAGGTTAATTATTCCTAGTTACCGAATGGGTTCGGGAAGTCATAACCCATTTTACTTTAAGTCCCGTTAACTCAGGACTTCTATATACTTTGTTTTTCCCAAAGTATTTACCCTCCTTTTAATTAACATCAAGTTTATTTATTCAAATTCTAATATCTACCGGGTTAATAATTTTTTTACCACTAACAGTATCTTACCCATCTTTACTATTAATGTGGTTTGATTACCAAACCCGTTTTTGGGGTGTTACAAGTCTACCCCCCTTAAAGAGGTTTCGTCCCCGAAACCTTTTCCATGTAGTCCATTAGATTTATACCTAATGCATTTGGTCTCAATAATCTTTCGAGCGTTATTCATACCTTAACCATTTGTTAGTATTACCAGAATAGTATGGTGATATCTTTTGGGTTACAAAACATATGCGTATAACCTCATACCTTATAGCTTTACCCTTCAATCGTGCTTTTGCTCGATGTGACTTCCCGACACTTCGTTTATGTTAACTTATGATCGCCTAGTTTAGGCGATTAATGCTCTTCGTTAGTAAGGCCTCATGGACCGTTAATTTCGTTTCATACTCATTTACCTTTATTATTTTACTTGACCGAGACGCCATTTGGTCACTCGGTCATATCAATTTGTCACTAATCTCTTTTCCACGCGAATCTTATAATGATAAGCGCATTGGACAAGTTGTTAAATTTTAAAATTGTCCTTAACCGGTCTTGCTGGTTAGACTTACCGATCTCCGGTTACCTTATACCCCGTTGCTCAGGTATACTATCATTGCCTTTACCTGAGGCTTACAAGTATTTATGACCCCTAATTCCGTAGCTCGTGCTACAATGGGTTCCTGCTTTCTGATATGTTTAAGTTCATGACAATCTTTATGTTTTCGAAACTTTCCTTTCAAATTTACCGTCTTACACCTATTGGTGTCAAGACCTGTTCCTTTCTAATGGTAATCGTTTCCCAATCAACCTCATATTGTTTATGTTTGGTAAAACGTTGTTTTTAACTAAAACTGAATTTTAGTTAACATTTTATCTTTAATTTATGTCAAACAGTTCTGACAACTTGACATTTATTCTTTTACAGTCCTTATTTTACGCGGGATTCTTAAATGTTTTCCTCGCTTTACACTATCGACCCGTAGGTTCTTTCACTTAGCCTCATTGGCTATTTCTTTCGATTTTCACCCTTTTAAGGTGAGACCTCAACAGTTCATTTCTTTCCGTTTATGACCCAAGGGTCTTCTTGGTCCCGTAGACCTTAACTCTACTTTTCAATCGCGTAGGTTATGATGATCCCGTAGATCATCTTTTATTCGTGTTTATATTCAAATGTATATATACATATATAGCTTCAAAACATCCTTTGTTATGTTTGGAATCGTTTATTTTCACTTTTGAACTTTAGTTGACCTTGGCCGTAGTCTAAGGTTTCGCTCGTTTACTTCCGGACTATTTTTTTTTCGATTTTTATGACTCTTTACGTCATCTACACGTCGATTTGTTCTACGCTTACCATTATCTGGTTCTCACATGTATTTCTTTGCAACCCTCTACCCGGGTTCTTTTACCTTAGGGTTTTTAGCGCCCATAACCCCTTGCATAGGTTTATTAATATTTCGCGCTTTTATTTATTCGGTCCGTGCTTACTTTCATTAGCAAGCGTTATTCTTTATTTATTTCATTTGACTTGTTCGTGTGAAATTTTATCACTTATGGATGTCAAACTTCATTCTTTGTTCGACCCGTTCAACTTTAAAATAGTTGAACATAATTTATCAAAATTTCTATTTACATCATCTTGTCGTCTTTTAGTCATGACTCAAAACCCGAGTCTTTTGACTTTCCACCCGAGTTCCCGCTTCTCGGTCTACGCATGTGTTTAACTCCTTACCCATCAACCGGGTGTTTTACCGAAGTCGTTATTATTGCAACCCTTCCGGTATGCATTAAGACTTCGCTTCGATTTATTTGGTCGTCTTAGCGAAATCCATCGCTTTTATTCGACCATGTCTTTTATTCTTTATATGACCATCCTTGACGGCCTTATAGATTATGAGTGACGATTATCATCGTCATCCTTTCTTTACTACGTCCAAAGTTAACAACTTTGATTATCTTTTTTTCGTGTGGGCAATACCTTCGCTTTTATGATCCGGCGGATCATCTATACTTTGGTTTTACTTGCCTATTTTGTCAACCATGGCTCTTTCGTCCCTTCTCTCGGGCTCATTATTCTAATGTAATACGCTTCTGTCACCCGGCTTGCGTTTACATTATTCTCAAGTATTTTGCTCATTTGATTCATTTGGGTACTTTTAATTTGTCCCATTTACCCTGTCCTTACTACATCGGATGTAAGTATGTCCAACATAAAAGTTCATGGTACCACGTGTTCACTACATACTTGGCCAGAGTAAGCGATCAACACCTGATATACATGACCTTTTATAATTTTCACATTACACCCCATGTAAGTAACGCCTCTACATAGTTTTCTTGGAAATAATATTCTGGATAAGTATTCTATTCAGGTTTTCCAAGCTTTTAATTTATATGTGCAACAATCATTCTCTACATGTTTGTTGCATATTGCTATTTGTGCAATTAAATTTAAAATGTGCACCTGGCAATGCTTGCCCTAACGGGCTTCTTTTGCCGTTAACCTTGTTCGCGATCACTACGCGATTTAGATTCTTGATGAGTATGCTCTGCTTGTCATACATCAGACCGTTCCATCATCATGTTCGTAATTCGTCCAACTCTCGTCATCTTCAGATGCGAGTGTCCTTCAATTAAAACATTCACAAAGTTAGTAATGTCGACATCAATAATCGCCCGTATTATAATACAAGGCTTTTCCACTATACGTGTCAACACACGTAATTTCGTTGACTATATCTATCCTTTATCGATTTGATTGGTGTAACGTGTATTACACGATGACTCTATGTGTTGTTCTCAACACTTTAATCATACTAAACCGTTACTATATACATGTACTTACCAGATTTGCGATCAAGCCTCGAACCGAACACTTTATTCTTTTAACCTTGAGCTCTGATTACCAACTTGTAAGACCCGTCTCTATTAATCAATATTATATTATTAAACACGTATTTTATACGAAAATGCAAGCTTACAAAAAACTTTTCCAAGTTAAACTTCTTGCATAATTTAAAACATTCCAAAATATAATTTCTAGTGTTTACAATATCCACTTTATAAACTAGAACAAAATAAGATCGTTGCGGAAGCTTCGAGACATGTGTTCGGTTCTCCTTTCTTGCTTGATCCTCATCCGGAGTTCCATAAGACATTCCTAAAATCAAAACCAACATAAAAGTTAGTTTTGACAGTTTCACAACAAGTTATAAACATATTTCCATCCAATTCATTCATCCATTATTCGAAATTCTTGTTTCCTTCGAATTCAAATTTCCGGTTCTTAAACCGAATTATTTGACCCGTTATGGGTATTTATGTCAAACTATAATTTTATCAACTCTTATTTCCTCCAACCATAATCCATATTATGGTTAGTACATGTACCATTCACGAGAGTATCATTCCTTGTGCGTACCTGGCACGGGTCAACATTGACTCGTTTTTAATACATTGCATTACTTTTCGCCAACTTTGGCAAAAATGCTCATACTTTCCGCTTGCCTGTATTTGTAACACTTAACAATACGTAATATTACCAATCATCATTTATATTATTATACAACTTCTGACCAAGTATTGAGTCAAAACTAAGTGTTTAAGGCCTCGAAACAATTTCTGCAAGTACGGACTTGCTTGCTGTCAACAACTATTTTGTTGACAAAACGTCCGCGAAAACCATGTTAAACAACTTCCGAAAAATTTATAAAAATTACCAATCATCATTTATACTTTTATACCACTTCTGACCAAATATTGAGTCAAAACTAAGTGTTTAAGGCTTCGAAACAATTTCTGCAAATACGGACCTGCTTGCTGTCAACAACTATTTTGTTGACAAAACGTCCGCGAAAACCGCGTTAAACAACTTCCGAAAAGCTTATAAAAATTACCAATCATCATTTATATTGTTATACCACTTCTGACCAAATATTGAGTCAAAACTAAGTGTTTAAGGCTTCGAAACAATTTCTGTAAATACGGACCTGCTTGCTGTCAACAACTATTTTGTTGACAAAACGTCCGCGAAAACCGCGTTAAACAACTTCCGAAAAGCTTATAAAAATTACCAATCATCATTTATATTGTTATACCACTTCTGACCAAATATTGAGTCAAAACTAAGTGTTTAAGGCTTCGAAACAATTTCTGTAAATACGGACCTGCTTGCTGTCAACAACTATTTTGTTGACAAAACGTCCGCGAAAACCGCGTTAAACAACTTCCGAAAAGCTTATAAAAATTACCAATCATCATTTATATTGTTATACCACTTCTGACCAAATATTGAGTCAAAACTAAGTGTTTAAGGCTTCGAAACAATTTCTGCAAATACGGACCTGCTTGCTGTCAACAACTATTTTGTTGACAAAACGTCCGCGAAAACCGCATTAAACAACTTCCGAAAAGCTTATAAAAATTACCAATCATCACTTATATTGTTATACCACTTCTGACCAAATATTGAGCCAAAACTAAGTGTTTAAGGCTTCGAAATAATTTTGCATATAACGGACCTGTTTGCTATCAATAACTATTTTATTGATAAAATGCCCGCGAAAACCATGTCCATTTTATCATTCACAATGCTATCCATTATACAAGTAAGTATTCTATTCTAGAAGGTGTAAGTTTTACTTACCTTGCATTCCGAAACACACTTTTCCTTCTTACTTGATTCGTTTGACCCGCTTCCTTTCCAAGCCTCCACCTAGCTTGTTAAGCGTCAAACTATCATTATAATTCGTAAGACAGTTAGATTGGTCATCATCAATTATGACTACCCCACCTTACGGGTTTTATGTCAAATTTATCACTCGATCTAGTCATTGGTCGGTTTGACTTTTTATAGGTCAATTGACTTATCAACATATTCAAATGCACATTTGTTTCATTGAACTCACTTAGGAATTTCATCCGATTACTTAATGAAATCAAATTTTACTTACTAACTAGTAGGTAACATGATTTCAAACATCCACGACATGAATTTAGCACCGAATTTCTTTTTGTTATACGAAAACCCATCTTATGACAAGTATGTTTACATACTCGAATTCATAATTGTTCAAGTACTTCTCTATTACTTCCATCCATGATGGTTTCGAACCCTAGTCTATTATAAACTTACTCAAATTGTCAAGTTTATCATCAATTTATCACTCTAATTCAAGACTTTATCATATTTTCATAAACCCATTTACCTCATACAAGGTAAATACTTCAATTACAAGTTTATGGCACAAATTTAACAAGTTTGCACCTAGGGTTTTGTTTCTAAACTTAAACCCACATCAATTTCACTAAAACATTAAATTTTCATACAAGAATTTCATTCATGCATGATTATCAAAATTCCAAAATATCACCAAATCATAATTTTCGACATACCTTACGATCCCCTTGTCTTGGTGATCGCGAATTTAGTAAAAGCCCCAAATTCCTAGCTTGTTTTCCCTCTGATTTTGATCAAATTGTGAGTTTAGGGTTCAAAGAAGGAACCCCTTTCTTGCTCTGTGTAAACATCGACCAGAACACACACACCTTGTGTGTGTTTTGAGTCAAATTTTCTTTTTATTAATTTGACTTTCAGTTTTGTCCATTATAGCCCCTCTATTTTCCAAAGTTTATAAAAGAAAGGTTAATTAGTCAAGTTCCTTTATTGTCTACAACATTTAGTTAACTAGGTTAATTATTCCTAGTTACCGAATGGGTTCGGGAAGTCATAACCCATTTTACTTTAAGTCCCGTTAACTCAGGACTTCTATATACTTTGTTTTTCCCAAAGTATTTACCCTCCTTTTAATTAACATCAAGTTTATTTATTCAAATTCTAATATCTACCGGGTTAATAATTTTTTTACCACTAACAGTATCTTACCCATCTTTACTATTAATGTGGTTTGATTACCAAACCCGTTTTTGGGGTGTTACAAGTCTACCCCCCTTAAAGAGGTTTCGTCCCCGAAACCTTTTCCATGTAGTCCATTAGATTTATACCTAATGCATTTGGTCTCAATAATCTTTCGAGCGTTATTCATACCTTAACCATTTGTTAGTATTACCAGAATAGTATGGTGATATCTTTTGGGTTACAAAACATATGCGTATAACCTCATACCTTATAGCTTTACCCTTCAATCGTGCTTTTGCTCGATGTGACTTCCCGACACTTCGTTTATGTTAACTTATGATCGCCTAGTTTAGGCGATTAATGCTCTTCGTTAGTAAGGCCTCATGGACCGTTAATTTCGTTTCATACTCATTTACCTTTATTATTTTACTTGACCGAGACGCCATTTGGTCACTCGGTCATATCAATTTGTCACTAATCTCTTTTCCACGCGAATCTTATAATGATAAGCGCATTGGACAAGTTGTTAAATTTTAAAATTGTCCTTAACCGGTCTTGCTGGTTAGACTTACCGATCTCCGGTTACCTTATACCCCGTTGCTCAGGTATACTATCATTGCCTTTACCTGAGGCTTACAAGTATTTATGACCCCTAATTCCGTAGCTCGTGCTACAATGGGTTCCTGCTTTCTGATATGTTTAAGTTCATGACAATCTTTATGTTTTCGAAACTTTCCTTTCAAATTTACCGTCTTACACCTATTGGTGTCAAGACCTGTTCCTTTCTAATGGTAATCGTTTCCCAATCAACCTCATATTGTTTATGTTTGGTAAAACGTTGTTTTTAACTAAAACTGAATTTTAGTTAACATTTTATCTTTAATTTATGTCAAACAGTTCTGACAACTTGACATTTATTCTTTTACAGTCCTTATTTTACGCGGGATTCTTAAATGTTTTCCTCGCTTTACACTATTGACCCGTAGGTTCTTTCACTTAGCCTCATTGGCTATTTCTTTCGATTTTCACCCTTTTAAGGTGAGACCTCAATAGTTCATTTCTTTCCGTTTATGACCCAAGGGTCTTCTTGGTCCCGTAGACCTTAACTCTACTTTTCAATCGCGTAGGTTATGATGATCCCGTAGATCATCTTTTATTCGTGTTTATATTCAAATGTATATATACATATATAGCTTCAAAACATCCTTTGTTATGTTTGGAATCGTTTATTTTCACTTTTGAACTTTAGTTGACCTTGGCCGTAGTCTAAGGTTTCGCTCGTTTACTTCCGGACTATTTTTTTTTCGATTTTTATGACTCTTTACGTCATCTACACGTCGATTTGTTCTACGTTGATTTGAAAAGGTTCGAATTGGTGTAAATATACTTGCTTGATTTGTTCGGGTTTGGAATGGGCTTGATTTGTAGTTCTTACAGCATTGGTCATAAGTCGCGGTTCATAATGCTGACTAAAAACATTTCCATAAAAGCATCAACATCTTTTTAGTCGCGGTGGTTTATTTTAAGACAGGTTTAGCAAACCGCGTCTTATAAACAACACATTTTTAGCCACGGCATTTTAAGTCGCGGTTTGAA
The DNA here is from genome assembly GCA_030545235.1 of Helianthus tuberosus. NCBI lineage: Eukaryota > Viridiplantae > Streptophyta > Magnoliopsida > Asterales > Asteraceae > Helianthus > Helianthus tuberosus. The sequence goes on from CM060424.1 coordinate 183,541,293, forward strand.
ACCGCGACTAAAAACTATTTTAGCATCGGCGACTATTATTTAGTTTAGAAATTAACATATTAGGGATTGATTATCAGTCTCTAAAAAAACATATTCGGGATTGAAAAAGTTCTTAAAAGATACAAAATTTCAGTCTCTAAAAAACATATTCGCGACTAAATAATGACATCTAAGATTATTATTTTAGTCCTAAAAGATAAATTGAATATGTTATCAGGGACTAATTCTCAGTCTCCAAAAGAACATATTATTAGGGACTGATTCTTAGTCTCTAAAAGAACATATTCAGGACTGAAAAAGTTCTTAAAAGCTACATATTTTTAGTCCCTAAAAACATATTCGAAACTAAATAAGATGACATCTAAGATTATTTTTCAGTTCCTAAAAAATATATTAAGGAATGAAATGGCATGTTATCAGGGACTAATTCTCAGTCTCTACAACGTCTATTAGAGACTGAATTGTCATGGAACCCAAATCTAAGTAAATGTATTTGGGACAAAATAGACAAGGTCCAAGTACTGATTTTCAGTCCTGAAAGGCCTAGTATCAAGGACTGATTTTCAGTCACCGACGAAATGTATTCGAGACTGAAATGATGTTGTACCACAACGTATATTGAGGACTGATTTTATATGTATAGGAGACTGAATATCAGTCTCTATTGTTGTCATACAATCGGGACTGAAATTTAGTTACTAATGAAAGTATCTAGGACTAGACAATTAGGACTGGCTCGGGACTGGCAAAATCAGTCCCTAATAACCATTAGGGACTGATTTAGGAGTTTTAGAGACTGATTTTTCAGTCTCAGATTGCGATCTTTTTTGTAGTGTCTCCCTCTCTCTCTCTTTGGTTCCTGTTCTTACCACTGCAATAAACCACCATCATAAACCAATAAACCACCCTCCCTCATCTCACCTATCTCTCTATGCTGGTGGGATTAATATCTTCAAAGGATCTCAAAGGTTTAATTTAGTTTGACTTTTAATTTCCATTATCACAAAGCATGTCAGTGAACCAAATAGCATTGTCTTTCCTCCTCTTTGAGAAATCACAAACACAAACCTCTGTAACTTTCTTTTTCTTATTCTGCTTTGCAACAACTTCGATCAAAGAACAAAGCTAACCTCACCTATTATTCCCTCCGGCCAACAATTAAAATTAAAGATCGTTGAGATTTATGTCTTCAACTGACATTCTCATCGGTTAATTAATCTCAAACTCACCGTTAATCCATCTTGTACCATCTCCGATCAAACACAGAGCTACAACCAGAGGTCTCGTGAAGATATATTTGCTTCTGATCTGAACGAACACTGAGCTTCAACCAGAGATCTCCAGCCGGCCACTATGAACGAACCGCCACCCGAGAACCGCCAGCCGAACACTGCTGTTAAGCACCACCACCGCCTAAACAATCTCTCGTTCGCCCCTTTTTCTTTTCTTGTTTGATTGTGGTGGTAAATGAGAGCTGGTGTCGATGGGGATGTACCAGATCTGTAAAATCATCACTAGATCCTGGTCGGAGGTTGGGACTTGGGGTGTTGATACTGGTAGCAACCCAGATCAGAGGGTGGAGAGGCGGCCGCATGACATCTGGGGTGGCGCGTGATCAGATTTGTTAATTCTCTACTAATTTCATAAAATTGTGGTGGTTTAGTGGTTTTAAGAATGGGGTAGGAGGATTTGGGCGGTGGTGCTTCACCGGAGAAGAACAGATGGTATGGAAGGGGTAGTAGGCGGGTGGTGGTGGTGGTGGTGATAGGGTAGTCAGAGAGAGAGATGGGGTTTACACATCTGTGTTTCTGTGTGTATATTTTTAAAATACATATATATATATAATATTTTTTAAAACATAATTATTTTATTTAGGGTAAAATGACCAAAATATCCTCATGTGGGGTCAATTTGGTCAGATTTAACCATAAAAACTAACTGAGTTAGGGCTAAAAGACATAACATGTAAGGATTTGCAAACATCGAGTACGTTTTTTGTACATTTTAAAGATAAAGGACACACTTTGCAATATAGTGTAAACATAAAGGACGATTTTTGTAATTTACTCTTTCAAAATTAAAAAATATAAATAAAAATCTATAATCTCTCAATCAATTGAATCACTCTCTCTCTCTCTCCCCATCCCTCTTCTACAACCATTATCACCATCAACCGTCCACACCATAAACCATCATCAGAATCACCACGTTGACCTGTTTACAAGCTGCCACCACCACCCTTTAAAACCCAAGATCCCAAGCCTCGCCACGTTGTCTCTTTCTTCATCAATAAACCCCACCTTGCCCCCCTTTAAATCCTTCTCAGTTTCTCATCAATTTTAAATTTTGATTCAACTAATGACCACCAAATATGATCTTTCTTCTGGGTTTTAGACCAATAGTTCCATCTTTATTACTCAATTTTAGATGATACCCACTTGAAATTCAAGAAACCCCCAATTTTGTTCCTTGTGTTTTCTTGATTTTTTTTGGAAGTTGTCGAGGCCTGGACCGAGGCCCTTTGAATGTGTTAGAAGATCTTGGCACAGTGGTAGACATCAGCCCATTAGAGGGTCCATTATTCAACAAATTTTTACGTAGTTTTTTGTGTTAAAGTTTCGATTTTTGCGAAGCTAATTCAGAGGTACTCATTTAGTAATTTTTGTATTCTTTATTTTTTTTTCAGAAGATGCCAAGCCATGTTGTTTTTAAATCAGAGGAAATTATGTATTCCAAAGCTAATTTTGACTGAGGTAATTTAGTAATTAATGTTATAGTTATGTTCAGGAGTGTAATTTGAGTTTTTTAGTTTGAAGGTTTTTTCTTCAATTTTGTTCAATTTGTAGCCTAAGTTTTGTTGTTAGACCGAGTAATTGGAACTATGGGGTTATCTGATGCGGTAGGGGTGGCGATTGTCTGAGATCCGGAACCTAAGTCGCGATTATCGCCGTTCACATCAACCATGGCCGGAGTGGTGGTGGTGGTGACGAGATTTGAGGTGGTGGCGGCAGGATGAGGTGGTGGTGACAAGATTTGAGGTGGTGGCGGCAGGATGAGGTGGTGGTGACAAGATTAGGGTTAGGAAATTTGGCAAGATGAAGTGTATATGCAAATTTTTTGGTTTTATTTTTTAAACATTTAAATAAAAGCATAAATTGACCAGAATACCCTTAAGTGAATAAACTTAACTAAAAAATTTAATCTAGTTAATGCTAAAGGACGTATAGTATAACGAGTTTTACAAATAAAAGACTGTGACTGTAATTATTGAAGTTAAAGGCTATCCGTTGCAATCCGCCACAAACATAAAGGACGAAAAGTGTAATTTATCCAAAAAAAACATTAAAGACAAAAAAATGGTCATTATTCATAAGACCTTTCATTAATTGTTATACTAGTTTTTGTACGTCGCGCGTTGCGGCGAAACCGAGCAAATGATAATATAAAACAATCGTGATTTGAAAATAAAGCATGTTGTTTAGAAAGCCAAACCATTAGAACGGTTTATTTTATCATCGTACCGTTTTATAATACCAAATAAATATTTTATTTTGAGTACAACTTCGTTTTTAACAAAACTTATAACGGAATGTCAGGGAAAAAATCAAGCACAACTACGTACTTAAGTTTTTTAGAGTACAACTTCGTCGAGGTAAGTTTTACATCAATTGACTCGTATCCTCGTTCTGATCAAAAGCCCTAAAACATTGGTTTGTAATTCAGAAAAAAAACTTAACCCCGTTAAGCTATTTTAACGGCGGACTATTTTACAAAAAAAATTGACCAGTTCGGATTATTATCGGCCAATAACTGACTTGGGATTATTATCGGCCAAATTGAGTTAGGTGAGATTATTTATTTCCAATTTGTCTAGTTTATAATAATATTGAAATGATAAAAATATGAACAAAACTAGATATTATTATAAAATTCAAACTACTATACATGGCCACTTTCCAATTATATATATTAAATTCGAAATTTTATAAAATGTTAATAAAAAACATAACGATGTTATACGGTACCGATACCAAGGTTGTTTAGACAACAAAAATAATATTAAAAAAAGGAAAATCGTTAAAAGTTAAAATATACGTTTAACATTAAAAGTAAATATAATAATAGTTTATTATTAATATATTAGAATGATACTAATATGAAGAAAAAAAACTATATATTATTATAAAAATCAAACTACTAATGAGAAACATACCAATGAAAAAAAAATATATCTATATCTATACTATATAATAAAAGAAACCACTTTAGGGACACTTGTCATTATATTAGGTCATCTCTTATAAATAATTATTATTTTAGTTTAATATTTTAGTTTAATCTCTTCTAATTAATTACAGATAGCCTCCTACTAAATATTATTTAGTTTAATATCTTATATTATAGATAACCCTCCTACTAAATATTATTAGTTTAATATCTTATGGATAAATATTATTAGTTTAATTTCAATGAGTTTTATATATTCATAAATCTTAAATATAAAACGATTTATTTCACTCTTCCATATTTAGACCATATACACTTTACTTTGTTATTTCACTTTACTCCATATTTAGACCATATACACTACTTTAGTTCCATTTCTTTATAGTCTATTCGGTTAACTTTATACTCGGTGTCATTCATTAGAGGCATCTATTTTTTAGGTTTTCCGCCTTTCTTTAATATTTATTATTTATCAAATAAATTGATTACTTAAAATTTATATATAAGACTTTATCCAAAATTATATTTATTTAATACACTATTAATCCAAAATTATATTTATTTAATATACTATTAATCTAAAATTACATTTATTCAACTCGTATAATACATAGAGTTTTTAAAGATTTAACCTTTTTATTATTTGGTATATAAATTACAATACACGAGGTTCTTAAAAATATAATATTTTTTTAATTATTTAATAAATAGAATTACATTTATTCAACCCGTGCAATAAATGGAGTTTTTAAAGATATATTGTTTTATTATTTAGTATATAAATTACATTTTTTTTAACCCGTGTAATATACGAGGTTATAACCTAGTATTATTGAAACGATTACAATATAAAAACTATATATATTATTACAAAATCAAATAACTATTCATACTTAATTTTCAATTATAAATTTAATTTTCATTTATATATATAATTAAAGGCGAATTGGAAATAAATAATCCCATCTAACTCAATTTGGCCGATAATAATCCCAAGTCAGTTATTGGCCGATAATAATCCGAACTGGTCAATTTTATTTTTTTGTAAAATAGTCCCCGTTAAAATAGCTTAACGGAGTTAAGTTTTTTTCCGAATTACAAACCGATGTTTTAGGGGTTTTGATCAGAACGAGGATACGAATCGATTGATGTAAAACTTACCTCGAAATGTCTTGATTTTTGTTAGTTGGAAGTTTAAACATCTGAATTGAAGCACCGTTTTCGTGGATTGGGGCAGTATTTCTATTTCGAGGTAAGTTTTACATCAATCGACTCGTATTCTCGTTCTGATCAAAGGCCCTAAAACGTCGGTTTGTAATTCGGAAAAAAACTTAACTCCGTTAAGCTATTTTAATGGCGGACTATTTTACAAAAAAATTGACCAGTTCGGATTATTATCGGCCAATAACTGACTTGAGATTATTATCAGCCAAATTGAGTTAGGTGGGATTATTTATTTCCAATTTGCCATAATTAAATTACCTCATGGAGAGATTCATACCATATGATGGGTTAATATTTTGGTAAAGGAATTATGGTTATGTGTTATAGTAGGTTAGAAAGTGTGTATTACATGTATCTCAAAGGCATTTAAAAAAAATTAAAAAAAGTAAGACTTAGGCCCTGTTTGTTTGCATCTTATTAGCCTCTTAATACCCCATGTCTGACTGAGTCAGATGTCAGATTGTTTGTTTGTTTCATCCCTCTTAACACTTACCCAGCCTCTTATTGGTCTCTGACCCAGTCATACATTGAAAGGAGTCTGACCGCCAAACTTTCCATCAAATACCCTAAAAACCCCACACCACTTTTCTCCCCTCTTCTACTCATCATGCGTCTCCTTCCCTAGGGTTTTTTTTCCTTTGCAAATCTACAACAATCTGTTACAAAGGAAGCATCAAAGGTATGTTCTAATCACTTTAACAGCTGATTTTGTTGATGTTGTTGATGTATGTAATCTTTGTTCTTCGATTTCGTATACGCCCTGTTGGTTGTGCGAGTTCATCTGTGATTTTAACATCTGATTTGTGGTTTGGTTGTGCGAGTTCAGCTGATTGCAAGTTCATCTCTCACCCACCAGCCACCACCGAGATAGCTACTCAATTAATGTCAAATGCAACAGGAGGAAAGTGATGGCCAGTCTGTTCATGACATGGAATGGGGCTCACAAGGCATTGAATATATGACTACTTTGCGTGACGAGATAGCTACTCAATTAATGTCAAATGCTTAAAACCCAAATTGTACGCGAGTTATTAATTTCTACTTGGATTAGTATGTTTTCAAGAAGGATTTATGTGTAATTTGGATTTTCTATGATGGTTTGTATTTTTTTTCTTTAATAATTTTTCATTATTAGGAGTTATGACCAAACAGATACATTATACTCAGCAAGAAATAATTCAGAAGGGTGAAATCGTCATTGTACACAGTCATTCAGAGATCCAACCAAACAGACTTAAACTGGTTCAGCACTTACTGGTTCAGACCTCTTATTCTTTCAGCACTTATTCATTCAGAAGTTGCCAAACAGCCCCTTATGGTGTAATCATATTATTTACTAAAACAAAGAAAATCATTATTATTTAATATGAGAGGAAAACGGGAAATCAAAATCTATAATTTGATAGATGTCTGCATGTGTCATCCAACATTTAATAGGAGAGATCAGCGGGAAAACCAACTTTTAGATGACCTATAAAACTGACACGTGTCCCTCATTATTTTTATTTATTAGAGATAGAAGCCAGTTTTGGTTGGATTGTAGAGTCTTTTGCCTCTTAGAAAGACGACTATTGTTCGATTCCTGACATGTGGTATAGACAGATTGTGAGTAATATGGCGTAATTTAAGAGTAGAAGTAAGGTAACATTACATATGCGTTAAAAACGCATTTTATATCAAACTAGTATTAAGCCCATGCGTTGCAGCGGTTGTCATAAAACTGTGTTAAGTAGTAGCAATATTATACCATTGTCAACGACCACCAACACCGGAAAAACTCGTAAAAACAAAATAAACAAAAACGGGAAAAAAATAACGCCGAGCGAAAAACAGACGTAAAATCTTTGAATTACGTACGCTCGTTGCTGAGAAATCAAATCGAAACGTAAAACATAGAAAAAATAACTAAGTCCATCCAGGACCCGCGTGTTGAACGAACTTGTCAAACACAGAAAAATAGATGTGACGCGTCGGGCCAGTCAAACGAGAAAAAATATACGAAAAAATGTTGAACCCCACACGCACGTTGCGGTGTGTTAACACACAAAATTTAGAACGAAACGAAAAATATGGGAAAGATGAAAAGTATGGTGGACCAAAATTGAAAATAAAAAAGAGTTGGGATTAAATTGCAAAATATGAAAAACTTTGGGTTAAAAGTAAATAAACAAAGGGTCTAAATTTCAAAATTGAATTTATTTATTAATTTTAGATAAATATAAAGATAAACATAAGTGATATCTATATATTGGTTATTAACTAATATTAATATTAAAATAAATTTATTAAACAAATATAAATAAAATTTATGAGGTTGAAGGTGAGAATGTCATGTGACATTATTTGAAGTCTTTATTATAAGTTAGATTAGATTAAATTTTGAAAATCTCGTTGTTGAGTTCAATGTAACAAATAAGCCGATAAAAACGGTTAGTTCAATCACTGGTATAATTTTTTTTTTTTTTTTTTAACATTCATGATAGGTGAACATGTCCCTCAGTTTATTGTAAAGAGGAACGAAATTTGTATTAAAGTTTTTATAAGATTTTATTTAGAAAACTTCACTCCCACTCAAGGAACCAAAATAAAGGGTAATAGTTTATAATTTTTCTTGTAATTAATTGAAAAGTTGTCCCTTTTATTGTAAGGCTTAAATTCTAATCAGTTTTTTTTTTTTTTTTAAACGAGATAACTATAAAACAATTAACTTTTTATCCTTTCAATATCATGAAATATTTATTAGTTTTCATTGGATTTCTGTTTATTTTATCTAATAACTCAAGTTAATCAGATTTCCCCCTTTTTATATAATTCGTTATATATTTTTCTTTTCTAATGTTCCTTCTTTCGAGTATTTATGTCGTGAATTTCATTTCATCTTATTAAAATAAGTTAGAGAATAAATAGAAGAATGGAATTTAAAGACCCTTGATTTGTTACCCTTGGCAACTTCATCTAGCCCGACTGGAATAAACCAATCCAGATCCGAACCAGTTGGGTTGTGACCGATTTGGTCTTCGGTTTGAGACTTTTCATGTAACTGCTCTTGACATCGGCCTAGATAATGTCAGTTTGGTCCAGTCAATGACTTGTGAACAACCCTGTAGATTCAGGTTACAACAATATATTATCATGTATCTGGTCTTGACATCGGCCTAGAGATAGTAAAAGATAATTTAGCTGAAAACACGTATATTATCATCATCTATTTTTCTCCTTAATATATTATTTAATTATACAAATACCTTTTAATTTTTAATTTATTTACATATCTTCATTCTCTTTGTCTTTGATACATTTGGGTTTCTTGTCTCTGAAGCTGTCGGTTTCCTAGACAGAGTGTAGCAGATCATGCACAACAATTTATCAACGTCAAAGATCCATAACTTTGTTTACTGTAGGATCAGCTTTGTTATTTAAAAGAGGGTTGCAACGCAACTTGTTGTCCGTTTGCCTGTCATTCTATTGTAAATTTCTGATTGTTTTTATCTAATAAAAAATTAAAAATCCGAAAAAAAGAAGTTAAATGAGGATTCTCATACAAAGACAGTGTTATGTATCATTATAATGTAGTTTACTCTCTCTTCTCATATTTAACATGTGCCAAAAAAAACATATTTAAAAGGGAAGGTCACAATTTAAAACAAGGACTCTTGAAGATCTGGGACGGTGGTCTCATCACCGTGCACTATTAGCCATTGATTATATTTGAAATTTGACTTTACCTAGTTGACTCTCATCCAACGGCCAGTATGATTTAGTTCAATCCTTGATGTACCGCTTGGTCATCCAGAAAAGTGGTGGTGTACTATAGAACAATGGAGAAGCACCCAGGGGCTTGATACTATCTATATACAAAAGGTTATTTTGCACCCTGTACTATGGGTGCATGGCTATTTTGACCCATGAACTATATAGTATTGAAACTTTTGGCTATGTAAGCTTTAAGTTGTAATGTAAATCCAATGCAACTTTATAAATGTGTAGGAGTGAATGAGAACTAGGCTAAGTAGCTATACTGGTTGACGACTTGACGTTATTCACGGTTAGTTCGGTTTGGATAGTTGGAAAATCGCGATGCATGCTCCACGAGGCGGGTGCGCCTATCCTTTGCGAAAGCGAGCCAAAATATAAGGTTACGTCATTCAAACATACTCGTAAGAATACATCTATTTACATTTTATGTCATGGTTTATAGCTCAATTCAAACCAATTTGATCTCAAGTAGAAAATGCTTAATTTTTCTTTTAGAACAGCTGATTCAAACACTTTCTAAACCTGCTCTTAAATTTACACTAATGTCCACCATTCTTAATACAGTTGATTTTTCTAACCATTCCATAATGATGTTACAAGTTCATTTTCTGGGTTATAATATTTAAATTGCATAAGAATATGTTCTTCGTCTTAGGTTAACTTAAACTCCTCTGTTATGGCGATGCAGTTTCATCTTTAAACAAAGAAACTAATCAAACTTGCTAGTTCGTTATGCAAGTTTTTAAGTTTATTGAAAGTTATAATATGCAACATTTTATATACATCACATAATGCAAAGAAATTGAAAATTTGACATAAACCGAAAAAATGTCATCGTATATAATGTGTATTAAGATAGATACCAAATATTAAAACATAAAGAAATTGATATCTAGTATCTTTCCATGGAGGTTGAGATGGAAACGAATTAAGAAAAAGGAGAATGGAAAGGATACCAAAATAGAGTCGGGTGCCTCTGTTTAGTCCAGTGGATGTCCCGAGAGTGCTTAAGATTGATTATGTTGACCGTTAAAAAAATGACGTTGGATCAGTCATAGCCCATTTAAAACTATATTCACATATTCTATTAATTTATCTAGTAGTTATTGAAATATCCGATTATTTTTTAGCTATCCAAGTCAAACACAATAATTTTGTTTTTAAGATGTCACACAATACTTTTTCTTTGAGTCACCTCAATTAATATAAAATTGGTTATTTAAGGGATCAAACGAAGACCTCAAATATCTCTGTTAATAAATATATAATCTTTAGAGACTCAGAAAATCCTGTAATGATTACGCCCATGAACGTTCTCATTAGAACAATAACTATCATGAAAGACTCACGTACTTTACTTTTGATCTATTCAAATAAAAGTTTTTGAAAAAAAAAGTGAAAAAAAAAATCAAATTGTTCAGTAACTTACTAAATCACGCAAAAAATCATTAAATTTGACTAATTCGTTCTTACGTCAATAAATCTCATTTAGTACTGCATTGTGCAAAGATATAAACCCACAACACTTTGTAAACGGCAAACACCATACCAATAGACTACTAGGTCATCCGTAAATTTTTATCCATCTAAAATTACGGTTTTTAAACGGATAAATATGACATGATAGTTCGATTTCAACTTTCAAATGGTCAAAGTTTAAAAAACCAAACTACAAGGACCAAACCTACCAACAACCAAAAGACCATTTCTGCAATTCACACAACTATATATTTATACTTGTATCTTCAGCAACAGATATATACCCTAACTCAGATATTATTAATCTTTTCACATATATCTTCTTCATCCTCTTCTTCTCAACTCAATAACTTGTTCTGCAAACTTTCACCGATGGCGACACCTGATCAGGAATCAATCAACACATTCATCGGCATCACCGGTGCATCTGAATCGATCGCCATACAAAAACTCACGGTAATTTTGAATCTAAATCACGTCACTGATGTTACACATATTTGTTTATGTATCTATCGCCGGTTGATTGATATTGTTATTGTTTTGTTGAGCGGTTGATTGGTTACGTAAACATCGTAAGTGATAATTCGTGTTTGATGTGAATTATATGATGTTTGGAGATTGTTTAGTGGAATGCAGGGGTTTTGTGGTTAACTTTGCCCTAATTTGTGGTTTCGGTTTGGTTAATTGGTTGTGTATGCCCTAGGTTTGGTGTGATTTTGTTGTTTGTGAAGAGTTAGGGTTTTGATTTTGAGATTAGTGCTTGATACATGAAATTTATGTGAAGTTGTTCATTTTTCTCGTTGATTAATTGATTGATTGATAGCACCGTAAGTGTTGGTTTGTGTTTGATATGAATTATATGATGTCCAGAGATTGTGTAGTGATTCTATTGGTTATACAGTGGAATGTAGGGTTTTGTGGTTAATTTTGCCCTAATTTGTGTTTTAGGTTTGGTTAATTGGTTTATGTGAAGAGTTAGGGTTTTGATTTTGAGATTAGTGCTTGATACATGAAATCTATGTGAAATTGTTCCTTTTTCTCGCTGATTAATTGATATTATTTCGTTGATTGATTGATTGATTACGTAAGTATTGTAAGTGACAATTCGTGTTTGATATGAATTATATGATGTCTAGAGCTCTTTAAATTGATTCTACAGTGGAATGTAGGGGTTTGTAGTTAACTTTGCCCTAATTTGTGTTTTAGGTTTGGTTAATTGGTTGTATGTGCCCTAGATTTGGTATAATGTGAAGAGTTAGGGTTTTGATTTTGATATTAGTGCTTGATACATGAAAGTGAAATTGTTCCTTTTTCTCGTCAATTAATTGATTGGTTTTACTGATTAATTGATTACGTAAGCATCGGAAGTGTTAATTCGTGTTTGATATGTATTATATGATGTCTAGAGCTTGTTTGTTGATTCTACAGTGGAATGTAGGGGTTTGTGTTTAACTTTGCCGTAATTTGTGTTTTAGTTTTGTTTAATTGATTGTGTGTGCCCTAGGTTTGGTGTAATTTGGTACATGTGAAGAGTTAGGGTTTTGATTTTGATATTGGAACTTAATACACAAATTTTTTATTTAATTTGGATTAATCAGTTGCACGTGTGTAATCTGTCATATGTGAAGAGTTAGGGTTTTGATTTCGAGATTAGTGCTTAATATACGAAATTCATGTGATATTGTTTGAAATTAGATCCGTAATACTGCTTGTTATGAAGTTTAATCGAGGTAGCAATCTTTTTTTGTCCGTGCGATCTTGGGAAAGTAACTTGTTTTGTTTGGGATAAAAAAGTCAAAACGAGAATCTTCCAGTTTTGCATAGATTAGATAGTAATTAATGGTTTTGAGGATATTTTTTTTACTTCAATTGATAGATTGAAGTCTGGTTGTTTTCAAAATTTGGGCTTTACTTCATATAGGTCTTCCTTGGGTCAAAAAATAATGGAGATATTTTCCATATGTATTTTTTTTTTAAATTTGATTCAATTTGTGATAATGTTGGGGATTGCATAAATAGGTATCAGATATAATTCGTAGTTGTTAATAGCGACAAATAGCGATAAGCTACCTATATGCTACACAACGATAAATAGTGGGCACTATTTTATAAATAGCGATATACTAGATTTAAAAAAAAATATATGTACATTATATCAATATACCCTGGTATATACGCTATTTTACATGTATATTTAATAAAAATCTAAAATCCAGCTATTTTATAGCTCTATTTAATCGCTATTTATATTTAAAAAAAAAACTGAAATCCCGCTATTTATGGCTACATACCGTGTGGCGACCTTCGACCTATACGCTACACTATTCGCTATAGCGACCGCTATTGACAACTATGGGATATATATGTTTTCACCTACCAACCAATAATGTTACCTCTTTAGATCAGAAGGTTATGGGTTCGAGTAATCAAGTTACAAAAGTGTTGTCGTAAATGCAAATGAGAGGGCAATGTATAAAGTTGTAATATTACCTTTATTGGATCCACATGCTTGTTCTTTAAAACTTCACTGTAGAAGACAGAGGGTGCCAATGCACATTTCACCGAATCTTGTATATAGATATTTGGAAGTTATTTGATATTTCAAGTAGAATCTTGTATATAGATATTAACTTCTTCATTTACTTTTTATCAGGAACATGGTGGTGATCTCAATGAGGCTGTCAATGCACATTTCACCGAAGGAGATAGAACCACGTTAGTTCATTCTTTATTCCTTAAATTTCATACGTCACAAAATAATAAAACACTAATTATAACTTTTTCTTCATCTTCTTACTTTTTAAAACATTTCTCTATACTATTTTAGAAGACACGAAACGTCTGTTGCTGCTCCACAAGATGATTTCATGGACATAGAAGATTCATTTCCAAGTGCATCTCACCGACCCGGTTTCCCACCTTTTCCTTTAGCTAGAGATATGAACCCGTTCTCTCTTCTTGACCCGAACTTTACCAGAAGTATATTCGATAGTGGACCACGGGTTAGAACCGGTGAACCATTCGTCTCCCATCCAAGAGAGGTGAGACAGATTCCCATTGAGGTCAAGGATGGGCCCAGCTCCACTACAGAATCAGAACGTTCTGGACATGCTCCGAGAATCGAGGATGTCACTGACACTGCAACCGAACATGTCCCGGAAACTCGTGGGGTCGTGATTGTTGATGAAGATGATAATGACGAAGATGATGGTCTTCCAACTTCTGCTTTGAGACCGAGCGCTCCACAAGCTGCTGATTTACCTGATTATGGTATTGAAGAAGAAATGATTCGGGCTGCTATTGAAGCTTCCAAACAGGATTCCCAGATGGGTCTAGGAGATGAAGCTTTACCGCAACCAAGGCAATCTCAGTTGGAGGATCCGGAATTGGCACAAGCAGTCTCTTTATCTTTAAAGGTTTACATCTTTTTACAATTATTATTATTATTATTATTATTATTATTAAAAAACAAGGTGGAATTCACTGTAGAAAACCAGTGGACTTTGATGTTTTTAAATATGAGCACACAAGTTTCTCATTTTATACACTTTTAGTCCCTAAACAAAAATTGAATGTTGACGTTTGTTGTCATGCTTGGTATGTGGAATTCACTGTAGAACACCAGTGGACTTTGATGTTTTTAAATGTGAGCACACAAGTTTCTTACTTTATACACTTTTAGTCCCTAAACAAAAATTGAGTGTAGACGTTTGTTGTCATGCTTGGTATTGTTTGCTTCTTGACAGATATTTTAAAATTTAAAGCTTCGTATTTCCATGTTTGATCATATTTAATGTCTTTGATTAATGTATTATTTAAATTCAATTATTAGTTGAGTTTAAAGTTTGATTACTTAACGAATATGATTTGTATACAAATTAATATATTTGAAATAATCGTTTACAAAGTCAGTATCGATGTTACTTTTATAATATACGTCTTGCATTCGTTATTTTTTTAATTAATACGCAATTGTGTAAACTTTGTTTCTCGATATTCCGACATATATTTTGTTAAAATCATAGTTGTAAGCTATAGCGAATGCGGGTGTCGTGACGTGACGTGACGAACGGACCCGATATCGTCATCGGTACCGGTGTTGATGTTATCGTAACCCGCATCAGTATTAGTTTTTATGGTTTTGTATCAATGTAAAGCACACATCAGTATAATTTTTTGTCCTATCACGACTTTATTTCTATTGATATAAAACACCGTTTTTATAGCGGTAAAGTTATGGCACAGACTGAATCAACCACGGGCCGAGATCCCACCGAGTAGCGTGGGCCAATCCACTAGTTTTCATAATGTGATAAGGCACTCAGTGCTATGTTTTTCTCCTTCCTTCTTAACATTGATCTTTTCCAGACTGCTGAGCAAGAGAAAGCTTTACGCCAACAAGGATCTGAAGTGGGACCATCAGAACCCATGGGTTCAAAGTCGGTTGAGGTGGAAGAAATGGAGACGTTGACATCATTAAACGGAAGGTAAGGTTCTAATCACTTATGCTAACTGTGGAAAAGTGGGCGTGTTGGGTAATGGAACAAATGGGTTTGTGTTGATACAGGTCGTTTTTATTGCCGGTTGTATTAGGATGGGTTTTGGTTGACCTGTATAGGGAGGGGCCACCCTCACGGGTACCCTTCCCGGGTAGTTTCTTGTGCCACAACACCGCCGCCACCCGCAAGGGTAGGCTTGGCGGGTTGGTTCTTCGTTAAGGTGAACCCGTGCAAGGGTAGGAGAGAAGGGGTTTGAGGTGGGGTCCATCTCTTGAAAGGGGTGCGTGATTGGTGGGTGGGGTAAAAGAGTGGGGTCCATGGTTCAAGGATACTTGTTTAAGGCGAGGGTAGGGAGCCGCCAGCGTTTTGTGGCTTAAGGGTAGTTTCTAAGAATTTTGACATGGCGGGATTGATTGGTCGGGGCAAGGATGCTACCCTTGGGTGACCCTTCCCCCCTAACAATTCATTATACTCTCCTACCACTAACAAATTAACCTTTTGCAACTTGCAAACCACTGTTAATTGTAGCAAGTAGGAACTGATTAAGACTTAAAATACTAACATTTAACACTAACTATGAATAATTAAGACTTAAAACACTAATAGCAACAATAAGAAGAAAAACGAATGGTAGAACTAAGAAGAAAGGTACTGCTATCGGAAAAATCGGTGATATATTGCCATATTGGTCAAATATCGGTCAATATTGCCGATAATATCGGTGCCGATATTTGGCACCGATATTTTACGTGGGGACGGATAACCGATAGTTAAAAATAGAATTGAATGATTTTGAACCTATTTGACTTGTTCGACCCGTTTTTTTAGATAAAAAATACAACCCAAACCGGCCCATACATTAACGGGTTGAAATTGCCAACGCTAGTTTATACTATTCTTGTCAATCCAACATTCTGCATATTGCTGACATCTTAAAACCGGGACCCACAAAATAAGAATGTTAAATAGTTTCTTTGTAACTTACAATAGGGTGGAAGCTGGGAGCTCATCGTTTCCAGATGAAGTTGAAGAAGCAGAAGAACAACCTCTGGTTAGAAACAGGAGTCGACTTATGCCTTCTCGGTCTATTGATTCTGCTGAAGACGTTGAAGAAGTAGACCTAAACTTATCCTCTGGTCTTCAACAA
This sequence comes from Helianthus tuberosus, assembly GCA_030545235.1. Lineage (NCBI taxonomy): Eukaryota > Viridiplantae > Streptophyta > Magnoliopsida > Asterales > Asteraceae > Helianthus > Helianthus tuberosus. Next base: position 183,557,625 of record CM060424.1, read on the forward strand.
CCACCAAATATCAATCACCCTGCGAACAATAGGAGTGACTTCCCGTCTGACGAAGTATTCTTATACATTTAACCCATTTTAACTAATAGTTATGAGTAAAATGCTATTTCCATCCTTGAGGTTTGGCCAGTTTTGCGACTTTCGTCCAAATGTTTGTTTTCCGCATCTGGGTCCAAAAGGTTTCAAATCTTGTCATTTTCATCCGGCTCGTTAACTCCCTTCATTTTTCTCCGTTAAGTCAGGGGTATTTTTGTCTTTTGTCATTAACCTAAAACGCAATTCGGTCTTTTTCACTTTATGTACAAGCTTTTAGCATGATGTACTTAAATGGCAATTCAGAAATTGCCCTTTAAGTTAACAAAAAGACGGAAATACCCCTGACTTAACGGAGAAAAATGGATAGAGTTAACGAGATGAAAATGGCAAGATTTCAAACCTTTTGGATCCAGATGCGGGAAAACAAGCCTTAGGACGAAAGTCGCAAAACTGGCCAAACCTCAGGGACGAAAATAGCATTTTACTCAATAGTTATTAACATCTAGTATATATACTAGAGTACTTGTTTTCGATAATAATTTACTTTCTTTTAACAGTGGGGAGGCATCTCATCTATGGAACATGATGAAGCAGTCATGCTTGAGGCTGCTATCTTTGGCGGAATTCCTGAAGGGAGTGGATATCGTGTACCATTTGCACCTCATCAATACATGCAGAATGGCTTAGATGGAAATCTTGGACCGTATCCTAGGTCAACACCTCGTCCTCCATCACCGTCTCTAACTGCTCAGCGTTTAATAAGAGAACAACAGGTAAGTTGAAATACGGTTAGATTATTTAACACGAAACCGCAATCTGCTTTAAAAAAAATAGTTTTGGATCCTTTGATGTGAGTTTTGAAAACTGCGTACAGGATGATGAGTATCTTGCGGCATTGCAAGCAGACAGAGAAAAGGAGTTACTAGAGCAGTCGGCTAAAGAAGCTGCTATGGAAGAAGAAAGGCGTAAGGAAGAAGAAGCACGCATAAAGCTAGAAGAAGAACAGGTGACTTGTGTTTATAGTGTTTTTTCAGTAAATTGTTTATGCTACTTAGAGTGTGTGTCCTCTCTTTTGATAGCAAATTTCTTGCTTTTATCTCTCTTTTGCCATGTAAGTGCAATGCAATTAATCTTTCTTTTAAACTAGTACAAACTACACTACTCAGTACTCACACTAAAGACAACAGATGACAGGTCAGCTTGAAACTTCTTAATAAAAGAGATAATAAGGGCATTAATGCCTAATTCCACCTCAAATAATTTTGTTTGTAGATATCAGTATGGGCTTGAGCTAAGCTGCATGCTAGTTGTTAATATGCTTTTGAATCTAATATAATGTTTATTTTGTGATGTTAACCGGATGCTGTCTAATATTAGTGTTTGCTTGTCAATTAATATTGTTATTAGTTTTTGAGGGCCTGAATGGTTTCTTATTATACATGTTATCAACATTACTATGCTAGCGTTCTATTATGTTAATGATACTTGTTTTAAAGTTCTATACTTCAGGTATATATCTTCGTCCCTTCTTAACGATTCTGTTTGTGTACGTACACACACACATACAGTCATACACGAATCTTTACATATAGATATAAACATAAGTGTACGTACATATACATACTGTATATATACACAATTTATGCATATAGATACATGTATACAACATTTACACGCCATATACATGTGTGTATACACATCCCTTCTGGCCAAGAAATTTATACACATACAGCTACATGCATACATCTCCATAATCCATATATGTATATCTGCATAGAATCTTTTGCTCAGACTAGCACTTGTTCTTTAGCCTCATCTGTGTTCTACAATTTTTGCACCTTGGTGTTCATGTCATCTGTAATACTGCTTTGTTGTGGCACAACTTCAATCATCCAAAACCGCTCATATTTTTTTTTGTTTTGCAGGAACTGGAGAGGCAGTTAGCAGGAAAAGAAGCATCCCTTCCTCAGGAACCTGCATCTGATGATGAAAACGCTGTCACGCTTCTTGTGCGCATGCCTGATGGAAGCCGTCGTGGACGCAGATTTCTCAGGACTGACAAGTTACAGGTATAATAATTTCTAATAACATTAACCTTTTGTGTTAACCTAATTACCAAACTTTCCAAAATGCCAATTTGGAGGACTCTTAGTATTCTAGCAATGTTACTACCACTCTCAGTTGAGTTGTTTTACCTTTTATTTTTTGGCAGCATCTCTTCAGCTTCATTGATGTTGCCCGAGTGTTCAAGCCTGGCACATACAGATTGGTAATTCACTAATTCCTTACCTTTTCTTATCAAAACATTTTTCAAAATTTTTTATTATTCAGTTCATGTGGTGACTCGTATCTGATAAAATTATTTGTTAGAAATAGGGTGTAAACGAGCCAAGCTCGGCTTGTTTAATATTTAAAGCGCTCAAGCTCAAGCTAGACACGCTTCGAGCTATGTGTCTAAAACTCGAGCTCAACACCCTTTGAGCTCTATGTCTGAAACTCGAGCTTGACTCACTAATTATTTTCCATGCTTGGGTTGACTTGTTTGTTATATATTAAAAGGGGGTTGCGGCGCAACTTGTTACCCGTTTACCTGCTATTCTTATGTAATTTTCTTTAAACTGAATCCAAACAAAAATATTGTAGGCTTAAAAATATTTAATTGTATTACATATATATATATATATATATTTATATTTAATTATAATTATTCATATATTAAGAGATATGTTATATATTTCTGGTTATTAAATCTTAATTTTTATATATAATAATAATATTCGTTATATAATTATATAAAATAATATTTATTGTATTTTTATAAATATCAAGGTCAGCCTAGTCAAGCTAGGAGTGTGAAACCCTGGCTCGTTTATTAAATGAGCTTCAATTCAGGCTGGAGCTTGCTCGAGCCTTTTGCGAGCTGATCCTGACTAGCTCATAAGGGGCTTGGCTCTTTTTACACCCCTAGTAACAACATGCTTTTGTCCAAATTATTAAGTTTCCTTATAAAGATGTTACGTGATTAGTATGTCGAATGTGATTACAAAAGTTATGTGTGTCTGGTAATGACCTCAAATAAAATGATATGGTAACTATTCAATAAAAACACACTTGGAACTTCCGACCCTTTTGGCTCATTTGATATGTTTTCTTATAAGCTGACTATTATTGTTTTGCTCTTACACAGGTGAGACCCTACCCTCGCCAGGCATTCAGTGACGGGGAAAGTAACTTATCGTTGAATGAACTTGGTTTGACTAGCAAACAAGAGGCGTTATTTCTCGAGCCTATTTAAAATATGGTATCAAAATAGTTTATTGCTCAGAAAACATAGATACTTAAATTACATATAAACTTTGTTCATGGTTCAAGGGTTGTGGTCTATTGGTCGGTTTCTACAAGTCGTGGAGCTTGATTGTCCGAGCTATTAGACGGTTTGGGCTGGGTTTGTGATAACTTTTGTATTTACATATTTCTTCTCTGGTACTTTTATATGACACCAGTTCTCGTATTTTAAATGGTTGGTCTAATCTGCTCTTGGTTGTTGTTGACTCGTTGCAACAGAATTATTTCTGTTTGTATTGTTTGATTGAATACATCGACCTATCGATCCTCTTCGTTACATGTGGTGTTCACTGGTGTTCAGATGGGGCAATGGTGTCGTAAAGTGAGCACAAGTGCATGTAGATACACAACTGGTTCAATGTTGCCGAACATGGTACTATGAACCAGGACATTTGTTATGTGTACTTGATCATCAATACTTGTCCTAAAAAAGATTCTAGGATTTTTTTAGTGGTAAATAACACTAAAGCATATTCGTTTTTTAAGGCTTTCTCGTATAAAAGAAATGTTCCTGAAATTTTAGTACGAGTTGACATAAAGAAAGCATATTTGCTACCATTTGAAAACTCAAACCTATGGCGTTTTGTAATAATCAATATTCACTTGAACCAACTCGTGTGAATGTTTAAATGATGCGTTACCTTTAGGCTATGGGGTGTGGGATAAAGCTCTCAGGGGCTTTATCAGGACACATCAGCGCCACGTCAGCTAGGGGGCTTTATCACGCACTTTCTTAACTTGCAGGGTGTGGGATAGTGCTCTCTACTAAACAAAAAAAAAAGATTTTATTGGATGAAATGCATGTGGATCCCACCTGAACGCAACTTCTTTCTCGTTACCATGCTGGCGGACAACCCATGGTGCCCTGGTTTAAGTTGCAGGGTGTGGGTGGTGGCGCCGGGGGCGCTATCGGAGGTGATGTGGCACGGTGGCGCCCTCTATGCCCTCCGGCCTTAGTTTAGCTGATTAGCTGAAGAGGGTTAGAGCTCAGCTAGCTCGTTATCATAAGTTATTTATTATTTATATATAGAATGTTTTCATATATTTTAAAACTATCAACTTTTACATTTTTTACCCTCTGTAACTTTTACATTTAACAGGGTATATTACCTGGTTATATCATAATTTATATATTATAATAAATTAATTATCCAAGTTATATGCAGTATATTAATTCAAAATTTTGTAAACAATAGGCTCACTTAGGCGCAAGCCTAGCCAAGTTAAATTGACATGTGAAGCTTAAACTCAACTCTGTTATTAAATGAGCTCCAATGTAAACTTGGGTTTTAGCTTTTAGCGAGAAAATGTCAAATAGCTCGATTGGCTTTTGTTTGCTCCCACTTAGTTACGTAACACAGTATTGGCGCCGAGTCGAGCCTGAGCCCACCAAAGGTTGAGTTTGGTTTGTTTCTAGTTTTATTTCTATAGCTCGAGCTCGTTTCATAAATAACTTTTCAAGCTTGAGTTTTGCTCGTATATTATATATTAATGAATTTACAAGTTTTATGTACATTTATAATTATCCTTTTTTATGTATTTTCATAATTATGATTTTGTATCTAATGTAACATATAATATTTAGTTAATTATATATAACAATTATAATGTAATATATGGTTCATATATCAACCAAAAACTATATGAATAACATGTTCCTTTAGGTCTATGTATCTATTTAAGCTCGATAAGTGAAGCTCGGGCTCGTGTATTAAAAAAACTTATTTTTATGCTCGAGCTCGTTTAAGCTCATCTTGATATAAGCTTTTAACCAGTCGATCTCGAATAATTTACGAACTAATTGCACTCAGAAACCTAATTAGCGCGTCATATTGCCCTTTCAACTTGCGTAGGAGCTTGGTGAGCAATTGTTTTGATACTTGTAGTGAGGGTATCAACAGGTGTATGAATTATAATAATCTAACTCTGAAACATTTCAAGTAATATTTTTTAAAATATGTGATGATAAATGCTTATAAAAGAGATTCTAGTAATTTTCATCTTTCGGAATAACATTACTTTGCAAAGATCCAAATATCCCATTATCGGGACATCTGTCACGTATTATAAGAACAAACAAAAATTGTGAGAACAACCAAAAATAATCGGAAAATGTTCCTTGTGGATAAATTATTCGAGCTTTCTAACTTTTGTATATACGGACAACCTTTCATATTAAGTTGCAATCTACAATACTAATTTCTCTAGATCAAGTGGTGGAGGGCTTGCATTTCTCTTGAAAGATGCAGGTTCGACTCCCACTTGGTACAGAGTGAGACACTGGTGGGCAATGATAGGAGACCCAGGGAAACCTAGGTTGGATCCTTGAGCCAAACGGGTTTTACCGGTAATTTCACCGTCGTGCCTACGGGCGGGTGAGTTACCGGGTTTTCCCCGGAATTGGTGGTGGACTCGGGTTACTCTCGGAGTACTCCGTTTGTCCAGTGGGTGCCTCGAGAGTGCTCGGGATTGAGTTTGTTGGCCATTCAAAAAAAAAAAAAAATTTAAAAAGGATGGTAATTAATTGCATAATTCGAAAGATAACACGAAAATCATCAGGTTGTGAGGTTTAATAAATAATTTGTATTTAGGTTGACTTGTTTTATTAAATGGGTCGTGTTCGAGTATATCTATTTAATCTGTTTAATTAAACATGTAAACTCAGGGGCTGTTTGACAACTTCTAAATGGGTAAATGTTGAACCAGTAAGAGGTCTTAACCATTAAGTGCTGAACGAATAAAAGGTCTGAACTATTAAGAGCCACTATAATACTCAACCGTTCAGAGACAAATGTCTGAACAATTCATATAAAAGATCTTAACCATTCAGATTCAGTATAATGCTTAACCATTTAGAGGCAAATGTTTGAATCATTCAGACATCTGCTCGCAAAACAAACAGTCTAAACCATTAAGTGCTGAACCAGTAAGAGGTCTGAATCATTAAGGGTCTGTTTGGTATGGCGTAATGGAATAGACGAGGGAATGAAATGGACGAAGTAATGGAATGAACAAATGAATGAAATGGAACATTACATTCCATAGTATGGTTTGTTTACCATGCAGGAAATGAATAAATCATTACCTATGTGTTGTTTGGTAGGTAAGAAAAGAGGAATGAATTAAATCGGCGATGGGTGGTGGCGGTGGCAGCGATGGGTGGCGGTGGTCGGTGGATGACGGTTGTTAGCGGTGGTGGCGGCGATGGTGGTCGATGGTGGTCGATGGTGGTGGAGACGACGGTGGGTGGTGGTGGTCGACGGTAGCGGGTGGTGGCCGCGGAGGATGGTGGTGGTGGTCAGCGAAGGGTGACGGTAGTGGTCGGGGTGGCGGTGGTCGGTGGTGGCGGGTGGCAGCGATGGTGGTCGATGTTGGTGGCGACAACGACGGTGGGTGGTGGTGATCAAGGTAGCGGGAGGTGGTCACGGAGGATGGCGGTAGTGGTCGGGGTGGCGGTGGTCGATGGTGGCGGGTGGCGGCGATGGTGGTCGATGGTGGTGGCGATGATGACGGTGGGTGGTGGTGGTCGACGGTAGCGGGTGGTGGCAGCGAAGGATGGTGGTGGTGGTCGGCGGAGGGTGGCGGTAGTGGTCGGGGTGGCGATGGTTTATGATGGCGGGTGGCAGCGATAGTAGTCGATGGCGGTGGCGACGGGCGGCAGAGGACGGTGGTGGTGGTCGGCGGAGGTTGGTGGCGAGTGGTGACGACGGCAGGTGGTAGTGGTGGCAAATGGTGGAGGTGATGGGCGGTGTTTGTGACGTAGGCTGAGAGATGGAATGGAATGGAAAAAAAAACAGGGAGAGTGGATCGAATGAATTTGAAGGAATGGAATGACTTATTTAATGGGTGATTCCATTACGTTGACCAACCAATCACACTTTTTTTCATTCCCTCGTAACAGTTCATTCAATTCCACCTCCCATTCCTACGTACCAAACACTACCTAAGACACTCATTAGGAGCTAAACAAACAACCCCTCACTAACTCACTTATCCCACTTTTCACAATCCACCAACCTGATCAACTCGTTTACAAACCGTGAATCCAATTGACACATTTAAATAAATCCGTATATTAATTAATTTGTTCAAATTTAGTAAAATCCGTTTTTTAACTAGTTTTGTACCAATTTCCTATATGAATGGAGATTTATGGAACACACAAAAGTTATGCTGAAATCTCAATGCTAAATCATGCATAGGATCGGAAGATGTGCCCTTGTGAAATATATATACCTAGCACCTAGCTCTTCATGCAAGACACTTCCGAAGACTGCCAAATCCTCATAGTTGTGTACATTAGGGTTATGTACACAACACTTGTTTTATAAGAGCTCCTAAGAACAATTCTCATTGAAGTTACACTGCATCTCTCTTACCGTGATTTTCTGTATAACATTATAAGTTGAATGCCTAGTCTATTCTATTGGGACTAGCCCAAATAGTAGAGCCGTAGAGGTGCAGACCTCTTAGATGAGAGGTCTTTGATTCAATCCCAATCAAGTAGTAGAATTGGTGTAATTTAGGATAATTAGGGATAGAGTGACATTCACCGTTCTTAGAGAAAAAAAAAAAAAAGAAGGTAAAAAAAACAAAAAGAATGCGTAGTCTCTTGTGATATGAATGGACTAGAAAGTCTATTTCTAAATTTTAATTCATAAATATACCTTTTTATTATATTTTTGTTGGTTATAAACCTTTCAAGTTTCATTTTAAAATTGTAGTTTGTTATTCTACTTTGTAGCTATTTCTTTTAGGCACAATCTATCCACACACCCTCTCACATTATTTGGACACTTTTGGTTCCCTAGACGCCTCGTATAGAAAGGGGTCTTCAGGGGATGTCAGGCACAAATTTTAAGAAACCCTAGACGCCTCGTATAGGCCTATACGAGGCGTCCATACATTGGGTGTTTTTTTGGTGTGGTTATTTTGATAGTTTTTGAAGGTGTTTTTTTTAGCGAATTTTTTTTTTGGTTTTAAAAAAAGTTTTGTTTTTTACACTAAAAAAAATTCAACCGTTTTAAAAAACGACTCTTTAAATAGATTCTATCGATTAAATATTATAATGTTTTTAACATTTTACTTTTTTAAATATTATTATTCCGATTAAAATTTTATCTTGTTTAAATATTGTTTCCGTATTATATTCAGGGGATATATTGTTTCCGTATTATATTCAAAACATATATTGTTTCCGTATTATATCAATTTAAGACAACAATCATTAAGTAACCGAATAACTGAAAACAAACGTAAATATGACATATATAAGATAACTTTTGTACATCCATAACAAAAATATGTAAGATAAGTTTGTACATCCTTAACAAAAATAAAAACTACAACTGGTCTATTAATCAGGATCCGAATCTGGATCTGGCTGCTGCGGCTGCTGCTGATGTCACACCCCGACCGCGTAAAACAACAAACCGCGGCGGAAACGTCAGGGAGTGGAGCGACAGAATTATTGTTTCATAACACATGGATAAAAAAGTTTCGTTTTATTGAATTATTAAATATTTACATTGTCTTAAAGTTAAAATAAACAAGTTCACATATCGACTATCTTCGTTATTAAGTCACTAAGGCCTCGTCCGGTCCTAAGTGAGTATGCATCCTAATCACATTCAACATCATTCAACACCACCTGAAACATATGTGAAAATAAAGTCAGCAAAGAAATGCCGGCTATCACATAGGTTTTGTGAGAGTGTCGGATTCATGGCTCGTTTTACATGTTGCAACACCTTGTTTGACTTCAAGAGTCGATAATTGAAAACCTTGTTTTGAAAAGTGTTTAGCATTGCAATATGATTAACCAACTCAAAACAAGTTGGTTATAGTTTATAAAATCTCGTTGCCATGAATCTTAACCCAAAACATTTGTTTAAGCAAACCAAATTGTAAGTCGTTCTCGTAATAAAACTCGTATGGTTTATATCGTATAGTAAACATCATTGCGTGACATCGTTTAAAATCGTTCGTCCAAGTGAACTGAATAACGCCACGGTATATAATACGATAAACGCACTTATATATAAGAAGTACTAGCGGCGTATCTACCATGCTTTTATCACATTATACCCGTCCCGTTATTTAATCACATACCAAAACCAATCGTTCGTTCAATTCGTTTAACTTGTTCAAATCGTTCCAATCGTTCAAATCGTTCAATCGTTCAAAATCGTTCTCGTTTTAATTGTGAAAACTACTTTTGGTCGTCTTGTTGAATACATTCAAACCTTCGTAACTCGTCCATCGTTCAACTCGTATTAACAAACCAACAAAGGGTAAGTTAACAATCATCAGGTTCAGTCGTTACCCACATATCCCCACACATAACCATGGTGATAGTTTGATAACGAGATTTGTCAGATCCTATGGTATCATAACATACTACTGGTCGGCTCGGCCAAAGCTAATGAATGTCATTCGTTATGTAAATACGTCCCAACAAGTTCGTTCACATTATCGAAATCGTTATGTTTAATATAAACCATAGTATTCGTTTTTGAAATCATCGTTGAAAGCATCGAAATCGTTTAACACATATGAATCACCCCAAAATAATTGAAAACAGTAAAATAGGGGAACTATGTACTCACATTGAATTGCAAAGTATCCTCGATCTAATGAACTTAACAAAGCTCGGGTAAACCAAGGAAATCAAGTAGTACCTAGTAATCGGATCGCTAAGTTAATAAATCGGCACCTAAATTGGAAGATCGGGTAGAATGAGGTCTCGTGTCACACCCCGATATTTCCACGTATTACCGGTGGGCCTGGTGGGGGAGTATCGTGACGTAGTTGATATCGTTATAGTCAAACAACACAATATTTAAATGCACAGCGGAAGCAAAAGATAGATTCATTTCAACCGAATAAAATTGTAATATTAAGTATCACAAAATAGTTGAAAATAATCCACAGGTGAATCAAAAAGAAACATTGTTCAACAGACTGAAATGCATCCAAGCTTGCGAGACTCTTATTGATGCTAAGGAGAAAGCCAGCCTATTTCGAGTAGTACCTGCACTTAACCTTTTTGGAAAAATACGTCAGTTTACACTGGTAAATACAATCAACTGACTCATTTTTAAAATGGTTTAGAAAATTGATTTGAATGCACGTGGCACAAAATATCTTTTATAACTTGGGATAATTATTTGAATATAATACTTGTAAACGAATTACATGTTTCTTATGCGTTCAGTAGCCCGGTTCGTGCCGGGTTAAAGATCAATAGACACACCACATTATTTATTTAGGCACTGACGGGTGTACGCCTACACCCCGTGCTTAGGTCGTGGCCATTTCGTAAAATGATGCCAAGGATATCCGGGACATGGTCATTAACCCCCCAAAGGCGTTTAAGCAACAAAACATATTTTTAAACGGGTCATCTCGATAATACTTAACCACCAATCGATTAAGGTCGAATGCCCGACCAAGCGGTATCTTAGATACCGTACCCCAAGCCCGTATAAGGGAAAATAAGTTAAAAGTATTTACCTGAGCTAAATATAAATTCAATCCCAGCCGTATCAAATCAGCAAGTACAGATAGCTTTTACTGGGCTCCTAAATCTGGAACGAAGGTTTATAATAACCTATTAGAATCCTAACGGGTCTTTAATTAAGCCTAAACTTAGACCGGTTAGTTTTAAAGGAAGATACGGTTCGAACGCATGATTAAGTGATACGTGGTTGAAAACCGGTGCTCGTAATCGTATAACTTTATATTTTTATAAGAGTTTTAATCTTGAATGGCCTACTTTTAATTAGATTTGTGTTATGCAGGTTTAACGAAGTTTAAGGAGCTTTTCGGGAGCTTTACGGGTCACCGGGTCGAAAACCGGAGCACCGGGACGCGTTACGGATCAACCGGGAGCGGAAAATGGAAAATCAGAGAATGAAGAAATGAGAGCCCGTCGCCGACGGCTTTGGTCCCGTCGGCGACGCCTTCCAGAAATACCCGTCGCCACCTTTTGGCCGTATCCAGACGAATAAGCCGTCGGAGGAAACGAGCAAACCAAAGCCCGTCGCCGACGGGTTGAGGGCCGTCGGCGACGGCTTGTCAAAACAGGAAACGCGAATTCTTGTGTTTTGGGGATCAAGATCGATTTCTATTGGCTGGGGGTCATTAAAGTCGGAGGTTACACTTGGTTTTTGAAGTTTGAACTCTATCTTGGAGCCACAATTGATCCACAATTCATCTACAATTCCATCTATCATCAACCTACAACCCGAATCATCATCATCCATCACACAATCAATCATACAAACCCTAATTCATCCAATCCATCATCCCTCTCACCATCATCATCCATAAACCCTAATTTTCCATCATTCCTTCATCCACCAAGTTTCAAGATGGTTTCATTCGCGTTCCAAACTTCCGGTGATCAAGCTTTATCAACCATGAGCGGCTAATCATCTCGGTTTCACCCCGGTGTAGGTAGTTATTGATTTTAGTGTTTCGAATTGTTCTTGTTTCATCTTAGTGACAATTTGTGTTTGGTTTTTGAAACTTTTGACATTAGTATTACATTTGTTACGAATTCGTGAATTGTCGAACGATGTTAAAAGTTATGACTTTGCGAAATGGTGATATGTGATTGTACATTGTCGTTGTTAGGATTTACTTGTGTTGATTATAAAGTGTCTTTTTGTCCGTTCTTCGGGACGTTGATAGCTAGTAGCACCTAAGTCACGGTACACTAAATCCGTTAATCGAATGCATTTGAGTTGAAACTAAAACTTGTAGAAATCCTAGGTTAACAATTACCGAAACCGGGTGTGATTCCTTTTTATCATTATTGTTCTAGTAACCATTCTTCTTGTAATCGTTAAGTAGTAGTCGTTAATCATTCTCATCAATTCATTTAGTTAAAAAGCATATCTCTCAATTAACCGAAAACACAAAAATTATTCTAGCAAGCTTCATATATCGTGACAATTGTTTTAATTCATTCGAATCCACACACAAACCACATACTCTTCGTGGTTCGACCCCTTACTACCGCTAACACATTGTTAAGGGTAATTTGGGCTTATAAATATTATCTTTGACCGGAGCGCGACACTCCGATCAAATTTTGGCGCCGTTGCCGGGGAGTGCGTGCGCTTTGTGTTTGGATTATTGTTTGAATTTCGTGATTATCTGTTTAAGTTGTTTAGTTTCTCTTTGCACTTTGTCTTTTTCCTTGTTACGCGGGTGTGTTACTTGTGCAGGTTACAGGTAGTGCATGCATACGCGGAACTCCGGGAGGACTTCACCTTTAGTCTACGAACCGGAAATCGAAAGAGTCGCAAGAAGAAACCTAGCAAGCCGGTTAGAAGCAACACTTGCTTCTAATCAAACCAACCAAACACCACAACACACACCGTCCATTGAAACCGATTCAATGGCGAACCAAAACTCCAATCACCCAAACCTCAACCAAAATCAATTCCAATCCCGAGGAACCTTTTACCCCGCTCAAAATGTTCAACCTATACCTCAAGAGCGACCGGGTGGTAATAACAACAATACCGGACCACCCACACCACCTTTCCAAAACCAAAATCCCAACAACAACCAAAGAACACCTCAACAACAAAACCTTCATCGACAAACCTCTTTACCCATCAACCTAGATGACCGGAATGTCAATTCCGACCGTCGGGGAAATCGTGATCGCGGCAATCCCGCAAATGAAGACCCATTCTTCAACATCGATGACTTGAGGAATGCAATCCCCGATGATGAACCGTATAGTGTTCCCGGTTATCAATCGCCGGAACATGTGAGTGTTCATACGGAAAATTCGGACGACGGGGGATACTATGATGATAGAGCTAATGATGATGAAGATTGGGGCTACGTGAATAGGGGAAACGTTTACAACGCTAGAAGGTATGATGATGAGGAATTTGGCTACCAACATGCCAATTACGTTGGGGACGACGAATATGGTTACGGAGGTGGAAGAAATGATGGTTATGGGAACAACCGTCAACCACGAAACAATGACCAACGGAACCGGAATGATGGGTTTTATAATAACAACAACAATGCAAACCCTAACCGGATTCCTCGTTTCGTGGGAGGTGGTAACCCAAGGGATAATAGAAGAGAGGATCGAAGAGGTGAAAGAAGGGATAATAGAAGACCGGTTGATCAAGAAGTTAATGGTCCACATCGTCGTCAACGACCTCCACGGGGAGTGAATGATCGTTTTAGGCCGGTTGTCACCGAGAACGACTCACCAATCGTTTGTGAGAGGAGGATGTTTGATTGTAAACCACATTACATCAACATACTTCCTCATTTTAATGGAAGATCTAACAACGAACCGTACACACATTTGACAGAGTTTTCTTCCATTTGCGGCACTATCGGGGGGCATAACTTTGCACTAGATGAGGTTAAACTTCGGTTGTTCCAATTCTCATTGAAAGACAAAGCGAAGCTATGGTTCCTTACACTCCCGGCCAATAGCATCCGCACATGGGGAGAAATGCAACAAGCTTTTCTAGATGAATATTATTCTATGGCGAAGACCGATGATGCTCGTGATGAAATTAGGTCTTTTCGCCAATTATCGGGTGAGCCGTTGCATGAAGCTTTTACAAGATTTAAAGAAATGATGCGAAGATGCCCACATCATCAAATTGAGAAGTGGGAGTTGGTTAAGTGCTTTGTACGGGGCTTAGATGACAACACATGGAACCGACTTGAATCAACGAGCAATGGGACCCTTCTAAGTAACCATGAAGATGATGATTGGGAATTCTTGGAACGGATGAGCAAGCGGTCGAAAGAAAAAGAATCGGCCGATAGAGCTAAGAAGCATCCCATTTCACGGTCACTTCCCGATCTTGACTCTAAAGATCGGATTTCCACCTTAGAGCGGGAAATGGCTCGAATGAAGAAAAAGGAAGTAAATGCGGTTCAATTCGAGGTATGTGAAGATTGTGGTGATATTGGACATAGAGCGGAACAATGTCCAACGGGGTCGAGTGGCTACACCGAAGAAGTCAACCAAGTGTATGGAGATAGGAAACAATACGACATGAACTCCAACACTTACCATCCGGGGTTGAGAAATCACCCTAATTTCCGGTACGGTAACGCTTCGAATCAAATGAACCCGAACTTTCAATCGGGTAATCAAGGTAATCAAGGTGGATCATCATACAACAACCGTCAAAGTGGTAACCAAGGGGGTTATCAACGTAATTTCAATCAAGGGTACCAAGGTAGGGACAATAATTACCAAGGTGGGTACCAAAGGAATTACAACAATCAAGGCGGTAATGGAAGCGGGTCGAACAATCAAACCGGTGGCGATGATTTGGGTGCCAAAATGGATGCTTTGTTGAATATGCAAAAGGAATCTCAAAACAATATAAAAGAATCTCACCATGATATCAAGGAGATAAAGAAGACAAACGAGATTCGGGATAAAGCACATGAGGCATTAGCAAAGCAAGTGGTCCAACTCGCGGAGGAAATGGCTCAAATGAGAGGAAGCACGGGAAGGCTCCCAAGTGACACCGCGGTGAACCCTAAGCATCAAGGGTCAAACTCAAGGAACACACGTGAGGTACCAATTAATAAAATTACTTTACGTAGTGGTCGAGTCGTTGATAGCGGTGTCAAAACACCATCACCCCAGTTTGTGGAAGGGGTGGTAGAAGATGCTAGTGAGGATGAGAATGAGGATGGTCAAACGGGTCAAAATAAAAATGATTTGAAAAAGAACAATGATACTCCCGTTGTGACCATCCCCGTCCCCAAGGCTAAGGAAAAGGGTGTGGAGGCTAATACCGCCCCTTATCCCGAAGCATTGAAGGGACCCATAAAGAAAATTGTAAACAAAAGAGGTCCACAACAAGAAGAGTTGTTGGAAATTTTTAAACAAGTAAAAATAAATTTACCTCTTTTGGATGCAATCAAACAAGTACCGTCGTATGCTAAGTACTTGAAAGATTTGTGTACCCAAAAACGCACTCACAAATTTCCAAAAAAATTAGATTTAACCGAAAATGTGAGTTCGATTCTTTCGGGTGCACTTCCACCTAAGCTCCAAGATCCGGGTGCGCCTATCATTTCAATTCAAGTAGGCGATTTTAAAATCAACCGGGCACTTCTAGATCTTGGTGCTAGCGCGAGCATTCTACCGGGTAGTTTGTATGACCAATACGAGTTTGGTCCACTTCAATCCTCAAACACCACCGTGGTGTTAGCCGATTTGACACCCAAACTACCCCGTGGAGTTGTTTCGGATGTGATAGTGAAAATCGAGGATTTTTACTATCCGGTGGACTTTCTAGTACTTGATTACGTGGCCAAGGATCCAACAAAGCAACCTACGGTGATTTTGGGTCGACCATTCTTAGCAACCGCAAATTCTCAAATTGATTGCAAAACGGGAACGGTTGACATGACATTTGGAAACCGAAGGTTGAGGTTGCATGTTTTTTCCGGACTTATGAACCCTCCAGTTGATGATGAATGCTATATGGCGAACGTCGTTGACACGTGTATACCTCTTTGCGACACAGTCATAGATGGGGAAAACACAATGGAGGATTGTTATATGTTTGACAGGTCACAGGTGGAGATGGATAAGAGCATAGACGAGGAAGTGAGAAGTTTGGAGGTGCTTGCGGTTAGAGAGGGAAAACCGACATGGACGCACCAAGTTGAGAGTTTACCAGAGAGCATTGATACCAAGTTGAAGCCGTCGTTAGTAGAGCCTCCGGAGGTTGAATTGAAGGCGTTGCCTAAGCATCTCAAATATGCTTATGTTGGTGAAGGCAACACGCTTCCGGTTATCATTGCATCAAACTTAACCGTGGAGCAAGAGGATCAATTGATGGGTGTTTTGGTCACTAATCGGGCGGCGATTGGATGTACCATTGCTGATTTGAAGGGTATTAGTCCCTCGGTGGTGATGCACAAAATCATCACGGAAGAGAATGTGACTCCCGTTCGAGATGCACAACGGAGGTTAAATCCGAACATGCGGGAGGTAGTGAAGAAGGAAGTGCTGAAATGGCTCGATGCGGGTATCATTTACCCGATCTCGGATAGCCAATGGGTGAGCCCAACGCAGACGGTTCCCAAGAAAGCGGGCATACAAGTCGTCAAAAATGACGCAGGTGAAGAGGTAGCCACTCGGCCGGTAACCGGGTGGCGAATTTGTATTGATTACAGGAAGTTGAATACCGCAACTTCCAAAGATCATTTTCCTTTACCGTTCATTGATCAAATAGTTGAGAAATTGTCGGGGCAAAAATTTTATTGCTTCCTAGATGGCTATTCTGGTTATAACCAAATCGCCATCCATCCGGAAGACCAAGCAAAGACCACGTTTACTTGTCCCTACGGCACTTTCGCATTTAGGCGAATGCCGTTTGGATTATGTAACGCCCCCGCCACCTTCCAAAGGTGTATGATGAGTGTCTTTTCAGATATGGTGGGGAAGTCTTTGGAAATCTTCATGGATGATTTCTCAATTTTTGGGTCATCTTTTGAGGCTTGTTTGGACTAACTAGATAAAGTGTTAAGAAGGTGTGTCGAAACTAGTTTGGTCTTAAGTTGGGAAAAGAGCCATTTTATGGTTCAAGAGGGAATAGTGTTGGGACACGTGGTGTCAAGTCGTGGGATAGAGGTTGATCGTGCTAAGGTACAAGTTATATCTACTTTACCGTATCCCACGACTGTTAAAGGTGTTAGGTCTTTTCTAGGTCACGCGGGGTTTTATCGACGATTTATTAAGGGTTTTAGTGATATAACCAAGCCTTTATGTAATTTGTTGTTAAAAGACCAACCGTTTGATTTTAATGAAAATTGCCAAAATGCTTTTAACAATTTAAAAGAGAAGTTAGTTGAGGCCCCAATCTTGCAATCGCCAAATTGGTCTTTTCCTTTTGAAATTATGTGCGATGCGAGTGATTATGCGGTGGGGGCCGTGTTGGGACAACGGGTTGAAAAGAAACCCGTTGCCATATACTACGCGAGTAAGACTCTTTCGGATGCACAATTGAATTACACCACTACCGAAAAAGAGCTACTTGCGGTGGTATATGCTTTGGATAAATTTCGGGCATATATATGGGGTAGTAAAGTGATTATTTATTCTGATCACACTGCAGTTAGGTACCTCATGGAGAAGAAAGATGCAAAACCGAGGTTAATCCGATGGGTGTTGTTGCTCCAAGAGTTCGATTTGGAGATACGGGACAAAAAGGGTACCGAAAATGTTGTGGCGGACCATTTGTCCCGGTTGATGGTTGAAGAAGATCCTACAATTGTAGAGATCAATGAGTCTTTCCCAGATGAGCACATAATGAAATTAGATAAATTGCCATGGTATGCTAACATTGTCAATTATCTTGTTACAGGTGATATGCCAGCACATTGGGATAGACGGAAGAGGCAACACTTCATGTCCCAAATCAAGTACTATCGGTTGGAAGAACCGCACTTGTGGAAGGAATGTGCGGATCAAGTGATAAGAAGATGCATAGATGACGAAGAGATTCCAAGCGTGTTGCAGCATCTACACTCGTTTGCATGTGGTGGTCATTTTAGTGGCCACAAAACGGGTCATAAAGTGTTAAACAGTGGTCTTTATTGGCCTACTATTTTTAAAGATGCTAATGAGTTTTCAAAGAATTGCATAGAGTGCCAGAAAATAGGGGGTATTTCAAAAAGGGATGAGATGCCCATGCAACCAATCCTTGTAGTCGATGTTTTCGATGTGTGGGGTATTGATTTCATGGGCCCATTCCCCAATTCTTATGGCAACTTGTACATCTTGGTGGCCGTTGACTATGTGTCAAAGTGGGTCGAAGCAATAGCCACCAAGACGAACGACCATTCTGTAGTGTGTAATTTTGTTCAAACCAATATTTTATCAAGGTTTGGGATTCCTCGTGTCATCATAAGTGATGGAGGATCTCATTTTAAAAATTTTCGGTTTGGGAAACTTCTTAAACGGTTTGGTGTTGACCATAGGATTGCTACCCCCTATCACCCGCAAACAAGCGGGCAAGTCGAGGTGTCAAATAGGCAAATCAAAGAGATTTTGCAAAAGACCGTGCGGTCGGACCGTAAGGATTGGTCAATTAAGTTGAACGATGCTTTATGGGCCTACCGTACGGCACATAAGACACCTATTGGCACTACACCTTACCGGTTGGTTTACGGTAAAAATTGTCATTTACCGGTTGAACTTGTGCATAAATCGTTATGGGCTATCAAAGAGGTTAATGTTCAATATGACGATGCAGGTAAGGAAAGGAAACTTAAGCTATGCGAGTTGGAGGAGCTACGGGAAATGGCATATGAATGCGCGTCCAAGTACAAGGATGGAATGAAGAAAGCGCATGATGCCAAGTTGAGAAAGAAAGAGTTCGAGGTTGGCCAAAAAGTGTGGCTTTACAATTCGAAGCTCAAGTTCTTTCCCGGAAAGCTCCGAAGCAAATGGATGGGACCCTATGTGATCACCCGGGTCGGACAATTGGGTGATGTTACCATCGAGGACCCGAAGGATGGGATACGACAAACGGTAAACGGTCATCGGCTAAAACCGTTTCTCGATGGTAACGAGAAGGTAGATGAAAGCAAAGAATCGGTGAGCTTCATGGTAAGCATCCCGATTTATGAGGTCGAATGATAAGGACCGGTAACATTTTGTGTAAAGTTATGTACAATTATTTATTTGTTTGTGTGTTTTTATGTTAATCGTTTTCGTTTCATACTAATCTCTCTTGATTGTGTGAAGTCCGGACATTCCGAACGGGTCATGAAGACACAAGGTATGTTTTTAGGCTTTGTTATGTGCATTGAGGACAATACACGATTTTTTTTGGGGGGTGGTAGGGCCGTTGACGGTTTTTGCGTTTAAAAAATTTTAACTTATAAAAATTCACAAAAAGAATTTTAATTATTTTTAGGAATTTTGTTTGTATATAGCTCCTTTACAAAAAGTACATATTTTCTTCCCTATTTTTCGAAAAAAAAAAAAAAAAATTTGGGAGCCGTCGGCGACGGGCTACTAGCCGTCGGCGACGGGCTTCCAAAACCCCCCGTCGGCACACAATTCCCGTAGACAGACAATTAGCCCGTCGGCCAAACATGAAGAAAAGGAGACCCGTCGGCGACGGGTTGATGGCCGTCGGCGACGGGCTGCGGTTTAGGCGGCGGCGCTGGTTTGTTTGTGAACCGTAAAACTCGAACCAATAACCAATTTTACCTCACCAAACACACCATAAACCCCAAATTGACCACATATTCGACCCACAAACAACCCATATCATTTAACACCCCTCTAAATCCCTGTCTCTCTCTCATAATTCACTCACCAACTTCATCTTCTTCACAAAAGCTCAAAAACCCTAAAACCTTCATAACTCCTTCAATCCTCCACCAAATCAACTGATTATTGAGTCCATCTTGAGTAATTTTTCGAGAGGAACAAAACCCCTAACACGGTTTTCATCAATTCTTGCTAGTTTGCAAGATTTCTGGGCGTGTAATTTAGGGTTTTTGAAAGGGTGTTCATCAAGTTGCTTGCTTTCCATCTTTTCTTAGTTCTTCTTGTCTAACAACATCAAAGGTATGGATTCTCCTTAAATTTATGCTTGATTATCATATGTTTAGTTGTTTTTCTTCTGAAATTTTAAACTTGTTAGTTTAAGAGTAGGTTGTTTAGACAATGTATGTTGTTCTAGCATGATTTTGAGTAAGATTAGTTGCTTTGGATGGAATTTGAGCATGTTATAACTTTAGTGATGTGATTACACTTGTTATGAACATGATTGAACATGAAGGTGATGTTGACTTTTGTTGAAATTATAAGAAATTGTAAGATTAACAAGAAATTGATAAGTTTATGATAAAGTGAGCGACTTTGGAAGTTTAAAGAGGCGATTTTACATTCACTTGTTAATTAAAATGTCAACATCACACATCATGTTCAAAGTTTGAGAGTTTAGTAAAGGTTTGGGTTTATATTGATGTTTTGCTTGTTTGTGATTGTAGTTATGGCCGGTGGTAAAAGACAAAAGACTACAGGGCAAGCTTCATCATCAGGAGTCGGTTCTTCTTCCGGTTTAATACCGAGGAAGTGGGAGCAATTAAGCTCCATCACAGAGGGGGATGCAAGACTGTACAGACAAGATTGGGAGTGGGCAAAGTTTAGGGATAGCAAAAGCGCCAAAGTTTGGGATGAGGAGAAGAGAAAACCTTTATCAGAATATCAAGATAGGAAGTTAGAGGCCAAGCTCTGGAAATGGAAAATGGTCAATAACGTGAGTACCTCAGTTCCGGAAAGGAGTTTATGTGAAAGAGTGGTGAATGTTGAAGAGTTCAAACAATTCGGAATAACACAAATGTTTGAACGCCAAGGTTGGGAAAGAGTGCTTGATTGGTGCGAAGATAACACTTCGCGAATATATTTGTCGGAGGTATGTGAATGGTTGGCGACACTGAGGTTTGTGAATAAGGATAGCTCTCCCGCGGAATGGAAATTGGTCGGGAAAACAGGCCGGGGGTTAATGACAATGTCTTTCGAAACCATCAACCGCATTGCACGCTTTGATTCTTTGGGGGTGCAAGCATATGACTATCCAACCATGCAACAATTTTTGGATAGTCATGCGAATGATGGTGATCAGGAGCAGATGACCGCGGTTGTTTTACCTTATCATGATGGGGGAGAGGCAAAGAGAAAGCACATGACGATTGAGGGAAAGATTCTCCAAGGGATTAATGTTGAGAACATTTTGGTGAGGTTTGGTGATCGTGGAAGTGTTAAAGCGGGTGACTGTAGGGTGGTGCATTCTTTGCTATATGGGACCCCGACATTGTCATGGAGACACATAGTGATGATGAACACGTGGGCTACTCGGGAATCATCCCAGAGGCGTTTTATTCCATACGCACGCCTCATTAGTGCCATGATTGTTCAACAAAATTGCTTACCTTCGGAATCACTATGGGTAACTAAACCGTTGGAGGAAATTAACAAGGCCTCCATGAAGAAGAACTGGAATATAGAAGTTAAACTCTCGGGGAACAAGTATGTTGTGACCGACAAGTTGGGTCATAAGTATGAGTTCCTTACTTCAGGGGCACCACCAGAATCGGGAGAAGATGAAGAGATGGGTGATGAAGAGGAGGAAGTTGAACCCTCCGGTCCACAAAGACCACGACAAAGATACATGAGGCCGCATAGAGAAATTAATGCAGATGTGGCGGGCTTTGTGACCACTAGACGGGTGCCCTCCTACAAAAATTTTGATCGGGGACAGCAAGAGATATATGACAATGTCTCTGCATGCATAGGTGAAGGCCGAGAGTATAACCGAAGGAGGGAAGCTTATGAGGAGGCACTGGGACCTCAAATGCAGGAGTTTTGGGCAGTTCAAGCAGCCCATCGGGAGAGAATGGATAAGTTTATGGAAGAGCAACAACTGTTCCAAGCAATGCAGAGGTCACACATGGAACAGTTGGCGAAGAGGCAAGAGGATGAGGAAGCCCGAAGACGGGCATGGGAAGAAGATGAGGTTAGGCGTCAAGATGAAGCAAGAGAATTGGAACGACGCAGATGGAGTGCTTTGGCTGTCTCTCACCAAATGGCGATTAACAACACCAAGATACTCCACGATCAGGAGCGCCATCAAAGAGACATTCAAGCCGGTCTCCCGTACGCCGAACACTCGAGGTGGGCTGATTACCCCAATCTTCCTCATCCACTAGGTCCATCCGATCCCACCCCTCATTGGCCCGAGGCAGTCGGTTCTAGCTTTATCCCGATTCCGTACCAACCGCCGCCTCAAGGGGAGCAGAGTCCCCTCGATAACTATAGGGAGATGTTCGAGTCCCTCACTGGTTATCAATACCAGCCCAACCCGCCAGTGGATTCAAACGAGCGATATCAGCGGTAGAGGTATGGTATGTTTTTGTTGTTGTTGTTGTATATTATTTTGTTTCCGTTATTTTTATTTCATGTTATTTATTTTCGCCTAGTTAAATGAACGTTGTGGGTGTGTTCCCTATATAACCCTCACGAGACCTCTCGTCCTCCCAAGCTATTGGGGGGTTTAAAAGGGCTTGTTGCATAAGCTAAATGCAACCGTGATTCCTACGAAAGTGAGTTAGGTTTATTGTTGTTATAAATTATTGTCCACATAAATCGAAGTGAAATAACACATGGCTTGGTAATATGTTTCATAAAAAAAGGGTAGAACTAGGTAACTAACAAATTTTGATGGTTGTGAGAAGCATGCTTCTACACAAGGATTAGAATTTGTAGGTACAACATGTTCGCGGGACAACCTTTTTTATGAAGAGGCGAAGGAGATATGAGTATCAAGCGACAAAAATCAGGTGCATGTGTTTCCTTTTACTTTGATTCTTAGTTAGGAATAAGTGGATTGTACATTGTATTTTATTTTCCGGGGTGAGATTTTGGGAAGGTTAGACGTGTCACATCCCTTGTGCGTTTTAAAACTCTAGTTCTTGCACATTGAGGACAATGTTTACCTCAAGTGTGGGGATGGGGGAGTAGTAAAAGTTTTCGATTTTGACCCATTCATTTAAATTCTATACATTGAGGACAATGTTTACCTCAAGTGTGGGGATGGGGGAAAATTTCAAAAATTTTTCAAAATTTCTTGTCTCAAAAGCGATCTTAAAAGCACAAGTAACCAAGTCAACGAGGGATGTCACAACCCATTTGGTCTTTTGTCATGGTCAAGTTCAAATTAATAAGCATAACGGGTATTTAGCGGGTGGTTATTTGGGAATAATTCGCCTAAGGAACTAGCAATTTATGCATATCACATATCATACCCTTATACGTGAGGTTTGAGCCACTTTTATATCATAGATTTACATTTACATGTTTCTTTGTTTGAGTGGACCATTAGTCGCGTATTGTAGAACTTGCAACTTTTGATACGTTTGAGACTATAGACCGAATACAAGCACGAGAATGATTAAGGCATTAGGTAAACCTTTTCTCTTAAAACCATTTATCTATCCTTACCCGAAAAAATTCCCTAGTCGCCCATTTTGAGCCTAAACCTTTCGTTTGACCACCCTATAGCCCATAGCCTTAAACCTTTTCTTTTTAAACCCGTGTGATGGAAATTCGATTATAGGAGTCGTATTTGTATAGTTATTCTTGATTGTTTGCATTGTTGCGAAAAAAAAAAAAAAACCCAGAAAATGTTGCGAAAAAGAATGAAAAAGCATTGAGAAAAACACAAAAAGATGTGCTAGCAGTTGTTGAATAAAAGGCGAAAGTCGTTGCCTCATAGTTATGTTTATATTTAGTGTTGTTTAGTTTAGTCTTTTGTAATAAAAGTCGAATTTTTCATCACCTTAGCCACTTTAAAAATATCATATTTCCTACCCTTCGCCGAGCCCCATTACAACCCTTTCAAAGACCTTTTGACTTGTGCTTAGTATTCGTGTTCGGTGGTGGAGAATGATTGAGTTGCAAGCCTATGCGGGTACGTGTTCTAATCGGTTTTGAGCGATTAATTGTTGAAGTGCTAATACATTATACACGTTAGCCAATTTTAAGCCGAGTGGAGAGCACATTGTGAGGGATATGCATGAGATGGTAGTTTTAAGGGCGGGTTAATCTTGGATAACCATTATTATATGTGATTGTTCACTTTACCGGTAAATATGTGGAGATTGTAAAGAATGTGAACTTTTGTATGACAATAGACCTTCACCTTTGTCTCGGGAATGGGATGTGTATTCGTTGTTCGACCCACGTGAAAGTGAAAAACAGATTTGCTTGAGGGCAAGCAAAAGACAAGTGTGGGGATGTGATACGTGGTTGAAAACCGGTGCTCGTAATCGTATAACTTTATATTTTTATAAGAGTTTTAATCTTGAATGGCCTACTTTTAATTAGATTTGTGTTATGCAGGTTTAACGAAGTTTAAGGAGCTTTTCGGGAGCTTTACGGGTCACCGGGTCGAAAACCGGAGCACCGAGACGCGTTACGGATCAACCGGGAGCGGAAAATGGAAAATCAGAGAATGAAGAAATGAGAGCCCGTCGCCGACGGCTTTGGTCCCGTCGGCGACGCCTTCCAGAAATACCCGTCGCCACCTTTTGGCCGTATCCAGACGAATAAGCCGTCGGAGGAAACGAGCAAACCAAAGCCCGTCGCCGACGGGTTGAGGGCCGTCGGCGACGGCTTGTCAAAACAGGAAACGCGAATTCTTGTGTTTTGGGGATCAAGATCGATTTCTATTGGCTGGGGGTCATTAAAGTCGGAGGTTACACTTGGTTTTTGAAGTTTGAACTCTATCTTGGAGCCACAATTGATCCACAATTCATCTACAATTCCATCTATCATCAACCTACAACCCGAATCATCATCATCCATCACACAATCAATCATACAAACCCTAATTCATCCAATCCATCATCCCTCTCACCATCATCATCCATAAACCCTAATTTTCCATCATTCCTTCATCCACCAAGTTTCAAGATGGTTTCATTCGCGTTCCAAACTTCCGGTGATCAAGCTTTATCAACCATGAGCGGCTAATCATCTCGGTTTCACCCCGGTGTAGGTAGTTGTTGATTTTAGTGTTTCGAATTGTTCTTGTTTCATCTTAGTGACAATTTGTGTTTGGTTTTTGAATCTTTTGACAATAGTATTACATTTGTTACGAATTCGTGAATTGTCGAACGATGTTAAAAGTTATGACTTTGCGAAATGGTGATATGTGATTGTACATTGTCGTTGTTAGGATTTACTTGTGTTGATTATAAAGTGTCTTTTTGTCCGTTCTTCGGGACGTTGATAGCTAGTAGCACCTAAGTCACGGTACACTAAATCCGTTAATCGAATGCATTTGAGTTGAAACTAAAACTTGTAGAAATCCTAGGTTAACAATTACCGAAACCGGGTGTGATTCCTTTTTATCATTATTGTTCTAGTAACAATTTTTCTTGTAATCGTTAAGTAGTAGTCGTTAATCATTCTCATCAATTCATTTAGTTAAAAATCATATCTCTCAATTAACCGAAAACACAAAAATTATTCTAGCAAGCTTTATATATCGTGACAATTGTTTTAATTCATTCGAATCCACACACAAACCACATACTCTTCGTGGTTCGACCCCTTACTACCACTAACACATTGTTAAGGGTAATTTGGGCTTATAAATATTATCTTTGACCGGAGCGCGACACTCCGATCATTAAGCGAAGACCGGAATAGAATGTGATTTAGACCCGACAAGTTTGAAGACTTGTATAATATGGGTAGACCAAACACATTCTGGAATTTGAGATAAAAACGATAACGTTTGACCCGTTTCGGCTAATTTATGCAAACTAGTTACATAAACCGAACCGAACGCGAATAACGCATAACGGGTATCCGAATGAGTCATGAACAGGTTTCCTAAGTTAATATGCTTTAAATATGTTGTGATATCAGTAAGATACCTTCCATTATGCCCAAAACGAGTTTAATCTCAATATAAGCCCCGTAGGGGTATTTTGGTCCTTTTAAAGATTATAAAGAGATTAATTATAATTCTGAGACTCGGGTCTGGAATAATTAGTAAAACAACTTAATTTAATAGGTTACATCAGTTGGTGATAAGTCTATATGACAAAATGGTTTTAAACCTATACTATGTGTTTAATACGCGTAAAAAGCCGTTTTAAGCGATTTCCGGGTTAAACAGGAAATCTGAGTTTTCTGATCAGGTTATAAGGTTCAAAATACTTCATTTATCATATAAAATTAGTGGCCAAAGATTTAGTATCAATTCGTTATGTAAAACTCATTTTATACGCAAAAGGGTATAATCGGTATTTACCGAATCAAGGCAATAACCTTAGGTTATGATCAGTTTAAAAATAATTAAAAATCTTCAAAAATCCCAAAATATTATATTACATCAGTGGGTAAAAGGTTTGGTGTAAAAAATTGGGTTTAGATAGGCTTTATGCTAATTACGCCATTTAATTAATAAAAAGCTTTCTAATTACGCTATTGAGCATAACTCCTAATCTAGACCTCCAATTGATGTGAAATTTTAGGGACATGTTTATAAATCCGTAGCAAAGATTATTGTCCTCTCACATTTCCAAAATTTTCGTTTTATGGTCAAAAGGGCATTATGGTCAACATTAAGCGATTAACGGAAACGTGTAAATGAATCGGACAATCAACGAACCAATCACAGAGGATGATTCTATTACGTAGCCTGGTCCTAAGGAAGCTCTAAGACATCTCTAAACTCATCTAAATTGGGTCAGAACTGAAGTCAAAGCAAAAGTCAAAGTTTTGCGACTTTCGGTTCCGAACCGAGCCTAAACAGAAAATTGTCGGATCAAACAAGCTTAGACCAGTTCTTATACTTATTACCAAGTTATATGAGTGATAAAATAGGTTGCATGCCTTCTACATTGCTAATTATGTGTTAATTCGCAAATTAAGTTTCTGTTGACTTTTTTATAAACAACTTTGACCCGACAAATGTCTTAGTTAGGACTGGAATCAGAGGGTGCCCTTTTAAGGGTTTAATTCCCACATAATTACCAACTTATAACTACTTTCAATTTGACAATTCGTTGGACCATTAGAGATTTATCGATAAGTCAAACCTTAATTACGACGGTTTGACTTTTAAGCTATAAACTAAGCAAAACTCAATTAAGGAAGGTTAAGGACACTTACCGAAGGCCTAATTACGACCAGAGATGCTTGGGGACTGATCTTATGCTCCAGGAAGTTCCACAAATGCAGATGGAATGCATGATCAAAAGTTGTAACATGAGGGACCTTATATAGTGAGTTTGATCTCACTAGATCATGCCAAGCAAGCCTATAATTGGTCCAAGATGTATACAAGTGCCCTCCTAAGCCTATAAACCAGTTTAGGCAACCCATGGTATGCAAAACAAGGCATCTAAGTCGGTTACAAGGCTGGACAGACACCTGTCAGTCGTTTTCTGCATCTGGGCGTGCCAGGCGGCCCGCGTAAGGCTATGCCTGGGCTTACGCGGCCCGCTTGAGGGTCGGGTTCAGGTAAACAAGTTTTTGTTAATTGTAGTTTTGGTCCCCGGTCCTCCTAAAAGTTGTTTCGACTTTATTTCTTGCATTATGAGCCCTCTAAATTGACTTATAAGGACTTCAAGACTTATACCCACTTTGTTAAGTCCTTGGTTAACTTTTGGTTACCCGAAAAGTCATAAATTTCATCGTTGACGCTTTTAACCCCTCGTATACGAATTTTACCATAACTTTCTCATACGATAACGAAACTTGGTGAAATTTTTATTATGCATTCTAGTGAGTATAATTCATTGTTACAAAGCTTCGGGTTTGCTAAAAGGTCACTCAGAGGTATACTTTAAACATGTTGACACATTTAACCCCTGTAGTTTGAAATCTCTCACTTACCTTCACAGTTGGCTTCGTATGATCCATGATTTATTCGTTTAAGGGTATAAACACCATGTAGGGTTATTGTAAGGTATATTTATCCATTGTTGACATTTTGAACCTTTACATTCACATACCTTCCTTGTTTGTCAACTTTAGTCCTTCTAGAACATTCTTTCACACGTTCAAAGCTTATGACACGTGTCAATACATTATAGGACGTGAATTTTTGAGGTGTCACATCCTCACCCCCTTAAAAGAAATCTCGACCTCGAGATTTACTGAAATAAATGATAGTACTTTTCTTTCATTGTGGACTCTACCTCCCATGTGTACTCGGGACCTCTACGGGCATCCCATTTAACTTTTACAATTGGCACATGCTTCCTTCGAAGCTTCTTAACCTGCCGATCCTCGATCGACACAGGTTTTTCAACAAACTTCAAGCTCTCATCTATGAGCACATCTGTATGTGGTATGACTAGTGATTCATCGGCTAGACATTTCTTAAGATTGCAGATGTGAAATACGTTATGAATACCACTGAGCTCTTCCGGCAGGTTTAACTTGTAAGCCACTGACCCGACACATTCGATGACCTCGAATGGTCCTATGTACCTTGGGCTTAACTTGCCTTTCTTACCAAACCGCATTACCCCTTTCCAGGGTGATACTTTAAGTAGTACTTTGGCGCCTACCTCGAATTTCAGGGGTTTACGCTTCAAATCTGCGTAGCTTTTCTGCCTATCTATGGCAGCTTTCAGGCGATCACGAATCTGGACAATCTTGTCCGTCGTTTCAAAGACTATTTCAGGTCCTGACAGTTGGACATCTCCAACTTCCGCCCAACAAACGGGTGTTCTGCATTTTCTACCGTACAAGGCCTCGAAAGGCGCGGCTTTGATGCTCGTATGATAGCTATTATTATACGAGAACTCGATTAATGGCATGTGGTTATCCCAACTACCACCTAAGTCAATTACACATGCACGAAGCATGTCTTCCAATGTTTGGATTGTACGCTCACTTTGCCCGTCCGTCTGAGGGTGGTAAGCCGTACTGAAATTTAAGCGCGTGCCCAAAGATTGTTGGAAACTTTTCCAAAAATGTGACGTGTATCTAGTATCTCTGTCAGAGATAATAGACACTGGTACACCATGTAGAGATACAATCTTATCTACGTACAATTGGGCTAACATGTCAGAGCTATAGGTCTCCTTAATGCGTAGGAAATGTGCTGACTTGGTCAGTCTATCCACTATCACCCATATAGTATCATTTCCTTTCCTTGTCTTTGGT
This sequence comes from Helianthus tuberosus, assembly GCA_030545235.1. Classification (NCBI taxonomy): domain Eukaryota; kingdom Viridiplantae; phylum Streptophyta; class Magnoliopsida; order Asterales; family Asteraceae; genus Helianthus; species Helianthus tuberosus. The sequence goes on from CM060424.1 coordinate 183,586,753, forward strand.
AACTTGGTGATGAAATCCATTGTCACCATTTCCCACTTCCATGTGGGAAGTTCAGGCTGTTGTAGCAAACCTGACGGCTTCTGATGTTCAGCTTTGACTTGCGCACACGTCAAACATTTAGCTACATAGGTAGCTACAGACTTCTTCAAGCCTATCCACCAAAAATTTTCTTTCAGATCCTGGTACATCTTGTCAGCTCTAGGATGAACGGAATATTTAGAACTGTGGGCTTCCTGGAGGATAACATCTCAAAGTCCTCCATAAACTGGAACCCATATTCGTCCATTCAACCTCAGAATTCCGTCTTTGCCATAGGATAACTGTTCTTCAGTTACTCCTAGCTTTTCACCAGGATAGTTAGCTTCCAGCACAGCTTCCTTCTGCGCAGCTAACAACCTTTCATTCAAACTATTCTTTATCTCAATGCTCTTGGCATTGATTCTTATAGGCTTCACCCTTTCCTTTTGACTCAAGGCATCGGCGACTACATTCGCCTTGCCAGGATGGTATCTTATCTCACAATCATAGTCATTCAAAGTTTCCATCCAACGTCGTTGCCTCATGTTCAAATCCTTTTGGTTAAACAGGTGCTGGAGGCTCTTGTGATCAGAATAGATCACACACTTGATACCGTATAAATAGTGCCTCCAAAGTTTTAGTGCAAATACAACGGCACCCAACTCCAAGTCATGGGTGGTGTAGTTCTTTTTGTGCACTTTTAACTGTCGAGAAGCATAGGCAATAACCTTGCCTTTCTGCATAAGCACACACCCCATACCGGTGTGTGATGCATCACAATATACCACAAACTCTTCTATTCCATCAGGCAATGTCAACACAGGTGCATTGCTTAGCTTCTTCTTAAGGATATCAAAGGACTCTTGTTGCTTGGGTCCCCAGTTGAACTTAATATTCTTCCTAGTCAAAGAAGTTAGGGGTGCAGCAATCCTTGAAAATTTTTCAATAAAACGCCTGTAATATCCTGCCAATCCCAAGAAGCTGCGAATTTCTGTGGGCGTCTTCGGCTCTTGCCAATTCATGACAGCTTCAACCTTAGCGGGATCTACCTGGATTCCGCGTTCACTAACCACATGTCCAAGAAATTGGACTTCACGAAGCCAAAATTCACATTTAGAGAATTTGGCGTAGAGCTTTTCTCGATGAAGCAATTTCAGAATGCAATGGAGGTGTTTCTCATGGTCAGCTTGATTCTTTGAGTAAATAAGAATATCATCGATGAAGACGATGACAAATTTATCCATGTAGGGCTTGCAGACGCGGTTCATGAGATCCATGAATGCGGCTGCTGCATTAGTGAGTCCAAAAGGCATCACTAAGAACTCGTAATGACCGTAACGAGTCCTAAATGCAGTCTTATGTACATCTTCATCCTTGACCTTCAGTTGATAATATCCTGACCTTAAGTCGATCTTGGAAAAATAACTCGCTCCTTGAAGCTGATCGAACAAGTCGTCGATCTTGGGTAATGGATACCGATTCTTAACAGTAACTTTGTTAAGTTTGCGATAATCGATGCATAGACGCATCGATCCATCCTTTTTCTTCACAAACAGGATTGGTGCTCCCCAAGGAGATGAGCTAGGTCTAATAAATCCCTTGCTTAACAAATCATCCAGTTGAGTTCTCAACTCTTTCATCTCCGTTGGTGCCAATCTATAAGGTGCTCTTGCAACAGGTGCTGCTCCAGGAATAATGTCAATCCTGAACTCCACTTGCCTATCTGGGGGTAAACCAGGTAGTTCTTCAGGGAATACCTCTGGATGTTCAGAGATAATAGGTATGTCTTCGATTTTAGGCTTTGGTTCATCAAGGGTTACTTGTGCCATGTAGATAACACAACCCTTCGTCAAACACCTTGATGCCTTGAGCATGCACACATGCTCAGGCATTCCGTACTTAGTATCTCCTTGGATTGTCAAAGGCTCGCCATGAGGAGTTTTGACAACCACTTGCTTCTTAGCACAAACGATCTGGGCTTGGTTGCGAGACAACCAATCCATGCCTATTACTATATCGAAACCGGGTAATTTCAAAGGAAGTAAAGACAATGGAAAAGAGTGGTTCCTAATGGATATAACACATCCATCTAACACGGTCGACGCTGTTTCTATGGTTCCATCGGCTAATTCCACCTCATATTTCACACTTAGAGTTTTAACAGGTAAATTCAGTAACTTACAAAACTTATTATCTACAAATGATTTATCAGCTCCTGAATCGAATAGTACTCTTGCATAAACATCATTTATGAGGAAGGTACCTGTGATCACATTGTCGTCTTGCACTGCTTCCTTTGCATCCATCCGGAAGACCCTTGCATTGGTCTTTTTCCCATCATCAGTCTTCTTTGCAAATTTTGGGCAGTTGGACTTGATATGCCCTTTTTCATTGTAGCTATAGCACGTAGCATCCTTGATTTTCTTACAGTCCAAGGTCTTGTGCTCAGAAGACTTGCAAATCCCACATGCCCTTGGCTGTGACTGGGATTTCGACTCATATATGCACTTCCCGAAGTGCTGTTTCTTACAGATCTTACAATTGGGTTTATCACCCGATTGACGACCATCTTTCTTAGATCCCGAACCCTTTTTGTGGTCATTGTTTTCCTTATGTCTCTTATCCGATCGTTGTGAGCTATCATCTTCACGCTTCCTTTTCTCAGCATCAGTGTTTTTCAGCGATCTCTGCCTGACCGCGTCCAGAGTCAGAGATAATGCTATATCGGCTGCAGACCGGAAGGTAGCTGGTCTAGAGGCTTTTACACTGGCCTTAACTTCTGGGGCTAAACCCCCGATGAATCGAGCTATCCTCTTGGGTTCCGGTGTCACAAGATAAGGGACCAACCTTGACATGGTGTTGAAGCTTGTAAGGTAGGCTTGACAATCCAGGTTTTTCATAACCAGTGACAAGAAATCAGCTTCGATCTTTTCAACCTCATGCTGAGGGCAGTAGTTCTCCTTGATTAATGACACAAACTGTTCCCAAGTCATATTGTACAATGGGATTTTCCCTGTAGCTTGGATCAAAGATCTCCACCAAGCTAATGCCTCGCCTTTGAATGACTGAGACACGAATTTCACCACATCCTTAGCAGCGCAACCACTGATATCTACCACAGTGTCCATCTCATCCAACCATGTCATGCAGTCTATAGCTCCTTTTTCCCCAGTGAAGTCCCTGGGTTTGCATGAAACAAAATACTTATAGGAGCAACCCTTATCACGGGGTTCCTAATTCGGTATGATCCTTTGAGATGGAGCACTCCTATGGTTTGATGAGTGATGGGAATTACTGTTGTGAGCAGTGTGAGTTTTAGAGGGTGTTTTGGAGTGTGGTGCAGATTGGGTCCTTTCATGGGTACCACTGTATTCCTGGAACTGTCTATCCAAAGCTCGAGTAATGGCATTGTCTATCATTGCCTGCAGTTCTGTACCCGCTACATTAATTCGGGTATCATCATGATTCTCCCTTGGGTGACTGTTGATCTCATCCGAGTCAGCCATGTAGTTTGAACTGTTACATAAGATATTGACAATAATTTATTTGGGAGTTTATCATGGAATTGTCTTTTATGGCAATTCATTAACCATGGTAAACATAGACCATATTTGGTTAATTTGTTAATCATATTTATTTAGGATTTTTATTATAATTTATCCTAATTTATAAAACAATAACAGTATTATTAGTGGTACAAAAGACCTAGTCACAGGGACATTCTAAATCATAAGCCTTGATTTCAAAGAATCGAGGCATTAAGGTTTGAACATAGTTCTTTACCCTTTTCTGACAGGGAGTCGTAGACTACTACTGTCTTTTGTCTTATATGACAATGAGTATGGCCCGTAGGCACTACATTACTTATGGATGTTTAATATATAGTCATCTTAATTGATGGTTTAAACCCATGATTTATAGATCATTAGGATAGGAATCTTCTGAAGAATCCTATTATAAGAATGACGTGTGTGATTTTAACGAATCACGTCTGCCAGGAGCGTTAACATGTTTTCAGATGTTAACAAGGATTTGAATCTTTTTAAACAGGTCTTACCATTTTGGCCAGGTGTTTTAATGACATGCAGGCTAGGTTACACCTTTAAGATTCTTTATTCAATATTTAATAGGCAGATTATTTTTTTAAAAGGAATGATTTTTAATTTCTTTATTTCATGTATAATATATTATGCATATAATGATAAAAATGAAAAATTTAAAACTTAACATTCCATTAAACATTAAAAGGAGTACTCATTGCCCTAAACGGGACTTTTAACAGAAATAACTTACCCACGCAGGGGCTAAACTGATGACACAAGTCCTCGCAGGGACTGATTACTAAAATAGATGTCCACGCAGGGACTAAAAAGATAAGTCCACGCAGGGACTAAGTACAAAGATAAATGTCCACGCAGGGACATGATTACAACATTAACAACAAACAAATAAAAGATTTAACGATCCTTCTTGTTCTTTCCTTTAATTAAGTTTGCCAGACCCTTGAACATCCCTTGGTTTTGTCTACGGTCTTCTCGTACTTCCTGCCGCACCTCATTAATCCTTTGAAGGATCTCTTGATGCTGTGGTAGTGACATCACTGGCGGCTGCGGTGGTTACTGATATAGTGGAGGTTGAGAAGGTGGCGGCTGTTGATACCCATATGGTGGGTACCCATAATGTGAGTATCCGGTTTGATATGGGATCCCAAAGGATCCTTCCGGATGATGGGCATTGTAGTTTGCCGCTGCTGCAAGGTAAGGGTCGACCTCTGCATAGTTGTAGTTCGTGTGGACCGACTGCTCAAAGGGGTTATATGCTGCCGCACCAGTGTATGTAGGGATTGGGTCTCCAAAACCCAATGGTGGCGCGACAGGCGCAGAAATTACTTCCGAGACGGGGTTTGACGGTCCACCCATCTGCGGGTCTTTATGGTGTGGCGAGTAGTGGCTGCCACTTGAAGGTTGAGGGGTGCTGATACGCACTCCTCCTGGCATGGACATCCGTGCGGTTGTTCTCCTTCGCCTTGGTGGCGCCGGAGGCCGTTGCTGAGTTGGTGGTGGTGGCGGAGTGACCGCGACATAACGATGATCCTCAGAGGGATCCTGCTGCTGCTGCTGTGGAGAGTTGTGATAGCTGGGAGTAAACACCCAGTCGATCTGTCGGAACCTTTCTTCCTAACTGTCGGGACCATTGTAAGGTGATCCCACGAAAGGTGACCCATCCGAGATTTCGATGGGGTGGTTAGGGGTTCCGGACGGTGGCTCTGCAGGATCTGTGTCCTCATCCATGTCCATCGTATGGTCTCCTGAGAAATGGTCTTCAGGTCCTAGTGGGTTAAAAACCACGGGTTCTCCAAGGTAGTTTGCCGAGTTGAATTGGCTCTGAAAGAAGGGTGTTGGGTCATCAAATGGTGAGTTGTGGCCCTGGAGGGGAATGTAGGATTGATGGGGCTCATTTTCAGAATGAGGCCCATAAGAGTTGTGAAACAAAGGGGAGGAGCTCGAAGAAACTGAGCGCCTCGCTGGTTCGGTATAGGTCCTCCAGTTATCTTGAGGACTCTGGTTATGTGAATCGGACGGTGTTCGCCGGTGCGAAGGCCCGGCCTCATGATCATTTGGGGCAGCAATTGGCCCTTTGCCTCTTCCTCTTATTCTGGGTGGCATCTTTAATCTGTCAACATAAACAAAGATAACAACAAGGAATATATATAGAAAGCAAAATAAAAACAAATCGGGATTTGTCCTAAGTTCTTTGTCTAGACTCAAAAATTTAGGAATGTGCAATTGTGTAACTGAGATTAAACACAAAAGGCTAGTGTTTAATTCACTCAGTGTTGGCTTTGATACCAACCTGTCACACCCCGATATTTCCACGTATTACCGGTGGGCCTGGTGGGGGAGTATCGTGACGTAGTTGATATCGTTATAGTCAAATAACACAATATTTAAATGCACAGCGGAAGCAAAAGATAGATTCATTTCAACCGAATAAAATTGTAACATTAAGTATCACAAAATAGTTGAAAATAATCCACAGGTGAATCAAAAAGAAACATTGTTCAACAGATTGAAATGCATCCAAGCTTGCGAGACTCTTATTGATGCTAAGGAGAAAGCCAGCCTATTTCGAGTAGTACCTGCACTTAACCTTTTTGGAAAAATACGTCAGTTTACACTGGTAAATACAATCAACTGACTCATTTTTAAAATGGTTTAGAAAATTGATTTGAATGCACGTGGCACAAAATATCTTTTATAACTTGGGATAATTATTTGAATATAATACTTGTAAACGAATTACATGTTTCTTATGTGTTCAGTAGCCCAGTTCGTGCCGGGTTAAAGATCAATAGACACACCACATTATTTATTTAGGCACTGACGGGTGTACGCCTACACCCCGTGCTTAGGTCGTGGCCATTTCGTAAAATGATGACAAGGATATCCGGGACATGGTCATTAACCCCCCAAAGGCGTTTAAGCAACAAAACATATTTTTAAACGGGTCATCTCGATAATACTTAACCACCAATCGATTAAGGTCGAATGCCCGACCAAGCGGTATCTTAGATACCGTACCCCAAGCCCGTATAAGGGAAAATAAGTTAAAAGTATTTACCTGAGCTAAATATAAATTCAATCCCAGCCGTATCAAATCAGCAAGTATAGATAGCTTTTACTGGGTTCCTAAATCTGGAACGAAGGTTTATAATAACCTATTAGAATCCTAACGGGTCTTTAATTAAGCATAAACTTAGACCGGTTAGTTTTAAAGGAAGATACGGTTCGAACGCATGATTAAGCGAAGACCGGAATAGAATGTGATTTAGACCCGACAAGTTTGAAGACTTGTATAATATGGGTAGACCAAACACATTCTGTAATTTGAGATAAAAACGATAACGTTTGACCCGTTTCAGCTAATTTATGCAAACTAGTTACATAAACCGAACCGAACGCGAATAACGCATAACAGGTATCCGAATGAGTCATGAACAGGTTTACTAAGTTAATATGCTTTAAATATGTTGTGATATCAGTAAGATACCTTCCATTATGCCCAAAACGAGTTTAATCTCAATATAAGCCCCGTAGGGGTATTTTGGTCCTTTTAAAGATTATAAAAGAGATTATTTATAATTCTGAGACTCGGGTCTGGAATAATTAGTAAAACAACTTAGTTTAATAGGTTACATCAGTTGGTGATAAGTCTATATGACAAAATGGTTTTAAACCTATACTATGTGTTTAATACGCGTAAAAAGCCGTTTTAAGCGATTTCCGGGTTAAACAGGAAATCTGAGTTTTCTGATCAGGTTATAAGGTTCAAAATACTTCATTTATCATATAAAATTAGTGGCCAAAGATTTGGTATCAATTCGTTATGTAAAACTCATTTTATACGCAAAAGGGTATAATCGGTATTTACCGAATCAAGGCAATAACCTTAGGTTATGATCAGTTTAAAAATAATTAAAAATCTTCAAAATCCCAAAATATTATATTACATCAGTGGGTAAAAGGTTTGGTGTCAAAAATTGGGTTTAGATAGGCTTTATGCTAATTACGCCGTCTAATTAATAAAAAGCTTTCTAATTACGCTATTGAGCATAACTCCTAATCTAGACCTCCAATTGATGTGAAATTTTAGGGACATGTTTATAAATCCGTAGCAAAGATTATTGTATTCTCACATTTCCAAAATTCTTGTTTTATGGTCAAAAGGGCATTATGGTCAACATTAAGCGATTAACGGAAACGTGTAAATGAATCGGACAATCAACGAACCAATCACAGAGGATGATTCTATTACGTAGCCTGGTCCTAAGGAAGCTCTAAGACATTTCAAAACTCATCTAAATTGGGTCAGAACTGAAGTCAAATCAAAAGTCAAAGTTTTGCGACTTTCGGTTCCGAACCGAGCCTAAACAGAAAATTGTCGGATCAAACAAGCTTAGACCAGTTCTTATACTTATTACCAAGTTATATGAGTGATAAAATAGGTTGCATGCCTTCTACATTGCTAATTACGTGTTAATTCGCAAATTAAGTTTCTGTTGACTTTTTTATAAGCAACTTTGACCCGACAAATGTCTTAGTTAGGACGGGAATCAGAGGGTGCCCTTTTAAGGGTTTAATGCCCACATAATTACCAACTTATAACTACTTTCAATTTTACAATTCGTTGGACCATTAGAGATTTATCGATAAGTCAAACCTTAATTACGACGGTTTGACTTTTAAGCTATAAACTAAGCAAAACTCAATTAAGGAAGGTTAAGGACACTTACCGAAGGCCTAATTACGACCAGAGATGCTTGGGGACTGATCTTATGCTCCAGGAAGTTCCACAAATGCAGATGGAATGCATGATCAAAAAGTTGTAACATGAGGGACCTTATATAGTGAGTTTGATCTCACTAGATCATGCCAAGCAAGCCTATAATTGGTCCAAGATGTATACAAGTGCCCTCCTAAGCCTATAAACCAGTTTAGGCAGCCCATGGTATGCAAAACAAGGCATCTAAGTCGGTTACAAGGCTGGACAGACACCTGTCAGTCGTTTTCTGCATCTGGGCATGCCAGGCGGCCCGCGTAAGGCTATGCCTGGGCTTACGCGGCCCGCTTGAGGGTCGGGTTCAGGTAAACAAGTTTTTGTTAATTGTAGTTTTGGTCCCCGGTCCTCCTAAAAGTTGTTTCGACTTTATTTCTTGCATTATGAGCCCTCTAAATTGACTTATAAGGACTTCAAGACTTATACCCACTTTGTTAAGTCCTTGTTTAACTTTTGGTTACCCGAAAAGTCATAAATTTCATCGTTGACGCTTTTAACCCCTCGTATACGAATTTTACCATAACTTTCTCATACGATAACGAAACTTGGTGAAATTTTTATTATGCATTCTAGTGAGCATAATTCATTGTTACAAAGCTTCGGGTTTGCTAAAAGGTCACTCAGAGGTATACTTTAAACATGTTGACACATTTAACCCCTGTAGTTTGAAATCTCTCACTTACCTTCACAGTTGGCTTCGTATGATCCATGATTTATTCGTTTAAGGGTATAAACACCATGTAGGGTTATTGTAAGGTATATTTATCCATTGTTGACATTTTGAACCTTTACATTCACATACCTTCCTTGTTTGTCAACTTTAGTCCTTCTAGAACATTCTTTCACACGTTCAAAGCTTATGACACGTGTCAATACATTATAGGACGTGAATTTTCGAGGTGTCACATCTCGTAAACCAAATGAGTATTGGAACTCATGTGATATGGTTTAACAAAGCCTACATTCTAAATCGGAACCTATCCTAAGTGCTTACGACCCGTTATGACCCATTAAGGTAGCTTATGCTACTTTAACGCGTCGTTCGCGCGAAAGCGCGTTTGAGACGCCAAACTAGTCCTATGACAAGTATTATATGCCCTAACATGTTTAAATATGTTGCATTATCAGTTTAAGTGACAAAATTTAAGTTACATATGCTTAAATTCAAATTATGCATGAAAATGGCATTTTGGTCATTTTCCTAAGGCATATAAACTACCTATCATACAACTAATTAAACTAAGTGACCATAAGGTATAACCTCGGAAGGTTATTCCCTATACAACTATGGTCACTAAATGTGCTTGGGCGGATCCTAATGATCGACCAAACGGGTCGGGTTCGAAAGTCTAAGCGGTTGTCAAGACCGCTTGACTTACGACCCTAAACAAGCAGTAAACTAAAAGTGACGAGTTAAATATGTTAAAACATGTTTAACTAAGTTAGAAAACAAGTTTGATATCAAAACAAAGTGTTTTGATACCCAAAAATAGTTTCGTCGCAAAATGCGCATAATCAGAATTTTGACCGAAACTTTGACTCGTCACTTCGACTAATAAACGTGGTAATCAGTAGGTATAGTCACAAGGGACTATAACCATCATGATTACGCTCACTTTGCAAAGTTCGATTGAACTTTGACTTGACCAATTCATGGTGAAAGCAGAATGTCAAACACTGTTTGACTTTCATGCTTGAAAAGCATAAACAAGCATGAAAAAGGTTTACAAAAGGTCCAAGCTAGGAAGAATTGAACTAAAAATACTCAGGTATGAAGCCTTCAACAATGTGAGAGCTTCAAGTTAGAGTAAATCAGATCAATGTGCAAGGAACAATGGCAAAAAGCCAAGCTATTTATAGGAAATCTTGAGTTTCTAGGATGATTACATGTGTTTTTGCAAGAATCAAAGCATGATCTTGGCCGTACACATGTGGCCCATTCTAATACAAGGGGAGCACAAAAATAAGCAAATGGTATGCCAAATCAGGGATTAAAACCAGTGGAAACAGGCTGCTGTGCCATATTCATTGTTTCTGTCTGCACCTTCTGCATGCCCCGCGTAGACAGAGGCATCAGTCTTCGCGCCCCACGAGGTAAGTTTGACAGAATGTCAATTTTAGTCCCTGCAAGCTATAAACTTGGTTTTTGATGCTTTTAAGCCCCGTTTGTCACACCCGCTCGTAGCGGAAGCGCGAGGTGTGATCTGTTCGGTTCTCATTGCATAACGATATAAGTAAACATACTAAATGAATAAAACATGCTCCAATTCCATTGTCATAATTGTTCAAAAGATCGCAACATAAGTTATGTACATTGTTTACAAACCATCAAATGAAAATAAGTTGTCATTGTTTCATACATCAAATGTAAGTCTAAAAATGTCAAGGCTTTGACCACTATATCACCGCAAAGAGGCGGTATATAACATGCAAACCCTTCAATAGTTGGCATGGAGTATTGATACTTGTTTTCCTTGAACTGAAATCTTTGCATTGGTCCACTAATTCCCTGAAATACATGTAAGTTTGAAAACATCAACAAAAGTTGAGCGAGTTCATGCAGTTTAGCTGTATAAGATGTATCTGTATCAAAATAGTATGTAATATGTATTTTCTCAATTGTAATTGTATCCAAACTGGATATAAGATGTATCTGTAAAATGTGAGATGTATTTGTATTTGTATCAAATGTAGTATGAAAAGCGTCAATGAAATCGTGATCATTAATGTTTTGCAAGGACATTAATATGTGTGACGAAATAGGAAGCAATCCAACCCTAGACGATTTTAATTGTATCGATACCATGTCGTAGGGCAACAAAAGCACTCCTAAGCAAACAAATGGCCATGAGTGGGGCTCGCCAAAACCCATTAGATCTAACCCTTTTGTTCCTTGGTCCAAACTTGGATTAATGGTGCTTTAGTTATGGCCCTAATTTCTCACATGATCTAAGGTGTTTCATTCCTTGACTTATCATACTATTGTACATGTATTTTCCCCGATAGTTGTAAAGCTTGAAAAGTATTTAAGATGAAAAGGGGGACATGAACTCAAAGAATTGCATCCGTAAACTGTATGTAATTGTAACCTCACTTGCAGTCGTCTTGAATTGTATCACGACCTACAAAGGTCCTAGATTTGTTAGACACTTCAGTCTTTGTATTGGCTTATGTACAAGTCTTCTATCTTGAATATGTATTAAGACTTGTTTGTATTTGTTATTCGTTGAACTGTGTATTAGATGTATAAATTGTTAAACTGTTATATATATATTTCACCAAATATATATGTGAACAAATACGTGTCGTCTTCCTGTATTGTATTGTATTGTATTGTATTGTATTGTATTGTATTGTATTGTATTGTATTGTATTGTATTGTATTGTATTGTATTGTATTGTATTGTATTGTATTGTATTGTATTGTATTGTATTTTATTTTATTTTATTGTATTGTATTGTATTGTATTGTATTGTATTGTATTGTATTGTATTGTATTGTATTGTATTGTATTGTATTGTATTGTATTGTATTGTATTGTATTGTATTGTATTGTATTGTATTGTATTGTATTGTATTGTATTGTATTGTATTGTATTGTATTGTATTGTATTGTATTGTATTGTATTGTATTGTATTGTATTGTATTGTATTGTATTGTATTGTATTGTATTGTATTGTATTGTATTGTATTGTATTGTATTGTAGGGTGTTATACTAACCACCCCAGTTCGTGTTCTACTAGACAGGAAGAATTGAATCTCAAGTAATAACTTAAGAATTTTGAATGAATAGTGATCATTAGCTTAGCCCGTAGAGTCCACCGGAATTTCCATGCACTACAAGTTGTTATGACGTGGGCCCCCGTAATAATAAATTGCCTTGCATGGTCACCCTAGCATTCTCTCGTTCAGAGCAGACGATCAGTCAGAGAAGGAATACTATTGTCAATATACCTTCAACATAGGAGGGACCTTCGTGATAGTTCACGTGTCAGCGTCTGTTGTTATTACTCGCAGAACGGATGACGTTAGATGAAATAGAAATGGAAAGAATCTGTAACAATAACAACTGAAGGGGCACCTTCAAGATGAGTACTTCATCTTCCTTGTAGGGACAAGAGTATATCAACCTTGATTAGTATGAGTCACAGGGATCTCGTCCCACTAATGGAGTTGTTGTCCAAGGTTACCACCCCCGCCTCGTCGTCACTATCATGGTCAGGCATCTCAGCATTCGCGAGAAAGCAACCATATTTTACGAAATAAAGTTTAAGATTTCACTTAGGAATCATGTTCGCCATAAGCCCCGCAGTAGACGTGAGGTCGATATTTTCATCGTGCGAGTAAAGAATAATAATAGAGTTTGAAGTCGAAGGTATTTTGTTCTTGGCAAAATATTTTGTACAACACATATATAAATAAATCATATATATATATATAATCATAAGAAATCCTATCTAACAAGGATTTCTATCTTGTATAAGTTGAATTTGTATATGCTGAACTTGTAAACTGTTTATGATGTATAAACTGATAATGTAATGTGTCTATCTCTCATAGACTTCACCCATGGAAATGTCCTTGCTTGGTTTTTTTATGAAATGAATTTTTGTTTGTAGTGGACCTTGAAAAATGTTTATGCAATGAAAACTTCTCGTTCTTGTATAAATTGTTTTCGTGAGAGGTTCCCTAGTAATTGTAGACTAGACTCAAGAAAGAATCCTTGTTCACTACAATCGAAGCTCTGATACCAAACTGTCACACCCGCTCGTAGCGGAAGCGCGAGGTGTGAACTGTTCGGTTCTCATTGCATAACGATATAAGTAAACATACTAAATGAATAAAACATGCTCCAATGCCATTGTCATAATTGTTCAAAAGATCGCAACATAAGTTATGTACATTGTTTACAAACCATCAAATGAAAATAAGTTGTCATTGTTTCATACATCAAATGTAAGTCTAAAAATGTCAAGGCTTTGACCACTATATCACCGCAAAGAGGCGGTATATAACAGGCAAACCCTTCAATAGTTGGCATGGAGTATTGATACTTGTTTTCCTTGAACTGAAATCTTTGCATTGGTCCACTAATTCCCTGAAATACATGTAAGTTTGAAAACATCAACAAAAGTTGAGCGAGTTCATGCAGTTTAGCTGTATAAGATGTATCTGTATCAAAATAGTATGTAATATGTATTTTCTCAATTGTAATTGTATCCAAACTAGATATAAGATGTATCTGTAAAATGTGAGATGTATTTGTATTTGTATCAAATGTAATATGAAAAGCGTCAATGAAATCGTGATCATTAATGTTTTGCAAGGACATTAATATGCGTGACGAAATAGGAAGCAATCCAACCCTAGACGATTTTAATTGTATCGACACCATGTCGTAGGGCAACAAAAGCACTCCTAAGCAAACAAATGGCCATGAGTGGGGCTCGCCAAAACCCATTAGATCTAACCCTTTTGTTCCTTGGTCCAAACTTGGATTAATGGTGCTTTAGTTATGGCCCTAATTTCTCACATGATCTAAGGTGTTTCATTCCTTGACTTATCATACTATTGTACATGTATTTTCCCCGATAGTTGTAAAGCTTGAAAAGTATTTAAGATGAAAAGGGGGACATGAACTCACAGATTGCATCCGTAAACTGTATGTAATTGTAACCTCACTTGCAGTTGTCTTGAATTGTATCACGACCTACAAAGGTCCTAGATTTGTTAGACACTTCAGTCTTTGTATTGGCTTATGTACAAGTCTTCTATCTTGAATATGTATTAATACTTGTTTGTATTTGTTATTCGTTGAACTGTGTATTAGATGTATAAATTGTTAAACTGTTATATATATATTTCACCAAATATATATATATGTAATCTTGTATCTTGTGAGTTGTATCATCGGATCTTGTCCTCTTGATTTTATGTCTTATATGAATAAATTGTATAATTTTATTTTCACTAATTATATGTCATTGGGCCGAGCCAATGTTTTCATGTCATTGGGCCGAGCCCATGTCTTAATGTTATTGGGCCTAAATAGTATTGGGCCTAAATAGTATTGGGCCTAAATAGTATTGGGCCTAAATGTTATTGGGCCTAATGTTATTGGGCCTTGGCCCATATGTTTGGTATTTGGCTTAGCCCATGAGTTTTGATATTGGGCTTAGCCCATGTATTTATGTTAAGCCCATTTAGGAAGATAAGCCCATTAGTAAGTATAAGCCCATTTGTAAAATATACCCATTTGTAAATTAAGCCCATTTGTAAAATATACACATTTGGAAATTAAACCCATTTGTAAAATATACTCATTTGTAAATTAAGCCCATTTGTAAAATATACTCATTTGTAAATTAAGCCCATTTGTACATATCTAGTAATTTTTATAAAAATCACTAAGTATAAGTTAACATAATAATTTTTATAAGTTCAAAACATCCGGATATTGTTGTCGGTGATTTATATGTATTCGCGTCGAATGATCGCCTAAGCGTCGTAGTAACTTCTCGGATTGGCGATATGTTTATGGTTTTGTCCGTCGTCCGATTTGACCATAATTTGTGTCCAATCATTCGGATCGTCCGTATTATGCCTTTAAGGCGTATTTATATGTAACCTTGTAAGACTTTGATTGTAATATGTCATGTGTTTATTTGTGTCATTATATTCAAGTTCCTAATTGATACATATAACTAATACACCAAGTATCACATATTGCACATAAGTTGTTAAATGACCAAATATATATTTTCTCAAAAATATATATTCATCTAACTTTGCTTCTATCAAAAACCATTCTTTAACAATCTTTTTAATCTTGTAAAGATTTAGCCAAAAATTATAGTTTTGTTAACATATGAATTTTAAGAAAATTTGGCCATATAACCTTTGTATTAAGCACTTAGCCATGTTTAGTAAACATATCATTTTCTTTTCAAATTCACCATCAATTTACTCATAACATTCTTAACAAAAACATATGAGATTTTATAACAAAAGCATAACAAGATGAAATCAAAATTATGTAGGGTTTTGGGTATGATCATAACACATGTTAATTAGTTCAAATCCATGCTTTACTTCTAGTTTTAACCACTTTTATGAAAATCCCATCTTGTATGTTTGTTTTCATAATTTTGTAGAAGTGTTGTTTTTAATAAAAAAAACACTAAATACCTTAACAACATCAAAGAATATGATCATCCATTAAACCTTTATGTTTAACAAAAACCCTTTTAACATAAACATGTATACTTGTTAAATCATGTATTTAAACATCATCTAACAATTTATTCTTATGATATTCATCATGACAAGATCAAATATGCAAGTAATAATTCATAAATCACAACATAAACAAACATATATCATGATTATTATTTTGCTTCTTTGTATCTTCATAATATTTTGTATGCTTCTTTAGTTATTACTAGTTATTTTAACAATCATAAACATAAATAACTATAAAAAAATAGATTTAGAAGCTCACTTCTAGCACTTGTGGCTAGGGGTGTTCTATATGATGATTAGAAGCAAAGAAGATGAAGATCTTGTTGATTGAAAGCTCTTGAATGGATGAAAATGTGTGCTTTAACTTGTAGATGCTTTAGATCATCTTATGTTCCATTAATTTCCATGTTGATCATCAAAGATGTAATAAAATAAAATGGGTTTTTGGATGGTGTTCTTGGTAACAAGATGAAAATGAGAGTGTTCTTATGTGTGTGTAAAATAAGGTGAAAAGTGATGTAAAGTGCTAGTAAACTTATGAGACTAAATGTTATAATTAATCACCAACATCATCCACTTATAAATTAGGATAAATATCTAGATATTTTTAGCAAAGGATTAAGGTGTGGGACCCCTTAAAAACAAAAATATGAGGGGGGGGGGGGGGATGGTCTTGAATGCTTGAAATTTGTTAAGTAATTCATATTTGATAAAATGTGATAAAAAGATTAGATGTTTAAGGGTTTAAGTGTTTGTAATTTTTCAAGATGTTTCAAGGTGTTAAGTGACCAATACTAGACCAAAATGATCCACATAATGATAGATAGTTGCTAAAAAAAAGATTAGATATCGTTCGGATATTCGTTTGGCGTTGTTTTCGTTAATCGTTATTCGAACGCTAAGCTTGTGTAAGTTGTGTGAATTGATGTGGTTATGGTTTGGATGGTACCCGAAGGTATCCTCATATGAATTCTATGTTAAACACTACTTTTACATATTGCAAAAATATTAAATTGCTGAATTCTGCATAATTTCTGCGGAAATGTGTTGAAATTGTCGCTTTTAGTGCTTTTCGAAAGTTTTTAGTGTTATCAGACATCGGGAAAGTATTAGACCAAACCCTTGCATTCCTAGCTAGGGTTTAATGTATATTTGATGTTAGACTTTCGTCTGAGTCCTAAAGATATCGTTAAGATGGTTTCTGCGGATCCTGCGTTTTCGTCAGAATACTAGTTTGCTAAGTGCTTTTCTAGTTGTTTCGACGCATTGTTTAAATTGTTTCAAATGAATCATGTGCATCATAAATATGTATTCCATGAGTATTCTAAGTGTATGTCATGTAATCATGCAGTTCGGACATTCAATACTGATAATTTTGTAACTTGAATGATTGATTTAAATGTACGAAAATTACGAGAAAGTGGCAGTTGTCACATTCTCCCCCTGTTATTGAGAATTTTGTCCCGAAATTCAAGCTGAGTCATCCTTTGCAGGAGACTTCTCGAACAGGTGAAAGTATTTGGCTTTGATTTAATTTTCACGTTCCTAAGTATATTCGGGTCCTTGTCGAGAGTTCCAACGTACATTTAATAATTTGATACGACTCCTCCATGATTTCTGGACTTTACACTCCATGACTTCAACAGGTTCTTCAATGAATTAGAGTTTGTCGTCAATATGAATCTCATCCGCAGGGATGATAACCATTTCTTGCGTTGGACTCTTTTTAAGATTCGATACATAAAACGTGTCGTGTATACTGCTAAGTTCGTCTAGTAATTTCAGCTTGTAGGCCATAGTGCCAATCTTCTCTAAAATTTCAAATGATCTAATGTAACGTGGGTTAAGCTTTCCACGTTTACCGAACTTCGCTACACCCTTCCAAGGCGAGACTTTCAACAAGACTTTGTCTCCGACCTCGAAAGATAATGGTTTCTGTCTCTTGTCTGCGTAGCTCTTTTGTCGATCGAGAGCCGCCTTGATACAGTATCTGATCTGAAAAAAAAATTATCTGCAGTCTCTTGGACTAACTCCGGACCATTTAACTGTTTATTGCCAGTTTCCGCCCAATATAGCGGAGAGCGACACTTTCGACCATAAAGAGCTTCAAATGGTGCAGCTTGTATGGTAGCTGTTATTGTAGGAAAACTCAACCAAAGGTAGACGAGCATTCTAATTGCCGCCTAAATCCATAACATACGCACGAAGCATATCTTCGAGTGTTTGGATTGTCCGTTCGCTCTGGCCGTCAGTTTGTGGGTGAAAGGCCGTACTTAGATTTAAACGAGATCCAAAGGCCTGTTGGAATGACTTCCAAATTCTTGAAACAAAGCGACCGTCTCGGTCTAAGATGGTTGAAATAGGCACTCCATGACGAGCCACTATTTCCTTGAGATAGGGTTCCGCTAGTTTCTCTGTACTATCCTTCTCCCGAATCGGTAAGAAGTGTGCGGACTTTGTCAGTCTATCGATGATTACCCAATCATGTCATGACCGCATGAGGTCCTGGGTAACTTCGTAATGAAGTCCATCGATATTTGTTCCCATTTCCAAACGGGAATCTCGGGTTGTTGTAACAAGTCCGAGGGTTTCTGATATTCAGCTTTGACTTTTGCGCAAGTCAAGCATTCTCCGACATAAGTTGCGATATCACTTTTGAGGTTAGGCCACCAATAGTATTCTTTCAATACTTATGCCTATTTACTTCCTCAAAAATATCATCCCGAAGGCCGCCAAAGAATGGAACCTAATTTCAACCCATAAGGTATAAAGTTCCATCTTCTTTCGGCACTAATTGTTCCTTCATGCCTCGAAGTGTTTCTGCTTGAATATGCTCTTCCTTGAGCGCTTGTGAATCATCTTCTCTAGTGCTTGAACTCTCAATGTTCGAACTCATTCCTTGCGGCTCAAGGCGCCTGCTACAACATTCGCCTTGCTTGGATGGTACTTTATTTCATAATCATAGTCGTTCAGCAATTCAACCCTACGTCGTTGACACATAGTTTGGTTGAATATGTGTTGAAGGCTTTTATGATCCGTGAAAATTGTACATTGAGTACCATATAAATAATGTCGCCATAATTTTTAAAGCGAATACCACCGCGCCTAACTCAAGGTCGAGAGTGGTATAGTTCTTCTCGTGAACTTTTTAATTGGCGCGACGTGTACACGATAACTTTTTCACGTTGCACGAGTACGCAACCCAATCCTTGATGCGAAGCATCATAGTTTACTACAAAGTCATCGGTATCGTCGGATAATGATAAGATTGTAAAATGCTATGCACCAATCTTAAGAATAAGTTGTAATGCTATTTCTTGTTTTTCGATTGGGGCGAATTTATTGTCTTTATGGGTGAGGGAGGTTAGCAATTTTAGAAAAATTCTCAATAAATCTCCGATGATAGCCCGCTAATCAAAAAAAAAATGTCAGACTCTAGTTGGAGTCTTGGGCACTTCCCAATTCTCATTTGCTTCAATCTTAGCTGGGTCTACTTGAATGCCTTTCTCGTTCACTACATGCCTGAGAAATTGTACCTCGCGAATCCAAAATTCGCACTTGGAAAATTTCGCGTATAGTTTCCCCTTCTTCAGTAGCTCCAAAATGGTTCTCAAATGTTGTTCGTATTCATCAGTCGATCGTGAGTATATTAATATGTCGTCAATAAATACTATGACATTTGTGGAGGTATGGCTCGCACACACGATTCATTAAATCCATGAAGATCACTGTTGCTTTCGTTAAACCAAAAAGCATAACGAGAAACTCGTAATAACCATAACGAGTTTTAAAATCCGTTTTCGGTATGCTTTCTGTCACACCCCTTTCTGCGGCGGAAGCACGAGGTGTGATCATGAAAGGTTCTCATTGCATACGAAGAGTAAACATGCTACATGCTCGTAAAATAACATCAAATACCATAATTTGAAAACATAAGTTTAGCGTTTACATCGCTAAGTCGCATAAAAACATTGTCTTAAAAAGTTACAACTTTATTTAAAGTTAAACATAAGCGACATCCACGAGCATAAGCGAGACCGCGCGCACATCCATCCTAGTTACCTGAAATACATGTGAGTTTTGGAAAAACGTCAACATAATGTTGGTGTGAATTCATGCAGTTTTGTATTTCACGTTTGTATACTTTGTATGAAAACATAGTTTGTGAATAAATCAAGTTTTCATATATGAATCCAGTTTCATGTGTACACCACGTACTTATGTATAATTCAAATTCTTCTTGAGTACCCCACGTACTCAAGTATAATTCCCATTTTCTTGAGTACCCCACGTACTTCAAGTATAATTCAAGTTTTTCTTGAGTACCCCACGTACTCAAGTATTCATCAAGTTTTAGTATGGTATGAATTTTATGTAAATAAAGTATTCCTGTAAGTATCAGGATTGTTAATGGGTTGCAAAGCCATTAACATGTGACACGACATAGGAAGTCACCAAACCTTAGGCATTTAATTGGTATATTCTGAGACACAAAAGCACTACTCGATTCTCGCCCTCACCGAGAGTGTGGCTGCCCGGCACCCGTTAGATCTAACCTTTTGTTCTGCGGTCTAGGTATATTGTTGATTAATGGTGCTTATGTACCCTATTCGTGACACGATTTCTCGTATCATTTCTCATAACGCATCCTACTTGGTTCTCGTCCTCACCAAGTGCGTTTCTTGTTATCATTTCTCATAACGCATCCTACTTGGTTCTCGTCCTCACCAAGTGCGTTTCTTGTTATCATACCATTTATAAACATTATAATATTTGTACATGTATTTCACCCCCGAAGTTATAAAACTGAAAACAGTTAAAAGAAAAGGGGGAGCATGAACTCACAACTTTGCATTCCTTGCGTCGTAAACTTCACCGGATTTGCTTAATTAACGTCGTAACCTATACGCGTTTTCTTAATGTTAGTCACTAGACTTGTGTCGCACAAGTACAGTCACTCTCTTTTGTGTACATATTCTTGTGTTAAAAATATTTTATATTTTTAACTAAGTATCTTACTTATATTATTTTCTCTAAAATTAATATAAGTATCTCGTGTTTTGCACTTTGCACCCGAATTATGTATCTTGTATGTTGTATGTGTATTTTTATGTTTATACTCCTCATGAGTATTTAGTGTATTTTTAAGTCTTAATACACTAGCACGTATAACACATACTATATACACTTAGCACAAAAGTTGGTGATAAAATAATATATATTTTTCTCTCAAAATATACATACTTATATCCATTTTTATTCTTGAAGGAATCCTCATTTCTTATCACCAAAAATTAGGGAAACCTTGGTAATACTTTTAAATACATTTTTAGGGAATAAGTTTCTCAAAAACTTATATTTTTCTAAGTGTCAAAATTTACAAAATTTTTGACAGAGTTTCCCCTAAAAATGGAGGTTTCCCATGTTTTCAAAACATGTGTTTATTTTCTTTTAAATCGTCAACAATCATCAACAACAATTATCAACAATAATCATCAACAATAATCACTAATTTCTCCATTTCATGAACTTGAATATTTACAAAAATGTGTAGTAACTTACTAGCACATTTAGTAAGTCTTTCCATCTCTAAAAAATAAAATCATTATCTCGAAAACTTTATTTTTAAAGAATATGAAGTTTTGCCACTTCTAGTCGGTATTTACGAAAATATTTCTTGGTTAAATCCTTTCGTTACACAAGTGTCTACACACTTTTTGGTTCTCAAAAATGTCTTTATTTTGAGAAAGATCCGGCTTTTTAAACAAGATTTCATCATACACTTGGTTATTCAAAAATACCACTTGTAGATCCGTAGATCTACTAGTTTAGAACTCCATTTCATAAGAAAAATCGTTTTTACACAAGTTCATGTTTGTGAGTGAAAGGGTTTGTCATCTAGTTATTTTTACACTAAACATAGTGCTAGTTCATGTTCCATAAACATGACCTAGTGTGGTTAGATGACGATCCGTTCCCCTACTAGCATCCAACAATAATAAATAATCATAACAAAACAAGTTCCATAAGTTTTACACTAATATTTACTCATTAACCACTTTGTTCATCATTTTTAGTAGACTTTAAACTTTGATCTCTAGTGTTCATAATTTTTATCCGACAAATCTCTTATTAACCACTTTAGACAAGATCAATAGGGTGTTTAGAGTCACTTACTACTAGCTCGTGGCTAGGGAAGAAACTAGATGAAAAATGGGTGGTTAATAGCGTCGTAGAGAGGTCCTTGCGATTCCGTAAGCACCGAGCCTCCTTGTATGAACCCTTTCACCTTGGTAATTATGTAGAATTGCAAGATTGAAAATTTGAAGTGGTGGTGGGTGTGTGGGAACTTGCGGCCGAGAGTATCACGGGAGGGAGAGATGAGAAATTTTTGGTAGTGTGTTGTTGTAAATGTAATGTGATTATGGTGGACCAATGTCCTTATTTATAAAACATGCAATCTATTAATCCTTAGGATAAAGTGTATAGTAGATATTAGACAACAAGAATATAATATCCAAATTGTAAGAGGGTGTCCCCTCTTGGGGGGGCCGATCGTTGGGGGTTAAGGGGGGTTTGGTTTGATTTCAACTAAATGGTTAGAAGCTAGTTAGTTTAGTTAGGAACTTTAAACTAATTAGTAGTGTGTTATAAAATATAACGGGTGTTAGGGTATTCGGGGACCCTAACTAGCTCAGAAAAGAAAAACAATGTCTTTGACAATATTTTTAGGTTCCGGGTAAAGTCCGGTTGTTCGGTTATAAACCGGTTCGTTAAAGTGCTAAATCACACTTTTTAGTGTCTTTTAAGTACCTTTTTGTATCCCTTTCGATTCCCAACACTTGGGGAAATATTCTGGATAATAAAACGACATTTCTGCATAATATTTATGTTGTTAAAAGCTGATTTATTGCTGAATTATACAAAATTCTGCACTTAAAGTGCGTTTCGGGTGCTTTTTAGTGCTTATTTTTGCTTTCGTATAGTATATATATTAAACCCTTGTATGTACTCTTGGGTTTTAATATATTCTTGTCGTTGGACCTACACCTAGGCTCCACTTTTATTGTCTGACTACTTTCTGCAGTTCTGTTGACACATTGTGTCTTACCGGTGAGTTTACTAGTATTTTTGACGCAACGCTCTCGTTTATGCATAAAAGCAATATTTTGTAGTATACAACGTGCATGAATTCACTTGTTTAGCATGTGTTCAGCCATTGCTGACAATTAAGCACATAATTGCAGTCATTAAATAATGATTAAAGTGTACGGAAATTACCGGTTTGGTGCCAGTTGTCACAGTCTCCCCCCGTTAAAAGAATTTCGTCCCGAAATTCAGGCTGAACTAACTCTCGCTGGAGTCTTCTTGAATAGGTGGGGATACTTTTCCTTGAACTGGTCTTCACGTTCCCATGTGTACTCGGGTCCGTGCTTAGAGCTCCAACGTACTTTGACAAGTTTTACGCTGCTCCTCCTGGTCTTGTTGACTTTCCAGTCGGTAACCTCAACGGGTCGTTCTGTAAATCGGAGGGCGTCATCAATATGCACTTCATCCATCGGGATGATCACGTTTTCTTGTGTTGGACTCTTCTTCAGGTTGGATACATGAAACGTATCATGTACTCTATTGAGTTCTTCTGGTAACTCCAACTTGTATGCCACGGTACCAATTCTTTTCAATATTCTGAATGGTCCGATGTATCGTGGATTCAGCTTTCCACGCTTTCCAAATCTGACTACCCCTTCCAAGGTGAGACCTTTAACAACACTTTGTCTCCCACCTCGAATTCTACTAATTTTCTTTTCGGATCAGCGTAGCTCTTTTGTCGATCTCGAGCCGCCTTAAGGCGCTCTCGGATCTGTGCAATCTTGTCGGTTGTCTCTTGTACAAGTTCAGGACCAACCATACGTTTATCTCCTGCGTCTGCCCAACATAAGGGCGATCGGCATTTGCGGCCATACAGAGCTTCGAACGGCGCGGCTTTTATGCTCGTATGATAACTGTTATTGTAGGAAAACTCAACTAAAGGTAGATGAGTATCCCAGCTGCCGCCTAGATCCATGACACATGCGCGAAGCATATCTTCTAACGTTTGTATAGTCCGTTCGCTCTGGCCGTCTGTTTGCAGATGGAATGTCGTGCTCAGATCTAACTGAGATCCAAAGGCTTCCTGAAATGATTGCCAGATTCTTGAGACAAAGCGTCCATCTCTGTCTGAAATGATTGAGATAGGCACTCCATGACGTGCCACAATTTCCTTTAAGTATATCTCTGCAAGCTTTCCAGTGCTATCCTTCTCTCGGATCGGTAGGAAATGCGCAGATTTCGTTAATCGATCAACTATTACCCATATCATATCGTGCCCTCTCGGGGTCCTGGGTAATTTCGTTATGAAGTCCATCGAGATTTGTTCCCACTTCCATACGGGAATCTCTGGTTGTTGTAGTAGGCCGGACGGTTTCTGATATTCGGCCTTAACCTTGGCACAGGTTAGGCACTTTCCAACGTAAACAGCAACGTCGCTTTTGAGTCTCGGCCACCAATAGTACTCTTTCAAGTCTTGATACATTTTGTCTGATCCTGGATGGATCGAATATCTCGATTTGTGGGCTTCATCAAGGATAAATTCTCGTAGGCCACCATAGAGTGGAACCCAAATACGCTTCTTGAAGTATAAGGCTCCCTCTTCGTTTGGCACCATGTATTTCAGCATACCCCGTAGGTATTCAGCTTTACGGTTCTCTCCTTTAAGAGCTTCTTGTTATGCATCACGAATACGTGCAGTGAGGTTCGTTCGAATGGTCATTTCCAATGCTCGAACCCTTAGGGTCTTAACCCTTTCTTTTCGGCTTAACGCGTTCGCTACAACGTTTGCCTTTCCAGGATGGTACTTGATCTCACAGTCGTAATCATTTAGCAGCTCGACCCATCGCCGCTGGCGCATATTCAATTCCTTCTGATCAAATATGTGTTGTAAGCTTTTGTGATCTGTGAAAATTGTACATTGAGTACCGTATAAATAGTGTCGCCAGATCTTCAAGGCGAATACCACCGCACCTAGTTCCAAGTCGTGAGTGGTATAGTTTCTTTCATGAACCTTCAATTGTCTCGAGGCATAAGCGATGACTTTTTGGCGTTGCATGAGCACGCAACCCAAGCCTTGTCGTGAGGCGTCGCAGTATACCACGAAGTCTTCAGTGCCTTCGGGTAATGATAGCATTGGTGCATCGCAGAGCTTGTTTTTAAGTAACTGGAAGGCTTCTTCTTGTTTGTGACCCCAGTCGTATTTCTTGTCTTTCTGTGTAAGGGTCGTTAGTGGTTGGGCTATCTTTGAGAAATTCTCGATGAATCGCCGATAATAGCCCGCTAGGTCCAAAAATTGCCGAACTTCAGTCGGGGTTTTGGGGGCTTCCCAATTCTTTATTGCTTCTATCTTGGACGGGTCTACATGAATGCCCTTCTCATTCACAACGTGACCAAGAAATTGTACTTCGCGAATCCAGAATTCGCATTTCGAGAACTTTGCATAAAGTTTCTCTTTCTTTAGTAGTTCCAGAATAGTTCTAAGATGTTGCTCATGTTCTTCTTTCGTTCACGAATAAATCAGGATATCATCGATAAATACAATCACGAATTTATCAAGATATGGTTTGCATACGCGGTTCATCAGATCCATAAAGACCGCTGGCGCGTTCGTCAATCCAAATGGCATCACAAGAAATTCGTAGTGCCCATAGCGTGTTCTGAAAGCAGTCTTTGGTACGCTTTCCTCTTGGATTCTCAGCTGATGGTATCCAGATCGAAGATCGATCTTGGAATAGTAGCTTGATCCTTGCAATTGATCAAATAAGTCATCAATCCTCGGTAGCGGGTACCGATTCTTGATAGTGAGCTTGTTCAGTTCCCTGTAATCGATACACATCCGCAGTGTTCCATCCTTCTTTTTCACGAATAATACTGGAGCTCCCCAGGGTGAGAAGCTTGGCCTTATAAATCCTTTATCCAACAACTCCTGGAGTTGTGTAGATAATTCTTGCATTTCGGATGGTGCAAGTCGATAGGGAGCCTTGGCTACAGGAGCGGCTCCTGGAACCAAGTCTATACGGAATTCGACTTGTCGTTGCGGAGGTAGTCCTGGCAGATCTTCGGGAAAAACATCAGGGAATTCCTTCACCACAGGAATGTCTACGAGTTTTGGCTCCTCAGCCTTCTTGTCTATAACGTGTGCTAGGAAAGCGACACATCCTTTCCTTAAGCACTTCTGTGCCTTCATGCAACTGATGATTCGAAGAGGTGCGTCTCGTTTTTCTCCATGCACGATGAGAGTTTCACCATTCGCTAAAGGGATGCGAATGATTTTCTCATGACAAATAACTTCAGCTTTGTTCTTGGACAACCAGTCCATCCCGACTACTACATCGAAGCTACCCAATTGAATAGGTAGGAGGTCGATGCTAAATCTTCGTTCACCAAGTTCTAGTGTGCAGCCTCTAACAACTTCGCCCGATTCAACGAGTTTACCATTGGCTAGTTCTATGGAATAAGGAATTTCTAATCTACTAGATTCTATTCCGAGTATGCGTTTAAATTCCACAGACATGAAGCTATAATCGGCGCCAATGTCAAATAATATGGATGCAAAGTGATTGTTAATGAGAAACGTACCGGTGACCATGTTAGGGTCCTCGCGTGCGTTCTTTGCTCCAATCACAAATGCTCTAGCCTGAGCATTGTTTCCTTCTGGGCAGTCCTTCATGAAATGATCATTGCTTCCACATTTGAAGCATCCTTGGTTCCACCCTTTCCCGTTACCATTCTTGTTACCAGCACCGTTCCCATTTCGGTTCTTTCCTTTTCCCTAACAGTCTTCCGTTTGATGACCCAATTTACCACATTTGTCGCACCTTGGAATGCGACAAGCTCCATCATGATGATACTTACATTTTTGGCATCTAGGCATGGAGCCTTGGTATACTTTGGTTGCAAGGGTCTTCGCCTCCTGAGACGGGTTACCGTCGCGCTTCTTGCTGAAACCCTTGTTGTTACGAGTCACTTGGTTCAAACTTGTATGCTTTCTCTTTTTGTCACCGGACGACTCAGCATGTGTCTGGGTCTTCTCTGTTGGGTTCAGTGATAACTTCTTCATACGAACACAATCTTCAGTAAGGCTGACAGCCAGAGTTACAGCCTCAGTGATTGTTTGTGGTTTGGCCGACGTCACCATGCCACGAAACTCTGGGGCCAGTCCCCAAATGTAGCGTTCAACGCGCTTGAATTCGGGAGTCACCATGTAGGGAAGCACTCTAGACAGATCGTGGAACCTTCGAGTATATCCATTAATGTCAGCACCTTCCATGGTTAAGTGCCAGAACTCCGTTTCCAGCCTTTGGAGTTCAGCGCGAGAGCAATACTTCTCTCTCATTCTTTCCTTCAGTTCCTCCCAAGTTAAGCCATAAGCGGCATCATCACCCAAAGTTTGGGCTTGCAGGTTCCACCAAGTCAGAGCTTCATCGATAAACAATCCGGTAGCAAAAGTGACTTGCTGATCGCGGTACACTTGCTCATGCGGATAGTAGCTTCAGTTTTCTCCGTCCAGCGCACAAATGCTACTGCACCTCCTGTGCCGTCATAGTTCATCGGCTTGCAGTCGAGGAATTGCTTGAAAGTGCAGCCTTGAGCTGCGTTTCCTCCAGACGAATCTCCATTCCCATTAGGCCTGGCATTGCTTGGTCCTCCACTGCCTTGAGTACGGTTCGCCTCGTAGTGGGCGATAACAGCGGAGATCCTTTCTTCCAGTAGGGTGTTGAGCTCTTCAGCAGTTCTTGGCAGTGGGGGAGGAGGAGGTTAATCGTCATTGCGAGCGTTCACAGTTTTCCTGGGTGCCATGTTCTGACAGAACATAACACAACAGGGTCAGACATTTGTTTGATATCGTCATACTAGACAGTAGTAGTATATATATTCACAGGTATATACCACATAAGTGACATCAAACAATTATTACTCTAGCAGAGTACTTAGTAGGCTTGCACTGAGGGAATCTATACGTGACAAGACTTGCTGTGGTTTCTGTGCACTGAATTCCATAATTATGTATGCATCCATAATTACGTAACTCCTTGCATAGTCCGCACAGTTCGTTTCATCCTCGTATTTCTTCCTTCAGATAGGCCATCGCTTACGGATAAAGTCACGTATACTCATGACATTCTACTACTAGTACATGCTAATTATCACACATAATTGCAAGTAGTTTCTAGTCAATGACAAGTGCTACTCAAGTGCACTCTAAGTCTCGTAGTGTCTTTTCTAGACTCATGTAGACAGTTTCAGGCAGTGGATGTCGCGGGACGTTTTATGCAATGAAAACTCTTTGAAAATTGTTTTCGTGAATGGATCCTAGAGATTGTAGACTAGACTCGAGAAGGAATCCTGGTTCACTACAATCGCAGCTCTGATACCAATCTGTCACACCCCTTTCTGCGGCGGAAGCACGAGGTGTGATCATGAAAGGTTCTCATTGCATACGAAGAGTAAACATGCTACATGCTCGTAAAATAACATCAAATACCATAATTTGAAAACATAAGTTTAGCGTTTACATCGCTAAGTCGCATAAAAACATTGTCTTAAAAAGTTACAACTTTATTTAAAGTTAAACATAAGCGACATCCACGAGCATAAGCGAGACCGCGCGCACATCCATCCTAGTTACCTGAAATACATGTGAGTTTTGGAAAAACGTCAACATAATGTTGGTGTGAATTCATGCAGTTTTGTATTTCACGTTTGTATACTTTGTATGAAAACATAGTTTGTGAATAAATCAAGTTTTCATATATGAATCCAGTTTCATGTGTACACCACGTACTTATGTATAATTCAAATTCTTCTTGAGTACCCCACGTACTCAAGTATAATTCCCATTTTCTTGAGTACCCCACGTACTTCAAGTATAATTCAAGTTTTTCTTGAGTACCCCACGTACTCAAGTATTCATCAAGTTTTAGTATGGTATGAATTTTATGTAAATAAAGTATTCCTGTAAGTATCAGGATTGTTAATGGGTTGCAAAGCCATTAACATGTGACACGACATAGGAAGTCACCAAACCTTAGGCATTTAATTGGTATATTCTGAGACACAAAAGCACTACTCGATTATCGCCCTCACCGAGAGTGTGGCTGCCCGGCACCCGTTAGATCTAACCTTTTGTTCTGCGGTCTAGGTATATTGTTGATTAATGGTGCTTATGTACCCTATTCGTGACACGATATCTCGTATCATTTCTCATAACGCATCCTACTTGGTTCTCGTCCTCACCAAGTGCGTTTCTTGTTATCATTTCTCATAACGCATCCTACTTGGTTCTCGTCCTCACCAAGTGCGTTTCTTGTTATCATACCATTTATAAACATTATAATATTTGTACATGTATTTCACCCCCGAAGTTATAAAACTGAAAACAATTAAAAGAAAAGGGGGAGCATGAACTCACAACTTTGCGTTCCTTGCGTCGTAAACTTCACCGGATTTGCTTAATTAACGTCGTAACCTATACGCTTTTTCTTAATGTTAGTCACTAGACTTGTGTCGCACAAGTACAGTCACTCTCTTTTGTGTATATATTCTTGTGTTAAAAATATTTTATATTTTTAACTAAGTATCTTACTTATATTATTTTCTCTAAAATTAATATAAGTATATCGTGTTTTGCACTTTGCACCCGAATTATGTATCTTGTATGTTGTATGTGTATTTTTATGTTTATACTCCTCATGAGTATTTAGTGTATTTTTAAGTCTTAATACACTAGCACGTATAACACATACTATATACACTTAGCACAAAAGTTGGTGATAAAATAATATATATTTTTCTCTCAAAATATACATACTTATATCCATTTTTACTCTTGAAGGAATCCTCATTTCTTATCACCAAAAATTAGGGAAACCTTGGTAATACTTTTAAATATATTTTTAGGGAATAAGTTTCTCAAAAACTTATATTTTTCTAAGTGTCAAAATTTATAAAAATTTTGACAGAGTTTCCCCTAAAAATGGAGGTTTCCCATGTTTTCAAAACATGTGTTTATTTTCTTTTAAATCGTCAACAATCATCAACAACAATTATCAACAATAATCATCAACAATAATCACTAATTTCTCCATTTCATGAACTTGAATATTTACAAAAATGTGTAGTAACTTACTAGCACATTTAGTAAGTCTTTCCATCTCTAAAAAATAAAATCATTATCTCGAAAACTTTATTTTTAAAGAATATGAAGTTTTGCCACTTCTAGTCGGTATTTACGAAAATATTTCTTGGTTAAATCCTTTCGTTACACAAGTGTCTACACACTTTTTGGTTCTAAAAATGTCTTTATTTTGAGAAAGATCCGGCTTTTTAAACATGATTTCATCATACACTTGGTTATTCAAAAATACCACTTGTAGATCTACTAGTTTAGAACTCCATTTCATAAGAAAAATCGTTTTTACACAAGTTCATGTTTGTGAGTGAAAGGGTTTGTCATCTAGTTATTTTTACACTAAACATAGTGCTAGTTCACGTTCCATAAACATGACCTAGCGTGGTTAGATGACGATCCGTTCCCCTACTAGCATCCAACAATAATAAATAATCATAACAAAACAAGTTCCATAAGTTTTACACTAATATTTACTCATTAACCACTTTGTTCATCATTTTTAGTAGACTTTAAACTTTGATCTCTAGTGTTCATAATTTTTATCCGACAAATCTCTTATTAACCACTTTAGACAAGATCAATAGGGTGTTTAGAGTCACTTACTACTAGCTCGTGGCTAGGGAAGAAACTAGATGAAAAATGGGTGGTTAATAGCGTCGTATAGAGGTCCTTGCGATTCCGTAAGCACCGAGCCTCCTTGTATGAACCCTTTCACCTTGGTAATTATGTAGAATTGCAAGATTGAAAATTTGAAGTGGTGGTGGGTGTGTGGGAACTTGCGGCCGAGAGTATCACGGGAGGGAGAGATGAGAAATTTTTGGTAGTGTGTTGTTGTAAATGTAATGTGATTATGGTGGACCAATGTCCTTATTTATAAAACATGCAATCTATTAATCCTTAGGATAAAGTGTATAGTAGATATTAGACAACAAGAATATAATATCCAAATTGTAAGAGGGTGTCCCCTCTTAGGGGGGGCGATCGTTGGGGGTTAAGGGGGGTTTGGTTTGATTTCAACTAAATGGTTAGAAGCTAGTTAGTTTAGTTAGGAACTTTAAACTAATTATTAGTGTGTTATAAAATGTAACGGGTGTTAGGGTATTCGGGGACCCTAACTAGCTCAGAAAAGAAAAACAATGTCTTTGACAATATTTTTAGGTTCCGGGTAAAGTCCGGTTGTTCGGTTATAAACCGGTTCGTTAAAGTGCTAAATCACACTTTTTAGTGTCTTTTAAGTACCTTTTTGTATCCCTTTCGATTCCCAACACTTGGGGAAATATTCTGGATAATAAAACGACATTTCTGCATAATATTTATGTTGTTAAAAGCTGATTTATTGCTGAATTATACAAAATTCTGCACTTAAAGTGCGTTTCGGGTGCTTTTTAGTGCTTATTTTTGCTTTCGTATAGTATATATATTAAACCCTTGTATGTACTCTTGGGTTTTAATGTATTCTTGTCGTTGGACCTACACCTAGGCTCCACTTTTATTGTCTGACTGCTTTCTGCAGTTCTGTTGACACATTGTGTCTTACCGGTGAGTTTACTAGTATTTTTGACGCAACGCTCTCGTTTATGCATAAAAGCAATATTTTGTAGTATACAACGTGCATGAATTCACTTGTTTAGCATGTGTTCAGCCATTGCTGACAATTAAGTACATAATTGCAGTCATTAAATAATGATTAAAGTGTACGGAAATTACCGGTTTGGTGCCAGTTGTCACACTTTCCTCTTGAATTCGTAACTGATGATACTCCGATCGTAAGTCTATCTTAGAGTAGAAGCTAGAACCTTTCATAAACCATTTGAGTTAGTTGGAAATTCATTTGTAACATGGTTTAGAAATATGAATTTTCATTCATCAAAATGTTGTGGACTTTTGCAAAACTTGCATGTCTTTCCACCCCCAAAACCTTTATAAAGATGTATAATGGTAAAGAGTGGAGGTTATGAACTCACAACATCCTTATTCGGTCAACTACAAGGTTCAGAAGGTGCTAATCGATATGGAGATTTGGCTACGGGTGCAGCTCCCGTTACCAAGTCGATGTGAAACTCGACTTGTCGATATGGTGGTAGTCCTGGCAAGTCTTCAGGAAATTATTTTATCACAAGAATATCTGTCAGCTGTGGCCCAATGGCCTTCTTGTCTACAACAAGTGCTAGAAAGGCAATACAACCTTTTCGTAAGCACTTTTGTGCCTTCATGCAATTAATGATCCGCAATGGTGTGTCGTGCTTCTCTCCATGAATAACAAATGTATCTTCATTCGGTAGTGGTAAGCGAATGATCTTCTCATGATAGAAGACTTCGGCTCGATTATTGGATAGCCAATCCATGCCAACCACTACGTCGAAAATACCCAACTCAATGGGTAAGAGATCGATATGAAATTTATGCTCCTGACTCGGCTAGTTTACCGTTTGCCAATTCTATAGAATGAGGAGACGTCTAGCTTACTTGACTCTAGGCCAAGTACATTTTGAATTCTATGTAGTAAGGACTTCCCTGTACAGATGTAGAGGATAACCCAATCCCTATGTTTAGATGTAGGATAACCCAATCCCTAATTGTAGCTAGGACAATCCCGTCACTAGCCATGAAACTATGCATGTGAAATGTTGAGATAAAGCTAAAAATCGGCAATGGTATCAAATAATATGGATGTGAAATGTTGATTGATAGGATACGTACCGGTGACCCTTAATGATTTGACATGTCTCAGCTAATTCCGCATTAGCTAACTTGATATAGTAATGTGTGTCCAACATGACTCTAATTCGAGTATATGCTTAACATTTAAAGACACTAGCTAAGCTCGGTGTTGGTATTAAAAGAATTGATACATGATGATCGTAGAGTGTACGTACTCATGACTTCATTGGGATTTTGTGGAGTATTCATAGTTCTAACCACACACACACTTATTCACTAGCTTGATCCATTCTTAAGTATTATCGTCTTACTAGCCTTTGTTTTGCGCCCGGTCTCAGCACACTGCTACTCTTGGTGATTTTGCAATTGCCCTCATGATGAACGTCTCACTTGTCACATTTAGGATTTCGGCAAGTTACCAGCATACATCCTGGTGCCAAAATCGTTTATGGCAGCAATTGCCTTCATTTCTCTCATGGCGAGAGTTATTGTTTGAGTGATCGAGGTAGGGAGGGATGATGCGGTCATGCTTCGGATCTCCGAGGTTAAACCCGAAATGTAACACTCAGTGTGTTTGAATTCGGGTGTTACCCAGTATGGAACAACCCTTGAGAGACCGTGAAAGCATCAAGTGTAACCATCAACATTGGCTCCAGTTATGATCGAGTTCTTTTATAAAATCATATGAAAATAGATATGAAAATTAGATGATATAAAAGAATGATGTATGGTTAAATAAATAACCAATAGAAATGTAGTGTATAAATATATCATGTCTTGAAATAGAATATTATGTCTTGTGTAGAGGATGTCGTGTCTTGTGCAAAAATGTCATGTGTTGTCTTTGTCGAAGAGGTTTGAATAACACCACGATATGCAATATAATATAAGCACTTATATATAGGAAGTACCAGCGGCGTATCCACCATGCTTTTATCATATTACACACGTCTCATCACTTACAAATAACCACCATAAATGTCTTGTGTATACCAACGTCCAATGCCATGTATAACAATGTCTTGCGTAACAATGTCATGTATAAACCATGTCTTGTGTAAAAGCAATGATTTTCAACACATAACTTTTGACTTAAACATTTGATTCTTTTGGCGCCATGATCTTTTTAATACACACTATTAAAAGAATCTAGACATGTATTTGGATAAATAAAGTCTATCATGTGCCCAAGAATGAAGAATGCAATCAATCGGTCATGGAAACCTCAAGACCGCATTATTCATACATGTTTGAATAAATGATAATGTGGATAACCAAAACCAAAAGGTGTAATGCCTCTTGCGTATATTGGTCATATGTCTAAATGGAAAAAGAAAAATAATTTGTTGAGGAGGGGAAACCAACCAGTGGTCTTCGTCCATATAATATGTATTCCCTACTCTATGGACCTCGATCGTCCTAAGTAGAGAAAATCCTTTGTCTTACTTGTCCATGTGACAATTATGGTAATAGTGCTTGAGTTTCATGAGCTCTAGCAGGATTATTAGGATCTCCAAAAATGTCGAATAGAATGCAATGAGTGAGTTGCAGCATGGCTCATGCCATACCATTCCTTGGGAAAAGACAAATGTCAAGCGACGGAATTTATTGTATCATTTCCAATAAATATGATAAGGTGGAATATGATAAGGTAAGGTAAGGTAAAGTAGGGTAAAGTGTCATAGACACCATGGAAATAGCCCATGTACAAAAATTTTAGAATGTTGAGGAAAATACTTTATGAGTGGCTAACAAATTTTGTTTGTTTAGATGACTAGTCTCAACTGAATCGTGATGTAGATCGAATGTTAGGTGTGAACAAATACGTGTCGTCTTCTGTATTGTATTGTATTGTATTGTATTGTATTGTATTGTATTGTATTGTATTGTATTGTATTGTATTGTATTGTATTGTATTGTATTGTATTGTATTGTATTGTATTGTAGGGTGTTATACTAACCACCCCAGTTCGTGTTCTACTAGACAGGAAGAATTGAATCTCAAGTAATAACTTAAGAATTTTGAATGAATAGTGATCATTAGCTTAGCCCGTAGAGTCCACCGGAATTTCCATGCACTACAAGTTGTTATGACGTGGGCCCCCGTAATAATAAATTGCCTTGCATGGTCACCCTAGCATTCTCTCGTTCAGAGCAGACGATCAGTCAGAGAAGGAATACTATTGTCAATATACCTTCAACATAGGAGGGACCTTCGTGATAGTTCACGTGTCAGCGTCTGTTGTTATTACTCGCAGAACGGCATGACGTTAGATGAAATAGAAATGGAAAGAATCTGTAACAATAACAACTGAGGGGGCACCTTCAAGATGAGTACTTCATCTTCCTTGTAGGGACAAGAGTATATCAACCTTGATTAGTATGAGTCACAGGGATCTCGTCCCACTAATGGAGTTGTTGTCCAAGGTTACCACCTCCGCCTCGTCGTCACTATCATGGTCAGGCATCTCAGCATTCGCGAGAAAGCAACCATATTTTACGAAATAAAGTTTAAGATTTCACTTAGGAATCATGTTCGCCATAAGCCCCGCAGTAGACGTGAGGTCGATATTTTCATCGTGCGAGTAAAGAATAATAATAGAGTTTGAAGTCGAAGGTATTTTGTTCTTGGCAAAATATTTTGTACAACACATATATAAATAAATCATATATATATATATATAATCATAAGAAATCCTATCTAACAAGGATTTCTATCTTGTATAAGTTGAATTTGTATATGCTGAACTTGTAAACTGTTTATGATGTATAAACTGATAATGTAATGTGTCTATCTCTCATAGACTTCACCCATGGAAATGTCCTTGCTTGGTTTTTTTATGAAATGAATTTTTGTTTGTAATGGACCTTGAAAAATGTTTATGCAATGAAAACTTCTCGTTCTTGTATAAATTGTTTTCGTGAGAGGTTCCCTAGTAATTGTAGACTAGACTCAAGAAAGAATCCTGGTTCACTACAATCGAAGCTCTGATACCAAACTGTCACACCCGCTCGTAGCGGAAGCGTGAGGTGTGATCTGTTCGGTTCTCATTGCATAACGATATAAGTAAACATACTAAATGAATAAAACATGCTCCAATGCCATTGTCATAATTGTTCAAAAGATCGCAACATAAGTTATGTACATTGTTTACAAACCATCAAATGAAAATAAGTTGTCATTGTTTCATACATCAAATGTAAGTCTAAAAATGTCAAGGCTTTGACCACTATATCACCGCAAAGAGGCGGTATATAACAGGCAAACCCTTCAATAGTTGGCATGGAGTATTGATACTTGTTTTCCTTGAACTGAAATCTTTGCATTGGTCCACTAATTCCCTGAAATACATGTAAGTTTGAAAACATCAACAAAAGTTGAGCGAGTTCATGCAGTTTAGCTGTATAAGATGTATCTGTATCAAAATAGTATGTAATATGTATTTTCTCAATTGTAATTGTATCCAAACTAGATATAAGATGTATCTGTAAAATGTGAGATGTATTTGTATTTGTATCAAATGTAGTATGAAAAGCGTAAATGAAATCGTGATCATTAATGTTTTGCAAGGACATTAATATGTGTGACGAAATAGGAAGCAATCCAACCCTAGACGATTTTAATTGTATCGACACCATGTCGTAGGGCAACAAAAGCACTCCTAAGCAAACGAATGGCCATGAGTGGGGCTCGCCAAAACCCATTAGATCTAACCCTTTTGTTCCTTGGTCCAAACTTGGATTAATGGTGCTTTAGTTATGGCCCTAATTTCTCACATGATCTAAGGTGTTTCATTCCTTGACTTATCATACTATTGTACATGTATTTTCCCCGATAGTTGTAAAGCTTGAAAAGTATTTAAGATGAAAAGGGGGACATGAACTCACAGAATTGCATCCGTAAACTGTATGTAATTGTAACCTCACTTGCAGTTGTCTTGAATTGTATCACGACCTACAAAGGTCCTAGATTTGTTAGACACTTCAGTCTTTGTATTGGCTCATGTACAAGTCTTCTATCTTGAATATGTATTAATACTTGTTTGTATTTGTTATTCGTTGAACTGTGTATTAGATGTATAAATTGTTAAACTGTTATATATATATTTCACCAAATATATATATATGTAATCTTGTATCTTGTGAGTTGTATCATCGGATCTTGTCCTCTTGATTTTATGTCTTATATGA
This sequence comes from Helianthus tuberosus, assembly GCA_030545235.1. NCBI lineage: Eukaryota > Viridiplantae > Streptophyta > Magnoliopsida > Asterales > Asteraceae > Helianthus > Helianthus tuberosus. The sequence goes on from CM060424.1 coordinate 183,623,426, forward strand.
ATAAATTGTATAATTTTATTTTCACTAATTATATGTCATTGGGCCGAGCCAATGTTTTCATGTCATTGGGCCGAGCCCATGTCTTAATGTTATTGGGCCTAGCCCAAGAATTTATGTTATTGGGCCCAAATGTTATTGGGCCTAAATAGTATTGGGCCTAAATAGTATTGGGCCTAAATAGTATTGGGCCTAAATGTTATTGGGCCTAATGTTATTGGGCCTTGGCCCATATGTTTGGTATTTGGCTTAGCCCATGAGTTTTGATATTGGGCTTAGCCCATGTATTTATGTTAAGCCCATTTAGGAAGATAAGCCCATTAGTAAGTATAAGCCCATTTGTAAAATATACCCATTTGTAAATTAAGCCCATTTGTAAAATATACACATTTGTAAATTAAACCCATTTGTAAAATATACTCATTTGTAAATTAAGCCCATTTGTAAAATATACTCATTTGTAAATTAAGCCCATTTGTACATATCTAGTAATTTTTATAAAAATCACTAAGTATAAGTTAACATAATAATTTTATAAGTTCAAAACATCCGGATATTGTTGTCGGTGATTTATATGTATTCGCGTCGAATGATCGCCTAAGCGTCGTAGTAACTTCTCGGATTGGCGATATGTTTATGGTTTTGTCCGTCGTCCGATTTGACCATAATTTGTGTCCAATCATTCGGATCGTCCGTATTATGCCTTTAAGGCGTATTTATATGTAACCTTGTAAGACTTTGATTGTAATATGTCATGTGTTTATTTGTGTCATTATATTCAAGTTCCTAATTGATACATATAACTAATACACCAAGTATCACATATTGCACATAAGTTGTTAAATGACCAAATATATATTTTCTCAAAAATATATATTCATCTAACTTTGCTTCTATCAAAAACCATTCTTTAACAATCTTTTTAATCTTGTAAAGATTTAGCCAAAAATTATAGTTTTGTTAACATATGAATTTTAAGAAAATTTGGCCATATAACCTTTGTATTAAGCACTTAGCCATGTTTAGTAAACATATCATTTTCTTTTCAAATTCACCATCAATTTACTCATAACATTCTTAACAAAAACATATGAGATTTTATAACAAAAGCATAACAAGATGAAATCAAAATTATGTAGGGTTTTGGGTATGATCATAACACATGTTAATTAGTTCAAATCCATGCTTTACTTCTAGTTTTAACCACTTTTATGAAAATCCCATCTTGTATGTTTGTTTTCATAATTTTGTAGAAGTGTTGTTTTTAATAAAAAAAACACTAAATACCTTAACAACATCAAAGAATATGATCATCCATTAAACCTTTATGTTTAACAAAAACCCTTTTAACATAAACATGTATACTTGTTAAATCATGTATTTAAACATCATCTAACAATTTATTCTTATGATATTCATCATGACAAGATCAAATATGCAAGTAATAATTCATAAATCACAACATAAACAAACATATATCATGATTATTATTTTGCTTCTTTGTATCTTCATAATATTTTGTATGCTTCTTTAGTTATTACTAGTTATTTTAACAATCATAAACATAAATAACTATAAAAAAATAGATTTAGAAGCTCACTTCTAGCACTTGTGGCTAGGGATGTTCTATATGATGATTAGAAGCAAAGAAGATGAAGATCTTGTTGATTGAAAGCTCTTGAATGGATGAAAAAGTGTGCTTTAACTTGTAGATGCTTTAGATCATCTTATGTTCCATTAATTTCCATGTTGATCATCAAAGATGTAATAAAATAAAATGGGTTTTTGGATGGTGTTCTTGGTAACAAGATGAAAATGAGAGTGTTCTTATGTGTGTGTAAAATAAGGTGAAAAGTGATGTAAAGTGCTAGTAAACTTATGAGACTAAATGTTATAATTAATCACCAACATCATCCACCTGTAAATTAGGATAAATATCTAGATATTTTTAGCAAAGGATTATGGTGTGGGACCCCTTAAAAACAAAAATATGAGGGGGGGGGGGGGATGGTCTTGAATGCTTGAAATTTGTTAAGTAATTCATATTTGATAAAATGTGATAAAAAGATTAGATGTTTAAGGGTTTAAGTGTTTGTAATTTTTCAAGATGTTTCAAGGTGTTAAGTGACCAATATTAGACCAAAATGATCCACATAATGATAGATAGTTGCTAAAAAAAGATTAGATGTCGTTCGGATATTCGTTTGGCGTTGTTTTCGTTAATCGTTATTCGAACGCTAAGCTTGTGTAAGTTGTGTGAATTGATGTGGTTATGGTTCGGATGGTACCTGAAGGTATCCTCATATGAATTCTATGTTAAACACTACTTTTACATGTTGCAAAAATATTAAATTGCTGAATTCTGCATAATTTCTGCGGAAATGTGTTGAAATTGTCGCTTTTAGTGCTTTTCGGAAGTTTTTAGTGTTATCAGACATCGGGAAAGTATTAGACCAAACCCTTGCATTCCTAGCTAGGGTTTAATGTATATTTGATGTTAGACTTTCGTCTGAGTCCTAAAGATATCGTTAAGATGGTTTCTGCGGATCCTGCGTTTTCGTCAGAATACTAGTTTGCTAAGTGCTTTTCTAGTTGTTTCGACGCATTGTTTAAATTGTTTCAAATGAATCATGTGCATCATAAATATGTATTCCATGAGTATTCTAAGTGTATGTCATGTAATCATGCAGTTCGGACATTCAATACTGATAATTTTGTAACTTGAATGATTGATTTAAATGTACGAAAATTACGAGAAAGTGGCAGTTGTCACACCGTTAACCCCATTTCAAGGCTCTAAAATGAAGTTAAAGCATAGGGAACATAAAATATGCTTGAAAACATTTCGGATGTCGGTTCGTTTGGTCGTACGGTTGCGTTATTCGGTTAATTATGACGAAAACTCGAACGGAAGCGAAAACGATCCAAATTACACGACGAATGGTATTTTTGCATTCCAATCACTAAAATAAAATATTTTATTGATTACAAAAATTTTTGGATGTCCGGATATGTTCAGAACGTAAGATATGCGCGTAAATGCAAACTTATGCACTTTTTGACGCTTTTAGTCCCTGTTAATCAAATAAGCACTTTTTTCGCATACCGAACCCCTCAAAGCCTATTTCTAAGCTATGTAAAGGATATTTAGGGTATGTTTAGCTTATGATCAAGTTATGGAATGTTCGTTACTGTACAAATCGACATACTTTCGCAGTTTGTCGCAAATAATCCCTGCGATCGAATAAACTTGTTTTCGACACACCAAACCCTCCAAAACTTATTTCTAAGTTATGTTTAGGTTATTTAAGGTATGTTAAGCCTATATCACTATTCCGGAGTGTTTTTCGCGTTAAACTGGTTACGTTCACGCATCAGTTTGCGTATAACTTTCTAGAAAGCGATTTAAAACTTGAAATCGAACTAGAATCAAATCGTAAAATCATCAAACACAAACACACATATATTAACACCAAAACACATCGTTTTACTGATAATTGATATTGTTTTACATCGTACATCGTACATCGTTCACAGAGCACAATTGTCACAGTCTCCCCTACTTTAGGAAATTTCATCCCGAAATTTTAACTAGAGGAAACTTGTGAAAACAAATGTGGATATTTCGCTTTCATTTGGTCCTCATGTTCCCAAGTAAATTCTGGGCCATGTATGGACTCCTAGTGAACCTTGACTAATCGTATTCGTTTGTTCTTCAGTCGTTTGATTTCACGGTCCGTTATCTCCACAGGTTTCTCGACAAAGTGCATCGTGTCATCAACTTGAATTTCGTCGAGTGGAATATAAAGATTAGTATCGGCTAAACACTTTCGTAAACTGGATACGTCGAATGTTGGGTGAATATTCCCAAGTTCAGGATGTAGCTCAAGTCGATAGGCAACCTTTCCGATTCTTTCAACAATCTTAAATGGTCCAACATATCGAGGTGCAAGTTTTCCTTTCTTTTCAAATCTCACCAGTCCCTTCCAAGGGGATACCTTGAGTAGGACATGGTCTCCGACTTGAAATTCCAAGGGCTTGCGTCGCATATCCGCATAACTCTTTTGACGGCTTCTAGCTGTCAGAAGATTATCCCGAATTTTCTTGATTTTATCTGTCGTTTCCAGAATGAGCTCAGGTCCAGTAAGCTGAGCTTCACTGATCTCATTCCAACAGACAGGTGAATGACATTTTCGACTGTATAAAGCTTCGAACGACGCCATACTAATACTAGCATGATAACTGTTGTTGTAAGAAAACTCGATCAATGGTAGATGAGAATCCCAATTACCACTAAAGTCTATCACACATGCTCTAAGCATATCCTCCAATGTTTGTATCGTCCTGTCGGATTGTCCATCTGTTTGGGGATGATAAGCAGTGCTTAGATTTAGTTGGGTTCCCATAGCAGATTGCATTGCCTTCCAAAAATGAGATGAAAATCGAGCATCACGATTAGATATGATATCTAAAGGAACACCATGTCGAGACACAATCTCATCAACAAAAATCTTGGCAAGCTTATCAGCAGATAGATCCTCGCGAATTGGTAAAAAGTGAGCTGACTTCGTTAACCAATCGATGACTACCCAAATAGCATCGTGACCTCTAGATGTACGCGGTAACTTAGTGATAAGATCCATCGCAATGTTCTCCCACTTCCAAACCGGTATCTCTGGTTGTACAAGCAAACCAGATGGTCGTTGATGTTCAGCCTTGACTTTTTGACAAGTTAGGCATTTCGAGACATACAAAGCAATATCCTTCTTCATACCAGGCCACCAGTACTGAGTACGAAGATCCTTGTACATTTTGTCAGCACCAGGATGGATAGAATATCGAGACTTGTGAGATTCGTCCATCACTAAAGTGCAAAGATCGTCTTGTTTCAGAATCCGCAAACGATTCTTGAAATAAAGTAACCCATCGTCTGTCGTTTCGAGTTTAAGCTCAAGTTGAAGTGGTAGCTCATATTTCAATAAGCCTTGGGTTACACATGTTCGTTGTGCTTGAAGGATATGTGATTAGATATCGGATAGAGTTCGAACACTATGAAGCTTAGCTTGTTCCTTTCGACTTAGCGCATTGGCTACGACATTCGCCTTACCAGGATTGTAACGAATTTCGCAATCGTAATCGTTCAAGAGTTCAACCTAGCGTCGTTACCTCATGTTCAACTCCTTCTGAATGAAAATGTGTTGGAGACTTTTGTGGTCTGTGAAAACCAGTCATTTCGTGCCATAAAGATAGTGTCTCCAAATTTTGAGAGCAAAAACCACAGCGCCCAACTCAAGGTCATGAGTGGTGTAGTTCTTCTCATGAATTTTCAATTGTCTTGACGTAAGCTATAACTTTGCCTCGTTGCATAAGAACACAACCAAGGCCTAGGTTCGACGCGTCACAATAGACAACAAAATCATCGTTTCCATCAGGCAAAGATAAGACAGGAGCATCACAGAGTTTTTGTTTCAGTGTTTGGAAAACTTCCTCTTGCTTGGGTCCCCACTCAAAAGGGTTGTTCTTCATAGTCAAAGCAGTGAGAGGGACCACGATCTTGGAGAAGTTCGAAATAAATCGACGATGGTAACCAGCAAGACCAAGAAAAGAGCGAACTTCTGTGGGTGTCGTAGGTGTGTTCCAATCCTTAATAGCAGCTATTTTGGAAGGATCCACATGAATACCTTGCTCGTTAACAATATGACCCAAAAACTGAACTTCCTTAAGCCAAAATTCACACTTGGAGGACTTGGCAAAGAGTTGTTCCTTCTTCAGGAGTTCCATTGTCAGACGAAGGTGTTGTTCGTGATCGGCTTGAGACTTCGAATAAATGAGAATGTCGTTAATGAACACAATGATGAACTTGTCTAAAAAAGGTTTACAAACCCTATTCATTAAATCCATGAAATTAGTTGGGCATTCGTCAAACCAAAAGGCATGACAGTGAACTCGTAGTGTCCATATTTCGTGCGGAATGCAGTTTTGGGAATATCTTTTTCGAGTACACGAAGTTGATGCTACCCAGAACGCAGATCGATCTTGGAAAAACATGTAGCACCTTGTAGCTGATCAAAAAGTGTAGGATCGATGAATCATCCAATACGAGTCATTCAGAGTCAGATCTAGTTTCTAAAAAGGCGGAATCAGACTAGAAACCGTCAATCAGTGTTAGAACAGGAGTAGAAGTGTAGAAAGTCACTTTAAACATATTCTTCATTGATTATAAACGTTTTCGTACAGAGAGAATCCGACAGCACTTCGTGACAAAATTCTCTGGCAAGTTACAAATGAAGAACACAACTAACCTATTTATAGGTTCTTCAGTCCGCACGAAGTAATCATGTCCACATCGCACGAACTGGCAACATCCAGTTCGTGCGACCTGACCTTTCAACATCAGTTCGTGCGAACTGGACCAAAATACATATAAAACTTAACTTTTTGACTTTTTACATACAACTGACACGACATAGACTGATGACGTAGGCGATAGACATTATGCACCAACAAACTCCCCCTTGGATATTGCCGCAGTCTTCAGTCAGTCTGTCTACAAAACTTCCTTCACAAAGACTTGAAAAATTCTTCTCTTTGCTTCGACTTCTTCAACAACGCTTTCCTGAGCTTTTAATTATCTTTAACAGCTTTCTGCTCTTCTTCAGCTAGCCTTTGCACACATGTAGCTCTAGCAATCCTGTCTTTCTCTTCACGTTCTTCTTTCAGCTTTACGTCTTGCTCTTACTTCTTCAGGTTCAATCTCTTCAAACCTTTGTTCAATTGGCTTACCAATCAATTCTTCCAACACTTTCTTCAACATATAATCTTCATGTTCTTTTCTAGCATTCTTGGCTTCTAATTCTTTATTTTTCAACTTGAAATACTCATTCTGCTCATCCCTTCGATCCTTTTCCTCTTCCAAATCAGCTATTCGAACTTTCAGAATATCTATATCAACTTGATCAGCTTCAACCTTTTTCAACAAAGATGAATTTTCAGCTTCAACAGACTTGACACGTTTTTCTAACTTCTTTTTCTCACTCGACACCTCATCCACCTTCTTTTGCAACTTCTTTACGAGATCATCATTCACAAAGCTAAAATCATCTAGCTTTTCAAAAGTTATATCCTCTGGAATATGTGGAAAATTTGCAAAACCAGATGATCCAGGAGTAGTTTGAACTGGTGATGTTTGTTGAATGAGTGGTGAAGTTATTTGAGGTTGTTCATGAATGGGTAATGAAGTATGATGTTATGGTGATGATTGTGGTGATTGTAAATGTTCTGGTCATGGTTGTTGTGGTTGTGGTGATGGTGGTTGATTTTGTGGTGGTGGTGATGGTGGTTTGGATTGTGGTTCTGTTGGAGGATTTAATTTCAGCTTGAATTTTAATCTTCGTGCTGCTGGAGTTGCGACACATTTTCTTGAGGTTGACTTCTTTCTACCTCCTGAAGATGGTGGTGTAACAACTTGAACATTCTCTGGAACATAAGTTTCATCATCATCGTCCCCCGAACTCCTCTTTCTCTTCTTTTGATTTTCTCTATCTCTTGGATCATAGTTTTCTTTGATCCAACGATCAACTTCAGCATCAACATCATCATCTGAACCAGATAAACTCTTTTCTTCATCATCAACTACTTTCTTACTAGATGATTTCCCAGCTTCCAAAGTATCATCAATATCTTTCATCAAACGCTCAGTTTCAGGAGATAGTTGATCTTGATCTTTTTCAACGTTAACTTCTGTTTCATCTTCTTCTGGTTCATCAACCAACAAAGTTTCAACTACCTTCTTTTTACGCTTCTTTTGCGGTTGAGAAGATGATCCTTCTTCAGTTTGAACTTTTGGAGTTCTCTTTCCACCTTTCTTCTTTTCTTTTTCTACTTTTGTAAACCACTCATTTCTAGTTTCACAAAAATCTTCTAACTTCTTTAATTCATCAGCTGCACTCTTTTCTTGCATTTTAGCATCATTCCTCCACTTTAAATGATCTACAGGATCTGGATCCTCATACTTATCACTCTTGATAAACCCAAAAAACTCTGACTTATTCTTCGGTTCCGGCCAATTCTTTGTATACTTGGATAATCGGATTAACGTTTCATTATCCATGTGATGCAATATCATGAGATCATTTTGTTCATCTTTCACCAGATTTGGATAGGCATGATCTAGCATCATCTGCACAAACCTTGGATACATCCAACTTTTACTATCAGAAATAATATTCTCTTTCATGTAATGAAAAACGATTCTTGAAAAGTTGTATTTCTTGTTGAGCACCAACGCCGTCACCATACACATTTGATAATCTTTCATCACATCGTATCCACCTTTCCTGTGACTTAGTGCATGAATCACTGAGTGAATAAAGAATTTGTACGGCTTCGTAAAACAGGCTTTCAAATAATTTGCTTTGTTTAATGGACCATTATATCCCATTCTCAGCATACAACCTTTGACCATTCTTTCTAGAAACCCTGTTGGTGAATTATCTTCATCTGGAAACTCTAACACTTCTCGGACAAGCTGTTCAGTGATAATAATTTCTTTATCTTCACCATCAATGCTAACACTTGAATTTATAACATCGTTCACTTCATCATAACTCGCATTCTTCCAGAAATGAGCAACATGAGATTTGAAAACTTTGTGCTGATCCGTCAACGCCTTTTGAATTGGTAAACGCTTCATGAATTCCAAGATCTCCTTAAACACAACCATCTTTGATAAAGTCTCATCATAAACACAAAAAATATTGTGCGATGGATCAAACATTACGTTCGATGCGATGTGGCCAGTTCATGCGGCCTGGTGTCAAACATGATGAACATTTTCAAACGATCTGGTTTCAAACGAACTGACTAATCCAAACGACTTGGATTTCAAACGAATTGACCATCTCATACGGTCTGGTCTCAAACGAACTGACCAAGTTTAAACAGTGTGGTACTCAAACGATTTGACTAATTTCATTCGGTCTGGAACATATATACAATCTGGCCATCTCGTGCGATCTGGTTAAAAATCAGTCACTTCGTTTAAACTTGATTCACCTCGTTTGAAATCATTCACAGATGAACAGTAAATTTGCAGATTTTAAAACTTGTTTCTTTTATGAAATTGAAACCCTAGATCTGTTCTACATCAAATTCCGAGCACCTTGATATATTTTTTATTCGATTTAGTCTACAAAATTATCCTAAATCTAGGTTCAAAGGTCCTGTTCATTCGAATTCGTGCGAGTTCATCAGACCTGGTTCAATTAATCATCAATCTTTACCTTTTCCATGATATAAGTTGTGTAAACCAACTTATATAAGGATTCCGAACAACAAGATCACAAGATTATGGCTTGAAAACAAAGAAATCTCTCAAATCGCTTCAAGTAGCTCGAAGGTGTGTGTTTGGTGCGGTGTGGGAACTGAAAAATGTGTTCACGCGATCTGGGCTAGCCTTTATATACGGCTGCCAGTTCGCATGAGTTGAAACGTTGAGGCGGTTTGCCAGCTCGCACGAGTTGGCATTTTGGAACGGTCTGGCCAAGTTAAAACAATATGGCCAGTTCGTGCGAGATGGTCACCTCGTGTGAACCAACTATTTTTTCCAAATTTTGAATTTTTTAATTTTTTTTTAACTTTTTAACATTTTTACCAACACACTCAGTTAACCAAGTCCAAGTTAATGACCCTGGTCAACTGTTTAGCCTGCCAAGTCCAAGTTAATGACCTTGGCTGACCAAATTATGATCTTGCTGACATTTTCAAACAAATTTAAGTTCAAATTAATGAACTTTTAAACATTTTGAGCAATTACCAACACTTTTCTCAAATTTTTCTTATCCAACCCAAATGATCCAACTTGTTTAGCACTGTTGGACTTTGATCTTTAGATCCCCAACGTCTGTTGTCGAAAATAAGATGAAATGACAAATCTTTTTGAATTTTTCAACATTTTGGCTAAACAAACAGAAATCTTTTGGAATTTGAAGAAACTGGACACTGTACAAACATATTTACAGACAATTTTTTGTGAGTTTGTGTAAGAGGATCATATTAGTTTTTGAGACATATCACTAACACCGTTGATCTTGATTTAACTTTAAGTCTTAAACAAATTCACTTCTGATTGTCAGTATTGTTGTCCACTTAAACTTCTACACAAGTTTCAATTGATTCAAGATACGAATTAGTGTTTTAAGAAACTAACTTATTCGCGTGTCCCACCTCAGAATATACTCCCGTATCCAGACTCCTATATTCAGTCTTACAGGTGAATGCACACTAATGATATCTGTAAGGGGTGAATGCGAGACCATGAGAGCTCAGGCTAGAACTTCCGTTCAATCAGAGAGATGATGGCTCGACTTTAGGTGGGTCCCCCTTGGGGATCTTCTTTTCAACAGTACATGATTAGCATTTTTCAATGTTTCATCATTTTTTATGCTGAGGGTGAGCTTTAAGAATAAAGCAGTGCAAAGTATTATACGAGGACTAGGCTATTGTTCCCGCAAAATCAGAAGTCCTGGTATAATACCCCAGATATCATCACGTACAAAGACCTAGTATGTCAGAAATAGAAAGCTCTTCAAACAAGATTTCGGGGGTTACCCATATATCCGAGAGATGTTCCCCACGAAGATAAGCAGTTATTCGTTATGTATATATCTCGAACTCAATCTACTAATTGTGTGAAGTCTACTGGCACATCATTAGTGAGACTTGTTTAAAAACATTTTGACTTTCCATTTCTTTAGCATGTTGTGATAGTCCACTGATGTACTATCATTTCCTCTTTTTCACACAAAACTCATTTTTGATTTTTCAATGTTTTTGTATTTATGAAATTTTATCATGTTTTTGTATTTTCTATAAACTTTCTCCCCCTAAAATCAAAAACATATTTTTGTGTTTTTGGTTTTATAAAAAACAGTAAAGAAACTGTACAGAAAAACATGACAACTAGACGCGGATCACTTCTGGTCCCCGTTCGCCTCGGCCACACACTCTACCACCCTCCCAGAAAACAAATTCTTTAACCCGTTCAATTTTAAAAGATAATTAAATCTTGTTTTATCAAAGGGTTTAGTGTAAAAATCAGCTCTCTGATCATCGGTGTGAATATAATCAATTCGAATCAATTTTTTCTCGTAGCAATCACGAATAAAATGATGTCGAATCTCAATATGTTTTGTTTTTGAGTGTTGAACCGGATTTTTAGTGATATTAATTGCTGCCTCATTGTCCACAAAAATTGGTGTGTCTAAGAACTGCAAACCATAGTCCCTCATTTGTTGTTGGATCCAGAGGATCTGAGAACAACAGCTGGAAGCTGAAACGTATTTAACCTCACAAGTCGAGAGAGCGACTCTGGTCTGTTTCTTACACTGCCAAGTGATTAGCCGAGTTCCGAAGAACTGAAAACCAGCAGTTGTGGACTTAGCGTTCAACTTACAACACCCGAAGTCAGAGTCAGAATATCCAGTTAGAGAGAAGTCACCGGATCGGGGATACCACAAGCCGGTGCTTGGGCAACCTTTGAGATACCGTAAGATTCTCTTCACTATCGTCATGTGTGATGCTCTGGGACTTGACTGATACCGGGCGCAGAGGCAAGTTGGATACATGATGTCCGGTCGTGATGATGTCAGATACATTAACGAACCTATGATTGACCGATATTGCGTTTCATCCACTTTCTCACCACTTTCATCCGGACATATGCCATGATTCAAAGCCAGGGGGGTTGATATGGGAGATGAGTCAGACATATTGAATTTGTCCAACACATCATTCACATACTTGGTCTGGTGTATGAAGATTCCATCGGGCAGTTGCTCAACTTGAAGCCCGAGAAAGAACTTCATCTCCCCCATTGAACTCATTTCAAACTTCTTCTTCTTCATGACCTTCTCAAATTCTTTACACAACTCATCGTTCGTTGATCCAAAAATTATATCATCAACATATATTTGCACGATCAGTAGATGTCCTGCAACCTCTTTAGTGAATAGGGTACTATCGACAGTCCCTCTGGTGAACCCGTTGGTCAGCAGATGCTGGGAAAGCGTCTCGTACCAGGCTCTCGGGGCCTGGTGTAATCCGTATAATGCCTTGTCGAGTAGATACACCTTGTCTTTGTGTACAGGATCGGTAAAACCTGGTGGTTGACTGACATACACTTCTTCTTTAATCTTGCCATAGAGGAATGCAGATTTGACATCCAGTTGATAGACCTTGAATCCCTTCCATGAGGCGAACGCCAAGAAGATTCTGATTGCCTCAAGTCGAGCAACGGGAGCATATACTTCAGTAAAGTCAATCCCTTCTTGCTGACTAAATCCTTGGACTACCAACCGTGCTTTGTTCCTTACTATAACCCTTCTATCATCTCTTTTACACTTGAAGACCCACTTGGTCTTGATCAACTTCTGATCTTCCGGGAGATCAACCAACCTCCACACTCCAAGCTTTTCAAACTGTTGTAACTCCTCTTGCATTGCATTTACCCAACTCTCTTCGGTTAATGCTTCTTTGTATGTTTTCGGGTCTACCTGCGAGATAAAACAATTTAATGAGAAGTCAACTTGTAAAGGTGCTACAGATGAGTAAAAACATGTAAGCCCTTTGTTTATTTGTTCGCGGGTTTTCACGCCGCTTTGAAGGTCACCAATGATTTGCTCTGACGGATGGTAAGACAACCTTCTTGGCATGACTGTATCCGGTACGCTCACTTCCGATTGCAAATTTGTTATATTCTGATCACCCGAGTGATCAATAGCATTTGAAGTCACAATATTTGGTTCCTCGTCATAAATCGGATCGGTTTCCGATTCTGAGTCGTCAGATTGGTAAAATATTGGAGCTGTATCTTCTGGGGGTACATGTGTAGTTCCACTTGGACCAGCCTCATGATCATTTGAACCCACGGTGGATGAAGAAACTACCAACGGTCTCGGCACTTGTTCTTGTGAAAGAGACTGCTGTTGTTGGTATAAGAACGCCAGTTCCTCCTCATTCGGCTCTGTCGGTAAATGGAATGACTCCCAGAGATTGTCGTAATCAAATAGCAACCTGTTTCCGGGAAGTTGATTTGGAGCAGTAAACCGTTGACAGTCTATGTGTTGAACTTGTATGATCTTCCCCAAACTCGGAACAAAAACTCTCTTCAACGGACTAGCATATCCTACAAAAAAACCTTCATTAGATTTTGCACCAAATTTACCGTCTGGATCAATGAATGTGCATGGTGATCCAAATGGTTCTAAAAATTTCAGATTTGGTTTGTAAAAATGAAGCAGTTCAAAACAAGTTTTCTTGTACTTCTTCACCGTAAGAACCCGATTGAGTGTGTAACATGCCGTGGCAACCGCTTCACTCCAAAAAGATACCGGTAATTTCGAATCTGCTAACATGGTGCGAGCCATTTCGATCAACGTACGATTTTTTCTTTCTGCGACACCGTTTTGTTGAGGAGTATACGGTGCGCTGAACTCATGAAGAATACCCTTATCGTTGCATAATTCGAGCATACGGTTGTTCATGAATTCCGTGCCATTGTCGCTTCGAATACGTCTAATCGGCAGTTTGTAAACATTCTCCATCTTTTTTAATAGCTTCATCAAAGAATCAAATGTTTCGTCTTTTCTCTCTAGAAACATCACCCAGGAAAATCTTGTAAAGTCTTCAGTAACAACTAAACAATATAGATCTCCACTTATGCTTTTCACATTTACCGGTCCGAAGAGATCCATATGGAGTCTTTCGAGCGGTAATCTGATGGAGTTCAAGAGCTTTTTCGGGTGCGATTTCTTCGTCTGCTTTCCTTTCTTACATTCAATACAGTCATCGTTAAGATGGAAGCTTTTCAAATTAACACCGTCTACAAGATCATTATGAACTAAAAAGTTCATCTTTCTCACATGAATATGACCCATTTTACGATGCCACATGATGGATTCTTTCTCAGTTGCCTTCGTCTTACTCACAAAGCATTGTGCCTTTTTATCTGTCGTTGTTGCAATGCTCATGTCTAGTATATAGAGATCGTGTTCACGAGGAGCGCGCATCAACACCATTTCTTCAGGTATTTTAAACCCTGGTTTGAGAATCAGACATTCATCTTTTGTGAAATGAATAGTGAATGACTTGTCACAAATCTGAGAGATGCTCAACATATTGTTTTCTAACTCAGCAATGTAATTCACTTTATCGAATGTTACGACCCCGTTAGTAAGTATTCCTTCTCCAACAATTCTTCCACCTTGAGTTCCAGCAAACCCGACATAACCTCCATTGATTGATTTGACGTCGTATAGCAGTGCTAACATCCCTGTCATGTGCCGTGAGGCGCCGCTATCCATTATCCATTTAGAAATGATAGACCTTGGAAGCCCCTACCCACATCAACAGACATTTACTTAAACAACGATACCCAAGATTTTTCAACATTTGGTATACTACCAAAGACAATATCATGAGCTACTTTGTCAACTTTTGGAATGTTAAAAACAACATTTGGAACATCAGATTCTGGGTTTGACTTTAGAGCCCCTTCCTTGATAGGTGGGAATTCTTTAATCAATTTGTTTAACTCGAAATCAATTTTCTCATCATTGGATACAAAGATTTTCGATTCAGAGTTTAAAACTTTTTCCATTTTCTTTTCCTCAAAAGATTGTTTAGGTTTCTCCACCCATGATTGACTTTGGGAAGTCTTTGTTTTAGGATAAATCTTTGAAATCTTTTGTGATTTTGAAGATTCACCAATTTCAAAAGTTGATTTTGATTTGTCCTCTGACTTCAAAGATTCACCGCGTTTGAGAATACGCACGGGGAATACCATAGGTGATTTTCCCTTATCATCCTTTGAAATTTTTGGTTTTGGTTTATGGAAAACTGGTTTTATCATCTTTTTGACACATTGTTTGGCCATGTGACCGATTTCATTGCATCGATAACAGATTCTTTTGTCATATTCAACAAAAGTGGATCTGTTGGTCTCGTCTCTTATCTTTTTGGCCGCAATAAAATCATCAACTGCTTGCTTACTAAAGATATAATCCTTTTCGACTTCTGTGTTATTACCTGCCACAAACACATCACTCAAATTTTCTTTTGGCTTAACTTCTTTCTTAGCCATTTTCTTCTCAAAACCAACACCTTTCTTTTTGTAATTATTACCATGTCTCTTGTTATTACCATTGTTACCCACCCATTCATTTTTCTTTCCCGGGTTGTTTGTCGGTTGTTTAACAAAAGATTTTTTCGGTTTTGATAGAAACGAATTGTTGTTAACTTCTGAAATATCAATTTCCATGAGTTTAAAAACTTTTTCAACCTTTTCCAGGTTCGCATTCCGAATCGGGTACTCAAAATCAGTATACAGTTTGTCAGTTCTGGTCATCGTGTAAACCACAATGATCGAATCGTCATCCAGAACTTTATCTGATTTTGGGATAAACTTATCAAGAAAGTTTCCGTCATCTTCAGAATCTGAACTGGAATTCTCAAAATGAGTTTTAACCGTTTCGAAATCAGTGTTATCACTCTCTTCACCCAACACTTGGTCTACAACTGTTTTAACCAGTTGTGACTCGTTGTCGGTGTCAGACGGAGAGAATGTAACATCTATGTTTTCCGGTAACTCCTTTTCCTCTGTTCTCAATTTGAGATTCAATGCCTCTTCCACCCCGTCTGGATATTTCTGAGAATAATGATTCCACATTGGGGGTGGAACATTTTTGAAATCTGGTTTAACTTCAGTTTGTTGAGGAACAATCTGATCAATCACATATGAAGATGAAAGATAACTGATCAACTTTTTGTCGACTCTTTCTGTCTCAATGCGCATCAGTTCAAGTTCCTTCTTTAGAGATGCAATTTTGTCCAGATGCATGTTAATCGACATTTGCTTATCCATGACTGTAGCTTTGAGCAAATTAGCAATTTTATCATTTTCTTTACTCTCATTGGTAATCATTTTAATCGATCGTGACAGAGTGTCATAAGCTTCTTTAACATCATTAAAATCAAATTTTAATTTGTCGTTAAACTTTTTCAATTCTTGAAACTGTTTGTCTTTTTCAAGACAATCCATGCATGGTTTTAAACAGTTTTCGCATGGCTTTTCAAGAATTGGATCAACTTTTTCAAAAACATTTTCTTGTTTATCATTTTTACTTTTCGATTTACCAAACTTTCCGGACTCGGACTCAGATTTCTCTCCGGATTCGGACTTCACAATTTCTGATTTGTCATCGGACTCTGACTCCTTTCGACTGACACTGACTCTTGAGTTGCATCTTTGGTCTCATTGTTATCAGAAGGTGTTTTAGTTTGTTCTACCTCTTGCAGCTTGATCATAAGAGCTTTGTCTGCTATTTCTTTCAAAGTCTCTTCATTCATTTCCTTTGAAACATCAATGATCTCTTGAACCAGAGTTTTTTCAACTTCGTACTGTGGGCAAAAACCCGTAGTCGGTTGTAACATCCCGAAAATATAAATTCATAAAAATTTACAATTTTATTTGTAAATAATTTAGTAAAATAAACTAACTAGGGGTGGCACTAACCTAGTTAGATAATGACTAGTGAGTAGTTAAAGGATAAAAAGGGGACTAAAGGAAATTAGAGGGGCCAAAAGTGCTTAAACTAAAATTAAGTTTATTAAAACAAGGAAAATGAAAATCTCAAACACACATACGTGTGGGAGATCGACCAGACAACAGCAGGGGGCGACCAAGATCATCAAAACCCTAAGTTCCCTAAAATCCCTAAATTGAAGGATCAAACTCAGTCCAAAACGAAAATCAAGCATAGATTAATGATCCTCATCACAAGGGGGTTGTAAGGTATGTAAAATTCTATGAAAATTATATGTTTGAAATTCTTATGAATTTGGGAAATCCAGAAATTAGATGATGCATGTTTGTGATTTGGTTAGATTAGGGATGATATAGTGTCTAGAAGTAAAACCTAGACAACTACATGTGAAATCATGGTTAATTCCTAAAAATCTCATGAACACAAGGAAGGTGATTCATGGGTTTTGTGAGAAACTAGTAAACACTAGGGTTTAGAATGATTATTCTAGTGTAATACGGGTCATAGAAAGTGATTTCTGATATGATGATGTTAAAATATGTGTATATAGTCTAATTGAAGTTAATTAGGGTGATAAACTCAGGTCATGAGCTTGGTTTAGATCATGTAGAAATCTGACCCACTAGGTGTTTGATAAAATGCCTAAATGAGGGTTAAAATGTTAAAAGTTGAGTAAAAACGCAGATTTGATCATTGTAGAGAATTATGCGTTAAAGCTTGTGAAAGAGTTCTAAACTTATTGTGAATTGAACTCTTTAGGCAAAGAATCCGGAACGTCAAGCGGATAAGCCGGAGGTGATACACGCTTGAAAGGTGTGCTTTAAAGGTACGTAACTTCGGTTTCGTTACATTGTGCATAAACAATAGTCTTAGAAAAGTTAATGAGAATGTAGTGTCAATTGCGAGTTGGTATGTCATAGAAGTGACGAAGTTCACTCGACAAACAAACGGGTCAAAATAGTTAATTAGAATTGTTGGATGATAATGTTGTTTAGTTATGCAAGTATGTAACTTGACCCGTTACATTAAGTGAATTGTGGTTATATTATGTATAGTCGCATTTAGAATAGAAATTGTGATGATTTTTGCAACTATGATCACTATTTGAATTAATAGAGTAAAAACCTATAAGGAACCGTTTGGTAGTCATCACATTGGAGGAATTCCACAAGATGAGCCAACGGGTCAAACAATAGTGTAAATTGTAGAATTGGTGTTTTAATTAGTTAGCAATGGCGTTATAAATCGCAAAAGCGTTAAACCATGGAATTGGTAAGGAAGCGCAAGTAATACCAAGCCCCGAATGATGGGTATAAGGCACCATAGGCTTACTAGTGAGAAGTAGTAAAATAGAATAAGTTAGAATGGGTCGAATAATAGTATAAGTGGCTTTTAGCCGTGATGATCGGAGAGTCAAAGTGGGTATGATAGTCGTAAGAAACATGTCCGTAATGAATTTACAAATATACAGGAAAAGAATCACCTAAAACGACGTGTGGAACAGGGTGAAAGCAACAAAATAGTCAAATGGCAAAATCACAGAGTCCACCGTAAATTACGGTCTCCACCATAATTTACGGTGGAAAATAAAAATGTTACGGTGGTTCATTCCTGTATTACGGTAGACCAGAATCATTCAGTGTCCACCGTAACTTACGGTAGACACCGTAAGTTACGGTGGAGCCCAGAAAACTTGTATTTTATTTATCACATTTCGATGTCAGAACTTGTGTTTATGTACCATATATAAATGTCAAAACTAATGTTTTAGTGGTTTTGACCCTAGGTGACGATGTGGATCTTACAGATGGCGGTCAAGCAAATGTCGAAGAACCGAACACGATTTTTGAAGCTTCCGCAATATTTTAACCTTTAATAGACTATGTTTATGGGATGTAAACAAATTGTTAAACAACTTTTGAATGCTTTAACTTAGTCGTTAGTTGACTAAGGTTTTGCCACTTTTGAAACTTACTTATGGAATTGATGTTATAACTAGACATCTTTAACTAAAATGGTGTGAATTATTATCAAATTCAAGTAAAATTTGACGGGTGTTACACGGTTCATTAAAGAATCCTGTAAAAGAATCAAACACATTAGGTGGCATTATAGATTTAAATGCATTAGTAATAACCTCCTGTTCAGAATGATAATAGTAGACCGCTGCTGCTTCTTCTTCTAGATCAAAACTTTCTTCATTCACCATTTCAACTTCAGGAACACATTCCTCGATTTCCGGTTCCGGCTCTTCAATAATTTCAGCCATCATTGCAAGACCACTTCCTGGAACGTATTTATCCCAACTGAAACCTTCTGGAATCTTTTCATCATCTTGATTCACCAAAAGAGCTTTTTCTGTTTGTTTGGATGGACTGTTCTCGATTTGAGGTCTTGGATTGAATGGTTGTTGACTGTTTTTATGATAGATGGCCAGTTGGTAATAATCGTTGGCGAATGGATTCTGGTGGTTATTTACTTCTCTGTTCGGACATTCGCGTTTGAAGTGCCCCTTCTCTTTACACTTGAAGCAAGTCACCTTTGATTTGTCGAATCCAAGTTTAGGATCAGGACCTGTGAGACTACTTCTTCCGGTAATTTCCATGAACCTTTGAGCTCTTCTCACAATGCTCGCCATACCCCATTTAATGTCGATGAGTTCTAGTTCCTCGGGATCAATTTGATCGTAATCTTCTTTAGTCATGTATGGGTTACCAATTCGTCCGGCTACTAGACTTTCGTAAGACTCAAGTACAGAAGCTAGAAGTGCTATATGTTGCTTTGCGGCTGTCTCGATAAAATCTTGACCGTTCTTGATATTAACAACAATATTGCACAATATCCCATGACTATAACTCTGATTTTTCGATCCTGAAGAACTTTGAGAAGAAACCTGTTCTTGACCACTCTGAACCTTAGGATTCGGTTCGTAATTTGAAAACGGTGAAAAGCTGTTGTTAGGACTGCTTTGAGGTACTCCTGATGAAGAATCTGCACTGAATGCCGTTTGAATCTTTGGACTTGGAGTAGATGTGGCAGATGAGTTTCCTTTGTAATACAGTTGAACATCTTGCTGTACGTTTGCAGATTTCATTTTTCTCATCTTTCAAAGTTCAAGTTCATGACCTTCAATTCTCTCGATAAACGTACTCAAGTTGAAACCCACGTATTCCAAATTGTTCTTCAAAACCAATAAGAACGTGCCGCACTCTTCTTGTGGTAGTGCGTCAGCCAACTTATCAACCCACTCTTCGTCTGTTTTATCCATACTCAAACGTTTCATCTCCAGTACCAAGTGACAATACCTCTCAATTAATTCTTTCGTTGATTCTCCACTGATAGCAGTAAATATGTCGAATTCTTTTTTCAGTAGCGCCTTTTTGCTTTTGATTATTGAAGCACTTCTAAGAAATTTGAGTTTAAGAGCATTCCAAATAGATTGCGCGTCATTCTGATGCTGTAACAGTACCAAAATGTCCTCCTTAATTGCCTGTTGCAATATACTTACCATCTTCTTCTCGGCTTTAAAGTTCTCTTGTTCAGCCGGAGTTAATGAGTTAAGTGTTTTCGGAAGACCAGCATCATTTGTAGGAACAACATATTTTGTTTCAACTTTCATCCAGCATTCGAGGTGATTTGCCTGAACCCACGTGCGAAATATATCTTGCCACCCCGAATAATCTTCAATGTTGAGCAGTTTCGGTGGTTTTTGCATGGTTCCTAGCTCGTTCTCCATATTCACATTCTGGGCTATACTTGCTAGAGTTTGAGCTGCTGTCATACCTCCTCTGAAAAACGCATTGTAAAACTCTTGATTATCCATTTTTAAACTTTGAAAGATGTTTCGGAAAATTTCTAAGTTTTGAAAAATCTCAATTTCAAGCGACCTGACTTCCAAACGATCTGGACTTTCAAACGACTTGGGCTTTTCAAATGAACTGAATTTCAAACGAACTGGATGTATGTTTCAAACGATCTGAGGTTCAAACGACTTGAAGTTTCAAGCGATCTGGATTGTTTCAAACGATCTGGATTGCCAACTCATGTGAGGTGAAAATCTTTGTTAAAAAAAATTCAGTTCGTGCAAACTGAATCACTCAAGTCGTGCGGTCTGTACAATTTTCAAACGGTCTGGTCCAACTCGTGCGAGCTGGACAAGAATTTCAAACGATTTGAACAAAACTCAAACGATCTGGTCCATTTCACACGATTTGTGCATCATTTTCACACGATTTGGACAATTTCACTTCATTTGAAGACTTAGTTTTAGGTTTTTGACATTTTTGGATCAGTTTTAGTGTGATTTATGGTCTGAAACTTTGTATGATTGTTTAAAATGATGTTTTACACACAATATCTAAAATTCAGTCCATTTTGTCCGTGAATTCGTCTGAAAATCCAAGAAAGAGTAGAAGTTTATGATTCTAAACCGTTCAAAATACTGATATCAACAGATTTGACGCATCCTGAGCTCTGATACCACTTGTAGGATCGATGAATCGTCCAATACGAGTCAATCAGAGTCAGATCTAGTTTCTAGAAAGGCGGAATCTGACTAGAAACCGTCAATCAGTGTTAGAACAGGAGTAGAAGAGTAGAAAGTCACTTTAAACATGTTCTTCATTGATTATAAACGTTTTCGTACGGAGAGAATCATACAGCACTTCGTGACAAAATTCTCTGGCAAGTTACAAATGAAGAACACAACTAACCTATTTATAGGTTCTCCAGTCCGCATGAAGTAATCATGTCCACATCGCACGAACTGGCAACATCGAGTTCGTGCGACCTGACCTTTCAACATCAGTTCATGCGAACTGGACCAAAATACATATAAAACTTAGCTTTTTGACTTTTTACATACAACTGACACGACATAGACGGATGACGTAGGCGATAGACATTATGCACCAACAAAAAGATCATCAATTCGTGGTAGGGGATATCGATTCTTGATGGTAAGCTTGTTAAGCTCACGATAATCGATACACATTCGAAAAGATCCATCTTTCTTTTTCACAAACAGGACTGGAGCGCCCCAAGGTGAATAACTCGGTCGGATGAATCCTTTTTCAGATAACTCTTGAAGCTGTTTTGATAACTCTTGCATCTTAGACGGTGCAAGACGATAAGGTGCTTTAGAAATCGGGTTGGCATTAGGTACAAGATCAATTTGAAATTCGACTTGACGAACTGGAGGCAAACCAGACAGCTCATCAAGAAACACCTCTAGATAATCTCGAACAATCGAAATATCTTGAATACTCTTGCTCTTGCCTTTATCCTCTGTGACATGTGCCAGAAATGCCACATATCCTTTTCGTAAATAACTTTGAGCTTTCGTACATGACATGAGTTTCAAACCACCAAATGGTTTCTCGCCACGAACTTCTAGAACTTCACCAGACAAAAGAGGAATACGAACAATCTTATCGAAATAAACCACCTCAGCATGAAACTTAGTTAACCAATCCATCCCTACGATAATATCGAAGCTCCCAAGTTGCATCGGTGTGAGGTCAATACGAAAAAGATGGTTATCGAGGTTCAATTGACAGTTGCGAATAACAGAATTGAGTACAAGAGGTTCACCAGTAGCAATTTCGATAGATAAGGGTTTCCTCAGTTTAGTTCTAGGTATCGCAAGTAAAGGCTCAAATGATAACGATACAAAACTTCTATCGGCACCAGAATCGAAAAGAACAGATGAAGGTCGATGGTTAACAAGGAACGTACCGTTAACAACCTCGTTGTCAGCACGAGCCTCGTTAGCATTCAAGTTGTACGCTCGTCAACGAGCAGGATTTGCATTTGCATTCGCATTCGCGTTGACCAGTTTCGGGCAGTTGTTGCGGAAGTGACCCATCTCTCCGCAATTATAACATGAGCCAGGTGGGAATCTAGCAGCGTTTCCCTGAACTAGAGCTTGATTCTGTACAGCTTGATTCGGACTCAATCGACAAATGTTGGCTGTGTGCCCAAGTTTACCACAAGTGGTACATTGTTTACAAGCTTGTTGAGCAACATGATGACCATTGCACCGGGTACAGTGAGGTTCTGTACCAGCATACGGTTTCTTGGCAGGAGGTTGTGCTGGTGGGTTCTGAGCGTTTTGTGCAGTAACAGCAAAATTCTAGGAAGCCTTGCGCTTCCTCGACCTCCTTGATGACTCGCCCTTTTTCTTACCCTTACCCTTGTCTTTGTCTTGAGCGGTGTCGGTTGACTGCTTCTTGTCACCCTTGCGGGTCAGTTTTCCTTTTCTGACTTGAGACTCAGTCAGAGTTGCAGCCAATTTGATAGCCTGACGCATAATGGTAGGGTTACTACCAGTAACTATGTCTTGCACAGAATCAGGCAGACCATCGATATACCTCTCAATCGCTTTCTCCAACGGGGTAACCATAGTAAGACACAATAAACTCAGCTCCTCATAACGATCCGTATACGCACGGTGTTCTCCCCCATCCTGTTTTAGATCATCAAATTCTCATTCCAAAGCCCTTATCTCGTGACGGGGACATAACTCTTTCATCATGAGAGCCCGTAGCTCTTCCCAAGTTTGTGCCATCACCACATCGGCACCCCTATCATGCATCACACTGTTCCACCATGTTAGAGCACGCTTCTCGAAAACACTGGACGCAAATTCAACCTTTCATTCATTCGGACACTGAACATGTCTAAATATGCTCTCCAAACTCTCGAACCATTGTAGGAGCGCAGTTGCTCCTTGAGACCCAGAAAACTTCAGTGGTTTAGCCGAATTAATCGTTTTGAAACTACATTGAGCATTGTTGTTATTATTGTTGTTCGCTTGATTAATCTGAGTAATTAGGTTCGGAATCACAGCAGTGATCTGCTGAGTGATAATAGCTGCGAGTTCAGCATTAGTTTATAGTTGTTGTAACACCTCATAAAATCGTGTCCAACGATGTGTTGACATGTGTTCTAAACCCTAATAAAGTCAAACGTTGACTATGAGGGACTAATTTCATCAAAAACGAAAACTATGGATATAGAGGGACTAAAAGTATCAACATGCCAAATTTGTGCCTCTGATTGACCACACACGATGAATATATTCTTAAATGAGTAATTGTTCGGATATAAGAAGCCGTTTGTGAAAGTAAATGAAAGTTTACAAGATACAGGGGTTAAACGTGTCAACATGTTAATTCTTACCTCTGAGTGACCTTCTAACGAACCCGGGGCTTCGTAATGTTCGATTATACTCCCAAGAATAAGTGATATCAAATTCATGAGGTTTCGAGATCGTTATGTGTTATTTACGCAAATTCCCAAGAATAAGGGTTAAAAGCGTCAACGAGCAGAAACTAGTGTTTTCGGTTATCGTTTAACAAAACTGAACCTAAAGGTGTTTGATTATAACCTCAAGATCATCCATATACTAATTAGAGGGGTCAAAAGTGATTGAAATAAAAGAAATAATGCTTAAAAAGGTTCAGGGGTCATTTCTGCCAAAATCAAAACTTGAATGCTGATCCCCCTAGGGGCTCGCGCTGCGCGACCTCAATCCTGGCATGCCGTCGCGTGACTCAACGGCCTAATATGGACCGAAACTCTGCACAGGTGTAGGTTCTGCAATGCTTCTTCTCCAATCCAGCCTTAACTAGAATTCTATGGGTTCTAATGGTTTTTAAAAACCACAATGGACACTTGTTCTCATCTGGAATCATCTTAGAACAACTGGGATGATCAGGAGGCACCCTCAAGCTCTATAAATAGGGCCTTGAAGCAGCCACAATCCTTGCTCATTCAAATTTTTTCACTCACTCTCAATTGCTCAAGCTTTGGAGCATTCTCTGGAGCATCCTGATCATTAAGGAAGCTCTCTAAGTTCAAATTTTCGTGTTAAGGACCCTTGTAAGTGTTCTTGGCTCCTGTAGTTTAGTTTTTATTAGTCTAAGGACCAAAAGTCAAAGATAGCGTAATTCTGCTTTGACTAATAGTTTAAATCTTAAACGGTCCAGCCATAATTCTAAACGAATGTGGCTATGTGTTGGTAATTATGTAGGTGTTAATCCCTCAAAAGGGCACCTCCTAATTATCACATTTGCTTAGTCAATTGATGTGTGTAAAATGCAACATATAAATTACATCAAATGAGGCATAAAACTAACCCTTTTTTAGTACTAATGTTGGAAAAGTGTGCTTTTGTCTTACTTTTGCATTTTCAGGATTAAATGAGTGCAAGTGAACAAAAGAAGCAGAAATACAGCTAAATCTAACATAAATACAAGAAGAGGAATAAACGTGGCATGCCCGACCCCTCGACAGCATCTTCCCAAGCAAAAAACAAGAGATCAGAAGGCTGAACACGCCCCGTGCCTAGCGGACACGGGGGCGTGTTCAGGCGTCTGCAGAAAGGACAAAAGCATAGAAGCTTCTATTTCTCGACACGGGGGCGTGCCCAGCTCAACACGGCCATGGTCAACGCTAAGATTCAGAGAATCCAAGCAAATCTTGATAGTACACATACGCTTCTGCACACGGGGCCGTGCCCAGTGGACACGGGGCGTGGTCAACTAACGCAGACAAACTGCAATTAATGAAGAAAGAGAAATTGGATGGACACGGGGCCGTGCCCAGCGGACACGGGGCCATGTCCGGGCTTCTGTGCAGGCTATAAATAGGGGTGCTTGGTTCACTTCAAAAGCATCCCTTGAAAAAACACCTCTCTCCCACTTCACCCACACTCCACCACCATCACAACACCCATATCCACCACCATCATCCATCATAGAGTGTGTGTAGTAGTCTCGGGATCCAAGATTGATAGTAAGAGTTCTTGACAATCAAAGGCCATGTTTGCCTAAGTCTCTTACATCACTTGGTGAAGAGAAGCATTTAGTGTAATACTTTTGTTTTTAATCTTTTCGCACTTTTTATTTAGTTTTGTATTAATGACTTTAATAACTAGTTTCTTATGTTGAAGGTGAAACTTCCTTATCATTTGTCCGTGGTGTCTTGGCATTATTTTACTGTCTATATAAAATAAAAGATTTACACCATTCATATCTCCACGGTCTATATGGAGATATGTTGGCTACCTGGTCGGGGGTTAAGGGAATGGTTTGGTAAGTTTCTTACCTTGTTCAGTGTATAGATCCTGCAAGGACCTGGGTCAAGCTTACTAGGACCTCCTTCAATACCCACTGGTATTGGATGGCGGGGGTGCGAATGGCTTGATCCCCTCATATGTAAACTACTATTAATACATTAACCCGGCTACTTGGGATTGTATCCCTGCTGACTCAAACCACTTAGCCGAGGGTAACGTCACCTTCAAAAGAGGGGCCTACCACATTACGCATTAATAACTTAATTAATTATCTTCCAATAATCCAACCCTTTAGGATTGTATCCTTGCTGACTCAAACTACTGGGTTGAGGGTAACGTCACCTTCAAAAGAGGGGC
This sequence comes from Helianthus tuberosus, assembly GCA_030545235.1. Lineage (NCBI taxonomy): Eukaryota > Viridiplantae > Streptophyta > Magnoliopsida > Asterales > Asteraceae > Helianthus > Helianthus tuberosus. The sequence continues at coordinate 183,649,463 of CM060424.1, forward strand.
CTACTACTATAACTAAGAAAATCTCTTAAAATGTGCAAAAGTGCAGAAAACATCAAAGGTTACACTAAAGGCGAGTCGGATCCAAGTGATTCATCTTGTCTATCTGTTTTTATTTTATTTTTATTTTTCAGCAATTTTTAGTTTTTATTTTCATGTTTAAAACCTTTTCCTACACTTTTGATTTGATTAGACGTTGAGGATAAACCGGTACTAAAAGCTCTTGTGTCCTTGGACGACCTCGGTATCTTACCAACGCTATACTACGCTCACGATGGGTGCACTTGCCCATATGTGTGTTTAGTGTTAGTAAAATATCGTGTTTTATAAATTTAAAACTTGACTAACGTGGTAAAAAGGGCGAAAAATATATATAAAACCTATCACGCACTAAGCAGACATCAAGTTTTTGGCGCCGTTGCCGGGGACACAAGGATTTTAAGAAAGTTAGAACTCAACGGCCTAATCGTTTTTCTTATTTTTCTGTTTTTTTTAGGATTTTTCTAGATTTTTCGGTTTCTGTAGAAGCTCAGCACGGGCCGTGCCAACTGAACACGCCCCGTGCCCAATCTTTGGTACTAGCAATTCTGTTTTAAGTCAGACAGTAGTTGAACACGGGGCCGTGCCCGCTGAACACGCCCCGTGCCCAAGCTTCAGATACTGTAAACAGAGCCGTAAGATCCCGACGGCTGGTAATTTCTGACGCAATCATGAGTGATACTGATAATTTTTACTTTCACTCCTCTTATGGTACGTGGTGTCAATTATGTGGTGGAACTCATGAAGATTTAAAATGTTATTTTTTAAATTATACTCCCCACTATATAGACCCATTGTTTTCCTGTAGCCTTAAGATGGGTGAAAGTAAAAATAATCTCTATCTCTCCCTCGAATGCTCTCTATCACCCCTTCTAGATGAAATGCTTCTTGAAGAATTCTTTCAGCTAGAAGAACTAATTCTCCGATGGATAAAAGAACTTGAGATGGATATAATTAATTCATCTCAAGACGACAATCAAGAAGAATTAGTGAGACCGCATTCGAATTATAACAACATCGTTGCTCTCGAAATCTCCTTTAACTCTTGCGAGGACTTGAGCGATAGTCGTCCCTATGTCGATTGTGCCGTGAAGGACTCCCCATCGATTTCCATCGATGCATACATAGACCTGAGCGATTCGACATACACCTTCTTTAACGAGAGCCCGGATAAGGGTTAGACTTGTCCACCTACATTTAGCATAGGAATCACCCTTTCCGATAACCTCTTGCGTTCTCGTCTAAAACTAGGGAAACTTAGGTATCTCAGGCACTTCGGTATTGTTCCGTCTAGTAAAGAACCACCCGATCCGAATAAATTCCTTAAAAATAGACGAAACTTCATAAACAAGTTCTAGGCACGGGGTCGTGTCCAGGTCAGCACGCCCCCGTGTCCACCAAAAGATTATTGTCTGACTCTCGGTCAGAATACGGACAAAAAGTGTTAGAATCTCGTATGCACACGAGGCCGTGTCCAGCCGACACGGGGCCGTGTCTAGCATGCTGTCGTTTTCTATAAATGCAACAAGATTCCTGCACTCATGGACCACTCCAAAGACAGAGATTTGGTGGGATCTTCACATATACCATACTAGGTATATTCTAAAGAAGGTTCTCAACAACCATCTTGTCTTTTCTACTTTTGTCATTTGCCTTCTTCTTTATTTTCTCCTCTAAACCTCCATTAAAACTTGAAATCCCCATAGTTTCAAGCTTTAATGTGATATTTGTTAGGTTTTTATTCAAGGAATCTTGTCAAAAATAAGTTTTGCAACACTGTTTTAAGTTATCTCTGCTTAAAAATGCTTCAAAAGTCAGAAAAATAATTTAAAACTCCAAGATTCCATGTTCCAAAAATCTGCACATAGGTGAACACGGGGCCGTGCTCAGTGAGCACGGGGCCGTGTTCGAGGCACTGTTCCATTTAATTGAACTCTTTTCGGTTTGATTCCCTATAATGTCAAGTAGAAACAGCGGAACATCTTCGTCACACTCCAGGAACAACCGACAAGGGAGAAGGCCATCGGCAGAAGACTCTCTTGTAAACTATGTGTATGCCTTAAGAGAAGCCATCGATGAAATGACGGGAGTTGAAAAAGCTTTGGTCGACCATATAAATCATTTATCGGTGGGGCTAGAAGAATGTCTTCGAGAAGTCAACCTTTTGCACCAAAGGTTGAATATTCTTGGTTCCCCTCCTTTGGTGCCAATCATCACACAAAGGGGATGGAATGTAGTTCCAGAAGTCATCATCCCAGCTGAATGGTATCTCATACACCCGGAACCCCCTCAAGAAATATTACATGGGGTCCCGGTTGCCAGCACATCCCCTCCACAAGACATTGTGGAAAACGAGCCCACCTTCTTCTTCCCAAGGGAGATAGAGGAGTGGCTCAACGACATCTAAGTGACACCCTTCGGATACGAGTGCTACAACCGGAAAGCCATTTCCGGGAAATTCCTAGAATAAGAGTAGAACCCCTTGAGATGATTTTCTGTACTACTTGACCTATCTATTTTAGGAACTTCTAATTTTTCATTTCTACGCTTTATTTTTATTTTCTAGGAACTTATTGTAATCTTCTCTTTAATGAATGATGGTTTTTAATTATTAAATGGTGTTTAGATGATGATGTGATGAAGAAAACACACTCAGGGAGATGGAGGATACTAAGGGAAACATGAACCTACGCCCCATACATAAAAACAGAGCCTTCCGACAATTTTTCTTCATCACAGCAAGTTCAGCACGGGGTCGTGCTTAGCCAACACGCCCCGTGCCCAACAACCTGCAGAAAAATGCCCAGTTCAGTTAACTGTAAACGGGGCATGTTCGCTGAACACGCCCCCGTGCCCAGCCTTCTGTTACTGGCAATCTGAACACGGGGTTGTGCCCGGTCACCACGGCCCGTGTCCAGATGCCCAGTAACATAAATTTTTGTTTTTAACACACCTTTTACACATTCAATCAAACTAAAAACTTATTTTTGGGACACATTGAGGACAATGTGTAATTTAAGTGTGGGGGGATGCTAAAACCTTGAATTTTGCAAGTCCTAATAACAAGCCTTACACAAAACTCTATTGGAACCGCTAAACACCCCAATTTTTTTCAAAAACTTTCCATTTTTTTACTTGTCTTGGTTTAATTTGGGAATAACAAGTTCTAAAAAGGTTATATTTTTATAAATTTACAACCGATAGCGTCGTGATAAAAAGAACCAACATAAGAAAATTATGAAACGGCATGACAAATCTAGTTAAAATTTGATTATATATACTTGATCACATTAAAAAACCCATTCCCACAAAAAGTGAGTTTTGAGCCTTTAATTGAGCATATTAATACACATCTTTAAACTAAATGCTCATCTTTCGTTTCTTGTGTGAATAGCCGCTTGGTTTCTTACGACACTAGAACTTGCCATGATGATACATTCCCAGTCCTTATCAACTTAAACCCAAGTAAGTAAATGATGGAGGCATTAGGACTAACCTTTTTCTTTTCAACACCATTATTTTTCAATTTTTTTACCACCTACCCAAAATCCCCCTAGTTAACCCCTTTGAGCCTAAACCTTTTCATTTCTAAACCACCCACAAAACAAACACCCTTTACCCACCAAAAACCCTTTTTCATTTTAAACCCTTTATTTTAGTAAAAAGCTCGGTCTTCATGTGACATTCCTTATAAAAAAAATGAAGCCTAGCAATAAACAAACAAGTTCGTCAAAAGAAGCTTTGTTTGAAAAAGTTTTGTTTGAATAAAAGTCAAAAAACAAAAAGTTTTACGACGACCGACGCTTTTTACGTCTTTCGCCCTTTTTACTAACCACTAACCCAAAACCACCTACCTTTAACCCAAGCCTAACCCTTCCCCAAGACCTCTTGATATTTACAAAGGTGTATAGTTAAAAAGGAGGAGGATTGATTGCTTGGCAAGCATATGGTAGAAGTAAGTTCCATGCCGGTCTCGAGTGTTTCACAAAAATACATCTTCGGCCGAGTGTTGAGTGATCTCCTGTGAGGTATGTGAACTTGTATATAAATGGAATTTTAATGAGGCATGTTATGCCCAAATAAGTAATTTATCTTATGAAACGTTCTAAATAAATCATAACGAATAGGATTGTAAATAACATAAAATAAAGCCTAATAAATATCTTGGAATCCCGACACTCAAGACAAGCCCAAAACTTCTCTTCTACCCATTCCATTTGGGCGTGTAAGCCACATTATAAAGAGTTTTGCTTGAGGACAAATAAAGAATCAAGTGTGGGGGTATTTGATGTGTGTAAAATGCAACATATAAATTACATCCAATGAGGCATAAAACTAACCCTTTTTTTGTACTAATGTTGGAAAAAGTGTGCTTTTGTCTTCCTTTTGTATTTTCAGGATTAAATGAGCACAAATAAACAAAAGAAGCAGAAATACAACTAAATATAACATAAATACAAGAAGAGGAATAAACGTGGCATGCCCGACCCCTCGACAACATCTTCCCAAGCAAAAAACAAGAGACCAGAAGGCTGAACACGCCCCGTGCCTAGCGGACACGGGGGCGTGTTCAGGTGTCTGCAGAAAGGACAAAAGCATAGAAACTTCTATTTCCCGACACGGGGGCGTGCCCAGCTCAACACGGCCGTGGTCAACGCTAAGATTCGCAGAATCCAAGTAAATCTTGATAGTACAAATACGCTTCTGCGCACGGGGCCATGCCCAGCGGACACGGGGCATGGTCAACTAATGTAGACAAACTGCAATTAATGAAGAAAGAGAAATTGGATGGACACGGGGCCGTGTCCGGGCTTCTGTGCAGGCTATAAATAGGGGTGCTTGGTTCACTTCAAAAGCATCCCTTGACAACCCACCTCTCTCCCACTTCACCCACACTCCACCACCATCACAACACCCAGATCCACCACCATCATCCATCATCCATCATAGAGTGTGTGTAGTAGTCTCGGGATCCAAGATTGATAGTAAGAGTTCTTGACAATCAAAGGCCATGTTTGCCTAAGTCTCTTACATCACTTGGTGAAGAGAAGCATTTAGTGTAATACTTTTGTTTTTTAATCTTTTCGCACTTTTTATTTGGTTTTGTATTAATGACTTTAATAACTAGTTTCTTATGTTGAAGGTGAAACTTCCTTATCATTTGTTCGTGGTGCTTTGCATTATTTTACTGTCTATATAAAATAAAAGATTTACACCATTCATATCTCCACGGTCTATACGGAGATATGTTGGCTACCTGCTCGGGGGTTAAGGGAATGGTTTGGTAATGTTTTTGCCTTGTTCAGTGTATAGATCCTGCAAGGACCTGGGTCAAGCTTACTAGGACCTCCTTCAATACCCACTGGTATTGGATGGCGGGGGTGCGAATGGCTTGATCCCCTCATATGTAAACTACTATTAATACATTAACCCGACTACTTGGGATTGTATCCCGGCTGACTCAAACCACTTAGCCGAGGGTAACATCTCCTTCAAAAGAGGGGCCTACCACATTACGCATTAATAACTTAATTACTTATCTTCCAATAATCCAACCCTTTAGGATTGTATCCTTGCTGACTCAAACTACTGGGTTGAGGGTAACGTCACCTTCAAAAGAGGGGCCTACTACTATAACTAAGATAATCTCTTAAAAAGTCCAAAAGTGCGGAAAACATCAAAGGTTACACTAAAGGCGAGTCGGATCCAAGTGATTCATCTTGTCTATCTGTTTTTATTTTATTTTTATTTTTCAGCAATTTTTAGTTTTTATTTTCATGTTTAAAACCTTTTCGTAAACTTTTGATTTGATTAGACGTTGAGGATAAACCGGTACTAAAAGCTCTTGTGTCCTTGGACGACCTCGGTGTCTTACCAACGCTATACTACGCTCACGATGGGTGCACTTGCCCATATGTGTGTTTAGTGTTAGTAAAATATCGTGTTTTATAAATTTAAAAATTGACTAAAGTGTTAAAAAAGGGCGAAAAATATATATAAAACCTATCACGCACTAAGCAGACATCATCAATTATCGGGTCAAAGTAATAAACCGAAAAGTCAAACGAGTCAGTTTTTACAAAAAATTCATAACTAATAATGTAGAAGCTATAAAATACGTTTTATCACTTTAATAACTTGGTAAATATTATAAGAACATGTTTAGGCATGTTCAACACGACAATTCTGAGTTTAGGCTCGGTTCGTAACCGAAAATTCGCAAAAGTTGACTTTTGCTTTGACTTTCACTTCTGACCCGAATTAGCTTAGTTTAGATATGCCTTAGGGTTCCTTTGTGAGCATATTATATGCTAGTATAACCCTCTGAGGTTATACTACATAGTCCCATAGAAATCTGAGTTATTTGCATGATTCCGTTAATATGCTTAAATTTGACTATTATGCCCTTATATTATAAAAACGAGAATTTTGAAAATGTGAGAGGACAAAAATCTTTATTACTAATATATAAGTATGTCCACAAAATTTGACATCAGTTTCTGGTCTCAAACTAAAGTTATGCAAGATAGCGTAAAATGAAACTTTTTGTTAATTAAATGACATTTTTAGCATAAATCGTGTTTAAACCTAAATTTTGGCACCAAACCCATTACCTACTATTTTGATATTATTTTTAAGGATTTTTGAAATTTTTGGTCAGATTATAAACTGACCATATCATTGAGTTCTAGTATAATTCGATAAATGACGATTATACCCTTTTTATTAATAAAATAAGTTTAACATATGATTTGCATACGAAACCTTTTCCTACTGATGTTATATGTTAAATAAAATATTTTAAACATTAAAGGCTGATCAAAATCTCAGATTTCCATAAACACCTCAAATATCATCAATTATCGACTTTTACGCAAATTATGCGCATAGTATGGTTTAAAACCATAATTAACACATACTTTAATAGTAAGTAAAAGTCTTGAACTCAAACTTCCAAATTTTACCTTAAAAGCATATGTGAAATGACCAAAATGCCCCTACGGTGCATAGTTTGGCCATAAATGGTAAACCTCACATATGTATGATATCCTACTGTTATAACTTTATAAAATAAGTATTGTTACTGAATATTTTAGGCCAGAACCTCAGTTTATGTTTAAACCTCTTTTATAAACTTTAAAAATGACCAAAATACCCTTACGGGACTTAAATTGGTCTTAAATTCATCCGGGGCATAATTGTTGATATCCTACTGATATCACAACATATTTTAAGCATAATAACTTATGGAACTTGTACTTGACTCATCCGGTTACCCGTTATGCATATACGCGTTCGGTACGGTTTATGTAACTAGTTTGCATAAATTAGCCGAAACGGGTCAAACCTTATCATTTTAACTTCCAATTCCAGAATGCATTTAGTTTACCCATATTATACATGTTAGGACCGGTTTGACTCCGATACGATTGCTAAACGAACGTGAAATGTGCGGAATCCATACACGAACGTGACCGAAACACACAAGATGTAATATAATTGTGATTCTATTGATATATCTGAAATGTACAATGAACCTTGAATCACTTGATGACTTTCTCTCTCTAGTTTCTCTCTCTAGAACTAGAGCTCTCCAAAAGTCAAATGTGCAAATGTGTTCTTCAAGCTAAATCTTGATTTAGCTTGAAGCTTATATAGTGTTGAGGTTTAGCTTGAAGCTAAATCATGATTTCCCTTGAACAAGTTCAAGCTAAATCATGATTTCCCTTGAAATGACATGTGACACCTTCAAGCTAAATCATCACTTTCAAGCTATATTATCCTATTACATGATACAAGACGCAGTCAATAGACATAGTGCACTAACAGACTCCCCCTTGGATATTGACGCAGTCTTCAGTGACTATTTTTGCAATATGACACCTTCTTCAGTCTTGATCATTCTGCCTTTTCTTTCGTTCAGATTGTAACATTGTACGCATCCATCATTCTCTTCTTCTAACAGCTTCAGGCTCCCCCTTTCATCAAGCTTCCGTGCTTTGGGATCGACACCTAGCTTTCCGTCTACAAGCTCCTAGCTTTTAGCTTGTCTTCAGACTCCCCCTTAGACTCAGCTCTCGGGATCGTAGTCTGGACTATCTGCAATCACTCATACGTTTATAAGTAACAACATTTTAGACTATCCAGGAATCGTAATCTGGCACTTCCAATCAAATTCTCTAATCCACTTCCCCTATCAACAAACTGTATAGATTTAGCAGTATTAAAGAATCCAACTCCCTCACAGTTAATCATCCAAGTCCAAACTAATGACCTTGGAGATATCACAAACTGTTTTTGAAAATTTTTGATTTTAAATCAAGTTTCAATTTTAATGAACTTGTTTTAATTTCAGAAACACAATCAACATACTTAGATTTTGAAACTTAGCACTCAGACATCAGTTGTCGAAAATAAAGCAGAAATCAAAATCTTTTTGTATTTTCTGAAAATATAAAGCAGTAACGAAATATGTACAAACATATTTACAAACAATATTTTTGTTTTGAGTATGCGTTAGAGGATCATATCAGTTTTTGACAAGTCACAAGTACCGTTGAGCTTAAAATCACATTATGCATTAAACAATTCACTTAGATTGTCGATATACTTGTCCACTTAAATTTTCACACAAAGTTCAACTGATTCAGGATACGAATTAGGTATTTTAAGAACTTAAACCTATTCATGTGTCCCACCTCTTGAATATACTCCCGTATCCAGAATCCCAATAATCAGTCTTACAGGTGAGAATACTACAATGATATCTGTATATAAATTAGGTATGCGAGGGCCAAGGGATCTCAGATCGATACTTCCGTATACGCAGAGAGATATCAGCTTCGACTTTACGGTATGTCCCCTTTAGAGGATCTTTTTGTTTACAACAGCAGCGACTATCAATTTTAATTGTTTCAGCATGCTGAGGGTGTAATGCTGTGTTTCAAGCATTGAAGCAAGTATTAGCCAAGGACTAGGTCAGAACTACCGTTCAGCAGAAGTCCCGGAATAATACCCCAGATATCATAGAGTATAAAGACCTAGTATATCAGATTAAGAGACCTTTCAAACGAGATTTCAGGGGTTACCTATATATCCAAGTAGTGTTCCCCACAAAATAAGTAAGTTTGAATTTAGGTTTATATCCCGAAAGAGTTTACTAAATGTATAAAAACCTACCGACACATCCACGGTGAGATCGTTTAACACATTTAAACTTTCCAATTCTTTAGCATACTGTAACTGTCTACTGATGTACTATCATTTCCTCTTTTTATGCAAAAACTCAATTTTTGAATTTTATCATGTTTTTGACTTTTTCAAATTTTCAAATGTTTTTGTATTTTCTAACAATATTTCTCCCCCTAAAATGCAAAACCATTTTTTTTTAAAAAAAAATTGACAACCAATACTGATAGCTTTGTCTCGCCATCCATTTTCTGCATCTCATGCTCTGTTTTGCAGAAAAAATAACATACCCCCATGATATACAACCCATTGATCTTAACAGTTTGAAAACCGTTTTTCAATCTGATGAAAGTAATCATGTTTGTTCAGCCGTGAGGGTTTCGGCATATTCAATCAACATATAACAAAAATTAAAAACAAACATATTTTTGGTTTTTCAAATTTTTCAGTTTTTAGGGTTTTTGAAATATTGTTTATTTATTTACAGAAAACATATAAACTTCCTGTTTCAACCAACACAGGATCCAGCAACAGCCTCCTTTCCTCGTTGTGCCAGGCTGCTCCAACCTCCATTCTCACAATCTTCAGAATTTTTGAGCACCTGCACATTCAGCTAACTGAATTACTTGAACAATTTAGCCCAGGTCTGTTGAACCTTAGGCATTTCAACACAAAAATTTTCATTCAATGCTGGAAATTCTTTGTCATTTTTCACAAAAACTTTCTCAATTTTAACTTCAACTTTCTCATCTTTAACCAAATCAACATGTTTCTTAACACTCCATGTTTGACCTTTTGGTGTTCCTCGTTTGTAAAAATGTGAATCTTTTTGAACACTTTGATTTTGAACAACAAATTTTGGTTTCCAAAACTCTTGGGGTTTTGTCATATCAACAGTTGTTTTCCAACTTTGAGTTGTTCTGGCTCTGGGTGTGTGAGAATTCCAAGTCTGTCTAGAATCAAACCTGTTCGGGTCTGAATTCCAGTTTTGATTCGAAGCAAACTTGTTTGTATTGTACCTCCAAGTTTGTTTTGATTCAAATCTGGTTGACCTTTGTCTCACATTCTCAGATTTTTGTTTCTCAGCATCAAACTTCTTTTTGTCAACATCCACAGGTTTTGGATTAGGACACTTTCGTGCAAGATGTCCTTTTTGATCACATTTGAAACATGTTCTCATGGACACATCTTTGACTTGTGGTTGTTGCTTTTTCTTTTTAGCAAAGAACTCATCATTAGACTGTCTCATTTTGAGTTCTTTTTCTTTTTCTAAACTGCCTCCTTGAACAAAACTCATTTTTGTCTGAAAATTCGGCGTCTCGTTTTTGTTTTGATGTTGTTTCTTCTTATAACCCAACCCAGCCTTCATGTTCTTCTTTTTGAAACCAGGTTTGTTATACGAACCTCTATGACTCTTACCAACAAACTTTGAAATCTCAGACTTCTCAATCTCAACCATTTTGAAAACTTTGTCAACCTTTTCTGAAATCACATTCTGAATCGGGAATACAACATCTAAGAATAATTTGTCCGATCCAATCATGGTATAAACCAATCCTTTTGAATCATCATTCAAATTTTCCTCGGATTTTGTGTTTTTCAGATAACCATCATAAATATTTCCTTCATCTTCATCCTGTGATTCAGATTTACCTGTATCAACCAACTCTTCTTTCAACACACTTTCAACGACTTTACCTACCACCTCTGAATCATGAGAATCATCAGATTTGGAATAGGTTATGTCAATGTTATCTGGCAATTGATCTACCATGTTGAAAGCTTTTTCGACTTTTTCCTCATCATAAAATGCAAATTTTCCCGGTGGTGGAACTTGATGAAACTCTGAACCAATGCCTTTCTTATTCTGCTCAGACTCACCATCATCCGGTTTTATATTGAAAATTCGTTCAAGCACATATGACGACACATGGTAACTCTTTAACTTGTTGTTATCCTGTTCTAAATCAGCAATCTGTCGCTTTAGCTTAGCAACATCCTCAATATAAGAATTAACAACATCTTGTTTTATAGAATACATTCTTTTAAGTTCTTTGGTTGTTTCAGACATATAATTCATTCTTGATTGAGCATATTTCATTTCATCTTTCACTTTGTCATATGATTCTTTCATAATATCATGTGCTAATTTCATTGAGTCATATTCTTTTTTCATTTCTTGATAAGCAATTTCCTTTTGTTCACATTCATTTGTCATTTTCAAAACATTTTCTTTCAAAACTTCATTTTCTTTCTCTAATTTGTTACATTTTTCTGAAAGTTTTTCATCATTTTCTTTAAAAACTTTTTCTTTTTCTAGCATTTCTTTGCATTTTTCTTTGAAAATATTTTCTATTTTTGTGAACTCAAGATCTCTTGTTCTAAATTGCTCATCTTTTTCAGTACAAGCTCTGCACGGTTCCATGCATTTCTTGCACTGTTCAATAGTTTTCAAAATTTCAGAGTTAGAATTTACCTCAGTGATTTGCACTTCGGTGTTTTCAGCAACCTCTGACTGTTTCAGATCAGCATCATCTTGCTTCTTTTCAACACTTACTTCATCACCAGAATCACCAACTTTCAAATTCTCATTCTTTTCTTCTATTTCTTCTTTCTTCACCTCTTCTTCAATCTGCTGTTCTATAGTAACAGCTTCCTCTTTAACCTCTTCAGCAGCTTTCTTCAGATTGTTCACCATTTCTTCAACATTCTTCTTCATTCTCTCTTCATCCCTTTTTCTCAGACACGATAACATAGCATATCTGATATCCTTTTCATATTGCTTAGCGTATTTGTCATCTTTCAATACTCTTCTATAGTATTCAGCTCTTAACGGGACAGCAAGAAGAACATCATCGAAGATTATGTCTTTCCTGGGAACAACCGGTTCTCCTTCTCTGTTATAGTAACATTCTCTCTTTTTATCCCATCGTTTGCTACCAACAGCCATCTCATACTCCTCTTGCATATCATCCATTCTGTTTAAAACGACGTTTCTTTCTCTGTAAGTCTTCTCACTTAAGATCTCTTCCCGAGTTTTCTCTTTGATCTCAACTTTTTCTTCACTGACTTCAGCAATGTCTTTGTCTTTGTTTTCACCTTGGATCTCAGCAACAAGAGCATAATGTTTACTTAATTCTTCCTGTTTGGCTTTAGCTTTGAACTTTTCATCAACAATGTCATCTATTGGAAGAACCTCACTCCAATCATATCCTTCATCCTCGTAAATTACAGCATAAGCTCTTGATTTTTCTCTCGGCTTATCTTCAATCAACTTTGGTTCTTCTCTGCTTCGATGATAAATCGCCTTTCGATAATAATCATCGTTGAAAGGACGTTCACTTCTTTCACCAACTTCAGAATTAGTGCATTCTCTCTTAAAATGACCCTTTTGTTTGCATTTGAAGCAGGTCACTTTGGATTTGTCGAATCCAAGCTTTGTTGAAGCACCTCCAAGCGATTGTTTCCCGGTAATCTCCATATACCTCTGAGCTCTGCGAATACAACTAGCTAAACACCAACGAATGTCAATGAGCTCCATCTCTTCCGGATCAATCTGGTCGTAGTCTTCTTTTGTCAATTCAGAATTTCCAATTTTTCCAGCTACAAGACCTTCATATGACTCCAAAACAGATGCAAGAAAACTCATTTGCTGCTTCGCTGCATTGATGCTCATTGCAGGAGAATTCTTCAGTTTAAGAGCAATGTTGCACAGAATTTCTTCAGAATCATCAGAATTTGTCTTTGAAGATGAAGATGAATGATATCCAGAATGATGACTTGTTGATGTTGTTTGTGATTCTTTCATCTTTTCACCACTGAATGCTGTTTTTGGTGAACCAACGCCTTTGTCAGAAAGCACACTGCTTTTGTAGTACAAGCCAACGTTCTGTTGATGTGAAGAATCAGTCATCTTGTTTTGCTTTTGTAGCTCCAGATCATGACTTTCAATCTTTTCAAACAAAGCATCAAGAGTAATATTATCATACACAGCATCATTTTTCAAAATAAAAACAAACGTTTGCCACTGATCAGCTCGTGGTAATGCTTCAATCACTTTGTCTATCAATTCCTCTCTTGTTTTGTTTATCTCTAATCTTTCCAATTCAATTTTAAGATGACAGAATCTCTCAATCATTTGCCTCACCGACTCTCCTTTTATGTTATCAAACAGATCAAATTCTTTCTTTAATAAAGCGATTTTGTTCTTTTTAATCTGTTTACCCCCTTCAGCTTTAACGCGTAAAGCTTCCCAGACAGACTTAGATGACCCGTCATGAGTTAGTAAAGCAAAAATATCGTTTCTGATTGCGGACTGGATCAATGCTATCATTCTCTGTTCAGCTCCAAATTCAGCTTTATCTTCTCTAGTAAACTTCTTGAATACAAGATCTTCGCCTTTTTCGTCTTTTGGTTTCTCATACCCATACTCCAGGCAAAACCAACTTTCATGAGCATACGCCTTTGCCCAGTTGATAAAGCGTTCCTTCCACCATGTATAATCATCAATACTATCAAGAGTTGGTGGCTTTGAGTGAGTTCCGTAGAAGTTATCATGCTTGATATTTTCATTTAGCGCCTTTGTGATAGTTTTCGGTGTAACATTTGTAACCTCAGATGATTCGGTTGCGAACGCGTTGTAAAACGTGTTGAAGAATTCCTCAGCCATTATTAAAACCTGTCAAACAATCAAACAAACCCAATCAGTACAATCAAATATCTAATAAACTGAAAATAGACTGACACTCGGTTGTCGTGAAATGTTCTCGACACGAAATTTCACTTTTCAAGCAAAAAATCGAACTCAAACGAAATCCCAAGATGAATTGAAATCAGACTTCAAGCGAAATCTTTTGACCAGCAACTTCAAGCGAAAACAATCAGTTAACAACTTTCAAGCGAAATCAAGTGTTAACTGTTCAAGCGAAATCAAACTATATTCTGTTGAAGCGAAATCACACTCTATGTCTTGAAGCGAAATCAGATAATAAGTCTTGAAGCGAAATCAACTTTTCTGACTTGAAGCGAAATCAAACAGTTTATCTTGAAGCGAAATTAACTAGTCTGACTTGAAGCGAAATCAAACAGTTTCTGTTGAAGCGAAATCTTGCTGAAATAAGGATTTTCAAGCGAACTTCACTATTTCGCTTCAAACATTCAATGTCTTCAAGCGAAATCAAGACCAAAACAGCAGGTTCAAGCGAAATAGTGCTGTATGTTACGAACTCAGACACAAAAATTCAGATTTCTCCTAAACGACACCGAATTTGAGTCTGAAACTTTGTAGGATTGTTTATCAACTATTTTCGCACATCATACTAAAAATTCATCCAATTCGGACCATGAAATCCCATTCAATTTGTCGAAAATCCATCAAAAACGTGAAAAAGTAGTAGAATATGAAGAAATTGGTGAAATTCAGATCTGATTCTGCTGAATTCAAGTACGAAACAATGTGTTTGATCAAGCAATCGAACTCCTTGCTCTGATACCACTTGTTAGGACCGGTTTGACTCCGATACGATTGCTAAACGAACGTGAAATGTGCGGAATCCATACACGAACGTGACCGAAACACACAAGATGTAATATAATTGTGATTCTATTGATATATCTGAAATGTACAATGAACCTTGAATCACTTGATGACTTTCTCTCTCTAGTTTCTCTCTCTAGAACTAGAGCTCTCCAAAAGTCAAATGTGCAAATGTGTTCTTCAAGCTAAATCTTGATTTAGCTTGAAGCTTATATAGTGTTGAGGTTTAGCTTGAAGCTAAATCATGATTTCCCTTGAACAAGTTCAAGCTAAATCATGATTTCCCTTGAAATGACATGTGACACCTTCAAGCTAAATCATCACTTTCAAGCTATATTATCCTATTACATGATACAAGACGCAGTCAATAGACATAGTGCACTAACAATACAAGTCTTCATACTTGTTGGGTCTAAATTACATTTTATTCTGGTCATCGCTTAATCTAGCGTATCATACCGTTTCTAATACTTTAAGTTAGCCGGTCTAGGTCTATGACCTAAATAAGACCCGTTAACATTCTAAATTGGTTATATATATTACCATCATTCCAGACTAGAGCCTCCCGGTAAAAGCTATCTGCATTTAATTAGATTGGATACGGCTGAGTTATATAAATCTTGCTGTAAATCGAGAAGTAGCTCAGGTAAATACTTTTCACTTATTTTCCCTTATACAGGCTTGGGATACGGTAAATTATTACCGCTTGGTCGGGTGTAGAAACCTTTTTAATCGGATATGATTAAATTGTATAATCCCGTTTTAATCAGTATTGCTTGATAACATATAACATTGGGGGTTAACGACCGTGTCCTGGATATCCTTGGCTCGTTTAAAAAGCGTAAATGGCCACGACTTAATCACGGGGTGTAGGCATACACCTGTCAGTTACGTATGTAAAAGATATACTCATTTGCTGGGGATAACCCGCCGTGAGTTTATATTCGTGGTGTGTTGTTTAATCTTGTTCGGTTTATTTATACCGGCCCTAAATGTTGGACAAACATGTAAATCTCATACAAGATTGTTATTAATATAATTGTCCCAAGTTATAAAGAATATTTGTGCCTTGTGCATTTAAATAAATTTTCATAAAATATTTTCGTGCCTTGTGCACCTAAACCAATTTTCATAAACATTTTCAAATGTGTCAGTTAATTGTATTTACCAGTGTAAACTGACGTATTTTCAAAAGACTAAGTGACAGGTACTACACGCAAATAGGCTGGGAGCTGCTTGGTGTCAATAAAGGATCTTGCAAATCCTTTGGATGCCCTAAAGTCTGCTAAACTTCATTTTGTACATTTTATATAGATCCGCCTGTGGATTTAATATTACAAACTCATCTATAACTATAATTTCGGTATTTTCAGAAATTTGGGTTTTGTAATAATATTTTATATTCCAAGACTTCCGCTGTGCTATTCTGTGTATGTTTGACTATGACGATATCAATCTTACGTCACGATACTCTCCTCCGAGCCCACCGGGCTGAGCTGTAAATATCGGGGTGTGACAGTTGTGCATCTCGTCGAGGAGGCCTATTCTAAAAAGCACAAGGAAACATGAGAAACGAGTGGGATCGTCAATTGGATAAACAAAAGATGTATTGAAAACATCGACAAAACATAAGGAAGGCGATCATTCGTTTGTTACCTCGAACACACAATGACTAATCAAAGTAAATGGGTCAATATAATGTATCGCGAAAACATGCTTTAGCCTATAAGTGGACACTCACCCCAAGAGTTCCCAGGTAAGAGTGAGTGGTCCGATTATGTGGATTTGTACGAACACTCTAGCCTTAGATAGAAAACTCAGGATACAGGCATCCACCCTTCCAGATTGCACGTGTTCACATTATCTAGACCCAAACTTTGACGAGATTTTGAAAATTTTGAAGGTACAAAACCTTATAATAAATCATCTATGAAGAGATGATTGGTTTTCAAATCGAATTTGTTATTGTGTTCTTACTGTGGTTATCACCTAAAGATAGGTGACGGTATTGTTTTACAAATTCTAAACGCAAGAAACTCGCGTTAGGGTCCTAGAAAAGGTTATAGTCTAGGTCAAAGCATTCCTAATAACTTAATTCCCTATAACCTTGAGCTCTGATACCAACTCTTCTGTCACACCCCGACCGCGTAAAACAACAAATCGCGGCGGAAACGTCGGGGAGTGGAGTGACAGAATTATTGTTTCATAACACATGGATCAAAAAGTTTCGTTTTATTGAATTATTAAATATTTACATTGTCTTAAAGCTAAAATAAACAAGTTCACATATCGACTATCTTCGTTATTAAGTCACTAAGGCCTCGTCCGGTCCTAAGTGAGCATGCATCCTAATCACATTCAACATCATTCAACACCACCTGAAACATATGTGAAAATAAAGTCAGCAAAGAAATGCCGGCGAGCACATAGGTTTTGTGAGAGTCGGATTCATGGCTCGTTTTACATGTTGGAACACCTTGTTTGACTTCAAGAGTCGATAATTGAAAACCTTGTTTTGAAAAGTGTTTAGCATTGCAATATGATTAACCAACTCAAAACAAGTTGGTTATAGTTTATAAAATCCCGTTGCCATGAATCTTAACCCAAAACTTTTGTTTAAGCAAACCAAATTGTAAGTCGTTCTCGTAATAAAACTCGTATGGTTTATATCGTATAGTAAACATCATTGCGTGACATCGTTTAAAATCGTTCGTCCAAGTGAACTGAATATCGCCACGGTATATAATACGATAAAAGCACTTATATATAAGAAGTACCAGCGGCGTATCTACCATGCTTTTATCACATTATACCCGTCCCGTTATTTAATCACATACCAAAACCAATCGTTCGTTCAATTCGTTTAACTTGTTCAATTCGTTCAAATCATTCAATCGTTCAAAATCGTTCTCGTTTTAATTGTGAAAACTACTTTTGGTCATCTCGCTGAATACATTCTGTAACAGCCCAGCGTAACCGCACCATGATATTGTCCGCTTTGGCAGCCAGCACGCTCTCAGCGTCCGCCCCTCACAGCTTTAAAACGCGTCATGATGGTGAAGGTATCAAGCCCCTTATAAGGAAGCCTTCGTTCCCCTTCACAACCGATATGGGATATCACAATCCACCCCCCCTTAAGGGGTCCAGCGTCCTCGCGGGACCTGGCACCACCGGTCCGGCCCTGGCTCTGATACCATCTGTAACAGCCCAGGGTAACCGCACCATGATATTGTCCGCTTTGGCAGCCAGCACGCTCTCAGCGTCCGCCTCTCACGGCTTTAAAATGCGTCATGATGGTGAAGGTATCAAGCCCCTTATAAGGAAGCCTTCGTTCCCCTTCACAACCGATGTGGGATATCACAATATTGGTATCAGAGCCATTTGTTATAGTGAACTTGGTTTTAAAAAGGGAAAAGCTTTTTGACAAAACCAGACTATAACATGTACAGTGCTCAACGACCCACAACGACGCTTCGCTCCACGTGCAAGGCTCAACACTATAGGTGATATGATTTATGTTTATATTGCCTACTTGTTAGTTACATAGTACATTGTTCATGGTATGCTTTCGTTAACGTAGCAACTATTGTTAGACACTCATTGTGTGCTTACTCTCTTCTGTCACTCCACACTTACGCATTGTCACGACACTTTTCTCACCCATGCTCTCTTTATTGTGAAGATCATGAGCGGACAATATCATGGTGCGGTTACGCTGGGCTGTTACACATGGTATCAGAGCCAGGGCCGGACCGGTGGTGCCAGGTCCTGCGAGGACGCTGGACCCCTTAAGGGGGGTGGATTGTGACATCCCACATCGGTTGTGAAGGGGAACAAAGGCTTCCTTATAAGGGGCTGGATACCTTCACTTTCATGACGCGTTTTGAAAACCGTGAGGGGCGGACGCCGGGGGCGTACTGGCCGCCAAAGCGGACAATATCATGGTGCGGTTACGCTGGGCTGTTACATCGTTCAACTCGTATTAACAAACTACCAAACGGTAACTTAACAATCATCAGGTTTAGTCGTTACCCACATATCCCCACACATAACCATGGTGATAGTTTGATAACGGGATTTGCCAGATCCTATGGTACCATAACATACCACTGGTCGGCTCGGCCAAAGCTAATGAATGTCATTCGTTATGTAAATACGTCCCAACAAGTTAGTTCACATTATCGAAATCATTATGTTTAATATAAACCATAGTATTCGTTTTTGAAATCACCGTTGAAAGCATCGAAATCGTTTAACACATATGAATCACCCCAAAACAATTGAAAACAGTAAAATAGGGGAACTATGTACTCACATTGAATTGCAAAGTATCCTCGATCTAATGAACTTAACAAAGCTCGGGTAAACCAAGGAAATCAAGTAGTACCTAGTAATCGGATCGCTAAGTTAATAAATCGGCACCTAAATCGGAAGATCGGGTAGAATGAGGTCTCGTAAACCAAATGAGTATTGGAACTAATGTGATATGGTTTAACAAATCCTACATTCTAAATCGGAACCTATCCTAAGTGCTTACGACCCGTTATGACCCATTAAGGTAGCTTATGCTACTTAACGCGTCGTTCGCGCGAAAGCGCGTTCGAGACGCCTAACTAGTCCTATGACAAGTATTATATGCCCTAACATGTTTAAATATGTTGCATTATCAGTTTAAGTGACAAAATTTAAGTTACATATGCTTAAATTCAAATTATGCATGAAAAGGGCATTTTGGTCATTTTCCTAAGGCATATAAACTACCTATCATACAACTAATTAAACTAAGTGACCATAAGGTATAACCTCTGAAGGTTATTCCCTATACAACTATGGTCACTAAATGTGCT
This sequence comes from Helianthus tuberosus, assembly GCA_030545235.1. Lineage (NCBI taxonomy): Eukaryota > Viridiplantae > Streptophyta > Magnoliopsida > Asterales > Asteraceae > Helianthus > Helianthus tuberosus. The sequence goes on from CM060424.1 coordinate 183,669,071, forward strand.
TGGTCGGATCCTAATGATCGACCAAACGGGTCGGGTTCGAAAGTATAAGCGGTTGTCAAGACCGCTTGACTTACGACCCTAAACAAGCACTAGACTAAAAGTGACGAGGTAAACATGTTAAAACATGTTTAACTAAGTTAGAAAACATGTTTGATATCAAAACAAAGTGTTTTGATACCCTAAAATAGTTTCATCGCAAAATGCGCATAATCGGCATTTTGACCGAAACTTTGACTCGTCACTTCGACTAATAAACGTGGTAATCAGTAGGTATAATCACAAGGGACTATAACTATCGTGATTACGTTCACGTTGCAAAGTTCGATTGAACTTTGACTTGACCAATTTATGGTCAAAGCAGAAAGTCAAACACTGTTTGACTTTCATGCTTGAAAAGCATAAACAAGCATGAAAAAGGTTTACAAAAGGTCCAAGCTAGGAAGAATTGAACTAAAAATACTCAGGTATGAAGCCTTCAACAATGTGAGAGCTTCAACTTAGAGTAAATCAGATCAATGTGCAAGGAACAATGGCAAAAAGCCAAGCTATTTATAGGAAATCTTGAGTTTCTAGGATGATTACATGTGGTTTTGCAAGAATCAAAGCATGATCTTGGCCATACACATGTGGCCCATAGTTTCTAATACAAGGGGAGCACAAAAACAAGCAAATGGTATGCCAAATCAGGGATTAAAACTAGTGGAAACAGGCTGCTGTGCCAGATTCATTGTTTCTATCTGCACCTTCTGTCGCGCCCCACGTAGACTGAGGCATCAGTCTTCGCGCCCCGCGAGTTAAGTTTTATAGAATGTCAATTTTAGTCTCTAAAAGCAATAAACTTGGTTTTGATGCTTTTAAGCCCCGTTAACCCCATTTCAAGGCTATACAATGAAGTTAAAGCATAGGGAACATAAAATATGCTTGAAAACATTTCGGATGTCAGTTCATTTGGTCGTACGGTTGCGTTATTCGGTTTATTACGATGAAAACTCGAACGGACGCGAAAACGATCCAAATTACACGACGAATGGTATTTTTGCATTCCAATCACTAAAATAAAATATTTTAATGATTACAAAATTTTTTGGATGTCCGGATATGTTCAGAACGTAAGACATGCGCGTAAATGCAAACTTATGCACTTTTTGACGCTTTTAGTCCCTGTTAATCAAATAAGCAGTTTTTCGCATACCGAACCCCTCAAATCCTATTTCTAAGCTATGTAAAGGATGTTTCGGGTATGTTTAGCTTATGATCAAGTCCCGGAATGTTCGTTACTGTACAAATCGGCATACTTTCGTAGTTTGTCGCAAATAGTCACTGTGATCGAATAAACTTGTTTTCGACACACCAAACCCTCCAAAACTTATTTCTAAGTTATGTTTAGGTTAATTAAGGTATGTTAAGCCTATATCACTATTTCGGAGTGTTTGTCGCGTTAAACTGGTTACGTTCACGCATCAGTTTGCGTATAACTTTCTAGAAAGCGATTTAAAGCTTAAAATCGAACTAGAATCAAATCGTAAAATCATCAAACACAAATACACATAAATTAACACCAAAACACATAGTTTTATTGATAATTGATATTGTTTTACATCGTACATCGTTCACAGAGCACAGTTGTCAAAGCTGATGTGGTGCTCGAGGTGGTGGGAGCGGTATCGCTGGTAACTCCTCTCTCTCTCTCTCGTCTATCCTGTGCCTCCCGAACCAACCAACCTATCAAATCGTTGAGCCTGTCAAGCTCGGCTTGTATCTCCGAATGTACTGTAGTTCCTGGGGCATGACCTGGAATAACGTGACGTGGAAACTGAGGCGCCCCGGGAGGTGGCGGTGGCTGTGGCTTCGCTGCACCATCTAAATTCACCGGAGGGTCCGGCAAGGGCACTGCAGCAGGATCTGGCGGAGGATAGACTAGCTCGAACTGCTCTAGTAGGGGCTCCCCTCTCCATATGCCCCCTTCGCGATTTTTAAACCGCGGGCTAACGACGAACCTCTTGATCAGTCCCATCCCTCACAGCGACGGAAAACCCATCCGCGTCGGCATGACGGGCGGCGTCTGTAAATGTGGGTCCTGCTCCGGTACGAGGCCCAATGAACGGGCAATGACGGTCACGTACGCGCCGCCATACAAAAATCCGCGCTCCTGCCAGTGATGGGCGGAGGCGTAGTACTGGGCTAGACCGTGTGCTAGTGCGCACGGCCTCCTGTATAACAAACAATAAAAGAAAAAAAAGATATGTGCTCGTACACCACTCACGGCTATAGCCCCGCCCTACAATAGAAGTAGCGAGCATATTGTGCATATACCTGCAGATAGTGTTAGCGAAATAAAGAAACAGAAATTAATAAACAATACACATAATTACGATAAATGCTTTAATAAACGTACGTACCTGTACAATGGGTCATTAATAAATGAAACCCTCCCCTTCGACTTGTCGTGCTCCCAAGTATTTGCCCCCGCAATCACCTGCCAAAACCCTAAAAGAGTGGGTCTATCAACCACCACTAGCCCCCCTGTGTAAACGTCAGTCTCGATCTCCTCCTGCCTGTATAAACCGCAATGCACCGCAAACTGTGCTAGCGTCATCGAACGCAAAACGCCAGCAAGCCTGAAAGAAACCTCAGGCGGAGGGGGAGGAGCATCTGGCTGCGCAGGCGGCTGTGCGGCCCCAGGAGGGTGAGATGTGAATGACGAAAGGAACTCGACCAGCAGCTCCCTGTAGCTCGGCGTGTGCGCCAACTCAAAAAGACGATGCAACGGCGAATCGACAGGTATAAACCGACGCACTCTAGCCGTCTCACTAATCTCATCTATCGCATCCTAGTCAATCACTGCATGCGCTTCAATGTGCATCCTCCTAGGCTTCTGGCAATGACGGGCGGCGAGGGTGCCGTCGGGAAACTCTAGATACGGGTGACCGTGCAGCGGATCCGGAGGCGGTGGCCGCGTCCGTCACGGACCCCGCGGCACCGACTGATCCCCCTTGCGGTGCCCCATCAATATCAATCTGAATCTCATCGTCCTCCATAATCAATTTGTAAATAAATACAGTATACGTATAAAAACAATAATAAATAAATAAATAAAAAATAATAATAATAACAATAATAATAATAACAACAACAATAATAATAATATTAAAATAATAATAATAATAATAATAAAATTGTTAAAATAATAATATTAATAATAACAATAATAATAACAATAATAATAAGAATAACAATAATAATAACAATAATAATAATAACATTAATAAATAATAATAATAATAACAATAATAATAATAATAAAAATATTAAATTGTTTTAATCAATTCTAATTATAAAAATTTTGACCATCCATAGACGACCCGTCTAGGTCAATACGAGGCGTATATTTGTATTTTTTTTGTAATTATAAAAAAATGATAAAAATGTGAGCAACAATCTTATTAAATTGTTTTAATAAATTCTAATTTATAAAAAAATGATTGAAATTTTTATAAAAATCTTATTAACTTGTTTTATGCAATTGTAATTATAAAAAAAATAATAGAAATTAAAACAAAAAATCTTATTAATTACAATAAGAATAATTATCGATACAAAAAATACTATTAATTACAAAAATCATTCTTCCGTATCACTGTCGATGTAATTAAGAATGGGGTTTGATCTTGGTGGCGGATTCATTATCGATGTATACCATTCTAGACGTGGCAAGTACATATCTTCCCATTGTTCCGTATGGGGTCTTCGGTGGTTCAACCATAGCTCGTGTGTTGGTGGCATTGGATAATCCCCTTCCAGCTTAACATGTATGAAATGGTTCTCGTTAACATGTGCAAGCATTATGGATAGTGGTTGTTGATTAGCCGGAGGACTTAGTATCGGGAAGAAAGTGGAACTCGCACCCATGCTTAACAGGTGCACCCCGATACCGTAGGTTTGTGCAATAAGAAGTCCTGCTAAGGGGAAGTCCATCCAGTGATCCGGGGGACAACCAGACACTGAATCCCAAATTAGGCCCTGACGATGCGTGTAAAAATATCCTTCATCCCATGCTTCAAATATTGGGAACCAGATCGATTCGTTCTGATCCATTTCTTGGACAAGGTCCCTTCGAATGAGCCCCCATGAACTCTGATCCATACCTAAGCCCACAACCACAGACCAAAACCCACAATGACCATCCGGCATCACATCTCGTATGCACGAGATGTGCGGGTGAAACACTGGCGGAATGGCAGACTTAAACTGTTTGATGATTCCCACGTTCTCGTCCCCAATTATTAAAGGAAAACCGTGATCATCTCATGTCTCTTTCTTCTTAGAACTCTTTCAACGGCTTAGGCTCGCTTTGGGTTTTTGGGACCTTATAACCGACTGTTGAGAGGCCTGTGACGGAACGTACGAGCTGTGGCAAGGGTTATCGTAGTTACTTTGTCGGGAACCTTCAAAGCACGTGTTTGCATCACCGAAGGACCTTATCCTCAATTCTTCATCTATACGAGAGGCCTCGTCCAACCTTTGTTGTTGGTCGGCCACGAGTATTTTGTTGGACAACTGGTGGTTTCTTGGTAGATTTCTTTGGAGTCAACACCGCTTTAATCTTTGACATCAGGCTTTTTTGCTGAGCTGGGGGGTGCGACTCTAATTGTTGTCTAACAATATTTAGCTCTTCGACCACATCAACGTCATCGTCTATCAATTTATAACTTTGGAAGTTAAGCTTCCGCCAGAAGACGTCTATGTCTTCGAGTTGAATCGGACGCTCTGCACGGTTAAAAACAACATTGTTTAAGTCACATGATTAATGGAAATATATCACACAAGTGTTGTACGTTTAACCATTATTACCTGCACGCATGTACTTTTCTAGCCTACAAGCACATGGCAACCCACAACTGTACCACATTTGGCAACCACATGATGAATGATAGTGCTCCAAGACATCTAGCTTCCTAAGTGCCTATCCACTCAACAAGTCAAGGGCTGTATGGGATACTTTTCCAAGTAGGTGTTGAAACAGCGGGTGTCTTTGGTGGTTCATTCTTTTTTCGATGCAGTCTCCAAAACTCTTCCTTATTTCACCGAACTGTGTCTCAACTATATCCCGGACATAACCAACTACACGGTCCAGCGAGCTCCTATCTAGGACGTATCTCTTTAAGTTGGCGTGTTGGCTCTCAACTCTGTTTGTGGTACGATTACCAAAGTTGCGCCTCTTATCAGTCCACGTAAAGATGAACATCTCCTTATAGTCTTTTAGCCAGTTATCATACACGTAATTGAAGACCCCTAAAAAGTAAAAATAATTTATTAAAATGTACATAGGTGAGTCGTATGTTATTAAAAAAACTTACTAGAACGTTTGCACTCCACAAATCGCTTTTGCATGTTGCGCAAGTGGTACTCGTAGATGGGTATGGATGGAGACTCAATCAATGACCCCCAGAATGACAAAAATTTGTCTCAGTCTTCTTCTGTGAAGGCACTCTTGCAGTGCTTCATAATATTCTGTTGTATGTGTCACCTGTAAAGAAGCCTGGAGGCGTCTGGAAATACTTTAGCACACGTGCCCATAATCTCTATCCTTTATAATCACACGTGGCTCCATACATTCATCCAACATTGACTTGATCCTCTCAAGCACCCACACAAAGTTATCACCCCGTTCTTTACTGACAACGGTATGCTCGATACAAAACGAATGGTTGGTAGGCGTCATACCAACAATCTGGACAAATGGCATATTGTATAAGTTTGTCTTGTACGTCGCATCGATCAGCAAGATGTGGGGGAATGCACGCCACATGTCTCTCGAGTACCGATGAAGAAATAAGATCTCTGTTACGACCTCTGTTCCGAGTTCCTCCCGTGTCTCGTAAATAAAGTCGTTGTTTATCAGCACGGTTTCTAGTGACTGCATGGGAATCAATCCGTGTCTTTCTTCGGCTCTAATCTTCACCACATCGTTTTGAACGTCTTTCTGAACATGAAAGCTGTCGGGGTCCTGCTTCCTTATCGTTTGAAAAATTTTGCGCGGCTCCATGTTTTGAGCTGTTAGCTGCTCGATCAGTTTCTTTTCGCTTGGAGTAAACCTTCGCACAAATGCGTGGGCCGACAGGTCCTTACAAAGTTCGTGGTTATGTTCAATTTTTCCCTCTTTTATCTCCCAGGTTTCATACGGGTGGTCTCGCACAGCCAGCAGGTAAAACGGGCATCCGGTTTTTTTGCTTCCGACTTTTCTAAGTGTTGCTGTAGTGTGGTGCTCACCACCACGGTCACATTCAAGCCATACCCTCCCGGTTCTTCCCCCGATTTTCTTTGATCGACGGGTGACAATAACGAAACCATCCGCGTTTGCTATTTCTTCTATCTGTTTCTTTAGTTTATCTAAAGAGTTGAAAACCTGTAACATCAACAATAATTACAATATTAATAACAATAAAAATAATAATAATAATAATATAAAATTGATACCTGCTTTTTTAAGTACGGATTGTCCAGGATGTGGGTGCCTCACCACCATATCCTCCAACGTCCGGATTGTTTTGATGAACGTAAGGACCGCCCGGGGAAATGAATTGCTGATGACCACCGTCTCCTCCGTATCCACTGTAGCCACCATATCCACTGTCTCCTCCGTATCCACCGTCTCCTCCGTATCCACCGTCTCCTCCGTAAGAATATTCACACCCGTATCCATAATCCGGATACCCTTGTTGCGTCGGATAACTTGGTTGACCAGCATGGTATGAGTCATCTACAGGGGATGTTTCATCAACAGGGGGATGCGTGTTCAAATCTAGAAACAGTCTGTTGTGTTTTCCTTCTATACTAGACACAACTTCCTCTTGCTCGTTAGAATCGGGAACGCTAGACTCCTCCAAAAAACGGTATCATCATTAGTAAATAATAAACTAAAACAACAAGTAATTAAAACAGTTAAGCTAATAACTGTTACCGAAACGCTTTCGGGCACCCAGTTGTCGCTTGAATACTGCCCAAAGACATAGTTGCCGTCCCAATATGATGACATTTCAACACTTCGGGATGATAAGAACACGAATGCAAACAACAAGAGTTTGTTTCGAAGAGAATGAATGCTCGGGTGGACCAACAATGCACTGCATGTTGCACTTTATATGAAACTAGTATTTAGAACCCGCGCTTTGCGGCGAGTCTATTAAACCGAACCAAAAGTAGACGTAAAAACGATGAATCACGTACGCGCGTTGTAGCGTATTAACTTGCAAAAATTATACTAAAACGTAAAACATATAAAAGAAATAACTACGTCGACTTAGGACTCCCCGCATTGCGACAGAGTCGTTAAACCGCAAAACAAAAAAAACGTAAAACTTTGAACGACATACACATGTGACAAGGTGTTAACTCGCAAAATTTAGATCGAATCGTATTGGGGTAAAAAAGAAAAAATATATTTTAGATCGAAACATAATACAAAACGTAAAATGACAAAGTTGTAAATGAAAAAAAAAACTATATGAGTGAAAAGTGTGAAAAGGTTGAATTGTAACTATTACTAACAAACCAAAGTTGGTAAAAGTAAAAATACATAAACCAATGGCAATGAACCAATAACCAAAAGGAAAAATGAATTATGCTTGAATTGATTGTACCCAAAGACATATTAAGTTGTACATAATTGAATAGTAGATTTATCTCACAATATCTTTTTGTGAATTAATAGAGGGGAAATATAGACGCCTCGTATAGCCCTGCACGCCCCATATTGCTTTATGTCATATGCCAAACACATAGTCACATCAGTCTCTAAGACGCCTCGTATAGGGCTATACGAGGCATCTTAGTACCCTCGTATTGCTCCCTCGTACCGGCCTAGACGCCCCGTCTGATGTGACTGATGTGACGTTGCACGAGGTTCAGTGGTTGGTCGGATAAAGTAACCCTAGACGCCTCGTATAAGCCTATACAAGGCGTCTAGAAGGGTGTGGAAATAGGGAGTTGGGTGTGTGAATATGTAGACCCTTCTTTTATCCTAAACTTTCTTAATAAAATTGTAGTTTGCTTGTGTGTAGCTATTATTTCTTTTGTTTTTACCACAAAACACAGAATCAACGATTTTACTTGTATATCTAAAAAACAAATTCTAGAAGGATGTTTTTTAGTCACATTACTTTGCATATATCCCATTTTCGGGACATCTACGAGGCGTCTAGAAGGGTGTGGAAATAGAGAGTTGGGTGTGTGAATATGTAGACCCTTCTTTTATCCTAAACTTTCTTAATAAAATTGTAGTTTGCTTGTGTGTAGCTATTATTTCTTTTGTTTTTACCACAAAACACAGAATCAACGATTTTACTTGTATATCTAAAAAACAAATTCTAGAAGGATGTTTTTTAGTCACATTACTTTGCATATATCCCATTTTCGGGACATCTGTCACGTATTATAAGAACAAACAAAATTAGTGGAATTAATGTTCTTTTTGGATAATTTATTCGAGCTTTGTAACTTTTGTATTTATGGACAAGGTTTCAAATGTACTGCTTGCTTGATTTTAAAAGTTCGATGTCTCTACATGGCCAAAAAAAAGGCAAGCATTCATTCACATACTTGGATATAATGATTTAGTTATTTATATTAAATGTAACAACATTTTATTAATTTATTAACTAATATCATTAACTTTTGTAAGTAGTTTTGGCTCTAAAGTAAATTTGTTTTTCATGTTTAACGCATACATAAAATTTTTTTATGTCCACATGCTGATCAAATATAACGTATCTGGTAGATTTTTTTATGGTCTTGGTAAATATGCTATGTTCTTAATACTGGTTCAAATAAAGAACCAAACAATTCTGATTTTCCGATTTGTTAATTTTAATGAATCATAACCTAAAATAAAATATATGTCGATCTCATTCAATGCAAATCGTTTATGACTTAAATCTTAATGCAAGTTTAGCGATGATGGTTGATATTTTTTCTTTTTCTGAATGGGAAAGACGAATTATAGAAAACCCACATTCTGAACGGAAAATTAATTTTATGTTTATAAAAGACTCTAAAAAGTAGAAGTGAGACTGTGAGAGTAGCTACCAATAGTAGGAGGATCGAGTAGTAGAAGTAGCATGGGTAGTAACAAACTTACAATACTAGTATGAACGGTAGCTGGTTCACAATAGATATTGTAGAATAATGGAATTCTCAAGTTGCCTCATTCAATTACAAACCAAGGTACATAAAGATACATCGAGATCTCCTATTTTTGGAGAATAATTACAATATGAAAATACAATATTAACACAATCAATACTATAAAATACGGGCTCTATTACACCCCCGCAGTCGAAGTGGGAGGTGAACGGATGCTTAGACTGCATCGAAAATCATCAAAAAGGATCCGAGGTAGCCCTTAGTGAGAATATCCGCAACTTGAAATCTGGACGGAACGTGAAGAATGCGAACCAGACCTTTCTGAACATGCTCCCGAACAAAATGGATGTCCAGCTCAATGTGCTTGGTACGTTGATGTTGAACCGGGTTTCCCGAAAGGTAGATAGCACTGACATTGTCGCAGTACACAAGAGACGCTTTAGCCAACGGGCGATGAAGTTCCAGCAGAAGATTGCGAAGCCAGCAGATCTCCGCAACAACATTAGCAACCCCGCGATACTCGGCTTCAGCACTGGAACGGGCAATGGTAGACTGACGTTTAGAAGACCAGGAGACCAAGTTGTCACCGAGATATACGCAGTAACCAGACGTAGAGTGACGGGTATCAGGGCAACCGGCCCAATCAGCATCCGTATATGCACGGATGGATATAGAAGAAGAAGAGCTGAGATGAAGACCATATTCAGAAGTGCCTTGAATGTAACGAAGAATGCGTTTCAGAGCGTTCCAGTGAGCAAGGCAGGGAGCGTGCATGTGCATACAAATTTGTTGTACCGCATAAGTGATATCTAGCCTGGTGAAGGTAAGATATTGCAAGGCACCAGCCAAACTACGATAAATAGTGGGGTCATCAAACAACGGACCCGGTTCACTACTCAGCTTGGTTTGTGTGTCAACGGGAGTGACGGCGGGTTTGCAAGAATCCATGCCCGCACGATGGATAATGTCCTTGGCATATGCCTGTTGAGATAAGAAAAGAGTATTGCCAGTGCGAGTGACAGAAACACCCAGAAAATATGTAAGGGGACCCAAATCTTTCATGGCAAATTCCCCTGCGAGGACAGACATGAGCCGTTGTCTTAGAGAGTCAGTCGATGTAGTAAGGATGATATCATCGACATAGATAAGAAGGTAGGCGATGTCACGGCCATGATGATAGATAAATAAAGAATTGTCCGTCTTGCACTGAGAGAAACCTTGTTGGAGGACAAAATCAGTGAACCGTTGATACCAAGCGCGAGGAGCCTGTTTTAGACCATAGAGAGACTTTTTTCAAGCGACACACATGATCGGGATAATCACGGTGTCGAAAACTCATTGGTTGGTGCATAAAAACTGTCTCATGTAACTGACCATGTAGAAAGGCATTAGTCACATCCAACTGATGAATAGGCCAAGACTGAGAAAGAGCCAAAGTTAGAACAGTCCGTATAGTAGTGGGTTTGACCACTAGACTGAAAGTCTCACCACAATCGACACCAACCTGTTAACTACGACCATCACATACCAACCTAGCTTTATACCGTTCCAGTGTGCCATCAGACCGAAACTTGTGTTTGAATAACCACATACAACGGATTATATTCATGTCAGGACGACGAGGAACCAACTCCCAAGTCTCATTTTTAATCAGTGCACTAAACTCAGTTGTTGTAATGGCGTTAAACCATTCCGGTGTGGACAAGGCAATCTGTGGTGATTTGGGAATGGGAGCAATGGTGGTGGTGTTAAGATTGAAAAATTGTTTCGGTTTGAGGATGCCATCCATGGCTCGAGTGCGCATGGTGCGAGATGGATGGGTGGGGACGGTATGATTGGGCTGAGATATGGTAGTAGGAGTAATCGGAGGGGCCTGTTGGGCCTGGTTAACGGACTGGTTTGGAAGGTCGGTATAAGCAGTGGGAGTGGGTGGATTAGGGGGTGGGTCGGTAGTCGTTTGTGGGGAGAGTGGGGAACCGGTTGGGCCAGAAGTGGCATTTGGGCCGGTGAAGGGTGGGGAACCGGTTGGGCCAGAAGTGGCATTTGGGCCAGTGAAGGGTGGGTCAGGGAGGGATGGTGAAGCAATGGAGTGTGGATCAGGGGGAAATGGTGGGCCGATATTGGTTGGGCCAGGAGGGATACGAGAAGGAGGAGGAGGGTATGAGTGTGGACTGGAGTTTTGTAAATTATCCCATATCAGTGGATGTAAGGTGGGTTGTAAAAAATCATAGACTTGAGGTGAGGAGGGATGTTGGATGGAAAAGGGGTAAATAGATTCCTCGAAGAGGACATGGCGAGAGGTAAAGACTTGTTTGGTAGTGATATCGAAACAAGTATAGCCACGATGTTGGGATGGGTAGCCGAGGAAGACACAAGGTTATGAGCGGTTAGCTAGTTTGTGGATGGTGGTGGAGGGGAGAACGGGGTAGCATAGACAACCGAACACACGGAGATGCTCGTAAGTGGGTATAACGTTACAAAGAAGGGTGGTGGGGGAGAGAAGTTTGTGAGATTTCTTAGGTAAAATGTTGAGTAAGTAGGTGGCAGTTTCTAGAGCGTAGTGCCAAAACGAGGGGGTAGGGAGGCTTGAGATAATAGGGTGCGGACCATATTATTGATGGTGCGGATTTTACGTTCCGCTTTACCATTTTGAGAGGAAGTATGAGGACATGAAAAACGAAATTGCATGCCATTAAGTTGACAAAAATGTTTGAAGTTATCGTTGGTGTATTCAGTGCCGTTGTCACATTGGAATTGTTTTATTTTCCGTTCAAACTGAGTGTTAATGAAGTTGTAGAATTGGGTGAAGGTTGAGAAAACGTTGGATTTATTAGAAAGTGGATATGTCCAAAGAAAATCGGTTAAGTCATCCAAAAATAATATATAATACCGATGACCACCGGTGCTTAATACCGGCGATGTCCACAAGTCACTATGAATTATATCAAACGGCAAGGAAGTTTTATTAATAGAATCGGAAAATGGAAGCTTGACGCTTTTGCCAAAAATACAAGACTGACATAGTTTATTATTTTGTTTACTAAAAGTAATAAAAGAAGACAACTTCAACGAATGCAATATGTTGGTGCCCGGGTGCCCAAGGCGTTGATGCCAACGTTCTTGGGTGATAGCAGCAAGAGCAGTAGGTGAGGTGGAAGGCTTGATGAAGTTGGTGGTCAGCGGGTAGAGGTCGCCCGAGCTATTGCATCGTAGGATATGATCTTTGGTCTTGAGATCCTTCACAACAAAACTAAAAGGGTCAAATTCAATAGAAAGTAAATTATCGGTTGTTAGGCGACAAACATATATGAGGTTTTTAAGAAGGTTGGGAGCATAGAGGACATTATTTAATTTGAGGGGTAGGAAATGTGGTGGTAGAGTTTGATTGCCTTGTCCAATTACCGGGATGGTCGTACCATTACCAACTATTATTTGTTTGTTAGTGCAAGGATTAAAAATAGACGGGGAATGATTACCTGGTTGTTGCATATGTCCGGTAGCTCCGGTGTCCATAAAACCAACCGGTTCGGTCTGCTGATTCATCGAAAGAGTGTAGAGCGCCTGAGCGATATCAGTGGGTGTTGGGTTGTAAGTAGCCATGTGTGCCTGATCAGGTCGAGGTCCAAGGATCCCCTGACCATTTGTGAGTCGCGGTGTAGAGGGGTAGGGACAAGGTAGAGAGGAGGTGATGTGTGGGCTAAGTTGTTGGGCTTGGTTTAGGATGGAGGCCCATTGTGCGGATGTCCAGTTTTGAGGAAAGATGATGTAAGGGTGCTGTGGAGCAGGCGAGTACATGTAGTTGGTGATGCGGCTTCGGCTTGTGTTCTGGTTGGACGATGCACGACCACGGCCACGGCCGCGTGACCGGCCACGTCCGCGGGAATAGTCTGATCGAGTGTCAGGGGGCGGCGAGGATTGAGTGGCAGGAGACGAGGTGGTGCGGCTTTGTGTATGAAGAGCCATGGCAGCTTGGGTAGAAGAATGAAGGGCTTGATTGGCCTTGGTGGTTTCACTCATGCACAGTTGCGACCGAACCTCAAGGAAGGAGGGGAGAGGTTTGGTGTTTTGGATAACGGTTCGCACGGTTTCGTACTGCTCAGTAAGGCTAGCCAAGGTTTGGAGAACGAGGTCCGATTCATCGACTGGAGCATCTACACTTTCAAGTTGATCCGCGAGGACTTTGAGTTCTTGACAGTAAGCATGCATAGAAGAAAATTTTTCTAACCGAGTATTAGAAAACTTCTGTTTGAGGTAGAGGGCACGAGTAGCTTTGTTATCTTGGAACAAGGCTTCAATGGCCTTCCAGGCATCATAAGCAGTTGTTTTGTTTTTGATGATGGTTTTGAGGAGGCCGGGAGAGATGGTGCCATATATCCATTGAAGGACGATGGCGTCCAGGCGCTCCCATGAGTCGGCAGCAGGAGGGGAAGCGGGCTGTTTGTTAGAGGTAGTGATTTTGTCAGCGGTTTCGGGTGGTTTTGAAAGGTGATCAGAAACTAGATAGGCAGTGCAGTGGATGCGAAACAGCTCGGACCACGTATTGTAGTCGGCTGCCTCATTGTCCAGGATGATGGGAATAGCAGCTTTGATGTTAATAACAGTTACGGCTGGATGAAGCTTAGAATCAGACATGGTGAAGAAGGCGACGGCACAAGGGCTGTCGGGTGAAGAAAAAATCGAAGAGGGGGGAGGTGCGACGGCACAAAGGGAAGGGAGGGTTAGGGTTTTAGGCTTGATACCATGTAGAATAATGGAATTCTCAAGTTGCCTCATTCAATTACAAACCAAGGTATATAAAGATACATCGAGATCTCCTATTTTTGGAGAATAATTACAATATGAAAATACAATATTAACACAATCAATACTATAAAATACGGGCTCTATTAGATATATATCGCTTCATATGTACAATCTTGACTTTCTTTTATTTTTAACTACCAGCAACCATGATAAAGTACTTATTGGCTCGTGTTGTTGGAACTAAATTTAAATCACATAAATCTATGTGAACTATAAGTTTTTCTCCCAACCGAACAATATTGTGAACTATCAACTATATCAATATAATTTCTTTCTTTGTGTAGTGTTGAGTGAATTAATCTTTGAAATTCAACGTATAATGATAATGTGGGATTATGAAATGTACATCACTATCATGATTCATGACATGCATTAATCAAATAATATGGCTTTAACCTGAAGCAAAACAAGGAATATATACGCCATCAAATAATGCAAATATGGAAAAAGACTTGGGGTCCCTGGAGGCTTATAAATAGGGGCAACACCCATGCATAAATATTCAAACAAAAATCAACTTGCTTTGATAACACCACTTGAGATCAACAAACAATGGCAGCAACCGCGGTTCGTGTGTTTGGCAGACCAATCACTCAAGGAACTCGTACCCAAAGGGCCCAAGCAGCAAAGAACTACCAAAATGCCGATGGCAAGCTCGACCAGGTGTTGCAGGCTTCAATCCACTCTCAGAAAGCGGCTGTGGGTGGGGCCACTGCAGCTACCGTTAGCACCACATTTGGCAGGGTTTACAATGCCACAGGTGACCCTGTAACTTATGTGACTGCATACGATTGGCAGGGAAATGTCGTTGGGCAGTACCCGGTGAACATCCAAAATGGGCAGTGGGCTATTTTTGAGCATGTTGGCACTCGTGGCACTAACCGCAAAGGATCAGTCGCTGCTGTTGTGTTCAACATTCAAGATTGCAGTGATTCAATGATTGCTTGGAACAACCCTTGGAAAACTTCCACTAGTGGAAACAACACTGTAAGCCGCCATATTTCTTGTAATATCAATCCTAATATATATATTGTATAACATGTAACAAAATGTTAATATAAATTAATGTTTGCTTGCAGGCTTATTGTGAGATGAATGATCCGGGATACTTTGATGACCCTACTGTTTGGGATGCAATCTTGGAAAAGCTTATGGCTTCTGGTACTGAAAGTCAAGCAAGTATGGAAGGTTATGCTACAAAAGTGAGTATTGACGCAGGAGGCAACACTCCGTCTTACAGTGCCATTTTCTATCTCGACGTCTAGATAGTGCAATAGATGTAATAATAATAAGGCAACGTGATGGAAACCTGCAGCCGCTAATCCAGTATTCCAGTACTATGAGTGGTGTGGTTGTAGTAATATACAATAAGCCAACTATATATAGTAGGTGATGATTGGCTAAAGTTTCACATGAATAAAACGTTGTCTTGGTTTGTACTTGATCGACACTAGTGTAATTATAATGTTTCACTTATGTTATATGAAATGTTTTCTTTTGTCCTAGTCATTAAGGTTTTCAGTTGCTTCAAAACATAGATAAATATTTTCTGTTCTAAGTAATTTGAAAGAGAATCTGGAAATATGCAGTCTTTTGGAATCTGATAAGCTTTCAAACTTCAAAGACTCTATTATCATGATCAGATGTATGAGAATAACTAAGAAATGGGAATGTTTTTATGTGGCAAAAGATAACTAATTATAATTTTTAGGATCTTTAAAAGATCCACATCGTTACACTTGAATTGGCAAAGATTGATATCTTGAGTTTTAAATACCAACAAATAACATTAACAAACATATGAATGGTTACACAACAATGAAGAAATTTAAAACCTAATAGATAAGTAAGCATTCAACTTGAACCCTTGGCCGGACATTTGAATCGAACATGAAGCCATGGACATGTGACTGATATTTAATTTAACACTGGATAAGTATATAGAGCTTTCTGTATTTACAGGACACCGTATTCAAACTTTCTTAATTTCTGGAAACTTATTGTTCCATTTTGTAGTTCAACGAAGTGACTTATGTCCGTTCGTTGCGGCGCTTCGGTTTTAAATAAACTTACACAGAAACGTAGACAAAAATAAGAGTTCAGTAACCATATATTTGGAATTTTATAAAACATTATATTTGAAAAGAAGCAAAATATGTTACATCGATCAAAATCCTTAAAAACGAATATCGGTACCAATTCTGATAATATCGATACTAGTACGGATGTTGTTCGGTCTGAATCGGTTTAATACGTCGCGGTACCGGAAACAAAATATATTTAGTCGATAGAAAAGTATAGAAACGAGTACCGGTAACGTGTATTGTCATAGTTTGTGTTTGTTTTAGAAGTTGGTGTAGTGGCTATTTAAGGTGGTGTTGCTTTGTTATTGTTTGAGTAAAATGCCCGCATAGTCCCTATGGTTTGGTGAAATTTCACATTTAGTCCCCAACTTTTGGAAATTACACCCATGCTCCCCGTGGTTTGTCAAGTTGTTACTCGGATAGTCCCTAGAGTGGATGGCCGTTAGTTTTCGTCATTAAGTCTATGTAAAATTACTAAAATGCCCTTACTCAAGAAAAACAATAATCTTCTTATTTATTTGTGGAACCCACCCACATCTTCAACCCCTGTTGACCAACTTCAGGTTACTCTGTGCCGCTCTGGCTACTTCCCAAACCTCCACATACGATCAACTCTCTTGGCTTCCGGCTTCTCTTTCAACTTCTGCAGAGTCTGCTTTTCAAGACTTACAAAAAGCTTATTCTGATTATCAAAATAAGGATTTGTTGGTGGAGTTGATGCCCATAGTTTTGCCTTTGCTGAAATCGAGTATTAAGGAGAGTTCAATTGACAACGAAGGTGATGAGGCTTCGGCTCAGGTTCCGGTTGCTTATGTTGTTGTTGTTGCTTATTAGTTTAAATGGTTTGTTACACAGGTCTTGTCTCTTATCCTAATTCAAATAAAAAACTAGGGTAGGGTTTAAAATTATATTAAATTTATGTCATGTCACACAGATTGATCTTCAGCTGCTGGGAAAACTGTGTTCCTTGATTATACCCTGTGCACTCACTGGACTTGATCATTTGTCACCTCAAGTCAAAGTAAGTACCCGATTTCTGGTTCTTCAATATCATACACACTATGTTGTAATCTTGGTTTTAAAAAGCGCAAGGCGCACGCTTCATGAATGCAACGCATTCCTAATAAGCTATCCCTTTGCTTGTTTTATATTTTAGTCACTTACAGATCTTAGTTTTGACCAACTTTGACCTGTACGTACGGGAAGCGCTGCCTAAGGCACTTTCCTGATCACCTTAGGTGTGTCCTTTGAAACTGGCTGTAATTGACAGGTGGGTCTGATTATTATTTCAGGGGCAGGGAATGATTGTGTTTATACATCTTGCAAAACATGTGAGGTGGGTGGAGGTTGAAGATGAAGTAGGTGGTGGGTGGGTCCCACAAATAAATAAAAAGATTATTGTTTTTCTTGAGTAAGCGCATTTTAGTAATTTTACATGGACTTAATGGCGAAAACTAACGGCCATCCACTCTAGGGGCTATCCGAGTAACAACTTGACAAACCACAGGGAGCACGGGTGTAATTTCCAAAAGTTGGGGACTAAAGGTGAAATTTCACCAAACCACAAGCACCATTTTACGCTAGCAGAATTCCTCGCGCTCCATTGCGAACTTTCGGTTCAGGTTGTTACATTATTGGTATGATGTCAGTATTTGGTATAGCAACCGAAAAAAATACAAGAGGATATTGATACATATATTACATGGATGAAAAACCATAAAAATGAATATCGGTATCGGCACCAATGTTGTTCGTCCGTATTGGTTCGATTATTGGCACTTTCTCTTACTAACCAAAAAATATTCTACCGTGATACGTTGACAAAACCATAAAAACGAATATTGTACCGGTACGGATGTTGTTCGGACAGTATTGGTTCAATTCGCCACAGTAAAAAACAAAAAATGAAATATATTTGACCCATTCAAATTGAACTTTATTGAATCGTATGTTAATAATAAGCACGTTACTCTAGAGAAGAACAAGTGGGTAAATGTGGCAAACCGAGTGATGTTGTCTAACAATGTTCGGAATTTGGTTTGGGATTGGCGCAGAGCTCCTTCCACCCCTGAAGAAGTTGCGGAACTGTTTAATTTGTCACAAGAGATATACGAGTATCAATGGAAAGAAGGCAATGACCGATGGGAATGGAGAGGCGATAAAGATGGATTGTTTACAGTTCGTAAAGCCAAACAACTTTTTGTTAACAGAAGAGACAATGCAGCTAGTGCGAAAGTGAAATGGAAGGGCTGGACTCCACTGAAATGTAAGATTATGTTATGGCGAGCCGTTCAAAATCGCCTTCCTACGAAACAGGAGCTGCAGAAAAGGGGTATAATGCTGGCCGATTCAAGCTGTCCGTTGGGTAATGAAGCTGCAGAAACAGCTATGCACCTTTTCACAGGGTGTTGGTTTGCTTCTGAGATATGGTTTCGTATTGGAAATTGGTGCCGTTTGCAACCGTTTTATGCCTTTCATGTTAGTGACTTATTGATGCTTTCAGAAATAGGTTCGAAGAATAAAGATCAGCAACAACTTATCAGGGGTATCATTTATACTTCAATGTGGTGTATTTGGAATGAACGAAATGCTAAAATATTCACGGGTAAGTGTCGAAGAGCGGTTGAAGTCGTCGAAAACATAAAGTCGTCCACTTTCTTTTGGGTTCGTCACAGATCTAGATTAAAAGTTAGTTATTGGAATGATTGGTGTAAATATCCTTTAGACTTGATGTAATCCCGCTTGTTTGAGGGTCCCCGATTTGGGGACGCTTGTGGCGTTTTTGTGGTTTAATGAAATTTATCTTTAAAAAAAAGCACGTTGCAACCATATAATCGAAATTTTATAAAATGTTATATTACTAAAATATTGAGAAAGGTAAACATCACTTTATACAAAAAATACTAAAAGGTGAGGCAACTTTGATGACATGTACGTTTGTGCATCGATTATTTGTACAATACTATTTACAACTTGTTTTAATTAAACTTTAAATCTAGACGTTTAAAAAATAAATGCGTTGCATTGGTATATTTGAAATTTAATAAAATATTGTATCTAAAAATTTCCATATAAAATAAAATATGCTTAAAAGTAATAATAATAACAATAATATACTAATTACATAATTAAAAATTATATTATATATACTACAATTATCATTACCAACTTGGGTGAACAGTGACTTGAGGTTTTTTGTCTTTTGTCTTTTTGATTTTTTTCTTGTCTTTTTGTACTTTTTATACTTTTATCCCTTAAATTTCATTATTGACACTTACAACCCTGTAACTTTCTAAAGACTTTGTAATCGAGTTTTACATGTTTATTTTTATGTACATGTGGGTATAATTTCAAATTGATTTACGTTTCGATTTTTCTCGGAAATTAGTCGGGTGAAATATAATATGTTCTTATGTTATTATGTACGTTTTCGGTTAGTCTACGTTTTAATGTAAATTTTATTTTTTATTTTTTCGAAAATGAGTCAGGTTAAATATAACACATTTTCATGCTTTTTTTATGTACACTTTTAGTTGGTCTACATTTTGACGTAATTTTTTTCGGAACACCACGACAATGCACGGGGCAATTTACTAGTATAAGAAATTCAGCAACCACTCTTCATGTGGTTGCATTTTGTAAGAGTATATAATATAATTTCCTTGGCTTAGAAGTTGTGTTTGTTGACTGTTTAATTTGTTTTTTTAACGACAATTGTTACTTTTACTCTATTATTCTAAGCTACTTCAGTTATTGCTTTGGTATTATTCTAAGCATCCAATTGTCTAGTATTGTTGTACCTTTAGAGTTAGAGTAAACGTATTTCTACCTAATTGAAATGGTATTTTTTCTTTTCTTAGCCTTTTATGTCTAGTATTGTTGCACCTTTAGAGTTAAGAGTAAACGTATTTCACACCTAATTGAAATGGTATTTGTTCTTTTCTTAGCCTTTCATATTTGACTTATTTAAAAAAAGTTATTGGATTTTATCATCCTCAACTATTCACCATTGGCCGATGCCACTCTCAACTTTCACTTTGACTCCCACCATTCCCAACTTAACACTTAGTGTATTAAGTCACCCCATCGTTAACCAGCCACTAACTTGGTTAGTTTTTTTGCTTACGTGGCCCATTTTTTATGACATGCCCTGCTTTTTATGAGGTGGCAAGATGCCGTGGAGCAAAAATCTGCTTTTAATCTAATCTATACTATATAATAAAAGAAACCAATTAAGGGACACTTGTTATTATTTTAGACCATCATTAATTATATATAAGTATTATTTAATTTAAATTATTAAATTTAATATGTTTCAAACATTTAAAAAATTACAGATAAAGTTCCATAAAATATCCTATTATTTATTTATATTAATTATTAGGTTAGAAATTATATCTTATTTCCTTAATTGTAGATAATATTATTTAATTTAAATTATTAAATTTATAGTAAAATGCACGGATAGTCCCTGTGGTTTTGTAAAATAACACCTATAGTCCCCAACTTTTGGAAATTATGCCGTTGCTCCATGTGGTTTGACAGTTTGTTACTCGGATAGTCCCTAGAGTGGATGGGGGTTAGTTTTCTCAGTTAAGTGGGTGTGAAATAACCTTAATGCCCTTACTTTATTAAAAAAAATATTAAAATATTAAAAGATAAAGTTAACTCAAGTGGCCCCACCCCACCCTCACCCTCACCACCTGCAACTCCCTCACCGATACATGCCTTCTTCGTGCATTTTACAAAACTTTGGGACTATAGGTGTTATTTTACAAAACCACCGGAACTATCCGTGCATTTTACTCTTAAATTTAATATATGTTTAAACTAATAAATTAAGACCACTATTATTTAAATAAAACTTGGGTTATTAAATGTATGTTCACATGACTGTTAAAACTCGTGAGAAAGTCGATGATCTAATCGATAGTTCAAATGCTTTCATATTTATAAACTTGACAAACATCACAAGTTTTGATCATACATGACACAGAATTTTGTTTGGATATCATAAAAACGTCTTAAAAATATCGTTTTATAATTGTTAAATCTTCGTTATTAACTATTTAATTTTTTATTTACTTAACCCGTGTAATACACGGGGTTATAACCTAGTTTAAAAATAAAACAAAATACAATTTTATAAACATAAAGCCCCATCCCCTCCTCTCTCTCTCTCTCTCCTCCCCCTAAACACCACCACCATCACCCCCACCACCTCATACCACCAGGGGCGGACCCAAGCCCACCCCAAGGTGGGCGGGCGCACCCCCGGGGGAAAAAAATTAGGGCTAAATTCCGTCGAAAATCTCGTCCGCACCCCTTGGAATTTTTCGTCCGCACCCCTTGGAATTTTCGACCGCACCCTTTGAAATTTTTCGTCCGCACCCCTTAGGTAAAAAGTGTTATCAATTTATATTTAAATTTTTTTTAGTAAACTCTTATTTTTTTTTTAAATATACTACCTAAATTATATAACTTTTAATACCTAACCAACTAAACCCAAATACCCATACCTTTACCCACTTATAATTCCTAACTAGCTAGCCCACTAAGTCTTAGCCCATTAACCAAACCCAACAATATTTCAAACTATAATAAAATAATTAAAGCCCAAAACCTTAAGAAATTCTATCCCGCTCTCTCTCTCTTGTGTGTTTTGACGTTGTTTATGGTTGTTTAGATGATTTTTAGGGTGATTATGTTGTTTATATATTTTTAGGGTGATTACAACTTATGTTATGATTTCTAGGGCTTGAATAGTTGAAAATTAAAATTGAAACATTATGTTATGGAGCGATGAACTTATGTTATATAGAGAAAGAATTGCTTAAGAAATTAGCTTTAGATGATGTTTTGGATAGATTTCAAAAATTGAAAACCCGTAGGGCGTCGACGTTTTAATTATGTTTGTAACAAGGTTTGACATGTTTTTGATGATTATATAAATTTAGTTTGATGTTCGTTTGTTTTACATGACCCGACCCGATACGAACCGATTTTTTTACTTATATACCTAGGGGCCTAAAATTTTTAAAAATGTTCCGCACCCCCATGAAAAAATTCCTGGGTCCGCCACTGCATACCACCACAACATCCTGCCACCGCCACCGCATACTCGAACAAACTCAAATTCTATGTCTGACAAACTCGTTCTTCATCAAATTATGTTGAAATTTCCAGTGAGTTGATCAGCTACAGATTCTTTGTCCCACGTGGTGACCCGAATAGCACCGCATAAAGACGATGAACACTCGACAAATTCAGAGACAACCAACATGCTTGATTTGTCCAAATGAGGCAAGTGTTGTCTGCAAACGATGTATTTATACGGTACAAAATTCATATCGTCCCTAATTTGGTGTTTTCGGCGATGTGAATGCGCTGAATAAATTAAGAACAAATTCAAACGTTGATTTGTCTGCAGATTCAAACGTGATTCAAACATTGATTTAGAACATATTCAAACGTCAATGCCCTGAATAGATTTAGAACAGATTCAAACGTTGATTTATAACATATTTAAACGTGAATGCCCATGTGAATGCCTTGATTTGTCTGCAAACGTTGACTTATCTCGTTGTGGTAAAGATTTAGAACAGATTCTAGCCGGCCCATGTGAATGCCCTGATTTGGTGTTTTTGGCG
Source organism: Helianthus tuberosus (assembly GCA_030545235.1). Taxonomy (NCBI): domain Eukaryota; kingdom Viridiplantae; phylum Streptophyta; class Magnoliopsida; order Asterales; family Asteraceae; genus Helianthus; species Helianthus tuberosus. The sequence continues at coordinate 183,691,749 of CM060424.1, forward strand.
AGAGATACAGAACAGAGAATAAAAGGAGAGAAGATGATTTTGTGTTTGCGGCTGTTGAATAAGTGGAATAGGGTTTAGGTTTTTGTGATAAAGTAAAGGATTTTGTAAAACAGGCCCCTATAGTTTAGTGGTTGTTTCAATATGAAGCTTAAACTTTTTATCTCACATATCAACTTGCCATGTCATCGCCACGTTGGATAAAATAGCCACGTAAGCAAAAAAACTAACAAAGTTACTGGCTGGCTAACGACGGGGTGACACAACACACAAAGTGTTAAGTTGGGAGTGGTGAGAATCAAAGTGAAAGTTGGGAGTAACAGCAGCCAATAGCTAATAGTTGAGGGTGATAAATTCCAATAACCCTTTAAAAAATACAAAATAAATGAAACACTAGTAGAATAAAACTTTGTATTTGTGACCGTATTTTTCGTTCGCAAATAGTCTTTTGCGACTAAAAATGCGACAACATCAACCTTTTTTGAACGGCAAATTTGGATCACTAACGGACAACTGGAGTATCATCGTGCCACGTGCGGAACCACCCGATCATATCCATCTCCACTAGGCTATAATACCATGGGTAATTTCATTTTGAACCACAAATTGTTTTGCGACATAATTTAGCAACCGTCTATGCAGTCACAGATCTTACAACCAATATGCAACCTTAGTCTAATGCCCAAACTTTAGAAGTGAAAAGGCAAGATAAATAGAATGTTGATTTCATATATTGCCGCAATATTCATATGGAACAATACAGGTTAATTTCATATTTAGTCACAATTTTCATACCAAACATGTCTAGTTAACTTTTTATGGTCTTGGTAAATTGTTTTCTATGTGCTTTTGGTTCAAATGGTTCATATAAGGGTGAAGGGAGTGGAGCGGTGAAGGGGTCGGCAAACCGGTTTGCCGAGCGGCAACACCGGCGCCGTCCTTCTTTGCCGCGCGGCATTCTTGTGATTTCGGCTACACCTCACCGATCGACAAACTTGGGGGGACAAGAAACATGGCAGGTGTTATGTGTGTGTATCTTTGACTTTAACACACATATATATTTTTTTAAATGAAAAAAAAAAAAAGTTTACCACTTTCAAGTGTTTAACCAATGCCAACACTTTTCACCAAAGTTTAAACTCTTTAGACGTGTTGACATGGCACCCTCTCATTGGTTGATTTTAAAGTTTGCCACTTTCAAGTGTTTAACCACTCCCTTCACCCTAACGTGCAATTTTTTTTTTTTTTTTTTTAGTTTAACTTCAAAAGGAAAATCATATTTATTATATTGTCAACTAACTACAATCTAAAACTCAATATATTAAGTATCATTCAATTAAAAATGTCTACGACACAATGCAAGTTTGGCGATGATGACTGTTGGTAGTTTTCCTTTTTGTGATCGCCTGATCGGCAATGCCAATTTACAAAAAACCAACATATTCAAACTCCGACCATATGATCTATAAATCTTTTGTTTTTTACTACAAAACACAGAATCAACGAATTTACATCTATATATGTATATAAAACAAATTATGGAAGGTTGTCTTTTTTCTTCTTTTTTTTTTTTTTGCAGTCATATTACTTTGCAAAGATACCATTAATCAGACATCTGTCACGTACTCACGTATTATGAGAACAAACAAAAATAATGGGATTAAAGTTCCTTGTTGATAATTTATTCGAGCTTTGTAACTTTTTGTATTTATGAACAAGGTTTCAAATGTGCATCTAGTGATTTTGAGCATCAGAATAAAATTTATTCTGATAGATGTTACCACTTACCACAACAGATATATATCGCTCCGCATGTACAATCTGGACTTTCTTTTATTTTTAATTATGTATATATAATTAATAATATGCTATGTTATTAATTATCAGCAACCATGATAAAGTACTTATTGGCTCGTGTTGTTGGAACTAAATTTAAATCACATAAATCTATGTGAACTATAAGTTTTTCTCCCAACCGAACAATATTGTGAACTATCAACTATATCAATATAATTTCTTTCTTTGTGTAGTGTTGAGTGAATTAATCTTTGAAATTCAACGTATAATGATAATGTGGGATTATGAAATGTACATCACTATCATGATTCATGACATGCATTAATCAAATAATATGGCTTTAACCTGAAGCAAAACAAGGAATATATACGCCATCAAATAATGCAAATATGGAAAAAGACTTGGGGTCCCTGGAGGCTTATAAATAGGGGCAACACCCATGCATAAATATTCAAACAAAAATCAACTTGCTTTGATAACACCACTTGAGATCAACAAACAATGGCAGCAACCGCGGTTCGTGTGTTTGGCAGACCAATCACTCAAGGAACTCGTACCCAAAGGGCCCAAGCAGCAAAGAACTACCAAAATGCCGATGGCAAGCTCGACCAGGTGTTGCAGGCTTCAATCCACTCTCAGAAAGCGGCTGTGGGTGGGGCCACTGCAGCTACCGTTAGCACCACATTTGGCAGGGTTTACAATGCCACAGGTGACCCTGTAACTTATGTGACTGCATACGATTGGCAGGGAAATGTCGTTGGGCAGTACCCGGTGAACATCCAAAATGGGCAGTGGGCTATTTTTGAGCATGTTGGCACTCGTGGCACTAACCGCAAAGGATCAGTCGCTGCTGTTGTGTTCAACATTCAAGATTGCAGTGATTCAATGATTGCTTGGAACAACCCTTGGAAAACTTCCACTAATGGAAACAACACTGTAAGCCGCCATATTTCTTGTAATATCAATCCTAATATATATATTGTATAACATGTAACAAAATGTTAATATAAATTAATGTTTGCTTGCAGGCTTATTGTGAGATGAATGATCCGGGATACTTTGATGACCCTACTGTTTGGGATGCAATCTTGGAAAAGCTTATGGCTTCTGGTACTGAAAGTCAAGCAAGTATGGAAGGTTATGCTACAAAAGTGAGTATCGACGCAGGAGGCAACACTCCGTCTTACAGTGCCATTTTCTATCTCGACGTCTAGATAGTGCAATAGATGTAATAATAATAATAAGGCAACGTGATGGAAACCTGCAGCCGTTGATCTAGTATTCCAGTACTATGTGTGGTTGTAGTAATATACAATAAGCCAACTATAGTAGGTGATGATTGGCTAAAGTTTCACATGAATAAAATGTTGTCTTGGTTTGTACTTGATCGACACTAGTGTAATTATAATGTTTCTCTTGTGTTATATGAAATGTTTTCTTTTTGTCCTAGTCATTAAGGTTTTCTGTTGCTTCAAATTCAAAACATAGATTAACATTTTCTATTCTAAGTAATTTGAAAGAGAATCTAGAAATTTGTGTTTTGGAATCTGATAACTTTTCAAACTTCAAAGATCCTATTATCATGATCAGATCTATAAGAATAACTAAGAAATGGGAATGTTTTTATTTGGCAAAAGATAACTAATTATATTTATTAGAATCTTTAAAAGATCCACATCGTTACACTTGAAGGTGGAAAGTCATGTTTGTAATCTATAAAAATATTGAATGCAACTTTGCTTGCCAAAGATTAATATCTTGAGTCTTAAACACATCCAAATAACATTAACAAACGTATGCGTAATGGTTATGTAACAATGAAGCAACTAAAGATCAACTAGATAAGTAAGCATTCAACTTGAACCCTTGGCCGGCCGGACATTTGAATCGTAGCTTCACGCCATGTCGCCATGACATATGAATGATATTTAACACTGGATAAGTATTTAGAGCTTTCTGTATACAGACACCTTATTCAAGCTTTCTTAATCTCTGAAAATTTATTGTTCCATTTTGTAGTTCAACGAAATGGCTTATGTCTGTGAGTTGCAACTGTTCGGTTTTGAATAAATTAATAGAAATGTAGACAAAAATAAGCATTCCGTAACGATATGTTCGGATTTTTACAAAACATTATATTTGAAAAGAAACAAAATATGTTAGATTGATCAAAAACCATAAAAATGAATACCGGTAGCAATTCTGTTAATAACAATACCGGTATTGAACTACGTTGTTGTTCGGTCGAATTGATTTGATTCGTCACGGTACCGGAAACAAAATATGTTTCAGCAATAAGAAACTATAGAAACAAATATCGGTAGGATGTATTGTCATATCATGTGTTTTTGTTTAGAAGTTGTTGTAGTGGCTGTTTAAGGGCTTTGGTCTTCTTTTTTTTTGTAATGCATCATTTTCTAATTTCCCTTTATAAAATATCCTTGTCTTAGAAGTTATCTTTGTTAACTGCTTAATTTATCTTTTTATGTTTTTTAACGTCAAATGTTACTCCTTTTCTACTTTATACTATTATTCTAAACTACGTTTGCCTAAATTCAAACCAGCCAAGATCTTCTCTCTAAGAACCATGTGTCTCTATTAAGTGGGCTTGCCTCAAATTGGCAATTTAATTTGTCTATTTGTGGAAGTTTAAATATTTTTTCATTCTTAAACTGTTGCATATATTTTAATGTTCTAAGCATCCGATTGTCTACTATTATTGCACCTTTAGAGTTAGAGTAAACATATTTCATACCTAATTGAAATGGTTTTTGTTATTTTCTTAGCCTTTCATATTTGACTCATCTAAAAAGCTTTACAAAATATATGAAACACTAGTAGAAGAAAACTGGGCATTTGTTACCGCATTTTCGTTCGCAAATAGTCTTTTGCGACTTAAATGTGGCGGCATCAACCTCTATGGGTAATTTCGTTTTGGGACCACAAATTGTTTCATGACATAATTTAGCAACCCTTTTTTGCAGTCACATATCTTACAACCAATTTGGAACCTTTTTCTATAATGCCCAATTTTTAGCAGTGACAAGGCAATATAACTAGAATGTTGATTTCATTTATTGCCGCAATACTCATATGGAACAATTCTAGTTAATTTCATTTTTAGTCACATTCATATCAAACATGTCTAGTTAACTTTTTATGGTCTTGGTAAATTGTTTTCTATGTGCTTCTGGTTTAAATGGTTCAAATAAAGTGCAATTTTTTGTTTAACTTCAAAAGGAAAATCATATTTAATAACTGTCAAGTGTGTTGGCCCCAAAATGGATCTTGATCTCTAGACAATCGAATAACTTGAATATATAAAATGAGAGTTTGAATACAATAGAATACAATTGATGATAGTGTATTACAAATGAAATCAAATCACTACAAGAACAGGGCACTTTTACCGGCGACAGGTGTCGCCGGTATTGACCACCTTTATCGCCGCTATAGACTTTTAGCGGCGACATGTCGCCGGTAAAACGTCGCCGGTATTACTGGGTCGCTATTGACCGGTTGTCGCCGGTAAAGACTAGTGTCGCCGGTATTGATCCTTCACTTTTAGCGACGACAGATGTCGTCGCTAAAAGTGTCGCCGGTATTAACATTGGTCGCTAAAGGCTTAAAGGCAATAGCGGCGACAGATGTCGCCGCTAAAAGTCTATTTTTTTTTTTAATACAGCAGCTGTATATACAGCTGCCCAGCCGGTTTTACGGCCGAAAAACAAAACCTGCCTATTTTCAAACAACGCAAGCATACGCTATGAACATAATCAACATATACTAAAGGTAATATACTTAAAAACTACGTTTAAGTCGTACATTATATCCTACAACGTTTAATTAAATCTAAATCATACATTAAAAACAAGTCACTCATCGTCATCGTTATCGTTGGGTTCATCGTCGGATTCATTATCGAATAAGTTGTCAGAATCGTAGTCTTTTGACTTTCCTTTTCCTTTTCCTTGTGAAGCAAGATAGTTGTTAAGTTGGTTCAAAAATGACGGGGTTTGGAACAAGCTGTTAACAAAATCCTACAATAATAGATAGCAAAACGTATATTAGCATATTAATTAACGCTACCAACATATATTTAACAAGGAAACATGCGTTCGTTTGTCATTTTATAAATTGCGTAGTTTACCTCGGAAAAGGGTTCTTGCGTCCGAGCTTGCGAAGACGACATGTTAGATGACGAGTGCGAGGACGTGTTGGAAGAAGGTTTAGGCCCCATCCCGCGATACCATCCTCGGCGCTCTCCCAACGCTTCTTGATACGGGGCAATTGGAGGACCATCGCCGCTCCATTCATCTGTGGCCTGTTGTATGTTCCGCTGTATTTTACGAAGATGATTAAATATATATGTGTGTGTATATATATATATATATATATATTTGTTATAGAAAATAATACTTAAAAGAAATACTTACGTAATTTTGTTCAGCAACCGGATCAACCCAATTCCCTTGATTGTCCGTGAGGGTTTTAGCATACGTAGGTACCCAATCCAAATTATGTTTAACATTACACTTAGATTAGACATTAAATAAACAAAAGCTTGCACACACGCACACATACATAAAACATTACATTTTTATAGGCGGTGCTACCGTACGAAGATGTCCCCCCACGGTATGGGAATTGTTGTTTCTCGCGTACTTTTTTGTTGGCCTTGCTTCTTTTAATATAATCTTCTTGCCGGAAACCTTCGATGGTTCTCAACCAGTTTTCATAGGGCATATCCGCAGGATGGTGTGCCCTTGCACTCTCAAGATCATTGTAACCTCCCTTGCTATCAAATAATTGTCTAGCTTCATGCTTGCGGTCATTGTATGGCTTCATAAGCACAGTCCTTATACCACCCTTCAAGTTTTTCGCGTCATAATCACGTTCCACTTCATCAAGATTGAAATTTTCCTACAAATTAAATAAAAGAGTTAAAATATCATATATAAATTAGATTTGCATGTGCTATAAAATTTTATGCATATAACTTATTTACCCGTAAGTGGTTCATGACGGCATCCTTGTAATGTGGTTCAACAGCATCCCATCCAATTTTATCAAACGGGATGGCCCGCCACATATACAAGCCGGCCTCCCTTGAAAACATGTCTCTTGATCTACCAACAGGGGTAAACGTGACCTGTCGATCAAACGTAAGCGACACAGGCCCCCCCGCTTTTACTAGACGCCGTAGTGCTTCGTTTTTAGCTTTCCCCCTAACCTTCTTTCGGGGAACCGCTGCAATTAAAACAAAAATAATTAGTAACAACATTTATAATATATAAAATATAAGGACTACAAAATAATTTAGTAAAAAACTTACCGTCTGTCTCGTGTGTGCCACGAATCCCACCAGGAGGAAGCGGTGGATCACCAGCGCCGTCACCCCCATGTCCCCAGGGGGCCACATCAGCCATCAGATACGCGAATATCAACAATACCGAAAACATAATCCCTATAAAGTTACAAATGTTACAGCATGTGTATCTAATACAAATTAAGCGAAAGTACAACAACGGTAACTCAAATTCAAATAAATATTTCAAACAAGTGTTTATCAATTACAAATCAATATAAATTACAATAACTTTTCTTTTAGTCAGACTCCACATAATCGGGATCATCCTCATCACAATCAGCCTCGACCTCATCACAATCAGTCTCGACCTCAAACACTTCATCGACGGTAGCCGTTGGGGGATCAACTTCAATTGAAGGCTCACCCGCAGTAACATGAGAAGATCCAATTTGAAAGTATTGGGTCAAGTCAATGACAAGTGGACAGTCAGATGAAGAGTTGTTGTCGACAACGTCATTATCTTCTAAGCCTTTGTCAACATTTTGAACCTTATTGACGCGGTCATCATCACTTAATGGCCGATCCCAAATTCTTCGATGATTAACATTTTCGACTACCCACCTATGTTTGTTTTTTTGGTTTCGAGACGTTTCTTGGATGAAGAACACTTGTTTGGCTTGCGAAGCAAATATGAGTTGATCGTCTTTGTCCCATTCACGTTCAGTGCTTATACTGGTGATATTATTGTCATGGTTTACACCCCTTCCAGTATCAAACCACTTGCACCGAAATAGGACAGTGGAATAATTATTTGTATAACGCAACTCAATAATTTCTTCTAATTGGCCATAAAATTTCACACCGTTCTCTCCAACGACTTCCACCCCAGAGTTTTGCGTTGTGCATTTTGCATCACGTTCAAGTGTCTTATACCTAACACCGTTCATTTCTGCCATAGTTTTTAAGCCAGAATTTTTACATTTGGTACACGGACATCTAACTTCATCGTGGTTTTTTATCACTCTTTCACACATCTCGATAAATGACTCGAGTCCTTGCTTGTATTGAGGTGAATGACGTGGGGAATCAATCCAACTTTTATCGATAGGCATTATGCAACTGAAAGAAAATCTAATTTAGGATTAACAAGACAAGGGTAGGCTGCTAAACCCACTTTTTGAACACTTTATCTCATATGTGAATGTGTATTACATGATTGTTTGTTTAAGAAAAATTCGGCAGCATTTCCTCTTAGCTCCCAAGTATATATGTAATGATATATATACCCAAGGAGCAAAGAGAAAATGATAACCGAATCCTTCTTAAACAAACAATCATGTAATACACATTCACATCCTAAATGAGATAAAGTATTCAAAAAGCAGTCCCAAGATAAACGGGGACAACCCGAAATTAATTTCTAAATCAATTTCGGGCAGGTATTTCTAAGCTCGCTATGTTTAAAATGATTAATTCAAACACGGGCACAGTTTTTTAAGCTTGTTATGTTCTTAATGATTGTTTTAAATTTTGGGCGGAACGTTATGTTTTAAATCATGATTTCAATTTCGATTGGGTGTTTTCTTAGCTCGTTATGTTTGAAATGATGAATTCAATAACAGACACGATTTTTAAGCTCGTAATGTTCTTCATAAAGGTTTATATTTGTACAATTTACATACTAACAATTTACATACTAACATACATACTAACATACACATTTTTCACCAACATACTAACATACAACAATTATACAAACATACTAACAATTTACATACTAACATTGTACAATTTACATACTAACAATTTACATACTAACAATTATACAAACATACATACATTCATTCATACACTTACATACCCACATACAACTTAAACTAAAAATTATACAATTTACATACTAACAATTATACAAACATACATACTAACATACACAATTTACATACCTAAACTAAAAATTATACAATTTCTAAACTTTAAAAAAAAAAAAAAAAAAAACTAACCATTATACAATTTACATACACATTTTTCAAATACACCTACATTATACAATTTACATACTAACAATTATACAAACATACATACATTCATTCATACACTTACATACCCACATACAACTTAAACTAAAAATTATACTATTTATGTAACAACCCTCGGTAAAATCAATACCCTCATAATATTTCCGACTCTCTAATATACTATAAAATGTCTCCATATGTCTTTAATTACATCCCGTATATCAAAACCGAGCCCTAGTTATGTTATAATTATATAAAATAATTAAATTTCTGAAAGTGTAAGCTGAGGCGGGCCGCGAACGACCTCACCTCAAACTAACGCGGGCCGTATTAGGACCAGGGTTGACTTCGCTGACTTCTTTAGTCAAAGCGGGCCGCGTAAGGGTTAAGATAAGCTCAAGCGGGCCGCGAGCGACCTGGACACGCGATCGCACCAGAGGCCGACACGTGTCGACATCGTGGCGGACCTACTCAACGACTCAGCTAAGCTAGTCCGTTGACCAGCTTTGACGCGGGCCGCGTAAGCCCTGCTTGTCTTTCACTCGGGCCGCGACAGAACCTAATTACACAACTATAAATAGCAAGCATCAGATTTCAGTTTCCGTCGCTCACGTTCTTTTCTCAATCTCGAATTCTGAATAGTTGAAGTAATATTTTGGGTATTATACCCCTAATTAGCGAGGTTCTGCTTCATTGTAAGTATTATAACCCCGGTTTCATAATAGTTACGCTGCCCGATTGATTTAGGGTTCCGTAACAACTGTCGTGGTTCTGCCCGACGTAGTTGTTGGAATGCCGTCTCGGGGAGGGTATTATTAATAATTTCAAAGGGTTATGGTACTAACCAATGTACATTTGTATAAATTATAGATTATACCCAGGAAACCCTTACGAAAAGCCTAAGACAGCAAAGTGAGTAATCTCCTTTTTGTTAACAGTTTTTACAAAACTTAAATGCTTTACAATGTGATTAAGCAGTATGTGAGTCTTTGTAATTCTTCCATTACTGCCGGTATTTGGGGTTTTGTATACAAAATTATTACTTGCGAGTAATAAGTCGGGACGACAGTACGTTACCTTTGGACAACGAGTTAGCCAATGCGTAATATGACCCACAAGTCAAGGATTGACAGTACTGATTGAGTAATTGGGTAGAAATAAACAATGTGATCGCCCTCAATATTGTTTTAATTGATAAAATGTTTCTTGATTAAAATGGGATTCACTCACCAGTATTTCCCGCTGACAAATTATTTTTAAAACATGTTTCAGGTAACACAATGTGAAAGCCAACTGGGATAAAGCCAGCTCGAGAGCACTGACGGCTTGGAAAATAAGTGGCTATAAAAGTTATCTAAGAAACAATGTTTTAAATTAAATAAAATAGGGTTTGTCCCTATAAATGTATTGTAATAAGAAACTTGGGTTTTACCCATGTATTTATTAATATCAAGCATGGTGGTTTTACTCTGATAATCATTTCCTAACTACGGTCCTGATGTAAATTCCGCTGCGAGACTATAAACAAACTGATACCACCAAACTCTGAGCTCACGTCCGCCCGTTCCCGGGGAACAGGGATCGGGGGTTGTGACAGAAGGTGGTATCAGAGCCTAGCCACTGGTCTGAGCCAAAGAAGTGTTCTGCTGACACTTAAATTCTAAATTTTGTGTTAGGAAATAATTACGGAAATAAGTGCATAACTGTAATTATTGGTTATGTGTTATTTGACTATTTGTTAGTTTTCAGTATGAGTGATCAAGGGCCATCAGACGTGAATCGTCAGTTAGCTGATTCACCTAGGAGTGAAGGTACATCATCACAGCCTGCCCTCTCGGGGTATGTTGCTGATCAGGAAGACGGAATATTTACTTTTAGAGCTCAATCTGAAGAACCATTTCCTACTAAGAAACGAGGATGGTTCAGTAAAGATGCTTTTGCTCGTAGGAAAAGAATGAGGAAATTGCAACAACAAAGGGCTTTAGCAGCTATTAAGAGAGAGACAGATGCCCAAACTCAAGAAATACTTAATAGAAGCCTAGCTAATTTCCATATCTTAGCTACGACTGCTGCTGACCCAGGTCTGGAACAATTAGTAGCCCCACAAAACCCAGAACAGCCCATGGAAATAGAAAATCAGGAAAATCAAGAAGAGATGTACAACTTTAACCCAGAAGAAATCCCTAGAGTGCCTGCACCAAATCCCCTAGATCCGAATTATGACCCCTGGTGGGACGACAATAGAGACTTTGTGCAACGTTACCCTATCCAGGATTATCCACCCATACAGAACATAGAGGCTTACCCAGGTATGGACCCTTTAGATCCCTATTATCAAAATGACTATATTAGGGAAATATTAGAGGATCCTTACCAATTTCAGGAAATGTCACCCCCATATCAGGAACCTGTACCCCAGATTCCAAATCCAGTCCGAGAACCTGCACCCCCAATGAGTGCAGAAAACGTGCAAGAACTTAGGACTTTCGGGGAGGAAATCTTAGAAAGTAGTGAGAGGATGCGCCAGGTGGGAGAGCGTCTCGTATGGAAATACGATGAGCGCAATATGGATTTCTGGATAAATCCATATCCATGAATGTTAGAATGGAGGAAGCAGTAGTAATAATAATATAATAAAATAAAATAAGATATGTGTGTACGGATGCATATTATTATTTTATTTCTGTTGGTATTGTAATTTCATTTCTGTACTAGTATGTAATAGACGCATAAGTATATGAAAAGAGTAAAAGTAGCAATGATCTACGCTTTTGACAAAACTGCTTGTCATGTGATTAATTATATTAATATATTATTTGTGATATTAATATTGGATAAATGTTTAAAATTCAGATGGCCGATGAAGGAATTCAAGAAAATCTGAATAACGATAACCAGAATAACATTAACGTGGTTAATGATAATCTGAACAATGAGAACCCAAACAACAATAACAATGGAAATCAAGTGGACAATAGTGCTATCCAACATATAGTAGCACAAGGAATTATAGATGCAATGCCATTTATACTTCAAACGGTTAAGGATGCTGATAATAAAAGTAGGCATAGCAGTAAGCGACCACTTGAACCAGAAAACAGCGTAAACAATGGACCTGTACTTCAAATGCCTATTCCTAAAAGAAGAAGAACCGTGCCTAACGGTTGTTCTTATAAAGAATTCTGGTCTTGTAAACCAATGGAATTCTCGGGCAATGAAGGGGCCATTGCAACCTTACGCTGGATAGAAAAGACTGAGGCAGTCTTAAGGATAAGTAAGTGTGCTGAAGAAGATAAGATATTGTTTGCTTCTAATCTGTTTAAGAATGCAGCATTAGAATGGTGGAACACTATCCTCCAGACAAGAGGAAGTGATCAAACCTATAATATGGAATGGGAAGAATTTAAAAACAAGGTAGAAAGGAAATTCTGCCCACCCAATGAAAAAGAACAGATAGCAAACAAATTCCTAAACCTTAGGATGACTGGTGTAGATAGCAAAGGGTACACAAAGCTATTTTTCGAATATGCTAGGATAGTGCCAACTCTTGCTTCACCAGAACCAGTGTTAATTTCCCGTTATATTTGGGGATTAATTGGGGAAATAAGACATGTAGTCAAGGCAGCTAGACCACAAACCATAGAAGAAACTGTAGAATTAGCCAATACCTTGACTGATGAATTAGTCCGTACTCGAGAAGAAGATCAACGGAGAAACCTAACCCAGAAATTGACTCAAGAATTTCGTTCTGGAAATTCTAACCGTGGAAGAAATGTAGGTTCTACCTCTGCATCTTACTGTAGGAATTGTAAAAGAAAGCATTCAGGAAGATGCTCTGGGTACTGTAACTTTTGCAAAATATCTGGACACAAGGAAGAAGATTGCAGGAAGAAAAACAACAGGATATGCTACAATTGTGGAGAACAAGGTCACATCAAGCCAAACTGCCCAAAATTAGCTCCAGCCACCGATAACAAGAATACTAAAAATGCTAGAGCATTTGTTCTGACTGCAGATGAGGCCAAGTTAATTCCGGATGTTATAGCTGGTACGTTTTTAGTTAATGATGTTTTTGCTAAAGTATTATTTGACTCTGGTGCAAACCAAAGTTTTATTAATACATCGTTTTGCAAATTTTTAAATCAATCATTAACTAAACTACCACAAGAATGTGTAGTAGAGACAGCTAATGGAGAAACCATTAGAATTTCTGAAATCTTGCAGGGAGCAAGCATAGAAATTTTAAATTAGAAATTTATTGCAAATCTTTATCCCATGAATCTGGTAGGATTTGATGTTGTTCTAGGAATGGATTGGTTAATAGCCAATAAAGCTAGTATTTTATGTGAACAAAAGTTAATCCAAATAAATTCACCAAAAGGTAAAAAGATCACAATTAAAGGAGATAAGTTCTCTAGATCTACAAAATTCATATCTGTGATGAAAACTGCAAGTTGTATTAGAAAAGGTTCTATAGTGTATTTGATTTCTATAATCACTAACCCTAAAGGAAAAGAACTAAAAGATATTCCAGTAGTATCTCAGTTTTCAGATGTCTTTCCAGAAGAATTACCAGGACTACCTCCAGACAGAGAAGTTGAATTCAGAATTCACTTATTACCAGGAACATCACCAATTGCCAAAACACCTTACCGTTTGGCACCTGCAGAAATGCAAGAATTGAAGAAACAACTAGATGAATTATTAGAAAAAAGATTCATACAGCCAAGTTCATCGCCATGGGGAGCGCCGATATTGTTTGTTAAAAAGAAGGACGGATCAATGCGTATGTGCATTGATTACCGTGAATTAAACAAGGTCACGATTAAGAATCGGTACCCATTACCGAGAATCGATGATTTGTTTGATCAATTGCAAGGAGCTCGATTTTTCTCTAAGATTGATTTAAGGTCAGGATATCATCAATTAAAGGTACAGGAAGAGGACATTCCTAAAACCGCATTTAGAACAAGGTATGGTCATTATGAATTTACTGTCATGCCATTTGGTTTAACCAATGCCCCAGCTGCATTTATGGACATGATGAACCGAATATGTAAGCCATATTTGGATAAATTCATAATTGTGTTTATAGATGATATTCTAATTTATTCTAAGAATAAAGAGGATCATGCAAAACATTTGCACATACTTTTAAGTTTGTTAAAAAAGGAAAAGCTTTATGCTAAGTTTTCTAAGTGCGAATTTTGGTTAGAACAAGTACAATTTCTTGGACACCTAATTAATCATGAAGGAATTCATGTAGACCCAACCAAAATCGAGGCAATTACCAAATGGAAAACCCCTGAATCACCAACTGATGTTAGAAGTTTCTTAGGATTGGCCGGTTATTATAGAAGATTTATTAAAGATTTTTCTAGAATAGCCATTCTCTTAACTAAGTTAACTTGTAAATCTGTTAAGTTTGACTGGGGAATAAAACAAGAAGAAGCCTTTAGAATTCTTAAGCAAAGATTAACCCATACACCAATATTAGCATTACCAGAAGGAACTGAAGACTTTGTAGTCTATTGTGATGCTTCTAAATTAGGTTATGGATGTGTGTTGATGCAACGACAAAAGGTTATAGCTTATGCATCTAGACAACTTAAGAATCATGAAGAAAATTATTCAACCCATGATTTAGAATTAGGAGCCATAATTTTTGCTCTTAAGATTTGGAGACATTACCTTTATGGTAGTAAGTTTACCATATTCACTGATCATAAAAGTTTAAGGTATGTTTTCGGGCAGAAAGAATTGAATATGAGACAAAGACGTTGGATGGAATTTCTTAGTGACTATGATTGTGATATCCAGTATCATGAAGGAAAAGCAAATGTAGTGGCAGATGCTTTAAGCCGAAAATTTCATGAAAAGCCAAAAAGGGTACGTTCTCTTAAATTAAATCTGCAAGTAGATTTAAATGATCAAATAAGAGAAGCACAAGAATCAGTAATCAAGGATGATTCTGAAAAATTAAAAGGTATGTTAAAAGAATTAAAACAAGGAATAGATGGGATATGGAGATTCCATGAAAAGAGAATATGGATACCTAAATTAGGAAATCTACGAAATTGTATATTAGAAGAAGCCCATAAATCTAAGTATACAATGCATCCAGGAAGTGATAAAATGTACCAGGATTTAAGGAAAAATTTCTGGTGGATAGGAATGAAAAAGGACATAGCAACCTATGTTTCTAAATGTTTAACTTGTTCACAAGTTAAAGCTGAACATCAGAAACCCTCAGGTTTGTTACAGCAATTAGAAATGCCAGTTTGGAAATGGGAATTAATAACAATGGATTTTGTTACTAAATTACCCAAAACTAGGAAAGGAAATAATACAATCTGGGTGATTGTAGATAGACTAACTAAGTCAGCTCATTTTCTACCAATGAAAGAAACAATTAGTATGGAACAATTAGCTAAATTGTATGTAAATGAAATTGTTTCTTTACATGGCATTCCTTTATCAATTGTTTCTGATAGAGATAGTAGATTTACCTCTCGTTTTTGGTCAAGTTTCCAAAAGGCAATGGGAACCAAGTTAAAGCTAAGTACGGCTTATCATCCACAAACAGATGGACAAAGTGAAAGAACAATCCAGACAATGGAAGATATGCTTAGAGCTTGTGTAATTGATTTTGGAGGTAATTGGGATGAACACTTACCTTTAATAGAATTTTCTTATAATAATAGTTATCACACAAGTATCAATGCTGCACCATTTGAAGCACTTTATGGAAGAAAGTGTCGAACCCCAGTCTGTTGGGCAGAAATTGGGGAACAACAATTATCTGGACCTGAGATAGTGCAAGAAACAACTGACAAAATTATTCAAGTCAAGGAACGACTGAAAGCTGCACGTGATCGACAAAAGAGTTATGCTGATAACCGATGCAAGCCGTTAGAATTTCAAGTAGGAGATAAAGTGTTGTTAAAAGTCTCTCCTTGGAAAGGAGTGGTAAGATTCATCAAACGAGGAAAGTTAAATCCCAGGTATGTTGGACCTTTTAAAATTATCAGAAGAATAGGATCTGTAGCCTATCAGCTACAACTACCAGAAGAAATGGCAGGAATACATGATGTATTTCATGTATCTAACCTTAAAAAGTGTTTAGCTGATGAATCACTGATAATGCCTCTCAAAGATATAGAGATAAATGAACAACTCAAATTTGTAGAAAGACCTCTACAAATTGAAGATAGGAAAGTCAAGAATCTCAAGCACAAAAGACTAGTTCTAGTCAAAGTGAAGTGGGATTCCAAAAGAGGACCTGAATACACTTGGGAGCTTGAGTCAGAAATGAAAAGAAAATATCCATACTTATTTCAGTAGATCTCGAGGACGAGCTCTAAACAAGGTGGGGAGAATGTAACAACCCTCGGTAAAATCAATACCCTCATAATATTTCCGACTCTCTAATATACTATAAAATGTCTCCATATGTCTTTAATTACATCCCGTATATGAAAACCGAGCCCTAGTTATGTTATAATTATATAAAATAATTAAAATTCTGAAAGTGTAAGCTGAGGCGGGCCGCGAACGACCTCACCTCAAACTAACGCGGGCCGTATTAGGACCAGGGTTGACTTCGCTGACTTCTTTAGTCAAAGCGGGCCGCGTAAGGGTTAAGATAAGCTCAAGCGGGCCGCGAGCGACCTGGACACGCGATCGCACCAGAGGCCGACACGTGTCGACATCGTGGCGGACCTACTCAACGACTCAGCTAAGCTAGTCCGTTGACCAGCTTTGACGCGGGCCGCGTAAGCCCTGCTTGTCTTTCACGCGGGCCGCGACAGAACCTAATTACACAACTATAAATAGCAAGCATCAGATTTCAGTTTCCGTCGCTCACGTTCTTTTCTCAATCTCGAATTCTGAATAGTTGAAGTAATATTTTGGGTATTATACCCCTAATTAGCGAGGTTCTGCTTCATTGTAAGTATTATAACCCCGGTTTCATAATAGTTACGCTGCCCGATTGATTTAGGGTTCCGTAACAACTGTCGTGGTTCTGCCCGACGTAGTTGTTGGAATGCCGTCTCGGGGAGGGTATTATTAATAATTTCAAAGGGTTATGGTACTAACCAATGTACATTTGTATAAATTATAGATTATACCCAGGAAACCCTTACGAAAAGCCTAAGACAGCAAAGTGAGTAATCTCCTTTTTGTTAACAGTTTTTACAAAACTTAAATGCTTTACAATGTGATTAAGCAGTATGTGAGTCTTTGTAATTCTTCCATTACTGCCGGTATTTGGGGTTTTGTATACAAAATTATTACTTGCGAGTAATAAGTCGGGACGACAGTACGTTACCTTTGGACAACGAGTTAGCCAATGCGTAATATGACCCACAAGTCAATGATTGACAGTACTGATTGAGTAATTGGGTAGAAATAAACAATGTGATCGCCCTCAATATTGTTTTAATTGATAAAATGTTTCTTGATTAAAATGGGATTCACTCACCAGTATTTCCCGCTGACAAATTATTTTTAAAACATGTTTCAGGTAACACAATGTGAAAGCCAACTGGGATAAAGCCAGCTCGAGAGCACTGACGGCTTGGAAAATAAGTGGCTATAAAAGTTATCTAAGAAACAATGTTTTAAATTAAATAAAATAGGGTTTGTCCCTATAAATGTATTGTAATAAGAAACTTGGGTTTTACCCATGTATTTATTAATATCAAGCATGGTGGTTTTACTCTGATAATCATTTCCTAACTACGGTCCTGATGTAAATTCCGCTGCGAGACTATAAACAAACTGATACCACCAAACTCTGAGCTCACGTCCGCCCGTTCCCGGGGAACAGGGATCGGGGGTTGTGACAATTTACATACTAAAAATTATACAAACATACATACTAACATACACAATTTACATACCTAAACTAAAAATTATACAATTTCTAAACTTAAAAAAAAAAAAAAACTAACCGTATTTTTCAAGTTTCAAGGTGATGAAGACCGAGGAGACGAAGTGGTGCCGGATTCGAGATGGTGGTGACCGGAGAAGAGATGGTGGTGATCCGATTTTTCTTCCACAAACACAAAAAAGAGCAAAAATTAAAGCCCATAGCATGTATATAACAAATGTAGAGAAGAAATCTAACAAAACCAAAGTGAAACTAACCGATTTGGACGATTTTCGCGAGTTAGCAGCGGGTCTCGGAGGTTTTTTTGGGGGAAAAATGAAAGAGGAGGGAGAAATTGGCGCTGTATAGGGGTTTGGTTCGTTCAACTTTTAGCGGCGACAAGTTGTCGCCGGTATTGCCAGTTGTCGCCGGTATTGCCTTTAATGAAGTTGACCAGAGATAAGATTTGTGTGGCTAGGGATTAAAGTTCTGACATTGACTTTTAGCGGAGATTTGCTGTCGCCGCTATTGCCCTATTTATGTCGCCGGTAATGAGTTATAAATCCCCAACCGTCAGATCATGATTTTGATCAACGGATGGGGTTTGGTTTGGAATCCTGTGACGCGGATCGACCAATAGCGGCGACATTTGACCCGTCGCCGCTAAAGGTGTCGCCGGTAAAGGTGTGTTATTCTTGTAGTGAATGACCCCTATTTATAGTTTTCAGCGGGTGCGAGTGAAGAGTTGTGTCTCTTTGTGAATAGATGCGTCCCTTGAATGTGTGGCTGTGATTAAACATGAAGAGGCACGTTGTATCCTGTCCACAAGTTCCAATCGGTGCCTCCTTCCTTTTCCCTTGTCTTGGCCGATCGGAAATGGTGTGAGGGAGGAGACACACCCTTTCGGTAAGGGTGGTGGTTACCACCTTTCATTCTTGACAACTTTAGTCCTTGTAGTTTATAACCGCCATGTAACCGCCGTATAACTAACTAATTTAACTATCTAAACTAACTATTGATGTTAAGAGATTATCCGGGTTTCAAAGTGTCAACTAAGTATAATCTAAAACTCAATATATTTACTATCATTCAATTTAAAAAGTCTACGACATAATGGAAGTTTGGCGATGATGATTGTTGATAGTTTTCCTTTTGCGAGCGGCAGTAACAATTACAGAAAACCAACGTATTCAAATTCAGACCATATATATGATCTATAAATCTTTTGTTTTTTACTATAAAAACAAAGAATCAACAATTTACATCTATATTTGTATATGTATATAAAACAAATTCTGGACCGTTATCATTTTTTTTTTTTTTTGCAGTCACATTACTTTGCAAAGATACCATTATTCGGACATCTGTCACGTATTATGAGAACGGACAAAAATAATGGGATTAAAGTTCCTTGTTGATAATTTGTTCTAGCTTTGTAACTTTTGTATTTATGAACAAGGTTTCAAATGTGCATCTAGTGATGATGATGGATACTACTTTGAGCATCAGAATAAAATTTATGCTGATGTTACCACTTACCACAATAGATATATATTAATCTGATAAAGAAACCGGTTGCTTCATATTTAAAGTTTGGACTATTAACGGTTTCTCGATCAATTCTTTTGATCAAAGTTGAAGTCTATAAATGGAAAAAGAATAGCCAAGCATAAGTATTTAGATACTATGATAAAATGATTTAGTTATTTTTGTTGAATCACAATTTATTAGATTATGTATTAATTTCATGATTTTTTTGAAGTAGCTTTGGCCCTAAAGTTAGTTTATCTTATTAGGACACACATAAATTTTTCGTATTTTTTTTCTAAAGTTTATTTTTCTTATTCAAATATACATAATTTTTATATATATTTTTCTGTAATGTTTTTTTTTTCTAAATTCAAGACGACTCCACGCTTATAATCAACGAAAATTTCATCAACGTCCTTGATCACTGGCTCACCGACCAATAGATCAAAACCTTAATTACATAAAACTAAAACACCATGATACGGACACATTACTCAAAAAAATGTTTTCCAAAATTTCGTTGTTGATTTATCTAAAATCACCCAAACATCTCTAACAAATGCGTTTTGAACATTACAATAATACAAAATACTAAAAATAAGCGGTGATCTCACTATATTCGCCGATTTTTCCAAGGACCTTTACCGAAAGTACATGCCGACGATAATTACAGATATGTCGGTCAGTAAAGGTCCTTTGATTTTGTTAAAGACCATGTGATCATCGCTGACTCCGTCAGTAAAGGTCCTTTGATTTTTTTAAAGACCATGTGATCATCGCTGACAATGAGATTAAACTATATGTAAGAACATAAAGTGGGAAGAATAGCTTATTTTTAAAATCGATTATGTTTTTAACAAATATCTTTAGTTTTTAGTGTTGTATATTGTATGCATGTTATGTTAAATAGATAAAAGGGATTAGATAACACCAAAAGTATAGTATAGTAGTGAATGTGTAAGTTAATAGATTCTCCGTATATCCACATCTTCTATTTTGTTTTGGGGTAACCTTACGATATAGTTTCCACAAACATGTTCTAATTTGATCTTGAGCTTATTATGACGACATTCACCACTTCATTTAAGATGGATACATCTACACCTTTTGACACATATTCACCCCCTCTATCACTCCTTGCCCCTTACGTACAATTTTGACTTTCTTTTACTCTTAACTAACTAAGTATACATATTTAATAATATATATTACGCTATTCATTATCAATAACCGTGATAAAGTACTTATGGCCTCGTGTTGTTGGAACCGACCTTAAATCACATAAAACTATGTGAATTATAAGTTCTTCTTTCAACCGATAAAGTGAACTATATGCAAGTTAATTTCTTGCTTATGTGTTAGAGAGAATTTATCCTTCATATTCAATAGATAACGATAATGGGGTTATGAAATGTACATCACTATCGTGACATGCATTAATTAAAATATGTGGCTTTAAACAGAAGCAAAACAAGGAATATATACGCCTTCACATTATGCGAATATGGAAAACGACTTATGTGAGATAGGCTTATTTGGATCAAGGGTACCTAGTCCCCGGGAGGCTTATAAATAGGAGCAACCCCATGACATAAATATTCAAACGAAACAAAACCAAATATTATGTTGCTTAATTTGTAACACCACTTCAGACTAAAATGGCAGCAACAACTGTTTGCGCCACACCTGGCAGGATTTACAATGCCACAGGTGACCCTGTAACTTATGTGAATATTGCACATGATTATGAAGGAAAAATGATTGCGCACCCCCCCCCCCCCCCCCTCCCCCCTCCCCCCGTTAACATCCAAAACGGGCAGTGGGCTATTTTTGTACATGCTGACACTGGTGGCTTCCGCCAAGGATCAATTGGTGCTCTTGTGTACAACATCCAGGAGTGTTGTGATTCAATGATCGCTTGGAATAACCCTTGGAATGGAAAAAACACTGTAAGCCATTTTTCTTGTAATATCATAATATATTGTATAACATGCAACAAATTGAAAAAATGTTAATACAACATAATGTTGCAGGCTTATTGTGAGATGAATAATCCGGGATATTTTGATGACCCTACTGTTTGGGATGCAATCTTGGAAAAGCTGAAGGCTTCTGGTACTGAATGTCAAGCAAGTTTTGAAGGTTATGTTACAACAGTAAGTATCGATGCAGAAGGCAACACTCCAACTTTCAATGCCATTTTCTCTCTCGACATCTAGATAGCGCGATCAATGTAATTAAAACTAAGGTTGCAGGCACTGAGTATTCCAGTTCTATGTGTGCTTGTAATATATATAATAATAAGCCAAACATACTAACGTAGTATAAGATGATTGGCTAAAGTTTCACATAAATAAAAGATCGTCTTGGTCTGTACTTGATCGACACTAGTGTAATATAACGTTTTACTTTTCTTTAATAAAATGTTTTCTTTTTGTCCTAGTGATTAAGGTTTTTTGTTCCTTCACAACATAGATTAACATTTTCTATTCTAAGTGATTTAAAAGAGAATCTATTAATATGTGTTCAGGAATCTGATAGCTATTCAAACTTCAAATCCTGTTATGATGATCAGATCTATAAGAATAACAAAAAAATGGGAATGTTTTTATCTGGTTAAAGATAATTAGTTATATTTATTAGAATCTTTAAAAGATCCACAACGTTACACTTAGCGACCATTAGCGAGCCAAATATGGCGTCAACAGAAAGGAATAACCGGGATGATTAAACTCTCCAATCTTGAGGGGTCACTATAATCTTGTTCTTGTTTTTCTCTTCTTGTGTGCGGGTTTTATCTGGTGATCGATCTAATTGGCTCCAACATAATATGATCAGATTTTAAATTTGAAAGACATCTAGCAATTTGTGTTTCTGGAAGTACGTAGATTAGTTTTCATACTTCCAAGATGTAGTTAATTTGTTATCATTAGATTTTTTATAACAAGAAAAAGTAATGGGAATGTTCCTTTATTGAGGCCTTGTAGGTATATATTTGGTAAAAAGGTCGATTTGTAAATCAATTTAAGTAAATCTACAGCTGCAACTAAAGCAAACTGTTGTCAACAGTTAGACCGTGGGGTATGGGGCGGGGGTTTGGGCGTGGGTTGGGGGAAAACGCCCAAGCCACCACCCCGGGTGGGCTTGGGTTTGGGCGTGGCCCTTGGGGCTTGGCTTTCAAGCCGGGCGTGGGGCGGTATGGCCATGCTAGTTGGCTGAATTTCGTTGGCTCACCCGCCACGTCAGGCTGTTGGTTTTTTGAATTTTGAATTTTAAAATTCAAACCATCCCCCCAAACGGTCCCCCCATCTCCCTGAACCGCCACGCGGTGCACCCAACCCAACCCAAGCCCAACCCACACCCCGCCATACCCCGCTTACACGTAACCAGGCGGTGGGGGGGCTCCCATTCCACGTGTCACCAAATGCCCCAACCCAAGCCCAACTCCCGCCCCACCATACCCACGGCCTTATGTTGGTTCAGTTAGCATTGCATTTACTATCAGTATTAAGTAGTGAAGATTGGTCTGTGTCTTAAATTAAATTACAATGGTAGCTGATTGTGTTAGTGAAAATTTATGCATCTTTTATGCATTTCATTGTTGTACCATCAGGAAAAACATGTCACAACTTTTTTTCTTTCCCATGTTATATCAATATCTATACTATATTAAAACACAACTCTTTGGGATAAAAAAGTAATTTTCACGCGATATTAAGACGTAATATGAAGATGATACGGTATATTGGGTTATTAAGCGAAAGCTTGAAATTTAATACGCGAGATATTAAGACAATACGATATATTGGGTTATAAAGTGAAAGTTTGAAATTTAATCCTCCATCATTCTAACATAAAGACTAAGACTGGTAGTGTAGTGGTTGTTTAACCTCCTAATAATAAATTCCTCGGTCTTATTTTTTTTTTAGGACCTTATATAAATTATAGAGTAAATTACTTTTTGAGTCCATGTGTTTTAGTGGTTTAACCACTTGAATCCAAAATCAAAAAGTTTAACACCTTGAGTACCCAACCGCTCATTTTATAACGTTTTGAATCCAATTTTTAACTGTAGGTCCCGTTTTTCCGGTGGATCGATAACGAAAACCTATCCTTGTTTATCACAAATACGGTAACGGGTGCGGAATCCCCGTGACGGTGCAAACCAAACACAGATAGTAACAACACGGAATAACCAATGAAACACAATCTATTGATTAAACGGGATGAGAACCGAGAACAACTGATACACACACAGTTTTACAGAATAACTCTCAGGGTATGCTCTCATCTAGTTTCAAAGTGAAACCAGAAAGCTGTTTATATAGTACCTGGGCCTAAACTACGACGAAACACACAAGGTTACGACGAAACAACATTGGGCAAGGCATTGGGCCAGGCATTGGGCCAGGCATTGGGCCTGAAGCAGCCCAAACACACGACGAAACAGGGGAGTTTCGCCGTGTTTCGTCATGTAGTGGAAGAAACACTTTGTGTTTCTTCATGGTTTTGTCTTTATTGGAAGAAACACATTTGTTTCTTCATGGCTTTGTCCTTTATGGAAGAAACACATTTTGTTTCTTCCATGTTTCGTCAGGAGGGATATTGGCCCAAAGAAGGTTAAGCCCAAAGTCTAGGGTTGGCCCACATGAAGATGTTTTGGCCCAAAGACTAATTAAACACATAAACAAATAATTACCCTAAATGCAACATGCATTGTTTGTTTATACATTACAAATTAAACGGAACAAACTTGTCGGACCCAAGTGGGATAGGAGGATATCTGACTTGGTCTTCATTCCATTAAAGGCTCGAACCGAACGTGCCGCGTCCACACAAAAGTGTATCAACAAACTCCCCCTTGGACGCTGCTGTGATGGTTCGACTTCCATGTCTTTCATGTCGGAGGATCTTCAAAGTCTTCACGCGTCGTAAGAAGAAAGTGTATCAACACACTCCCTTTTCATTTAGGTAGTGTGTTAACAAACTCCCCCTTAGATTGAACTCTCCATTGAGTTATGCTCGTGAATCTTTTGATTTGTCAATTTTTCAGATCCTTGTGGTGTTGATGAAGGGTCAGCGGCAACTTGATCATTTTATCCTTTGAGTGCCTCCACTTCGTGCCTTCATTCCAAAGCTTGTCATCGAACATGTTCTCCTCGCCTTTAGCATCTGCACAGGCAAGAAAGCTAAACGCATAATGAGAACAACCGCTTGGAATATAGTTAACATTTAAACAAATGACACATATGAGATCAAATCTCATTCAAACACCGACCGAAAACAGTTTGAAAGTTTAGAAAATGATCAATTTTAATCCTTTAACTTTCAAAACTTGTTAACTTCGACTGTTTATGAAGATGCAATTGTTTTCCGGCTTACGATCAGGATTTTGAGTAGGATAGACTCGAGTTCCAACATCAGTCAATCAAAAATAAACTAGAAGCAAAATCTTTTTGGATTTTATAAAGTTTAGATTAACACACACCTAAAATCTTTTTGAAATTTTTCATTTTTCAAATGTAAAGACGGAAAGCAATAAATAAATATATACAAAGATGCAGAAACGAAATACAGTAAACGAATATTTACAGACATTCTTTTTGCGAGTTTCGAGGGTAAGAGAATCATATCAGTGTACGGTCATGTCAAAACGCTCTTTTTGTTCAATTAGTTAACATTTAGATAAGCATCCTATAACAATTATCGGTATTGTTGTCCACATAAGCTCAACTTATCAGATGTAATCATGGCGAGGGGATACGTTAAGGTATGATTTATACTTACCGACCGGTGTTCATCCACACACGACACATTCCCGTATCAAGGCATGCGCGAGAGTTCATCTTACCGGTGAGTATACCGTTTATCATCTGTTTGACGGTATAAAAGATGTGAGAAACTCACTTATTTTGATTTGAAAACAAGCCCTATGTGATAGAATCACTTATTGATGAGGAACTTGATTTTCATATGCACGAGGGCACAGGAGCAAGTCCGTGAACAGGTCAGTACTTTCGTACAGCAGAGAGACGAACTTGACTCCCGCAAAGAATCTGTGATATATTATCACTTATTTTGTTTGGACATGTGATTGTTGATCACTTATTGAGGTCGAATGCAATATGTACACGTATGTATAGTATCATGGAAGATCTAGACTTCGTCTCCGTTAATTTTACGGTTTGATACAACCATGATACCCTGATGATAAGACAGCATAAAGACCGAATATCTCAGAACCTCGGCAATCTCTCAAACGAAATTTCGGTACTAAGACCATATGCCAATGTGCGGTTCCCACCTGGTCTTCAGTCGATTTAAGATTTATATCGCCCTGCACACTTTAAAATGATTGTGAGCCTACCGATACATCTTATATAGAGCTGCTTAACATTTTTCATTTTGCATTTCAGTTTAAAGAGGTTTAGACAGACCACTGATGTACTATCATTTTCTCTTTTTCTCGCCAGGAAACTCATTTTTGTTTTTCTATTGTTTTCGCGTTTTGAAATTTTTCGATGTTTTTGAATTTTCAAATTTTGGATTTACTCCCCCTAAAATCAACAAACTAAGATAAATTTAAAAGACACAAAGATATTTACAAAAACGATTTCCCGATGTTGGTTAACTCATGTTTTACCTCAATGCCGTTTACCAAAATTAATTTTAATCAGAAATGATTTATCGAATTTTGGAAAAAATCAGTTGGCATGTCGGTAAGCGGTGCGGATCATGACAACATTGATGAGTTTCATATTGAAACGATCACGTGTGAGGTGATATTGGAGCTCAACGTGTCAGGGCAAAGAGTGCTACGAGAGGATAACAATTTATAAAGCAGCTTAAATATCGACAAGTATAGGAGAGATTAGAAATTTAAAACCGTATCCTGCAACTGCTTCGTGCATTGCAAGGAATCTGAGCGCTCTCCCAAACTGGATATCCACCCGGTGTGGATTTCAAAGTCGATTTTGTAGCTACTGAGAAATCTCTTCACATCAACAAGATCAGAAACCTTTGGGTCCGGCTGGTCTTCCACATTGCACCAGCGAAGGTCTTTGTCTTTCTCTTGAGAAGTAGTGTGCGGTTGTTCAAACCATGCCAAGGCATCCGCACACCCGGTTGGTTTGTTCAACAAACACATTTTCTTCAATCACACCGCGAAGAAATGTACACTGCACGTTCATCCTGTGGATTATGAATCTTCAGACGTGCTACAGGTGCGTACATTTTGATTTGAATCTACCCTGGGGACCCGATCAAAAACCTTGAACAATCACGTTTTTGGAATGATTTTCATTTTGTCGAAGCTTTTCAATTTCTTTCGACAGACAATTCTGTCTTCCTTTCTTTTTCTCTCCACCAAAGGCAACAATTTCTTTGTCGCCGATCTTGTGCATGGACACTCCACTATCAACAATCCGATGACTATCGATAGTTCCTCCTGGAACATCCTGCACACTCACTCAGAGATTAGTTGGAGAGGGGGACCCAAGCCTTAACAGACTTGGGTCGTCCTTCATCATCAAGGATTGTGACTTCGATTTCCTGATGATTCGGAATGGAGTGAGCTTCCCCTGAAACAGTTACCGATTTTGGTTTCCAAATCTGTTTTTGTTTTTCATTTTTAATTTCTAACTTAACAAACTTTGTTTCGACAACCTCCGGTTTTAACGCCTTTTCAACTTCTTTGACGTTTTGACGTCGTTGTTTTGTTTCTTGTTCTTTAACAGTTCTTTTATCATGTTTTGGTGAAACAGGACGACGTTGTGGGTGAACCTTTTCAGGTGGTGCTCTTTCCACAAATTTCTCTTTAGGAGTGTTTGAGCAGTTCTTAATGATATGCCCAAACTCCCCACATTTAAAACACGTTCTCCTTTCCACAAACTTAGGAGAATTTGATCGACCAACAGATGTCGAACCTGTAGAACCTGAGGTACTTGCTTTTTCATCACACCCATTTGTATGTTGAGTGTAATTGTTTTGACTGTTACGTTTTAAAATCTTGACTTGTTGGATAAAATCGGTGTTTGATTTGTTTTCAAAAGTCTCAATCTTATCAGTACCATTCGATGCTACAAACTTGACATCCTTGTTTTTCTTCTGGTTACGAGCTCCGTTTGTTTCAGATTTTGGTTGAGAAACATTAGGCTTTTGAGCTCGCCTTTCTGGTTGTTTACCCTTATTAGCAAAAGGTTGTTGCTTTGTTGGTGATTTTTGACTTCCAAATTGTTTTCTGATTTTGGATTTTGGAATGGGATCACATTGAGTCACAACAACTCCAGGGATCGTCTTTCCCAAAAATTTGCTTGTATTATCTTCAAAAACTTTTTCAATCGAAGATGGATTGACATTTTTAATTGGAAAATCATGATCTGAATAGATTTTAGAATCACCAAACAAAGTGTACAACATGTTATTACTCTTAACGGTAGACACAGATTCTTTTACTTCCTTGACAGGATTAATCACTTGTTTGGCAACTTGTTGCACAGCAGGAATAGGAGGATCACAAAGAATATGATTCTCAATTGGAATTTCTATTCCCTTCTTCTTATCAAGTGATTCATCCTGGTCATTCACATCTGATTCATCATCCGACGAATCATAGTCCTCAATGATTGGAGGACTTTGTTTCGTAGATGTTGAAGTTTCTGTTTGCTCAGATGATGTACTTGAAGAACTGTCCGATTTGAACCCTAGGCCAGTAGTAACTTCCTCATAATCAAGAGGCACACTGGGTTCAAAACGAGGCATATCCTCTTCATCGGGCGACTTGGTATAGTCGTGTCTCAAAGGGGGTGGACACTTCCTATAACCAACGCCTTTAACGTTTCCCTTTAGTTTCTGAACGTCAATGATGTGATCAAGCACATATCGGGAGTTAGAATAACTCTCCAATTTGAGCTTGATCGCTTCATATTCACACTTGGCCACGGCTAGCTCTTTCTTGGTTTCCTCAATGATATTAATGTAGTTATTAATACCAATTTGTTTGTTGAAAACAGTTTTTGTTAATTCGGAAACACTTTTCTTTTGGGTTTCAATAACTGTTTTAAACTCCTTTTCATTGCGAGCTAAGGCCATGTTTGCCTCTTTGCACTTTGACAGTTCAATAACCAAACTCTGATTGTGACTATGAATCGTATCACATTCAAGTTTCACTCTATCACATTCATGTTTCATATCAGCACAATCACTACATATGCTAAGAGTTTCAGATTTTACCTGACTTGTAGAAGCTGTGACATTAGCCATAAAGGCAGTCTGAGAAGAGAAAGATCCATCTTCAGAATTATAATCTCCCGCATTCGAGCTTTCTTCATCTGAACTCCCACTATATCCCGAGCTATCATCACTTTCAGAAAACTCTTCCCTGTGAACATGCTTGATGTGATTGATGAACTTTACATAGCATGCTGTTCCACCTCCTTGATTAATATCACCCAATTGTACAGACCAATCACACCCTTCATCAGCTTGAACGGTCAATGCTTGATTGGTGTTTGATGGTCCAGACTGGTTCTGATTGTTGTTCACTGCTACTATCCTTCTTTCACGATTTTCTTGATTTGCATTAGAAGTACTCGTCTGATTTCTGAACGGATTCTGATTGCCTTGTTTGCTTGGTAGGGTGCACTCACGTTTGAAGTGACCCTTTTCGCCACAATTGTAACATGTAACCGCATCTTTATTGAACCCGTACTTCGTATCATTTTTGCCTTCCAACGAAGTTCTTCCAGTTCGAGTCATGAAATCCTTTGCCCTTCTAACAGCACTTGCAAACGCCCACTTGATATCCATTAACTCCATTTCATCACGGTCTATCTGTTGATAATCTTCATTGGTCATATTGATGTTTCCAATTTGACCTGCTACCAATCCACAGTATGAACTGAACATTGTGTTGAGAAGTTCCAAATGTTCCTTTGCAACTTCTACACTGACTTTTGAAAGATTGGAAGTATCAACTCTGACAGTGTTGGTGTTTTGGGGTGAAGGATTGTTGGTATAATGCGCTTGTTGTTGTTGTGGTTAGGCTTGAGGTTGGGGTATGGATTGTGACATGTAAGCACTTTGATTCCACTGTGGAGAGGGTGATGAGCTTGTATTGGACACAAACGCCGTTTGCAGCTTTGGTTGCTGAATGGAACTAGAACTAGCTGAAGGACCAAAACCAGGCAAATACATTTCTGTGTTTTGAGGAGGTGCAGTTGCAATCCTTTTAGCTTTCCGAATTTCCTCTTCGTTCTTTTGCTCCAACTTCTGAATGAATTCATAAAGACTGACATTGGCTGCATCCAGAGCGCCCGTATGCTTTAGAAGCTCAATGAATGGACTCCACTTAGGAGGTAGAGCATCAGCAAATCGTGCAACCATTTCCGGATGAGTTGCAGCAACACTATAAGAACTCATTTCACTAATCAAATGAAAAAAACGAGAAGTCATATCATTTAGAGTTTCATTCTCCAAGAACTGAAATGATTCAAACTCTTTCTTCAATAAATCATGGCGTATCTTTCTAGTAGCTGCATTTCCTTCTCCTCTCGCTACCAATGCATCCCATAAACCTTTCGTGGTCTTACAATATGAGAATTGATGAAAGATGTCTCTGTGAAGTGCTTGAGTGAGAATAGCATACGCCTTCTTCTCCAGATCATATGCCTTTTTGTCGGCTTCTTGCATATTATTGAAAGTTGTCGCATTTGATCCTGCTTCTTCAAGAGCTTGACTAAATTCAGAGGTGAAACACGTCCATAATTCTGTGTTTTGCCCTTGAACGTAGTTATGGAAACGACCCTTCCATGATGGATAGTCGTTCATGTAATTTAACTTTGGCGGGCGATTGTTGCTACCCGTCTCATTCTCACTAAGCAAAATATTTTGAATGCTCTGATTTTGATTCGACACCATTGCCCATTGACTTGCACTTATTGACTGTTGTTGTTTAGGTATGGTACTCGCTAAATATTCGGCCATCGACATCTGTTTTAGAGCTGGTTGTGGATCCGTACTCCAATCCCAAGGGCTAGTACAACTCATATTTGATGTATGTATGTGAAAAACTGATCACACTCTTGAAAACAGACTGTTATCACACTTTTGCAAGTCTTCTGTTAAAAAAAGATAACAAACTCGACGAAACGCTGTCGACGAAACTGAGTGATTGCTGAAGTCGACGAAACAGGTCTTGTGAACTTGGCGACGAAACTGATTTGACTTTTGTATTGTGACGAAACAAGTGATATAAGGTCCGACGAAACAGAAATGATAACTGTTGATCGACGAAACTGTTTTAGTGATTGAACGACGAAACAGATTGTTAGATATGTGCGGCGAAACAGAAACTAATCTCAGGTCGACGAAACAGAAATTCTGTTTGGGCTTCTGATCGACGAAAAGGTTCTGATTGGGCTTTTGATCGACGAAACTGAGTGAGGCCCAAATCAGTTTGAAGTCCAATTCAATATGACGAAACTGATTTATAATTGATTCTTGTGATTTTGGACTATTATGACGAAACACAAATGATTTTGTCTGAATCCTTTTCGGCGAAACTCAATTGTATTGGACGACGAAACAGTTTTTAAAGTCTTATCCTCTGACAAGGTGGCACCAAATTCAAACTAACACCTTACTTTTCTGATTTTCGAGGCTTCCTTTTCAACAACTCATCATCACCTATCCTTTTTCTGACAAAGAGGACACAATTTTCAAACTTTCACTGTACCCATCATACTTTGCAAACCCAATATTCAAACTGATATGATTTCTAATACAACAACAACTTTCACAGTAAATTTTCAAAAGATCAAAAAGTTGATATTTTGAAGAACACTCTTGAACCTCTTGAAGATCTGATGAACTGATAAATTTTCGAACACAATTTTGCTTAAACTTTCAATAAAAACCGAACTCTAAACATGCACACATGCAATAAAACAGGGTTTTCACTAAAACTATAGCAAAACAACACGACTTTGACTGATTTTTGAACAATTTTCCAGAAAAATATGAATCTTTCAAGAACAAAAATCTAAAAAAAAACACTAACAATGTTTGGTTTTAAACAAGGAAAAAAGCCAATGCTCTGATACCACTTGTAGGTCCCGTTTTTCCGGTGGATCGATAACGAAAACCTATCCTTGTTTATCACAAACACGGTAACGGGTGCGGAATCCCCGTGACGGTGCAAACCAAACACAGATAGTAACAACACGGAATAACCAATGAAACACAATCTATTGATTAAACGGGATGAGAACCGAGAACAACTGATACACACACAGTTTTACAGAATAACTCTCAGGGTATGCTCTCATCTAGTTTCAAAGTGAAACCAGAAAGCTGTTTATATAGTACCTGGGCCTAAACTACGACGAAACACACAAGGTTACGACGAAACAACATTGGGCCAGGCATTGGGCCTGAAGCAGCCCAAACACACGACGAAACAGGGGAGTTTCGCCGTGTTTCGTCATGTAGTGTTTCTTCATGGTTTTGTCTTTATTGGAAGAAACACATTTGTTTCTTCATGGCTTTGTCCTTTATGGAAGAAACACATTTTGTTTCTTCCATGTTTCGTTAGGAGGGATATTGGCCCAAAGAAGGTTAAGCCCAAAGTCTAGGGTTGGCCCACATGAAGATGTTTTGGCCCAAAGACTAAATAAACACATAAACAAATAATTACCCTAAATGCAACATGCATTGTTTGTTTATACATTACAAATTAAACGGAACAAACTTGTCGGACCCAAGTGGGATAGGAGGATATCTGACTTGGTCTTCATTCCATTAAAGGCTCGAACCGAACGTGTCGCGTCCACACAAAAGTGTATCAACATTAACACTTGTAATTTTGATTTTGGACTCAAGTAGTTAAAACCGCTAAAACACAGGGACTCAAAACGTTATAAATTGAGCGGTTCGGGACTCGGAGCGTTAAACTTTTTGATTTTGGACTCTATTAGTTAAAACAACTAAAACACATGGACTCAAAAAAGTAATTTACTCTAAATTATATTATTGTAGTGAAAGTGTCCACTCCGTCGCGTTCCGCGGGTTCCCTATAGTATTATTAAACAAACGAGATCACCAACGACCCTGTCCATTAGCAATCTATCAATGAAGGTGGTTACCTGGGAGACCATCAAAAATATTGTCGTGGGTAATTTAATTTGCGACAGAAAACTGGCGGATATTATCAAGAGATCACTGAGGAAAGATTATGGACAAACACGACACTGATGAGTTCCTTGGAACTTTTCCCGACATGATTTCTCTCAATTTTTCATCGGTAATGTAACGCTTCGCCTTTTTGTACTTTCCCGATTTGGAGAGTATTGTTGTAATTCTATTTTCGGTAACTTGTATTTGTGTTGTACGCTATTTCATTCCAACTTTGTAATCCGAGACTATTGATCATAATGAAAATTCAAGTATTTTATTCACATTTATATCATTTATGTTAAACTTGCTTGCATGTTTATACTCAAAATCAATGTTTTAAACACTATTATACATGTTTCATACTTGCATGATACACATTTATCTTCGTTACACGTAAAACCGACTAAAAAGCACCAATTAATCGAACTTGAACCTTCGAGAGGAAGGGAAGACACCTTTTGCACGAAAGGACCCCTTTCGCGCGAAAGGGCACTATCGCCCCAATCTTCTTGTCGCCTGAACTCCCTGTCGTCCCAAACTCACCCTAAACCTATAAATAGGTGCACTACTTCACTCATTTTGCTTGCTCAGTCTCATAGACACTCTCCAAAAAGCTCTGAACTTTCTCTCTCGCGATCAGAAGCCTTGCTATTGATTTTTTTCACTTTCTTTCATTTTATTTACATCTTCTTGCATTTTAATTTTGTTTCTTAAACTTTTCTTACAAATCCTCTTGATTGGACATATGAGATTCAAATCAAGATTTACAAACTTTGATATTTTCACAACTTGTTCATACATTTCGTTTAATTTCTGTACAAGCTTGATGGAGTCTGGTACCCATCAGACCCTCAACTCAGTTCATAGTTAAGGGGTTGCATTAGGGTTAATTTCCACCAAGTATTGATCTGTTTCGGATAGATCAAACAAGCGTTTTCGACAAAACTGACACCTTTCGCACTACAGGAGATCCCTGTCGCAAGAAAGGGTATCCCTTTATCACAAAAGGGACTGTTGTTATGTGTTTCGTTTTCGTTTTCGATTTCATATCGGTTCGATGTCAGTTCATCAGTGATGAACACCAAACGGTTTGCTAGTCACAAAGTAAGTTAACCCCGTCCAGCCTCCAACACTCGATTCACACCTTCCATGTTGAGTTGGCACACCTGGGTTGTCCTTACTTGGCTGTTTGGCTATTTTTACTTTCTGTTTTCATCTTGTATAACAATTACTACTAATGTCCAGTGTCAAATCAGTTTACGATTAAGTTTTACGCGTGATCCCGTGTTTAAATATGACTAGTCGCACGAGGGGGCGGCCTGCCGCACGAAAGACTACTGCCTTTCGCACGAAAGGACTCGCTCTCACACGAAGGGTCTGTTACTTGTTTTATGTCGTACTTTTTCATATTTTAAAGTCTGATCTGAACCTTTTCACATCAAAACACTCACACCTTCGTTTACCCATTTCAGGGTGACCTCAGTGTACCAACCTACATCCAATCAGCTCGCGGTTTCGTGTTTACCTACGCAAACTGTGGGTATACTCGATCACTTTTTCATTTTATACAATTTGGGTGCAACATGTACATTTATACAAAAACACGCAACACCATTAAACATGTTTACAACTCACACTCTATCCACTATTAAACATGAAACTTGTGATACTTGTTAATCTCATATACTATGTTACACGTGTCTATATGCTCATTAACTTTGCAAGTCTACCTTAACAATTATAGCACTATAGGATTAACGCCCCGCCCGTATTCTTGTGGTATTGTTAAGTAAAACACCATTACACCCTCTTCGTTTCGACGATGTTGGGTAATCACCATTACGTTAAACTCTGGTTTGACATACAACATACACTTGTGTAGTATGTTAGTAACGAGTTATACATTTTATCATGTTGGATATGAGTACCATTAAACATTTTATCATTATGCTATGTATTCAAACTTGTATACTCGCCAACATTTTGTTGATTATATTTTAATACATGTTGCATGTTGATAGTTGATGATTGAAGAAAACAAGTTTAGGGTGGACTTAGAAACACGCTTAAACAATGAACTATGTTTTGTTTCATGTTTCGTTGCTACAATTTTGAAGTATTTGTTTCGTTGAACAATATATTCATGTTAGTATTTATGAAATCTTGATTAATTAATTATTGTCACAATTAGTGTTATGATGCTATGAACAATCATGTTGTTGTCTCACTCCGGTGTTTCCGTCATCGGTTATGGTTTGACAGGTAATTCTAATTTGTTTAAAAATTAACTAACTAAAATTTTCTAAAAGACAATTTATAGATTCTCGAAATTAAAAAAGATATATAAAAGAGTTAATTGCCATTTTAGTCTTTGTGGTTTGGTCAGTTTTGCCAGTTTAGTCCAAAGGTTTCATTTTTAACCTGTAGGTCCAAAAAGTTTTTAGCATTACCATTTTAGTCCAACCCACTTAACCTCATCCAATGACCTCTGTTAGTCAAAGGGCAATTTTGTCATTTCTTCTATTATTTTAATTAAAGCTTTAAAACAAATCCCAAACATCATATTCATCTGCACTTTCACTTTATCTATCTGCACTAGCTTTTGAAAACCTAAAATGGCAAACACCACCACCAAACACCACAGCCACCACACATCTACCACAACCGCTAATTACCATTGTCGGCCGTCACTTCTAATCACCACTACCAGTCACAACTTCTAACCACCACCGCACATAGCCACAACCTCTAACCACCACCGCCCATAGCCACCCCTCACAACCCTTGTCTCCACACAAAATCGTTCAGATCTGACCAAAACCGATGGTGCTAATGCGACTATGATCCTTCACTGTAATAAAAACAAGACGATCGAGATCTTGTGCGGCTCCTAATTTATTTTTCCTGTTGGGGTTTTGCAAATAATTGATTTTTTTTTATGTAGAGAAACATTTTTTTTTTTTTGCAAACATTAGTGTGGCATGGGATGGTGGCCGGAAATTGATGGTGATGTTGGTCGCCGGACATATGTGGTCAAACATAGGGGTTGGTTGAATTTTGTGGTGAGGATGAATTTTGTGGCCAAACATAGGGGCTGGTGGTGATGGTCGAATATAGATAGTGGTGGTGGTTGTCTGATAGAGGTGGTGGTGGTGGTTGTTGGATAGAGGTGGTGGTGGGGGTAATTCTTGGTGATGGTGGTGGTGTTCATAGTTACAGAGAGATAGAGCATATGTGCCTGAGGTGGAACAGAGTTGGGTTAATATGGTTGAAAACTTGATAACAAAAATAAATAAATTAATAAATAAATTATATATGAATATAAATAAACAATTAGGAAAAGGACGAAAATGCCCTTCGAGTTAACATTAAAAAATGGATGGAGTTAGTCAGCTGGACTAAAATGGCAATGTTGAAAACTTTTTGGACCCACAGGTTAAAAATGAAACGTTTGGACTAAACTGTCAAAACTGCCCAAACCATAGGGACTAAAATGGCATTTAACTCTATATAAAAGGTGCAAATAATAAATAACTAGATTTTAGAACCCACGCGTTGCGGTGGAAAACCATTATACTGAACAAAAAATAGGCGTAAAAACATTGAACCACACACGCGCATTGCGACGTGACAATTAAACTGACAAAAAAACGTATAAACGTTGAACCATGATTGCACATTGCGGCGTGTTAGCTTGCCGTGCCTAGCGGCGGGACCTACAAACCAAACAGAAAATAGACGTAAAAACGTTTAACTATGCACGCACGTTGCGGCGTGTTAACTCACTAAATTTAGACCGAAACGTAAAACATTATCATAGAAAAGTATTACTAAGTCGAAACGCTAACAAAACTCACGTAAAAAAAGAAAATAAAAAACTAACAAAGCTTTATATAATAAATTTATAAAGTATAGATTATCAAATTTCAAAATAAACCATATAGGTTACTTTTTATTTTTATTAATACTCTAAAAGAAGTAAAATATATCATATGCAATATGGTTTGTACATAGAGCTTGTGAAGTTGGTAAATAATATAATGGATTATGTGTTGTTTTTGAAAAAAAAAAAAATTGAACGTCTTTTAATCTCTATCGTCTGTATGATCTAAACCCAAGATCTTTCCCTCTTAAATCCAAGCATTTAAAACCTTTACCTTTGTCCAATGAACCAAAATTTATTGTTTTTGAAAGTTTAATACCCAAATTAATATCCCCAAAGCCTAAAGACAGCACAATTGAAATAGTAAATATATTCGGCCCATACAACAAGCTTCAGTATCTATGGTCCAACAACAATCGTAACCGGTCCACATGGTGAGTTAAAACTCAAAACTGGACTTTACTTTATGCAGCGGACTTCAACACAAAATTCAATTAACTTTTGAATTTCCATTTGAAGAAAATAATGCCAACGGATCTCAAAGTAATACTAATATACTCTCGTTGACTTTTCTAATCTCTATTCTCTCTCCCATTTCTCTTTCCCTCTACCTTTTTCATCACCACACAATCTTCAGAACCTCCTACCACCGCCAAATCGCTAATCACTACCACAACCCTCAAATATCGGTGTTTGCTTCGAAACCACCGACCCATCTGAGCACTGGGGTTAAGCGCCAGTGGCCGGACTTCCGGCAGCAAAGCCACCGTAGGCTATTACTCTCATCTCTCTCTGTCGTTATTGTGTGTCGCTGAGTTGGTGTTCCTCATGACTACTCTCGGAACTCTCCAACGCCGCTGGCTGGCGATGGTTGTAGTATCCAGTGGTGGTGGGTATGGCGATAGTAGAGAGAAAAGAAGGATTGGCTGGTGGTGGTGTATGCGGAAGATCAAAAAGCAACCAATCAAAGCATAGGAAAATTGAACAGTAAATATGTGAGGAAAACCAAAATTGTTAATTAATATAGGGATAATTTGATGATGAATGTTGTCTAAATAGATCGTTAGTTGTTTTATTTATCATCGTTTGGTCACCTCATTTTGTAGCCTCTCCACCTTTGTGACTCTTTCCAACATCTCTACGTTTTGTGCTTATGTCGCTTCGAGATTTCAAACACTAAACAAATGATTAGTAATTTGTTGGTCATACAATAATTAAAATAAATGAAATATATAATTGTATACCTTTGGATTAGGAGGAAGACCATTAGATCTCCTAGTACTAGACGTACCGGGTTCACTGCTCACGACGCCTAAGATGTACCTTTTCTTCTGACCTCCCACACTTATGGGTCGTCAACACAGGTTCCATGGTTAGCATGTGTTTCATGTAGGGATGAGCTCAATAAGAACCGCCACTACTTGCCGGTGCTACCACTGTTGCTCCCAACCCTATCGTTACCGCGTGCTATCACCTCTAAAACGAATTAAAAAGTCAAATGCAAGTTATCAAACCAACACATAATAAAAAAATAAAAATAAAAACATTTTTCTTATTTTATATCTGTAGTAATTAGTAATAAAAAAAAGGGAAATTGGATTTAAATAATCCGAACTTTCACCTGTTGGCCAATAACACTCCGAACTTTCAGTTTGGCCAGCAGCACTCTCAACTTTCATCCTATTTTCCCAAAACACTCCACCTGTTGGCCGATAACACTGCATTAGTTGACCACGCCCCCCTGTCCGCTGGGCACGACCCCGTGTGCAGAAGCGTATCTGTACTGTCAAGATTTGCCTAGATTCTGGTCAACTAATGCAGTGTTATCGGCCAACAGGTGGAGTGTTTTGGGAAAATAGGATGAAAGTTGAGAGTGCTGCTGGCCAAACTGAAAGTTCGGAGTGTTATTGGCCAACAGGTGAAAGTTCGGATTATTTAAATCCAATTTCCCTAAAAAAAATCATAATGTGCCACATGTGATGCGGATGCGGATCAAGAACCGGTAGCCGATGTTCCGAGCCTGTTTCACCTCGGTCCACCCGACGACCCGGTTGATTATCCGTGAGCTATGCATGCATGGTTTATTTCAAGTTGGAGATTTCTTTCCTTTTTCTAAATTTAGTAATTGCGTAATAACCGATCTTTGATTGATTGGGATTTGATGTATTTTCCTTATTTGGTGGTTGAGGACTTTTTATTGTTTTTGTTTCGTTGCTGAATGGGCAGAGACTTTTTATGAATGAATAATTGAGATTCTTATCTCTAGTTCTTTTCTTTCTCAATTGTTGTGTTCTTTCATCTTCAGATCCCTATCAAGTGGTATCAGTTTCAGGACTGACGATCATGGTGGGCAGAGGCCGACCTACACGTAACGCCACACGTAACGTTACATGGCGCTAAGATTCTCCCAAAAGTCGATCTCCGAAGTGGGTACCACCAGATTTGTTTACGACCCGGTGATGAGTGGAAAACCGCGTTTAAGACGCGGGATGGCTTATACGAATGGATGGTTATGTCATTCGGTCTCTCCAATGCTCCCAGCACCTTTATGCGACTTATGAACCATGTTTTTAAAGCTTTTATTGGCAGATTCGTGGTCGTCTACTTTGACGATATTTTGATCATTAGTCAAAACATCCAACAACATTTAGAGCACCTTCGTGATGTTTTCACTGTCCTTCGTGATCAACAATTATTCGCCAACCGTATGAAGTGCCATTTTCTCACTTCTGAAGTTGTGTTCCTTGGGTATTTGATTTCGGGTGATGGGATCCGGATGGATGAGACTAAAGTTAATGCTATTAATTCATGGCCTACTCCAATTTATTACATGATGTTCGTAGTTTTCATGGCTTAGCATCTTTTTACCGACGTCTCATCCGCAACTTTAGCACTCTTGTTGCACCCATCACCGAATGCTTGAAAGGTGGGAATTTTGTGTGGACGGAAGCTGCAAATAAGGCCTTTGAAGACCTTAAACACCATGTCACTAGTGCCCTTGTATTGGCCCTCCCAAATTTTAATGACATTTTTCAAGTTGAGTGTG
Organism: Helianthus tuberosus; assembly: GCA_030545235.1. Classification (NCBI taxonomy): domain Eukaryota; kingdom Viridiplantae; phylum Streptophyta; class Magnoliopsida; order Asterales; family Asteraceae; genus Helianthus; species Helianthus tuberosus. The sequence continues at coordinate 183,731,379 of CM060424.1, forward strand.
GGGTATCGGTGGAGTTTTGGGCCAAAATAATCGCCCTATTACTTTCTTTAGTGAAATTCAATGAAACGAGATGACGATATAGTACATACGATAAGGAATTCTATGATATTATTAGAAGTCTCGAATATTGGCGGCATTACTTGTTACCCGGTGAGTTTATTCTTTTTTCTGATCATCAAGCATTACGACATATCCAGTGTCAAGCCAAACTCAACCCAAATACACAAAACGGGTTCCTCCAACACTGTCGCAGATGCTTTGAGCCGTCGTCATTCGCTCTTGACATTGATACAACTACAAGTACAAGGTTTTGATTTATTCCGACACTTATATCATGATGACCCAGATTTCACAACTGCTTGGAAAGGTTGCCCAAACCGTCCCTATCACGAGTTTTCAAAACAGGATGGTTTTTTGTTTAAAAACAATCGGTTATGTGTACCGCGTTGTTCACTTCGTGACGCCATCATCTTAGAATATCATCAAGGGGGTTTAGGGGGACATTTTGGAAGGGATAAAACAATGGGTCTCATAAGAGATCGTTTCTATTGGCTTCATTTGGTGAAGGATGTTTCCCGGATTTTGGAACGATGTCGAGTATGTCACATTGCCAAAACACATCATACCAATGCGAGTCTTTACACTCCACTTCCGGTACCGGATGGACCTTGGGAAGATGTTAGTCTTGATTTTGTCTTGGGCCTTCCACTTACACAGCTAAAGAAAGACTCAATTATGGTGGTTGTCGATCGGTTTTCCAAAATGGCTCACTTTGTGCCATGTGCAAAAACGTACGATGCTAGCCAAGTCGCACGTCTTTATTTCAGCGAGATTATGCGTCTCCATGGTATTCCCAAAAGCATTACCTCAGAGATAGACGTGAAGTTTGTGAGTCACTTTTGGCGTACCTTATGGAAGCGTTTGGGTTCTAGGCTACAATTTAGTAGCTCACACCATCCCCAGACGGATGGTCAAACCGAAGTTACTAACCGTACTTTGGGTAATCTCCTTCGCAGTCTTGTTGGTGACAACCCTAAATAGTGGGATTTGGAGCTACCCCAAGCAGAATTTGCCTACAATCGATCGAATCACGGGTCTACGGGTAAGAGTCCGTTCTTTGTTGTTTATGGTCGAAATCTTTTTACTCCTCTTGACCTCACCCTGTGCCCCGGAACCGAGAATTACAACGCTGAGGGTGAAACGCGACAATGCGTGCAAAACAAATACAAGAACTCCATATGCAGGTGCGTGAACAAATTATACAACATAATCTGCAATATCAACAACGCGCGAACCAGCAACGTAAATGAGTTGTGTTTAAAGAAGATGATCTTGTGTGGATACATTTGCGGAATGAGCGTTTTCCGAGGACTCGTTTTCGCAAACTTTAGCCTCGTGCGGATGGACCATTTAAAGTTCTACAACGTATCAATGATAATGCGTATAAAATTGATCTACCGGGAGACTATAATGTATCAGCAACCTTTAATGTTGCTGACTTAAAGCCTTATGTTCCTACTGATGGCGATGTTGTTGTGGACTCGTGGTCGAGTCCTTTTCAAGTGGGGGAGGATGATGCGGATGCGGATCAAGAACCGGTAGCCGATGTTCCGAGCCTGTTTCACCTCAGTCCACCCGACGACCCGGTTGATTATCCGTGAGCTATGCATGCATGCATGGTTTATTTCAAGCTGGAGATTTCTTTCCTTTTTCTAAATTTAGAAATTGCATAATAACCAACCTTTGATTGATTGGGAATTGATGTATTTTCCTTATTTGGTGGTTGAGGACTTTTTATTGTTTTTGTTTCGTTGCTGAATGGGTAGAGACTTTTTTTGAATGAATAATTGAGATTCTTATCTCCAGTTATTTTCTTTCTCTATTGTTGTGTTCTTTCATCTTCATATCCCTATCAGCATGACTTTGTTTCTATTTGTGTTCTTTCATCTTCATATCCCTATCAGCATGACTTTGTTTCTATTTTTTTGTTTGCGTGATGTTACCGGAACACATATAGGATAATATTTCTTTTTATTTGTTTACGGGTATAAGCCCTAGATACTGTCATGATACTGGGTTGGCCCGAAAGGTGTGCGGGATGGGCGACGGTTCATGGCCCAAACTCATCGAGGGCTCAATTTTTTTTATTAGTTTTACACTGTAAAGTTAGAATATATACGTAATGAATCGAAAAAATGTCATTGTGAAGTACTTGGTTTGGTGGTTTGAAAATCACTTTAATAATAAGAAGACACGGGTTTTAATCCCGTCCTTCTTAGTTTTGTTTTTCTTTCTTATCTATTTATTAAATGTAAATAACATTAATTTCCTAAGAGTTAATAGCCAAAATGGTCCCTGAGGTTTGCTTACTTTTGCCACTTTAGTCCAAAATCCAAAATTTTTAAATCTGGGTCCATGAGGTTTGCATTTTGTTGCCATTTTAGTCCAAAATTCAAAAACGCTCTTTTTTTACTTTTGCAACCAGCCTATTTTGTCCTTTTCTGCAGGGGAATTTTGGTCATTTTTATGAGTTATTATAACAAACCCAGATCAAGAACCCATATCATCTCTCTCAAAGCAGATCATCAAACATTTGAATCATCATCATCTTCTCAAACAACTGAATATCAACACCTGCAACTATGACGAATCAACAACACTAATTAGCCCTAAAAATATCAAGTCAAAACCTTTGATAAAAATAAAAAAAATATGAAAAAAGAAGAATTAGAAGAGGCTCAGATCTATTAATAATAATCAAAACAAAGAGGAACCAACCGCCATGGCTGCAAACATCGCGGCTGCTTCAACAGCCGGATATTACCTCGCCAAGATACGGTAAGTCTCAAGCTTCACTCGATTCACTCAGACAACGAAAAAATCATCATCGCCTCTTTATAACAAACAGCTAATTACAAACCCAGATCAAGAACCCAGATCATCTCTCCCAAAGTAGATCATCAAATAACTGAATCATCATCATCTTCTCAAACAAGTGAACATCAACACCTGCAACTATGACGAATCAACAACACTAATTAACCCATCTCTCTCCCTCTCTCCTCTCTGTCGCCATAAGCACCACTGTAACACCTGTGCCTCTACGGCTATCAAACAAGTACTGTATCAATGAAATATTGTATTTCATACTTGGGATTTGTACAAATATGTGTATCATTCGCACATATAAATTCTGGTTCGATTTCAAGCTTTAAATCACTTTCTGGAAGGTTATACGCGCACTGATGCGTAAATATAACCCGTTTAATGCAAGAACGCTCCGGAATAGTGAAATAGGCTTAACATACCTTAAATAACCTTTACATAACTTAGAAATAAGTTTTGAAGGCTTTGGTATGGCAAAATCAAGTTAAATCGCTTACAGGGACTAAAGTTGACAAACTGTGAAAGTATGCCAATTTGAACTGTAACAGACCTTCCGGAACATGACTATAAGTTAAACATACCATAAATATCCTTTACATAGCTTAGAAATAGGCTTTGAGGTGTTCGGTGTGCTAAAATAAACTTTTGGGTCATTCAGGGACTAAAAGTGTCAAAAAGTGCATAAGTTTGCATTTTTGCGCATAACTCACGTTCTGAATACATCCGGACATCCAAAAATTTATGTAAGCACTAAAACATTTTATTTTAGTGTTTGGCATAAGAAAAATCCATTCGTCACGCATTTTGGATCGTTTTTCGCGCTTGTGCGCATTCCGTCGTAATTAAGCGAACATCGCGTTCGTACGATCAAACGAACTGGCATCCGACATATTTTTGAGCATGTTTCATGTCCCCAATGTTTAGGCATCATTTTAGGGCCTTAAAGTTGGCTTTACGGGTCTTAGAAGTGTCGGAAATGGCCTTAAACACGTGCAGGGACTGAAACTGTCATTTCTGAAACTTTGTTCTGATCTGACATGGCCAGGCGGCCCGCCTGAGTTTCTGCACATGTTGAAGCGGGCCGCATCAGCCCTTCTGACCAGATTAAATGTTTCTAACAGCAGATTGCAGCTGTTTAATCCACAACCACATGTTCTCACTTGTCTAGTCAGCAGATAAGAACTCATTTTTAGCCACCATAACATTCCAACACATGTACGGGTGGGATTCGAGCACGGTTTCCATGAAACGATCTTAACGGTTACCCGAAAACTATAAATACCCCACCCCACAACTTCAAAACCCACTAGAATTTTGATCTTAGAAACTCTAAGTTGAAACCATTGTTTCATACCTGAGATTCTTGGATCGAGATTAGCATTCGGGGACCCTTCGTAAGTATTCTTTCGTTCTTTTATTGCTTTTCGAGTCTTTTCGAGTCTGAAAGTCAAACTTTGTTTGACTTTCTGCGTTGACCAGTTTATGGTCAATGCGAAGTTCGTTTGAACTTCGCAACGTGAGTGTAATCACGTTGGTTATAGTCCCTTGGGACTATGCCTACTGATTACCACGTTGTCTAGGGTCGTAAGGTAAGCGATCTAAACAATCGCTTATACTTTCGAACCCGACCCATTTGGTCGATCATTAGGATCCGACCAAACACATTAGGTGACCATAGCATATAGGGAATAACCTTCCGAGGTTATACCTTATGGTCACATCGTTTGAGTAGTTGTATGATAGGTAGTTTATATGCCTTAGGTAAATTACCAGAATACCCTTTTCATGTATAATTGGTATTTAAGCATATGTAACCTAAACTTTTGCCACATAACTGATTATGTAACATATTTAGGCATATAGCACTTGTCATAGGACTAGTTAGGCGGTCCGAACGCGTTTCACGCGCACGACACGTTAAAGTAGCATAAGCTACCTAAACGGGTCGTAATGGGTCGTGAGCACTTATGTTAGGTTTCATTTAGTATGTAGGCTTTGTTAAACCATATGACACGAGTCTCTATACTCGTTTGGTTTACGAACCCTCATTCTATCAGATCTTCCGATTTAGGTCCGGTTTATTAATGTAGTTACCTATATTAGGTGCCGTTTGATATCCGCGATCTCTAGCATTGTTTGGTTGTTACTCAAGGACTACTAAGCAATCTCAAGTGAGTACATAGACCCCTCTTTTACTGTTTTTCAAACTGTTTTGGGGTGAAACACATGTGCCTACTTGTTACTTTCATGCTTTCCTGTTTTCACATCATATACTTCCTATGTTCATTAGTACATTATAGTACATGATTTCATTACATTTTATGCTATGTATGTCCATTGTGTGCATACTTAGTACATGGTTCTACATTACATTTCTGCTATGTATGTTAACTGATAGCATGCTAGCACATTGATTTACATGACTTTTCTGCTTTGTATGTTAACTTAGCATACTTAGTACATTTCTTATTCATCATATGCTTACATTTTGGTATGACATTTGGTTTGTTTAAACTATACTATACATTCATTAACACCGATCATGCCGCTCGGTAGTAGGTAGTGGTACCATAGGACTTGACAAATCCCATTCCTGAAATCTCGGGTTTGTTTGGACGTAAGGAATGACCGAATCCGAATACATATTCTTTTGATAACCCATTTTTACATGGTTATCCGACTGTCGCAAGGCTTGGATGTATGAATTTTAACAATACCGCATAAATGTCTAATATCAGTATAGCATACATTTACTACACAAAACATAACTTTGATTTAAACCAAGTTTTACTTCAATACTTTGTTTTGTGCATTTCACCTATGGTTTAGTTAATGCATTTCACTAGCCATACATATCATTTTGGTTACACATTACATGATTTACATCTTCACATAAACATTTTGGTATATTATTCAATACATTTGACAATTGGTTTAAACATAGACATCTTACATTGGTGGTTTGGTTTGATTAAGTGATTAAGTAACGATGCGTGTGTAATATGATACAAGCATGGTGGATACGCCGCTGGTACTTCCTATATATAAGTGTTTGTATGGTATTACATATCGTAGCGTTATTTGAATCATTTCAGTTTGAGACATAGAACATTTTATACAAATAACATACTTTTCACAAGACATTGATTTATAAACAACTTATCTTATACAAACACATTTTACATGGTTATTCATTTAACCATACATTATTCACTTATTTATACATATCATCTGATCTTATCGTTTTTCAAATGATTTACAAGACAAAGCAAATTACAAGGTTCATGACTAAACATTTTCTCAAACATAAGTCATGAAACCTATTTTCACAAAACCTATGTATCTCACAGGCATTTTTATGCTGACGTACCTATTTTCACATGTGTTTTTCAGGAGTTGTTGCATTAGATGATCAAGATACACATAGGCAGACTTGGGCTTTAGTGACAATAAAAGATGCAAGACTAGTTAATTATGTTGTATTTCCTTGTTTGTTAAGACCTTGTAACACTTTTAATCAATAAAACGAAACTTAAATTGCCATGGATTTGAAACAATTAATTCTGTTACAACACTCCCTGACATTTCCGCCACGTTTTGTATGTTCTACGTGGTCGGGGTGTGACAACCACCACCACCGCCACCTCCTCCCCCTTCTCACCACCGCCATCATCAACACCCACCCATCAACACCCCTTCTACCTCCATTCACGAAAATATCAAGTCAAAACCCTTGATAAAAATAAAAAACAAAAATATGAAAAAGAAGAATTAGAAGAGGCTCAGATCTGTTAATAATAATCAAAACAAAGAGGAACCAACCACCATGGCTGCAAACATCGCGGCTGCTTCAACAGCCGGATATTACCCCGCCAAGATATGGTAAGTCTCAAGCTTCACTCGATTCACTCAGACAACGAAATAATCATCATGGCCTCTGATCGTTGTTGTTGTACCTCATATCAAGTCAAAACCCTCTGATCGTTGTTGTTGTATCATCATCGCCTCCGGCGAGGTTTAGAGAGAGAAAGAGAAGGTAAAAGCTATTGAGAGAGAGAAGAGAGAGAGTCAGGTGTGTTTAGAGAGAGAGAGAGAGAGGAGGTGCAGAGAGTTGTTGTATCATCATCGCCTCCGGCGAGGTTTAGAGAGAGAAAGAGAGGGTAAAAGCTAGGGTTTTAGAGAGGGGGGAGAACAGGGGTGGTTGTGCTCTGAAGAGGTGGTGCTTGTGGGGTGGGTGTTGATGGTGGCGGTGGCGGTGGTGAGAAGGGGGAGGAGGTGGCGGTGGTGGTGGTGGTAGTGGTGCTATAGAGAGAGAGAAGAGAGAGAGTTGATCTAGGTTCTTGATCTGCTTTGAGAGAGATGATCTGGGTTCTTGATCTGGGTTTGTTATAATAACTCATAAAAATGACCAAAATACTCCTGCGCTAAAGGACAAAATAGGCTGGTTGCAACAGTCAAAAAATGGGGGTTTTGAAATTTGGACTAAAATGGCAACAAAATGCAAACCTCAGGGACCCAGATTTAAAAATTTTGGATTTTGGACTAAAGTGGCAAAAGTGAAACCTCAGGGACCATTTTGGCTATTAACTCATTGCCTAATTTTGTCAAGTTACATTAAATGATTGTTGTTGATTCAAATGACATTAATTCATTTTAATATATTTAAATTTTTTTTATATATATTCTTTTTTAAAATTTATATTTAGGGGCCCGTATTTTCTGTTTGAACAGGGCATAAAGATTTTCGAACATTTTCGTAGACAGCCCTGTCATGATAGATAATTAGTTAATCATACTCAGATGTTTGATTAAGTACATGTTTATCTTATCTTTATTCATAACCTTATCATTATTAGTTGTTTACACATGACAGGCTAAACACCTGAATGTTAACTAATTATTTAGAGCATGTTTATGGGGAGAATTATATTTGGCGAAAAACTCTGCCATATCACCATCTATCTCTCTCTTCAATCACATTTTTCATATATGGTTGTGTGTAGCCACGGACAACATCCTCTCTCTCCTCGAACATCCGTCCAATTATTGGGGATGCTCTTTGAATTGTTTGATAATGATAATTGAAATTATATTTTGAGACGATATTTAGTGACCTGGCTAATTTTACTTATCATAGGACTTGAACATGTGTGGGATTCACATTGATTATAAGAACCGATAATGGACTCATATGTCTGAAAATGTGAAAAAAAAAAAAAAAGTGAAGAAACGGGTCCTTAACTTCAAAAAATCATACTTAAAGGTTTATAGTAACTTAGTCATTATTAATTCAATTAAGTTTAAAACATTAGTTATTTTGAACGGAATATTTTCAAAAAAACATACTTAAACGATTTTAATAACTTAAATATAATTATTTTGGTTATGTTTAAACCATTAGTTATTTGAGCAAAAGACTAATGTTTTTAGTTCATTTACACATCTAGTCAATATATCGGTTAGTTTGCTCGAAATCAATAATTATTACTAAAATAGCCTATAAAAGTAAAGGGTCAAAGTTGTAATATTTAAAATTCTTTTTATATAACAATAAACTTTCTCAAATTTGAATTTTATCTAAACATTTGCTAGGTACTTTTCACTTCCAGAATATGACTTGAACGAGTGTATTTTATCGGTTTTGCAAAGTTTACGTAATTGTGGGTTTAAGCCCAAAAAAGAGATATGTCGGATTGGGCCCATATTGATACACACATTGGGCCAGGCCGTGTTTGTACAATCTACATTGTACTGCACACACAACACCTCATATAAGTTTTCAAACTAACAATCAATTACTCAACACCTCACCATGTCGGGTTACGTATTTGAGTCATATTCAGTGGCGGAACTAGCCCATTAAATCAGGAGTATCCAAAAAAAAAAAAAAGATTTTATCGTGCAATCATACAATATTAAAAAACGACAATAAATAAATAAAGCAAATAAATAACTAATAGATATGACATCTTTTTTTTCATAGCTTGAAATCGTTCCATCACGTTGTCGTCTTTTACTTTATGAAAGAAATCATTTTCGACCGCATAAACATGGCATTGTTCAAAAATTCCGGGCTCATTCGATTGCGTAAATCCGTCTTGATAATCTTCAATTTCGAAAAATATCTTTCAACGGTTGCGGTTGCAACCGGTAAAACCAAAGCTAGCTTCACTACCTATCAACCAAAGGACAAGAATTAGGTGTTCCCATTTCAACAATAAGACATGCAAGATCACTTAGGGGCTGTTTGGTAACCTCTTAATGACCATTCAGATGCTACATCTTCATGGTTTAAAACCTCTGAATGAATAAGAGGTAACCTCAAGTCTGAATGGTTAAGAGGTAACCTCTGAATGGTAAATCATCACATATCACATTCTTCTACCTTCTCATTGGTAAAATTCTTAATGGTTCCATTAAGAGGTAGCTTCTTAATGACCATTCAGAGGCTACCAAACAGCCCCTTATTCTATTATATGGGTTTTATTAGTTATTACGATTTGGGCTTAACTATCATAAAACTAATTATTTGAGCTTTGTTACTAAACAGATTTTGGGCTTAATGAATAATATCAAGTTTCATAATTTTCTCTTAGGGGTATCCTCGTATATGTTTTTTGGTATGCTATGTATAAACCCGAAAAAAAATTACACTGCGAATACAAATACGGGGTTGAGCCGTAGCCCGTGCTAGGCACATTCTACATTGGTTCTGCCCCTGGTCATATTAGTTATCTAGTGACCATAAAATACTATGATTCGAGTGATGATGTGTTGTTATAATCAGGCTCGAATAAAGGTAAAAAAAATTGTCAATTTTGATGATAAGTTGTGTAGGGGTATCTTATGACAAACCAAATTGGATTCCATTAGGGCTGGTTGGTAATCACATAAAGCTAGTGGAGTAACTAAAGTGGTTTTTGTTATTATTACGTTCACATGTAGTGACGGAGTCTATATGAGCACCGAGGTCAAGTGACTTGGGAGTTTCTTCATATTTGTAATAGCGAAAGTTGAATGATCCGGTAGGTTTTCGAACGACAAACCATGGTTATTAAAAACAGTAAAAAAATAATAGGTTGTATGTTGGGGACATGATTTGGACGTTATACTTGTTTATAAAGGTGTGGGATACAACAAGATGGATTTACCAGTTAGTTGGATTAAGATAGTAGTCAATAATTAGTTAAACATGTAAAGATAATACTTTCTTTCTAAATAAGGTTTTAATGTGGTCGGAAGCAATTAAAAAACATTGAAGCTGAAATTAAAATCACCTTACAAAATCCATATGAGCCAAATCAAATCGAAAACCCTATATTTACACTAAAACTCCAAAATATTCTGGTAACCCGCTCTTCGTGCTTAGAGATGTGAAAAAACGGGTACAGAACCCGACTTGACAAAAAATCCAAGTATATATCGGTTCCATACCTATGACTTGAAATCGATTCCAACCTAGTTATACCCAACCCAACCGGTCAAATCCTGAAAAATATCCGAAACCTGATTCTAAACCCGACCCAGTTATTGTCGCACCTGGTTTTTGACCATGTTGACCATACCCGAAACCAGTTATGACCCGATATTCGATTTAAGCACCACTACTTAAAAGTTGTAACCATGATAAAATAATTCTGGAGTCCCGTATAGTGGATTGTCATCTGTTTAAATCATAGAAAATGTAAAGGGGTAAAGAAGTTATATGGGAATAAAGGTTTGGTTTTATCTTTCCTTTTTAATAGAAAACAGTTTTTATTTTTTTTACTTTTCAAAGGTTCCCTTTAGTGGAAAAGGCCTTTCTAGAACAGTAGAACACCAAAGGAAAGTGGGGACATGTATATAGTTGAATTTGAATGCTGTGGGTATCTTATTCTTTTACACACATGGTGTACCACCATTGGGTCCACTTTTGACAAAATTTCCTCCTAAGACCATCTATAGTGGGTGGTTTTAGGCGTTTTTCCCTCAAAAAAACGCCACTCCACGCCCCTAGTCACCCCCTTAGGCGTTTTTCCAAAAAAAATCCAAAAAGCGTCCTTTTTTTCACGCCCCCCACTCTTTTCTTCTTTTTGGTTGGCCAATACCCTTTTTCTATTGTTTTTTTTAATTTAATTTTTTACACCCCTTTTAACATAATGTCCTACAATGCCCACATCCCTACTACATCCATTTTACAAAAACGTCCCATAATACCTCATTGCTGACTGGACCGCCACATGACGCAAAACGCCCAAGAGTCTTTCCCCTCCCACTATATATGGTCTGATAATCAAAATTTTCCCCTAATATAATAATACAAGGTTCTTGGTAAAAGGTAAGTGGAAAAAACAATCATATTAACTTTTAATTAATATAGTTATATGTAAATTAATAATAGTTATTCATATTGGTAGTGTCTAATTCACCATCACCTAGAGTGAGGGTGTGCATTTCTAATATCATATTAGAACATAATATAAAATTCGTGAGTATAAGTTACATGTAAATGGGTTCATGTTAGTTTAGAGTTGAATCTCTGTTCTTTTCCATATTAAATAACCAACATTAGTAGATGACTAGATTGTTTTATTTTAGTGATTGGTGGATGTGAAAAGGGGTCCCATTATTTTCTCACTCACGCTCGTTAACGGGTTAGCGACCCCTTCTATTGGCGCCCTCTTTAACTAGAGCGGGACGTGTTTTGAGGCTTTAACTAGCTAAGTTGGACAAGAGCGCCATCCTACACCATATAGCCTAAGTAAGACTTTAATTTCATAATAATCGTTCTTGTCATGTACAAATATTTATTTATTTTTTTATCTTTGTAAGACTGCCCCTTGTGATGCAATGACTTGTTTGGATTCCAAAGTGATCTTAGGAGCGACTTCAAAGTTTTACTTTATAACTTATATATATCGAGTTAAAATATTATATCGCAACTGTAAAAAATAAAAGGTTTAAAAATAATCTACAACGAAGGTATGTGAGAGGAAGGTGGTGTATTGAGTATCGGTCCCATACGGGCCCCACCTGAAAAAGTACATGTGGTAACAAAAGACAAACTAGTAATATCTTATGTTACCTTGAAACATTAAAGGTCATGTCACATTGTCATCTATCTAATGTAAATTACACTTTACCTAATCTTATTGAGTAGCTAAATATGATAATGAAATATAAAAAATAAAAATAATAAAAAATATTTTATTCAACCATTCATTCCGTTTCCTCGTACATTTCATTTCTTTATAACATCATTCCATCCCATCAAAGAAGATAAAAGTATGTTTAAGTGGGCTTTCAACTTCAATAACCTAATCAAAATTTAATACAAGTTGTTTATACTTTTTTTAATTATCTTCTACGATCCAAAGTTTGGAATAACTAACACATGGCAAGTAGTTGTATTGTATTCCATCTACTTAGAATATAACTTTTTTATAATATGTCTACTTTTATATTTTATATTGTGTTACTATATTATAATAGTTTTATCTTGCGTGCATCAGGATTTATGGACCGATTAGGTTTGGATGTTTTGAGGGATTATGCAACTAGGAATATGGAATTTGTAGTGTAATTTGTAATAGCCATTTTGTCCTTTTAAGCTTTTAAACTTTTCAATTCCTTAAACAAACTTATCAATTAGCCGTCTAGACATCACATACATTTACTTATTTATCAACTAGACGTTTAGACATCACATAAATATTTTAGTTCCTTCCAAAACAAACAACCCTTAATTAAGAACGTCATTTGTACCGATTATTTTTCTAATTAAGTAGAATGTTGATTAATGAATATTGATTTGTGATAAAAAGTAACTAAGAAGTAACCAACACCCTATATACTAACCTATAATAAATGTAGTTTAACTAGCGTGTAACCGTATCAAATATTAAGCAAACGACGACCAAAACCAGGAAATTATAAAACAAAAACACGAATTTTTACCGTCACGTAATGCAAAGACAAACACAAACTTATACTGGAACCGGAAACGTAAAAGAACTTAAATGCTCAAAAGTTAAATATATAAACCCAAAGGACAGAAAATGAATTAAAAATAGTTAACTAAAAAACAACAAAAGACGAAAAGAATCACTGTACCTAGCATCCTACCTAAATTGTATATATATATATATATAGTAATTTGTAATTTAAATTTACTAGGTATTTTATTCGCCGCGCGTTGCGGCGGCGCTATACGCAACGTGATAAACTATAGACTACAATCATACGACTCGTTTCCGAATGATTTTTTGTTAAAATGTAGCGTAATCCGAATTCATAATGTTGAATGAAAATGTATTATATTTGACCAGACTTGTTTCAGACAAAATTTACGTTAAAATGTAGACTAACTCAAAATATACATAAAATAAACACGTGCGGTGGTGTTTTATGCGGCGTGATAGATTATAGACTACAACCGACTTGACTCGTTTCCGAACTAAATTTACGTCGAAACGTCTTTATACCGTAAAATGAGAACGTAATTTATTAGACCCGATTTGTTTCCAAACAAAATTTACGTCAAAACGTGCATAAAAGAAAACATTTTATAATTGAACCAACTCGTTTCCAAACAAAAATTCCAATAAAGCGTAGACGAACTCAAATTTACACTGATACATACATAAAAGAATAAAAACGTTAGAAATTAGTTTTAGGTAGACTCGAAACTTTAGAAACATAAGAGGGTCAAAGTGACATTTTACAAAGTTAGAGGGTTACATTTTTATAGAAGTTAACAAAGTGACATTATACAAAAGTTTGGGGTAGATTACAAAAGTGAGGGGTTATAAATTGACATTATACAAAAGTTTTGGGTGTCAGTGGCAAATGCCACACACCTTTTCTTTTAAGGTTATATAAATTAGTTATCTGAACTTGACTATTATTATAGTAATTTGTAATTTAAATTTAGAGTTAATTACATAGTTAGTCCCTGTGGTTTGCACAAAATAACATACTTAGGTATTAATAGTTTAAAATCACATTCTAGGGTATTAACTTTTCATTTTGTAACGTTTGGAGGTATTAACCTTATTTGTAGGTTTAAAATCACATTCTATTAGTACCTAAGTATGTTATTTTGTGCAAACCACAGGGACTAACTATGTTAATACCCTAGAAGTTAATACCTCCAGACGTTACAAAATGAAAAGTTAATACCCTAGAAGGTGATTTTAAACTATTAGTACCTAAGTGTGTTATTTTGTGCAAACCACAGGGACTAACTATGTAATTAACTCTTAAATTTATTAGTTATCTGAACTTGACTATTATACCTTTGATTTAATCGTATATTATATACATCTTAGTTATTTATTTATTAAAAAAATAATAAGCAAGTACGTTATTTTAGTATATATTTAAAGGAAAATGATCAAATAGAAAGTTTATTTTGCTAGAAAGGATAGAAAGTAATAGAATTATGACATGTGGTAAAATTTAAAATAAAGAGTAAGAGAAATTTAATCAATTTTATCCAATCTTCTTCTTACTTCTCTCTGTAATTTCAAAACCCACCATCTTCAACATTTTCTTCACTTTCTAACTTAATAATAACTACATTATAGTGCGATTTTCGTCACTAATCAATGATTCAAACACCCAATCAACGTGTTCTTCAACTTTTTTTGAAGAAACTCGGTTTAATTTCATACAATATCTCATTTTTTTCCCGTGATTTTGAAGCGAATCACTCGATTCGTTCGATTCGATCACTGATAAGTGTTTCTAACATTCAAATTTCGTCAATCGTTGAAGAAATCTGAAGAAATCGGTTTCGATCTATGTAAAAAAAATTGAATTGCATTTTTACGATCTGGGTTTTTGAATTGAGTAATTGCGTTTTACAAAGTAATGAAAAAACACTATTTTTTTTGTATTTTCAGTCCATTGGGTTTTAGAAACAACATATTTTATTGTGTTTTTAGTCCATTGCATTTTAGGTAGAACACAATTTATGTGTTTTTAGTCCATTGCGTTTTAGAAAAAAAAAAACACTTTCTTTTGTGTTTTTATCTATTGCATTTTAGGAAAACACATTTTTATGTGTTTTTTTGGTCCAATGCTTTTTAGAAAAACACATTTGTGTTTTTAGTTAATTGGGTTTTAGAAAGAACATTATCTTTTGTGTTTTAGGCCATTGCGTTTAAAAAAGACATTTTTATTTGTTTTTTGGTCTATTGCGTTTTAGAAAAACACATTTTGAAGTGTTTTAGTCCATTGCGTTTTAGGTAAAACACATTTTTATGTGTTTTCTGTCCATTGCGTTTTAGAAATAACATTTTCTTTTGTGTTTTTAGGCCATTGCGTTTTAGAAAAAAACATTTTTTTGTGTTTTCTTGACATTGCGTTTTAGAAGTAAGGCATTTCTTTGTGTTTTTTGTCCATTGCGTTTTAGAAAAAAAATATTTTTTACGCTTTTTGTCCATTGCGTTTTACGCAACTGGGTTTTCGAAATAAAATTTCGAAAATATAGCAATTGTATACTTGTTTTAAAGATAAAAAAACGCTCATTTTTGGTGCAATTTTATAAAAGAATAATGTCGTATGAAAGAGTTATTAAGGTTTAAAAAATAGGGGGGAGGGAAATTGGAGGAGAGAGAAACTATTGCTTTGGATTGACTAGAATACCCTTACACAAACCCACGCGCCTCCTTTTTTTTTCCTTCAATTTCACTCATTTAATCTTAGCCCTATTGGAGATATTGACCATATAATGGTCATACTTATTTTTATTTTATTTGATCTGTTGCCTATTTTAGAGGCTGATTATCAGCTCCTTTCTCTATATATGTACCTGATCGATTAGCTTTTCAATAATCAATAAGAAAACTTTGAACACCAAACCATCAGTTGTCTCTCTGTTTACCAAATTTTTCATGGTATCAGAGCAAAAGATCGAAGATTAAGATCCTCAATTCAAGAACGATTATGTCCGGCGGTGGAGGAGGCAATAGCGACGGAGGAGGATCAAGCACCGGCGATACAATCGATCCAAATTCGCCGCTCTATCTTCATCCCTCGGATTATCCCAGGCAGATGCAGGTTAACGACGTTTTAACCGATCAGAATTTCATCGATTGGAAACAAGAGATGTCGAATTTCTTGTTTGCCAAGAACAAAATCAGTTTCGTTGATGGCTCCCTTCCGAAACCAGAAAGTTCAAGTAAGGATTATACAGCTTGGATGAGGTGCGACGCCATGGTGAAAGGCTGGCTCACCACGGCTATGGATAAGGAGATTCGAGCCAGCGTTAAATACGCTAACACGGCAACAGAAATCTGGAATGATTTGATCGAGCGCTTCGGAAAGGAAAGTGCACCGAGGGCTTATGAATTGAAACAAACTCTCAACATCACCAAACAAGATGGGGCGTCGGTTTCGGCATACTACACAAAACTTAGACGGATCTGGGATGAAATCAATACGGTCCTGCCTACCCCAAGTTGTGGCTGTGATGGTTGCAAATGTGGAATTGGGAAAAAGTTGGTGGAATTAAAAGAAAAGGAACGTTTGTATGAATTTCTTTTGGGTCTTGATATCACGTTTGCAGTCATACGTACGCAAATACTAGCAATGAAGCCAACACCGAGTCTAAGCAATACGTATCACATGGTGGCAGAGGACGAGCAACAAAGAAACGTCACCACGTGTAAGAAGATTTCACCGAACCGGCGGCTTTCCAGACTTTCCAAAACAACCGCAAAGATAGCCAACCGCAAAAAGCGAAATCTTGGCAGAAAAATGAGAAGGATAGCAAAGCAGAGCATTGCACGTTTTGTGGGCGTGATGGACACAATCGATAAGGATGTTTCAAACGTATCGGGTATCCCGGATGGTGGCCTGGAAAAACGAAGAAAGAAAGCTTCAAACCAAAAGCAGGATTAGCTGAATCGGTGACGAGTCCTGTACCCGGGTTAACAGATGAACAATATGGAATGTTCTTAAAGCTTTTTGGAGGAAACAAAAGTCACTCTCAAGAGGACCTGTTACCACAGGCCAATATGGCAGGTATGTTTGATGATGGGGGTGATTGGGGGGCAATGGATTCCGAGGCAACCGAGCACATGATTTATGAGGATGAAGTGTTTGAAAACATCACTTCGGACTCCAAAGAAACACATGTTCTCGTTGCTAACGGGATACGTGTGCCTGTAAAAGGAAACGGTGAAGTATTCCTAAAGGGAGGAATAAAAATAAAAGGGGCTTTGTTCGTTCCTAATTTTAAATGCAATCTTATATCTGTCAGACAACTAACAAAGGAATTGCATTGCGCAATCACTTTCTTTCCTGATTTTTTTGTCATACAGGGATTAGTAACGAGGAGCTTGATTGGATCGGGTAATTGCGTCAATGGTCTTTATCGAATGGGAGTAATGAGAAGAGGGAGGAAAGCTATGGCAGTTACTTCAAAAATATGGCACAAGAGACTCGGGCATCCATCACAAGTGAAACTTTCTAGAATTGTTTTTTTTTTGAAAGATGTCAATTTTGATTCAAACAATGTTTTTTGTGACTCTTGCATTCGGGCAAAACTTACTAAGAAGCCTTTTCCAAATAGTTTCATTAAGACAAATGATTGTTTTGACATAGTGCACTGTGACATTTGGGGAGGATATCGAACACCATCTTTATCACGTGCAAACTATTTTCTCACTTTAGTTGATGATTACAGCAGGTCAGTTTGGGTCTACTTAATTAAGCACAAAAGTGAGGCAAGCATGTGTTTAATCAATTTTCATAACTTGGTTGAGAGACAATTTGGAAAGAAGATTAAACGAATTCGTTGTGATAATGGTGGAGAATTTACATCTAATCAAATGAAAGAGTTTTATGGGAATCAAGGGATCATCTTGGAGACTACATGTCCACACACCCCACAACAAAATGGGGTTGTGGAATGAAAACATAGACATCTTTTAGAAATGGCCCGAGCACTTCGTTTTGAAGCAAATCTTCCCATTAAGTTTTGGGGGGAATGCGTAATGACGGCAGCCTATATAATAAATCGGATTCCTTCCAAGGTTTTGAAAAACAAGACACTTTATGAGGTACTTCTTGGGAAATCCCCGAGTTACAATCATCTTAGAGTATTTGGGTGCTTAGCATATTATTGGAATTATGATACGAGGGGAGACAAGTTTGAGCCACGAGGACGACCAGGTGTCTTCCTTGGATATCCTTATGGAACAAAAGGGTATCGAGTTTACGACCTTGAACTACACAAACTCATAGTCTCAAGACATGTCGAATTCATTGAAGACAAGTTTCCATTCTCAGAGGTACACAACACCAAGAATAAACCATTAATTTCAAAAGTCTATCAACATGAGGATTGGTTGACAGGGGTAACCACACCCGCTGCAGTAGAAACTGACCAGCCCGATGAAAGGGTGCCCGACCAATCCCAAGTCTCGAATTCGGGTACGCCAGATAATGAACCGAAAGAAGAAGATTTGCATGTCGAATCTTCACCCCCTGTCACCCACAACGTTAATGATGAAAAGGAAGAACATGTTAGAGAATCCCGACCCACAAGGGTTCGGTCTCAATCGGTACGACTAAAAGACTATGCCGTGAAACTCCCGCCTTCGATAAATCATGCAAGCCCGACTCCAGATCAAGCATCCTCAACGGTACATCCCTTAGCCCATTATATCTCATATGATAATTTTAGTACTAACTACAAAGCGTTTCTTTCGGCTATCGACTCGGTTGATGAGCCTAAAAGCTTCCAACAGGCCTCACAACATAAGGAATGGCAAGAAGCCATGACCAAAGAAATCAAAGCTCTGGAAGAAAATGGCACGTGGACTCTTCAAGAACTACCCACTGGAAAGAAAGCAATCGATTCAAAGTGGGTGTATAAAGTCAAATACAAACCAAATGGCGAGGTGGAACGATACAAGGCACGACTCGTTGCAAAGGGATACACTCAACTAGAAGGCGTTGATTATCATGACACCTTCGCCCCAGTTGCCAAACTTGTGACGATGAGGACGTTATTAGCTTTAGCTGTTAAGAAAGATTGGTTCATACAACAACTTGATGTGAACAATGCTTTCTTACATGGAGACCTAGAGGAAGAAGTATACATGAAGATCCCACAAGGTTTTCAAAGCAAAGCAGAGACTCGTGTCTGTCGGCTTAGAAAATCCATCTACGGTCTCAAACAAGCATCCCGAAATTGGTATCACAAGTTCACCGGAGCCTTGTTAGAAATGGGATACAAACAATCTGTTGCAGATGCTTCTTTGTTTATATATAAACTCGAAACCTCCCATGTGGCTGTCCTCATTTACGTAGACGACGTGATCATCGTGGGAAATGACAAGAACAAGATTCAAGCCACAAAAACAGAATTACACAAACGTTTCACCATAAAGGACCTTGGAGCTTTGAAGTATTTTTTGGGCATTGAAGTTGCTCGAACGACAAAGGGGCTAGTACTTAGCCAACGAAAATACACCCATGACATACTACGCGACATGGGACTCGAAGGGTGTAGACCTAGCGCTTTTCCCGTGGAACAAGGGCTGAAGTTAGACAAGGGAGAAAATGAACAACGGGTTGATGCGGGTCAGTACCGTCGCTTGATAGGCCGTCTTCTATACTTACAAGCTACTCGACCCGATATAACATATGTAGTGAACGTTTTGAGCCAGTTTGTGGGTGATCCGAGGTAACCACACCTTGATGCGGCTACACGGGTTGTTCGTTACCTTAAGACTACCTTAGGTCAAGGGATTTTGTTACCAAAAGATGGAGGTTTGCAACTTGTCACGTACTGTGACTCGGATTGGATGGGTTGTCCTCTTACTAGACGCTCTCGTACAGGCTATCTACTTCTATTTGGAGGTGCCCCGGTTTCTTGGAAATCAAAGAAACAATCTGTTGTTTCACGATCCTCAGCCGAGGCAGAATACCGAGCAATGGCAACCACAGTTAGTGAAGTCCTTTGGTTTCGTTGGCTCCTTACTGAACTTGAAGCAACCCAACATGGTCCAACAACGTTATTTTGTGACAATGAGGCTGCTCGACACATAGCAAACAACCCAGTTTTCCATGAAAGAACCAAACATATTGAAATGGATTGTCATTTTGTTCGAGAACGTGTTGAATCCAGAGAGATCTTACCTGCACACATTGAGTCTCATCTTCAGATTGCTGATTTACTAACCAAACCTCTTGGTGGCCAGCGACTCGCGATACTACTTGACAAGTTGGGCATTACGAATCTCCATGCTCCAACTTGAGGGGGAATATTGGAGATATTGACCATATAATGGTCATAATTATCTTTTATTTTATTTGATCTGTTGCCTATTTTAGAGGCTGATTATCAGTTCCTTTCTCTATATATGTACCTGATCGATTAGCTTTTCAATAATCAATAAGAAAACTTTGAACACCAAACCATCAATTGTCTCTCTGTTTACCAAATTTTTCAAGCCCTTGATTGATAAATAGATGGTGAAGATTAATTTCTAGCATTCATACCCAAATAAAACTTCCTATTATATCCTGACCATATATTTAAATTAATAGTTATATTTTGTTTTATAAAAATGTCATTGTTATATATTTAAGCTATTAGCTTTTTTTATAAAAGTATGTGATGTGATGACATGTATTTTCCATTGGCTCAATGTTTTGGATTGAACCCAAATGGAATTCAGTATTCGGTACATCGAGCTTAGTTCGACTCAAATCCCACTCGAACTCTTCCTATATAAAGGAAGCGCATTCCTCCCTTCCTATACAAAAAAAGAAAAAGGGAAAAAAGAAATGATGATTTGGAAACGCTCGATTACATTTTCATTAGTGACACTCAGAGGTTTATCTACTTCTACAACACAAATTACACAAGCGTTCAAGAAATCATCACCAATACGATTGCACAAACTTAACTTTACACGTTTCATCACCAGAATACATCTCACAACAGATACTGCTGTAACAGGAAAAAACCAATCCTAGCTTTATAGTCGATAGACCAAAGGATATAATAGATTTTTCCTCGTCTTCACAATGAATTATAATAAAGTATTACATGGGCTAACTGCAACTATCATTCTGCTGGTTATTAAATTAAAAGGAACGAGAGGAATAAAGAAAGTGATCCCAAGATTATGACTTTGGACCCTTCTAACGAATTATCTCATGTTGTAGCTTTAGTTAAGACTTGGAAAAACAAGATCTTGTCCAAGCAATTCCAATACCCAATGCTAGCTGTAGCTGATTCAAACAAAAAAACAAATGAATAATCAAATACTTAAAAAAAGGAAAAAAACATGAAAAGTTATGTGAATACTATTCCAATATATAAATGTTGAAATGTGGGACGTTGTACCTGTTTGGTGTACAATTTTTTGGCTTTGTTAACTTCTTTATTATTTTAAAATGGGTGGCCAAAAGTATCATAAAAGATAATAATATCTACAGCTTTGCCAATTTAATATAGTAAAGTAGACAAAGAATACAGAAGTGTATTTTGTTTCTTTGTTTCTTGTATTTACATTATAATATAAAAAAACAATGAGCAATCAATCATATTTTGATTTTAACTATAAGACCTTGCGTACTGGGGCGCGAAATGCCCCCATAGCGCCGAGATGGCGCCGGCCACACCAACACGGAGGGCGCTATGCCCAAAAAAAAATTAAAGGCGCTATAATTTTCGCGGCGCTATTCGATGCATCTTTATGAGTTTTGACCGTTGTCAAACGGTCATGTTTAAAAAAAAAAAAAAAATTCAATTTTTTTTATTTTCACACTATAAATACATTCCAACTCTACCATTTTTTTTACAAATCAATACATTCCAACTCTCATTCTCTCTATATTTTTTAAAAAGTGTTGAAGCTACTCTCACCTTATTCAAAAAAATGGGTTCCCCGTCGGAAGACTCGTTCACCGATATTTACCGAAGATTTTTTTCGCCCGAAGAAGACGCGGAGGAGGAAGAAGCGGTTACGAGTGTGTGTACTTTTATGATACAAGCACTTGGGCACGTTCGGCCTACTCCCCCTCCACGACCCATCTTGCGGCGCACCTATATCTTGCGAGATCGTGAAGCCGCGAACGAGCGTTTGATGAGAGACTATTTTGATGCGACACCGGTTCACGGACCCAATGTTTTTAGACGGCGTTTTCGTATGAGCCAAAGGTTATTTTTGCGCATTTCTAATGATTTGGAAAATACGTATGATTTCTTTAAGCAAAGAATGGACGCGCGAGGATATTTAGGCTTCACCTCAATTCAAAAGGTCACATCCGCGTTACGCATATTAGCATACGGAAACACGTACGACATCAACGACGAGTACTTGAAGATGGCGGAGAAAACAACCCGAGATTGCTTGGAACATTTTTGCTATGGTATTTTTTATTGACTTTTATTTATTTACTTACTTTTATATATTGATTTTTTAGTAGCTTACTAGTAAAACTTTTATATATTAAATTATATTTTAGGTATATGCCTGTTATATGGAAAACGTTATTTGAGAAATCCCACTTGGAACGACCTTCAACAAATATATGAGGTGCATCTAGAAAAGCATGGAATACCCGGCATGATTGGTAGCTTGGATTGTCGTCAATGGCGTTGGTATAATTGTCCAACCGCATGGCGAGGTCAACATACACGGGGTGATCAAAAAGGGCCAACTTTGGTATTACAAGTTGTTGCGTCATACGACCTTTGGGTTTGGTCGGCCTTCTTTGGTGTAGCCGGGTGTTTTAACGATATTAATACGTTAGAGGCTTCACCATTAATAGAGAGCTACATTTCTGGAACTATACCAAAGGCCGGTTTTCATGCGAACGGGAACGACTACGAGCATGGCTACTATTTGGGCGATGGTATATACCCGGAGTATTCGATTATTGTTAAAACGTTTTCTGAAACGTTCGATGAGAAAAGAAAGTATTTTAAAAAATTACAAGAGTCTTCAAGAAAGGATATCGAGAGGTGTTTTGGGGTTCTACAGCAACGATGGCATTTTATCAGAAATCCTTGTCGCATGTGGCATAAGGATAAAATACGAATGACCATGTATGCTTGCATCATTTTGCATAATATGATCATTGAGGATGACGGAAAAGCGATATGCCAAAACTACATTCCGGAAGATTTAGTCGAAGGAACCCAAGCAACAATGGAAGAGAGACTCGCAAATGCTCAACTATTGCGATCTAGGGACATACATAACACGTTGAAGGCAGATTTGGTTGAGCATGCTTGGGCGATTCGCCCAATTCGATACAACAATGAAGACGAAGAAGATTCCGAGGAAGAAGAGGTTGAGGAATTCGAAGACGGGAACTTTGAAGACGTAGGTTTGGATGCTGGAGAAAACGAAGAGGAAGAAGGAGAGAACGAAGACGAAGAAGATTAATCTTTGAAGTGTTGTTTTTTTTATTTTTTTAGTCCAACTTTTTTTTTTTTGGAACCGTTTTTTTTTTTATGTTACTGTATTTTTTTTTTATGTGTAATGTTTTTTTTTTTTATTTTAGTGTAATGTTTTTTAATTTAATGAAATGAATTTTAATTTTATAAAGTTAGAAAATAATTATAAAAAATTAGAAATTAATAATTGAGTAATGATTAGACGGGGGCTTTATGACTACGGCCTCAAATTGCATAACGCCCCATAAAGCCCCTTGCTGACGTGGCACGACACGTGTCGCATAACGCCCCCAAAAGGGCGTTATGACTACACATGGCCTAATAATGCATTTTTGTAAATTCGTTTTGTACGATTTAAAGCTTTTAGCTAGATTTTGAAGAAAAAAAAGAGCGATCATAAGTTTTGACCGACGGTTTCTTAATTTTTACGGAATTTATTTTTTCTTGCACTGTTTGCGAATTAAATTATGTGGGTGACAGAATTAAAATGAGCTATTACGAGGAGATGAAAACCTTTTAAGTCCAAATTCGATTTATATGCTTTCAAAGTTGTTTTGGGTCCATGTATAAGAAAATTTAATAGGTTTTACATAAAATTAATACAACAAACTTTTGACTGTGTTATTTAGTTTAATGAGTTTATATTTTGTTATCATTTAGTACAGTAAATTACACGATTTGTTCATGTGGTTTTATCAATTTTATAAATCTGTTGTTTTTTTTATAGAAATTATGTATATTGTTTAATTCTTTACTTGCCGTAATGCGTTGGATCCTTCAAATTGAATTTTGTACATTAAAAATTTTAAAAGGTTTCCGAATCAATTTCTACAACTCTAAAAAGTATTATATGTCAATAATATATAACTATTTAGAATAAATATTTTTTTAAAGGTAAAGAATCTTATAAAAGTTAAATCTTAAAGTATTACTAATTAATCAACATTGATCACAAAGTAAGTACCTTCTTTACGCAATTTGTAAAGACAATACTGTTGGTAGTGTGGATGTGATCATTTAGTCGATTATTCTTTCATCGAATAAAGTTATGTTTGTATCATATCAAACGAATTTTGATATATATAAATATATATACACACACGTATGGTGGATTCAAAAATTTATTCCAATGTTTCACTGTTTTCAAGTGTTACAACTTTATAAAACCGGACATATTTTTTTTTTTGAGTCGGTCCGACAGTTCTGATCGGGCCAGGTTGACCACATAATAAAACTAAGATGCAATATTAAAAAAAAACGCACCACTACGATCTCAAGTTCTCAACCCCTATAAAAACACAACACTACAATAAATCACCTCACGCATACACGTCACACATAATCCACTAATGTCATAACAAATACACACAATCACAATTGAACGTGCAAATGCTTCATTGAACACTGCACACTAAATCCATCCTTCACTAACACACACATATAGGCATGCAAGCGAAAAACTCTTCTTTCTCACACCACCACAATCGAATGACTCCTTGTTTAAACCTCAAACAATATTATACTTAAAAAAATCCTAACAAAGTGATAAAAATGAAGACTACAAAATTTATCTGTGATGCTTAAACACTAATATATAAGCAAATTATATATAGACCAAGTATAATTTTATCTTCAAAACTTGATACAAAAGAGTAAATGACATAAATAATTCAATACACACTCAAATAAAGTCCTAAGACGAAATTAACATATTCATAAGTGAGCCAATGAACCTTTGGTGGAGTGGTGGAAAGGACTTGGGCCATGTGAGTGGTCTCAGGTTCGATCCCCATCTCCATCAAAAGGTGAGGCATTGGGGTTATTCCTAACACAAGGATGGCAAGGATTCCGGTTCAAGCCTGAGGGAACCCGAGTTTTCTATTACGGCGCATTTACTCCAGCGGGTCGCTCTGTCACAACAGGCGGTCGATTCGTGTGAAGGGTGCAACTCCTGTCAAGTGGCAGGGGGTCGGAAATTTTCTCGGGGAAAGCTATGTCCCATTTCTTCCGAGACGTGGGCCCCGTTAAGGCAACATAGTCCTTGGGACAGAAATGGGGCAGGCCTGCGACTTGCGGGTGTGTATTAACCGTCTGTTGTGAATTACACCTTTCAAAAAAAAAAAAAAAAACATATTCAT
The DNA here is from genome assembly GCA_030545235.1 of Helianthus tuberosus. Taxonomy (NCBI): domain Eukaryota; kingdom Viridiplantae; phylum Streptophyta; class Magnoliopsida; order Asterales; family Asteraceae; genus Helianthus; species Helianthus tuberosus. The sequence goes on from CM060424.1 coordinate 183,756,816, forward strand.
AAGTGAAAGAAATCGAAAGTTTACCTCTCAAATTCAAACTCCAAGGCTGCTTTTGAGTTCTAACCCCAAAATGGGCTAGTGTTTGCGGTTAGGGTGAAATCGTGAAGGCGAGAGAGGTCGTGGATGCCAGAGGGGAAGGCGGTAGCCGGGGAGACTGTGGGAGCTGACGAGCCATGGAATTTTTGTCTTTTAATATTGACGTAGCATGTTTACCAGGCTTTAACCATCCTATTTTTAAGTAATTGATGATTTAAAAAATGACATATTAAAAAACGTCAAAGCTCATGCATCTTCATCTTCTTCAACTTGTTACACCCATACACAATTGTTATCATCATGTCCTCTCTTCATCTCTTTTAACACTCCCTCTTACTTCACCACACTCCACACTTTGTTACCAACTTTACCACCATATCAATTCGTTGTCGAAGAGTTGCTTCCTCGATTTCTTTTTTCTTTTCTTGTTCTCTAATATTATATAAATTCGAATATAAAGAAACAAAATCAGTACTAGACTATAAAACTACTCTATCATACACTCAGACATTATATTAAAGAAAAACATACTAAACACGCTATCAGTAATTGACTATAAAACTACTCAATCATATACTGATACACTATATTAAAGAAAAACATACCAAACACACGTTATAGGTCATTTCTTACGCTGACTCGTAACTAAACAATACATTCAATCACCCATGCTTTTTTATCAAGGTAAATTTTATTACATTATAATCATGATTGATAAAAACACATACTTTGGAGCTAAAAGGCTATATGACATGTCACATATGTTTCCCATTCCCTCTTGAAATTTTCATCTATTTCATTAGACTAGTGGGTATGGAGATGGAATGACTTAACTAATTTGCAGAAATTGGAAGATTATTTTATTAATGATCTGGGGAGAATTGGGGATGGGAAACAGAACTGTAAGAAGGGGATGGGAATTAAGATCACTTGGCTCACAACTTTCTTGCCTCATGATCAAGTAATAATTACACTTAAATAAGCATGGGTAACTAATTCTGTTAGATCACTGCTGAGGTGGCACCCATGAGATGGTCATGGAACTTCTTTGGCTGCATTCTCACTCTTGTACTCTTCCGTAAATGCCCCTGGTTCATACGTGGTGCATTTTCATTCTCTGCTGGTGCATTGGTGTTCATAACAATACCGCCCCCTTTAGAGCCCAACTTGTCCTCAAGTGGGAAATCCGAAAACTGCTGGTGCAAAAGGGTATTATCTTCCCAAGTGGCCTCATCCACAGATAAGCTATCCCATTGTATCAAGCTTTGTGATATTAACTGCTTACCGCGGTAAATAGATCTGGTCTGAAGTACCTTGTGAGGTTGAAGAATGAGAGTTGAGGTAGAATCCACCAAGTGCAATGGAGTGATTTGAGTTACTGGCTTGCCCAAACATTTGCGCAGCAACGAAACATGAAAAACCGGGTGAATTTTAGCGGATGTCGGTAAATCAAGTTTATATGCAACAGCCCCAATCTTTGCAATGACACGATACGGTCCGAAATACCGATGACCTAATTTGTGATGGCGTTGCAAGCGAACCGAACCTTGGCGATACGGTTGTAACTTGACAAACACCCAATCATCTACTGAAAATTGCACGTCCCGTCGGTGTTTGTCTGCAGCCAATTTCATGCGGGATTGAGCTTTTAACAGATTAGTTTTTAATAACGCCAAAACAGTGTCTCGTTCCAACAATTTCTCCTCCACTGTAGGATTAGAAGTCGAATCCCGTAAGTAGCGAGTTACTGTTGGTGGCTTCCGCCCATAGAGAATTTCAAAAGGGGTCATTTGAGACGACGTTTGGTATGAAGTGTTGTACCAAAATTCTGCCCACGGTAAAAATTGCAGCCACTTTTGAGGGTGATCGGCCACGTAGCATCGAAGGTACATTTCTAAACAACGGTTTAAAGCTTCGGATTGGCCGTCGGTTTGCGGGTGGTATGCGGTACTAAATTTGAGGGTGGTACCGTTAACCCGATGTAGTTCTTTCCAGAAATCCGTCATAAAACGGGCATCTCTATCAGTGACAATGGTAAGTGGAACCCCATGGAGCCGAACAATCTCATTAACAAAAGCCGTGGCAACCGAAGTGCTAGTAAAAGAAGAAGGTAAAGCCACAAAATGCCCATATTTTGATAACCGATCTACCACAACCATAATAACCGTTTTACCTTGCGAAACCGGAAGACAAGTAATGAAATCCATAGCGATATCTTCAAAAACTGCCTGGGGAATAGGTAGTGGCTGGAGAAGACCTCCTGGTGATAAAAATGACGGTTTCGTTTGTTGACAAACCTGACAATGAGCAATAAACTGTTTGACATCAGTCCGCATTTGTTTCCAGAAAAAGGTGGCTGATAAGCGTTGGAAGGTGCGAGTCACCCCCGAATGACCCCCGAAAGCCGACGAATGATACTCTGTGAGGAGTTGTTGTCGCAAGGCTGCATTATTTGGCACCCATAACCGTCCTTTATACAGCAGAAAACCATCCTTAAGTGAATATTCTGGAAAACTAGTAGGGTCGGCGGTGTATTTGTGAAGAAAATTCGTAAAGTCGGGATCATTTTTTTGCGGCAGCGGATAGCTCTTTCAACAAGGTTGGAACTGGAGCCGATAAAGCAAGTAGGTGGCCAGTAGGAACCCGAGATAAAGCATCGGCGGCACTGTTTTGGGTCCCGGGTCGGTACACGATATCAAAATCAAACCCCAACAATTTTCCTAGCCATTTTTGTTGCTCTGGTGTCTGAATAATCTGATCTTGGAGTTGTTTTAGGGATTGTTGATCAGTGACTATAGTAAACTTATGTCCCAAAAGATACTGTCTCCATTTAGCTATGGCTTGGGTAATTGCATACATTTCCCGATGGTACGCGGATGCTTGTTGCATCCGTAGACAATACTTTTTACTAAAATAGGCCAAAGGATGTTGCTCTTGAGAAAGTACTGCTCCAATTCCATTGCCGGATGCATCGGTTTCAACCGTAAAAGGTTTTGAAAAGTCGGGAAGGCGCAAAATTGGGGTAGAACTGAGGAGTGATTTAAGGTGATTGAAGGCTTGAAGGGTAAGAGGTGTCCAACAAAAGGCATCTTTTCGGAGTAGGTCGGTTAATGGACCGGCAATGGAAGCGTAGTTTCGGATAAAACGGCGGTAGTAACCGGCAAGGCCGAGGAAGCTCCTAACCTCTTTGACACTTTTTGGAATTGGCCATTGTTGAATGGAGATGATTTTATCGGGATCGACGGCGACACCTTGAGCTGAAATAATATGCCCCAAATAAGCAACTTGTGTTTGGCCAAAAGTACACTTCGACAATTTAGCCACCAAGTGATTCTCATGTAGCAACTGTAAAGTACAAGTAAGATGTTGGAGATGATCTTCCCAAGACTTGCTGTATATTAAGATGTCATCAAAGAACACCAAAATAAAACGGCGCAGAAACGGCCGAAACACATCATTCATAAGCCTTTGGAAGGTAGAAGGAGCATTCGTAAGCCCAAAGGGCATGACTAAAAACTCGTAGTGTCCGTCATGAGTGCGAAAAGCGGTCTTCAAGGCATCCCCATGAGCGATACGAATCTGATGGTATCCCGCCAATAAATCGAGTTTAGAAAAATACTTAGCATCATGCAACTCATCAAATAACTCTTCGATGGACGGAATAGGAAATCGATCCCGTAAAGTGATGGCATTTAAGGCCCGGTAATCGACACAAAAACGCCATGTGCCATCTTTCTTTCGGACTAAAAGAACCGGGGACGAGAAAGCACTTGTGCTCGGACGAATTATTCCTTGCTGAAGCATTTCGTGTACCAACCGCTCGATCTCCTGTTTTTGAAAATGTGGATACCGGTAAGGCCGTACCGATACCGGAGTGCTAGCAGGCTGAAGATTTATACGATGGTCTTGTGAACGGTTTGGAGGTAATCCTTTAGGAGCGGTAAAGACAGTAGAATACTGTGTTAAAATATGTTGCAAATCAGGAGGGTAGTCAGTATGTGTGTTGTCCGGTGGTACAAGGGCTAAATGAAACAACTGTCCAATACCATTAGAATGTAATAAGTGGCGAAAACCATTAAATTGAATAGCCTGGGCCAAAGGCGCATCACCCTGCCACTTAATCCGTTTTCCTTTGAAAGAAAACTCAAACATAGAAGTGGAATAATCGGTGACCACTGGACCGAGTGTAGCCAGCCATGAGACTCCTAAAACCATATCCCAGCCTTGTAATGGTAGCACATAAAAATCGACGATAATAGATTCACCTTGAATTATCAATTCCATATTCCTGGCCAAACCCGAACACGGCAGTCGTTCACCACTACCGACCAAAACCGAAAACGGTTCAATGGATTCAATGGCAAAATTAAGAAATTGAGCGATACATGTTTGTACGAAACAATGAGTACTACCTCCATCTAATAACACCTGAACCGCTGTGCCCCGAACCGAACCCGTAAAACGCAAGGTAGTAGACGAACACCCACCCGATAAAGCATTATATGAAATAGCAGACTGGGTTTTTACCTCTTCCAGTTGAAGTTTTTCAGCAAGAACAGAATCCGATCCTTCAGACGACGGAGAGTCCGGTGAACCCCCTGGATCTGGTGTATCTTCATCAAAGAAAAGGAGCTGGGGTGTCGCTTTACACTTATGGTCCCATGTATATTTTTCATCACAACGGTAGCACAACCCTTGTGAACGTTTATGAGAAATTTATGTCGGTGTCAACCGACGGAATTCGACCTTGGAATTTGAGAGTGAAGGGGTCGACGTTTTACTGGAATATGGCGGTGTAACCAAAGTATCAGTTGGTGTAGATTTGGGTGTAGGTAATAAGGGTTTAGAGGAGCCCAAATATGCCCGGCCCATACCTTTTTCGAACTGGATTATGCGTTCATGTAACTGGGCCTTGTCCATGGCATCCTCCAGCGTTGTGGACTCATGAATAATGACAGACTGCTTAATATCGGAGCGAAGACCAGAGATCCAACAACTGACAAGGAATCCGACCGGCAATGGCATGGTGCGATTGGAAATCGCCTCGAATTGAACCCGATAATCCGCTACGGTAGACGTCTGTTGAAGCTTCGCGAGCAATCCTTCAGGTTTCTCGAGGTCATTGGGGCGGAATCGCTTGGTTAGAGCTTCGGTAAACGCATCCCAGGTGGAGACCCGTTGATGGAGTTGAAGCCAATCATACCAATCAGCAGCTGCATCATCTAAATAGAATGAAGAAATCGTTAAGCGATCCCTCTCCGGTATGGAATAGAACTCAAAATAACGGGATGCTTGGGCCAACCATCTCTCCGGATGCTCGCCGTTGAAGCGAGCCAGATATACCGGCGCAGGTTTATGGCGGCCGTTGATACTAGAACCGTCACCGTCCGTGAATCCGGTGGGTGAAAAATGGCTTTGTTTCTTCGAATTACTGGTACCAACATCAGATCTTTTGATTAATTCATTGATAGAATGTTGCAGAGAACCTATGGCGGTAACAACAGCATCTAATTCCAGCCTCATAGCTTTTTGATTTTCCTGAACATCTTTCACCGTATCTTCCATGACGCGAGCTCGAGTTCCGTCTGCCATCGATGCAGAGGTACAATGAAAGCACCAATTTGGAATGACTTAACTAATTTGCAGAAATTGGAAGGTTATTTTATTAATGATCTGGGGAGAATTGGGGATGGGAAACAGAACTGTAAGAAGGGGATGGGAATTAAGATCACTTGGCTCACAACTTTCTTGCCTCATGATCAAGTAATAATTACACTTAAATAAGCATGGGTAACTAATTCTGTTAGATCACTGCTGAGGTGGCACCCATGAGATGGTCATGGAACTTCTTTGGCTGCATTCTCACTCTTGTACTCTTCCGTAAATGCCCCTGGTTCATACGTGGTGCATTTTCATTCTCTGCTGGTGCATTGGTGTTCATAACAGGAGAGCCTCATCCCCAAGGGAATGGGCCGCCACGTCGGCGCCACGTAGGAGTGGCTTGGAGGGGATGGACCTAGGGGGTGGGGGATGAACCCCTTTATGTATATATGTGTATGTATGTATAGGTATATGTGAGAGAAGGAGGCCCGACGAGATCGGCTGGTGGGAGCCGGAAAGGACGGGACGGGGCGAGGGGGCGGTGTGGGGGACGGCGAGGCCCGGCGCCGGTCCCCATACCGCTTAGTCTTATAATAATTAATCATCTATTAATCATCTATTTAAATAGCAACTAAACCTTATCTTTTGCAATCACTAACTACTAAAGCATCTTCTAATTTTATAAATTAAAAATTCCATGGCTTAATATTAAAGCCGACTTTTATAATGCTTGTCAAAATCAAAGCTAGCCCACTGATCCTATGAAACAACCCCATTTAAATAAATAACTAAAAATTAATAAAAAATAAAAAAGTTCAAGGGACTAAACTTATACTTTTCTTCACTATAAATCTAATTAAATAACTCCCACTTACTTTATTCATCCCCTGTTCGGTTTCTCCCTCAAATTCCCCCAAATTTCAACCAAATTCAATCGAAATCCTAAACCCCAACCAAATCAAATCAAAACCCATCACCAATTTCCATTTTTACAACTGGGTTTCTGTCTATGGGATCTGGGTTATCATATTTTCTCCTTATGTGCAGTAACAGCACCTCCTCTGTTTCATCGGTATCACCGGAGTCAAATCTCGGTGATTTACCGGAAAGTGTGGTGGGCTCTGTTCTTGTCTACTTAAACCCACAAGAGATCTGTAGAGTTGCGTCTGTTAATCGAGCTTTTCGTCGTGCATCAACTGCTGAATTTGTGTGGGAATCAAAATTGCCGAAAAACTATGAGTTGGTGCTTTCGAAGGTGTTTGATTGTAATGAGTTGGGTTTGAATAGTTGTAAAAAGGATATTTATGCGAGACTGTGTGCACCCATTTCGATCGATGGCGGCACGAAGGTTTGATTGCATAATTTTCATATATGACTCTGTTTTTTTGTTAGGGTTTTTTATGAAGAACAATGTTTGGTTTACAGAGCATGTGGTTTGATTTAGGAACTAATTTTGGTGCATAAAGACTTTTTTTTGTATGTGTTATGTGGGTATTTGTTGAATTTGGTTTTTGATTGGTGATTAGAGTATCTTAGAAACAGAGGTTTTGAAACAGAGTTTTTAAAGTGGATTGTAATTTGTTTGAAATCTGTACTCTAAACTGATAATTACTGCTGGAAATTGAAATATGAGTGTGCCTGTTGGTACATAAAGGTTTTAGTTTTATATGTGTTTTGTGTGTATTGGTTGAATTTGTTTGTAAATTGGATTATTATTTGTTTGGAATCTGTACTATAAACTGATGATTTTAACTTGAAATAACAATAGTGATGACATGAAAATTTGGTTTCACACGGAATTGTGTTTAGTGGTAATTTTGAATTGGATCCTTGTGTTTTTAGTGAAGTTTATTGGTTTGATTTTGGGATTCTTTTTGGTTTTATTTAGAAACAATTTTTGTTGCATAAAGACTTCACTTTTGTATGTGTTTATGTGTGAATTAATTGAATATAATTTGTTTGAAATTGCAATAATTAATTTAAATGCATGATGCATGCTCACATCCAAAACATTCCACAATGATGACATGATAATTTGGTTTGATACTGAATCTGAGTTAGGTAGTAATTTACTAAAGCAGATGGTGTGATCTTGATGTTTCTTGAAATGGGCTCTTTTGCCTTTTTTTTTTTTTAATAAAGTTTATTGATATGATTTTGGATTTATTTATTTATTTTTGCAGAAAGTTTGGTTGGATAAAGGCACAGGAAAAGCTTGTGTTTTGATATCTTCCAATGGATTAGCGATAACTGGGATTGACGATCGTAGATACTGGAGTTGGATTTCTACAGAGGAATCCAGGTGAAAGTCTACATCTATATTGTAAACATCTATCTACACACATGTAAATTCACTATAATTCTCCGATCTGCACATGTGTACGAAGTTTGTTATGAGGAAGAGAGAGCTAAAAAAAAGTAGAGAAATTAGTTAATTAGGTAAGGAAATCATTTAATTTTTTATAAATATACCAACTTTTATTTCACTTTAAAAGAAATGAATGGTTTAGATTTGTTCTAGCAATTCTTTATTCAACCCCGCCTTTTGGTTTAAAAAGTGTGGAGGCAATGAGGAAAACCCATCAGGGGCAAAAATACGTGGCTCGTGTAGTTTTGGGTCAAAATTTGGTCAAAGTTAGGGTGCGTAGAAGGTTTATATGTAAGAACAACCTAATCGATGAAGAAGTTATGAATTTTTTACTTGAGAAATAGGTATATATATGTAAAATAGATGAGAGATATGCTCCATCTGGTTGTATATAAAACTTATCTGGTTGTACATAGACGCTTGCCTAGCCTTTTGGGCCCAAAACCCCTTGGAGCGCCTCGTGCTTTTATAAACCAAGTTATATAGAGAGGGAGGGGATCATTCAATATAAAATCAATTTTAAGTTGAGAATTGTGATTTGTGTAAACACCTGTACATATTGCTTCAATTGTGGGACATATCGCATAACCGCCCCACTTTCGCTCTTCCACTAAATCTGATTTTTTTTTCTTCACATCATATGATATGATGAATAAAATGAAAATGATTGATGACAAACATGACTTTGTTTTGTTTTGTTATGCAGATTCCGTTCAGTTGCTTATCTCCAACAAATTTGGTGGTTTGAAGTCGATGGTGAGGTCGAGTTTCCTTTTCCTTGTGGGACCTACACTCTCTACTTCCGCCTACAACTTGGACGGTCAGGCAGGCGGTTTGGGCGGCGTGTCTGCAACTCCGACCATGTCCATGGCTGGGATATAAAACCTGTGAAATTTCAGCTTTCAACTTCAGATGGTCAAAAGGCGATTACTCAATGCTATTTGACAAATCTTGGAAAATGGCATCTTTATCAAGCTGGTGATTTTGTTGTGGAGGATTCAAAGGTACCGATGAAAGTCAAGTTTTCGATGACGCAAATCGATTGTACGCACACTAAAGGCGGACTTTGTGTAGATTCTGTGCTCATACGCCCTAAATGAAGATTGACGATCTTGTTTGAAGAGATTTGAACGAGGTTAGAAGCAACTTTTTTAATTTGCGAGTAACCTTTTGTGTTTGTAGAATGCGTAATGTATGTATGATATGCATAGCGAGGCGAGATTAAGAATGATTGATTAGTAATATGTACATTTTCAAAGTTGTTTTTAATGATGTACTATAGGATGTTTTTGGTTGTTTGTGCAAAACCCAAAACTTAATTTGGACCGGACCGATGTGTAACGCTTTTTTTATAAGCAATACTAATGGGGTTGGTTATGGCATCATTTGATTTTTGTAAGTTTAAATGTATCAACTATCTTGTTACATTGATGAACCAAACTATAAGGAATGGTAGAATAATCTTTTGATTTTGTTTAAACCATGAGAACTTGTTATTGGCAAACTCACAAGACCTGACCGATAACCTGCTAACCAATGAGACCATATAAAACGTAGCTTGTTGAGGCAGGTGGCCTTCGAGGGGGCTAAAGGTAGAAAACCGGAAATCTTACATCGGCCATGTACAAAAAAGAGATTAAGTTTAAAATTGTGAGCTTTTGTTGGGCAAAACAAATAATATTTGTTGGTATAACGAGTCTAATAAGACTCATGTTAGGAGTTCTAGGCAAATCTTACATCAGCCATGGACTAAATAAATAATAGGTTTAACGTTGCGAGTATTTTTTATATACAAAACTTTTTTATATAGAAAACAGACGATGTTGATTGATATAATGGGTCACATATTACACTCTCACAAAAAGAGAAATCAAGATAATATCATTATGTTGATATGATTCAATAAAATAAGATAATTTCTGTCAAATGACAAAGACAAGTTTGCCACGGACCTTCTAAGTCACTTTATGCCAAATTGAGCTTCTAGAAAGAAAGAAAGAAAGAAAACAACTAGCAGAATCTTAAATCTTAAACAAACCATATATTAAAATGCAAAACCAAAGCATGAAGTTAGGTGTTTGCATGAGATTCTAAGAAACCAAAAAATTATTGATGTTTTTTAGCTTTCTTGTTTGGCCATCAATACGATATGAATCTATGGTCTTTTGTAGTGTTTTTCCTCGATGTGAGCTTCCCGGATGCCTTGTGGAGTACACAAAATGTAACATTATTATTTAACATAGTTGCGGGAAATGAACCTTGAATTTTTCAACAAGCTGTTGTTTTCGGATCTCAGCTGAGAAAAAAACAACCCAACACAGTCAATAAAGATGTTAATCATAGTGCTTATAAATTAGCAGAAATACCATCATCAGTTTTTTTTCTCCTTGTACTTTTAGCTACAGCCTACAAGTTGTAATTTCGCATTTGGCCAGAACATGCACATGATCTCACACATGTGTACGTGCACATATATAGTGTTCACATTTCTACAAATAGTATTTATGGATTCAACTTTTGCATTTTACTTTGACATCGTGTATATAGATGGATCAACGCATTGTTTCACATGAATGAAAGGGAACAATCCGGAAACGTGTATACAATATCCAAGGTGGCAAATGGATCAAATCGCTTTAACCTTCGTGGGCTAATGCAGTGGCAAGCACTTGATTCCCCTCTAGGAGAGGCCTCAGGTTAGAGTCTTGCTTCCACTTGTTTCCTACCATAACCTCTTGAAAGTCACCTGGCTAGCACATACTGCCATTTGCCTGATTCCTGTTGGTTAGCTGGATACTTGTGGGCCGGGTCCCGTACGTTTTGCAGCAACGGGCTCTTATGGCTACCAAAAAAAAGGTTCATGACATGATGTTATGTTTCATCTCTAATGGGCCAATTAGTAAAATGAAAGAAATTAGCTACAAGGAAGTTGGTTGAAGTGGCAATATAAAAGCTCCCAAACTCGGCTTTGGGCTCAAGTGGTTCGAGCAGTGAGCACTTCATGTTGGCGGTAGTAAGTATAAGTATACTTGATGACGTGGGTAGCTCAAGCTTAATAAACTAACTATAAGTGCAAACATGGCTTAAAGGGTTGAAGGGTTAAAAGGTTCAGGAGAACAGACAACTGTGGTGAACAGCGAAAAGCATGGAAAGTGATGTGTCACATCACACTTTACGTGTGACTCCTTCACTCAGCCGCAAAAGCACACACGTGAAGGGGGACACTCTTTTATCCGCAGGTTAAAGCCTTCAACCCTCCAAAACGGGCAACCCCCTCTCTTCATTCTCGGATCACTTAGTCAAAGGTTTTCCATTTGAGAAATACCTTTCTCTATAAATGACCACTCCTGGTCAATTGACAAACATCCCGAAATCTCTGACTTCTCCCTCTAGAACTTGCACATTGCATGTTCTATTCTTCACTTACACAAACACTATCACATTGCATGCCTCACTTCAGGGTTGAATCTTTTTCAATCCTAGGATCAAAGCAATTGATAAGGGAGTGATCCCGCCCTACGTATTGCATACGTATGGGGACTCGTAACATGCGTTAGGCAAAGCAAGACTCTTGAAGCCTTTTGCCTAATCAGCCCCCTCAATATACTCGGTCTCATATTTGTTGTAGCAACAAGTTGGCGCCCACGTGGGGCTACGCCACTAAATTTATCGTTGAAGACCAGTAGTGTAGCTCCAATTTCGACAGAAATCGTCATGTCTGAAGGGGAATCCCCGGGAGAGGTAAACCAAGCTCCACGTACCTCTACTCCCAGCACTAGCCAAACTCCTTTGGCTGTACCTACCTCGTTTTCAACTCCGGTAAGCACTCCAACAGGAGTCACATACCCCGAATTCCTTTCCTTTTAGACGCCAACCCCGTCCTGTTCAGGAGTCCTATCTCCTAATGTCGGTGCAACAAGCACTCCCACATGCATCGACCTAACACCGGAGGGGGTTGCAAACAATTTCCTACAGTTAAGGTCTATCCTTAACCAATACGTGAACAAGGAAATAGACAAAGGGGTGAGAATAAGGCTGGCTTACGATGAGCCAGAACCCTCATTGTCACCTGGGCCACCTGTTCTTCCTTTTACAAGCTCACAGCCTGCTGTGTCAAGAAACGAAGCTGTTCCTAGCCATCCTCCTCCAAATCTGAGTCCATACACGTTTACAAAGCCGGATCCAACATCCTTTCCTTTATTTTCTTCTCAACCAGTGGCAACCGGTGCATCATTGGGACACGAGTTAACCTTGGATCAGTTACTACAATCTCCTGTTGCAAGCCTTACACCTCCCGTGTCTACCACATGGGAGCAAGCCTTATCTGTTCTTCCCTTGGCACGGAGTGCTGTCATGAGTGCTCCTATGGGGGTAAACTATGCAACTGCACAAGAAAGCCTTCAAGGCTTCAACCTCATACCACAAATGATGGCCCAAATGATGGCAAGCTTCTCTTGGCAACATTTCATTAACCAAGTGCTGGCCACCCAAGGGAACGCTAGCAACAATCTGGGCACAAGAGCAGAAGAAGATCTGGCCAAACCATACAAGCCAAGCAATGTGTCCTGTTTTTCTCAACAAATTGCTGACTATGATTCCAAACCAGAATTAAAATGCCATCTCACATAAGAACAAAAATAATGGAACGGAAGATCCAGAAGATCACCTCCAAATCTTCACCGGGGCTGCAAGATAGAGAAGTGGTCCAACACTGAGTGTTGCCTTATGTTTATGCAAACCCTTGTAGGGTCTGCTCGAATTTGGTTCAATGACCTACCAGCCAGAAGCATTTGAACCTTCGATGACTTAAGCAAATGCTTATTGGCTAATTTCTCACAACAAAAGAGGTATGTCAAGGATGCAACTGTGATCTTCCAAATCAAACAAAGGGATGATGAAAGCCTCGGGGATTTCATTGAGAGGTACAAAAAAGAAGGGTTGACATACATGGGAGTCGATGAGAAGATGAGGGTTGCATGCTTTATGAATGCAATCACCTCTAAGTATCTCACTAGGACTTCAACAAGTGCCTACCCAAAACCCTTGAAGAAGCCCTTGAAAGGGCTGAAGCTCACATCCGGGGGGAGGAAGCTGTTGATATCAAGGAGCAAAGAAAGAGGGGTCATAGCTGGAGGAGTAGCAGCCCCAACAGAAAAAGAAGCAACTATGGTTCTTATGATAAACGTTCCAGGAACTCAGACCCTCGAAGGTCTGAAGGTAGGAACCCTTCAAGTTGGGATAAGGCTGTGAACTTCACAGCCTTAACCAAAACCCCTCAGGAAATCCTTGCTACTGAAGAGGTTAAGCATAGCTCCCGACCACCCAGACCCTTTCCCAAGAGCAAAAGAAATGCAAATTCTACTCAGTTTTGTGAGTTCCATGAAGAAAAAGACCATCACACCAATCACTGTTTCCGACTCAAAAAGAGAATTGAGGAAGCCGTCAAATCTGGGGAGCTTGCCCATCTTGTTAAAGGGATGAAAGATAAAATGGGTGATGGAAAGAGCAAAGAAGTAAACATGGTGAACATTGATGAAGAAACCTCCAATAAGCGTCAACGCTTAGAAGCTTGGGAGCTTAAATGCTTGTGCTTCCCACCACTAAAAAAGGGGCTTCGCTCGAACCTTTTGGTAGTAGAGGCCATTGTGGGAACCCTGAAAACAAGCAAAGCTTACATCGATACGGGGGCAACAACGGAGATAATGTTTGAGAAGTGTTTCAACCAACTCAGCAACAATGAGCGTTCAAGGCTTCAACCAGTTGATCAACTATTAAAGGTATTGCTGACATCCCTATCAAGCCTTTGGGCCAACTAACAATTGATGTTTGCTTCAAGGAAGTGAAATGGAGAGAACTAAACCGCTAACCTTCATCATAAACAACATGCCTTCTAGCTACGATGTTATCATAGGAAGGCCGGGGCAAAGCGAGTTTAGTATGGCTGTCTCTGTTGGCCAAGGTGTTGTCAAGTTTCCCACCAAGAGAGGAATTGCAACCCTTCAACCTACCCAAGAAGCCTTCCTGGTTGAAGGAGAAAGCTCGGGAAAAAACGAAGATGAAGAACAAGGTTGGGCCATTAACCCTAAATATCCCCAGCAGAGGATAAGGGTAAACACCAACCTCACCCAAGAAACTCTCTCGTACCTCAAGAAATTGCTGACCCACAACATGGACATCTTTGCATGGTGTCCTGATGACATGACCGGCATCCCTCGTGATATTGCCGAACACGAGCTCAAGATCCCACCAAATGTGAAACCCATTGTTCAGCAGAAAAGAAGTTTAGCCCAGATTGAAGCCTAGCGGCATGCAAAAAGGTTAAAGGGTTGGTACAAGCTGGCATACTCCGAGAGGTTAAGTATCGCTCTTGGATAGCCAACCCCATAATGGTCAAGAAGCCCGATGGGTCATGGAGAATGTGCATTGATTTCAAAGACTTGAACAAAGCCTGTCCAAAGGATTTTTATCCTTTGCCCGAAATTGATCTAAAAGTAGACTTGCTTACAGGCTTCCCCTTCAAATGCTTCCTTGATTCTTATAAAGGCTATCACCAAATTCAAATGAAGAATGAGGATGAGGAAAAAACGGCCTTCCATACTGACAAAGGTATTTTTTGCTATCAAAAGATGCCTTTTGGCCTGAAAAATGCAGGGGTAACCTATCAACGGTTGGTGGACAAAGCGTTTGCTGAACAAATAGGTAAAAACATGGAAGCTTATGTGGATGACTTGGTAATCAAGAGCAAGACTGAGGGCCAAATGCTTGATGATATTCAAGAAACATTCCGAAACCTCAGGAAGATAAATATGAAGCTTAATCCTGTGAAGTGTTCATTTGGTTTTCAAGAAGGCAAGTTCTTGGAGCACATTATAGGCAAGCAAAGCATAAAAGCCAACCCCAACAAGGTCAAAGCTATCCTGGATACAAGATCTCCACAAAGCAAGAAGGAGGTTGAAAGCTTGAATGGTAAGTTGGCAGCCTTGAAGCGTTTTACCTCCAAGATGGCAGAGAAGTCCCTTCCTTTTTTCAAAACCCTTCAAGGGTGCACAAACAAGAAGGACTTCAGGTGAATCGAGGAAGCAGAAGAAGCCTTCAACCAAATGAAACAACACCTGGCTTCATTACCAGACATCGCCGCTCCTAAAACTAGGGAACTAATCTCTGTCTACCTATCAGTTGCTGAGTAAGCAATCAGTGCAGTCCTGACCATCGAAAGAAACAAGGCTCAGGTACCTGTTTACTTCTTCAGTAAAACTGGTAGAGAACAAGTATCCCTCGTTGGAAAAACTTGCTTTTGCACTGGTAAAAACAGCAGAAGGTTTCGAAGGTATTTTCAAGCACATCTCATACAAGTGGTCTCCGACCAACCAATCAAGAATGTGCTTGAAAAAACTGAAACTTCCCGACATTTAGCCAAATGGGCTGTGGAACTAGTTGAACACAACATCACCTACGTTCCAAGAAAAGCTGTGAAAGCCCAAATCTTGGCTGACTTCATTTTGGAAATACCCAAGGAAACAACAACGGAAGTCAACACAACCTACACTGAACTTTCTGACCCTCATACTTGGAAGCTCTTCACCGATGGAGCTTCCAGCATTGAAGGGTCAGGAGCAGGGCTAGTCCTGATCGATCCTAATGAATTGGAATTCACGTATGCTCTTCGGCTTGAATCTCAGACTACAAATAATGAAGCTGAATACGAAGCATTGATTGCAGGACTCAAGCTTGTAAGAAAAATGGATGTTAAAAGGCTTCAAGTCTTCACAGACTCTCTACTTGTTTCAAACCAAGTAAACGACAGCTACATAGCCAAAGATCCAAACATGAAGTATTGTGAAAAAGCAAAGGAGCTTATGAGTGCATTTGAATCATGTACCATCAAACAAGTCCCAAGATAACAAAACAAAAAAGCTGATGCACTGAGCAAACTTGCCTCGCTGACCTTTGCTAATCTCACCAAAAAAGTATTGGTTGAAGTGTTGAAACAATCATCTATTCAAGAACTCGAGGTACAGGATGTCATCGCCGAAGAAAGCCCAAATTGTATGACCCCTCTGGTCAAATTTCTCACAAATGGTGAGCTACCAAGTGATCAGGTAGAAGTTGAAAGGGTTCGAATCAAATCTAGACAATACGTGTTGCAAGAAGATGTCCTCTACAAAAAGGGATACCTTGCACCGTTGCTTCGATGTGTTGGCCAGATCAAAGCCAGTACTTGATCAAGGAAGTTCATGAGGGAATTTGCGGGGCTCATTTCGGCCCAAGATCAGTGGTTTCAAAATTGATGAACCTCGGGTATTTTTGGCCCACCATGCATCGAGATGCAACTGAATAGCTGAAAAAATGTGTAGCCTGTCAAATACACGCCCCAATGCCAAAAAGTCCAAAGCATGACTTGGTTCCCATCTCATCTGCTTGGCCATTCCATAAGTGGGGAATGGACATTTTTGGCCCATTTCCTCCGGCCAAAGGGGGAGTCAAATTCCTTCTAGTGGCTATAGACTCCTTCACCAAATGGCCAGAGGTGAGGTCATTGGCAAATATAACAGGGAAGCAGATCATTGACTTCGTATAGGAAAACATCATTTGTCGGTTTGGGCTGCCAGGAGTCTTGGTCACTGATAACAGAAAACAATTCGCTGAGAAGCCTTTTAGCTCCTAGTGCAAGGAGTTTCGAATAACACAAGTGTTCAGCTCAGTGGCCTACCCACACTCCAACGGCCAGGTTGAAAGAACAAATCGAAGCATTGTGGAAGGCATTAAAACTCGTTTGGGAAAGAATGATACTAACTGACTTGAAGAACTCCCTAACGTGTCGTGGGCAATCAGAACTACCGAAAAAACAAGCCACAAGAAAACCCCATATAGCTTGGTGTTTGGATCTGAAGCTGTAATCCCGGCAGAAATAGGAGTTACAACAAAAAGGACGTTCAACATTGATCTAGAAGCAAACAAGCAAGAGACGATGTTGAACTTGGAACTCCTAGAAGAAGCACGAGATCAAGCAGCTATCCAAGAGGAACTATACAAACAAAAGATGAAATCTTACTACAATGCCGGGTGAAATATGAACGGTTCAAGCCTGGTGATCTCGTTCTTAAAAGCAACGAGGCCAGCAAGAAAGAAAGTCAGGGAAAACTTGGCCCCAAATGGGAGGGGCCATATACCATTCTCGAGGCTCACAAAGGAGGATCCTACAAGTTGGCTGGCGCACAAGGAAAAAAGCTTCCCCTGCATTGGAATGGCAAAAGCCTTAAAAGGTTCCACGTCTAGAAACATGTGTTAGAAAAAAGATAGCAAAGTGTTGTTTTTGTTCTCTTTGTAACCTACACACTTTGATGAATGAACGATGAAGTTCTTGTTAAAACTTGTCTTTCTATCCTATAATCAGGTTTAGAACCTAGCAAGAAACTCCATGACAAGGGTCATGTAAGGGGATGAGCTCCCAGGCCACCTCGCTCAATAGGTTCAAGGGTTAAATGGACCTATATAAGGGGTGAGTTCCTAAATCAATACAACTCCATGAGACTTAGAAAATTTTTAAATAAGTCTCATAGACAGGTCCGAACAACCTTCACCAAATGTTCCTAAAGCCTTAGAATTTTTTTTTTCAAAAAATTAAACTCTCATAGACAGGCTTACGAACCAAAATCAAACTGAGTAAAAGTCATAAATAGGATAAGTGTGATGCCTTCTTGTTAAAAATATCAAAGCTAAGTGACTGCAGCACTGAACCCTTTAAGGTATAAGTAACATAAGGTAAACACACCATCAACAAAGACAACTAAGTAAATAAAAGCCCAATGGAATAAGCAAAACAACAACACAACATACAAAAAAAGTTAAGCATTGCATAAACATAACCTAAGTTAAAAGTACCAAAGGCCACACCGGGCCATAAACATAAGACATTGTCTGGAAGCCTCAAAGGGAATAAACACACCATCAACAAAGACAACTAAGTAAATAAAAGCCCAAGGGAATAAGCAAAACAACAACACAACATACAACAAAAATTAAGCATTGCATAAACATAACCTAAGTTAAAAGTACCAAAGGCCACACCGGGCCATGAACATAAGACATTGTATGGAAGCCTCAAAGGCTTTAAGCTACAAGGGACCTAAACGGATCCCTTAGATAAAAAGTGTTTAAGATACATAAACCACAAACAATTTTCAAAAGATGCTAAGAAAACTACGAATAAAGGCACTTTCCTTACTTTGTAGCATCGGAAGCGGTTGGTTTTGTTGCATCGTCTTTCTTAGAAGGATCATCCTTCTTTCCCCCATCATCACGAGCCTTCTTGGCTTTCTTCTTCTTTCTCCCAGCAGCAGCCACCTCAGAGGCTCCAAGGCTTGAATCCTTCAAAGCATCCCCACCTTTAGAAAAGGTATCTTCACTATCTCCAGAATGAGAACGTTTGTTCGAAACAGATTGAAGGATTTCATTGCAAAGATCTTCATTCAAGCCTCGGGGTTTCAGGCCCTGCAAAACAGAAAGAGGTTTGCCATAACACTCAGACACCTCACCCAGGAAAGGGTAAGTCAAACGCTACATCTTCATAACAGTGTTTTTAAACACATCAAAGGCTCTGGGCTGAAAGAGAGGAGATTTATCCTTTGGAGACCCAGCAACACCAGCATCATACCCAGCAGTATAACCTTGATGTCTTCCATGAGTAAGAAGCTTTGAATAGAAATCACCTAGGGCACTGTTAAACTCAGAGGAATGAAGGAGGTAAGTAACAACCTGTTGGAAACTCTGCTCAATGAGCCATTTGTTATCCTTGGCCAACTGAGCCAAAGAAGCTTCCAACTCATCCTTTTCCTTCATTGATGCCTCAGCTTGCTGCTTTAACTCCCCAATCTCAGCCTCATGCCTTTGAGTCAGTTCATGAACCTTTTTCTGCCAAGCCAACTCTTTCTCAGCAAACCCCTCTTTGTCCTTCTTCAACACAGCAATGCTAGCCCTCATGGCCTCCCTCTTCTTCGAAAAAGCTTCATACTCTTGCATCTGTTTTCGAAAACGAGCTATACCCTCTGGAATCAGGGAATAAAAGTTGCAAGAAGCTATAATCAGCTTGGAGATCATTTCATCATCAACCTTAGAAGATGTGGAAGCCCGAACAGCTGGAGGGGCAAAATGGTTGAGAACATCCTCACAAACGATAGGAGACTTAAAGGTGTCGGAAACGGTAACCTTCCAGTCCGGGACATAAATCTCTCCCAGGTCAACGTTGGAGGAACTCTCAATAGCCTTGGTTGAAGGCTTTGACCCTCCAACCTTTTTGCCTGCTGCCTTGGCATCCTTGCTTGCCACCAAAGGCAACTCACACTTCTTGCCACCATCAAGAACCTTCGTATCCTCCACATCCAACTCATCACCAAGGTCAATTGTTTCAGAGGTTGAAGCTTGCCCAACACCTTTACGTTGAGTGGAACGACGAGTAGACTTCTTCAATGCAGGAGCCTTCACGAAACCCTTGACATTCGGAACACTAACATAACCTAAACCTTCGAACCTATGTTCAGCACCTCTAACTATAGCATCTTCGCCTTCAGTAGAAGCAGCATCAGCAAACACACCATTCGATGTGTTATCACTCTTGAGAAAGTCCAAAGCAGACATGACTGAAACAAGAAAAACAAAAATAAACAACAGTGATATAAAAATAAGGAAACACAAGAAAACAAAATGCATACCCTGACCATCCCTCATAAGCACAGGATCACGGTCCGGTTTATCCCATAAAGTGCTTATCCCCATTAAAACCAACAACGGCTCAGGAAAAGGGCGAAGCCTGGAAGGGCATGCCCTGATAGATTTCAAAAACCAATTGTCTAATTCATCCTCAGAAGGTTCAAGTTCGTTAAGGACGGCATTAGGATGCCTCCAAATCATCTTAAAAGGAATAATAGACTCCAAAACCCAAAAGAAACGACCTTTCCATGAACCAAGAGTGGTCACCATGGATAAAATCAGACAAACATCAACCTGAGAAGTTTCAAACGTAAACCAGTCGCCATTCTTTGCCAAACGGAAAAAAACGGCGAAAGGACAAAAGAGATGGATCATACCCTGCGGCCCTACACAAAACTTTGAAGTGCAAAACCCTAGCAAGACCTCTAGGGTGCAACTGACCAAAAGAAACTCGATAATACTCCCTCACATTAAGAACAAAAGTGGAAAAAGGATAACAAAGGTTCAAAAATTCGAAGTGTTTGCAAAATAAAGCAATAGAGCCCTTCAGACATTGGTCAAAGGATTTTTCCAAGCCCGGAGCCTCTAGATTAAACCGTGGATCAATCCCCCATTTCAAGCAAAATGCCTCAACTTCTTCTTGTGTAAGACAAGAAAATCTGGTAGATTGATCTTTCCTCGCACCCATGATAAAGATGATCGAAAGAAAAATGAAGAGAGAAATATAAGACTAACCTGATGAATGGAAGAAATTTTGTGATTAAACTTGAAGATATGTGCGAAATTAGTAAAGGGAATAGTCTCTTGATAAATGAGAAGATAAACAGGCCTGGCGGTTATCATTATGGACCTAGGGTTCATTAACTGACGTCTGCAAAAACCGCCAGGGCCGTCAAATCAACTGACTTTTCAAATTCAAATTCGAGACAATTTCGCCGCCCAAAACACGAACCCTCGAACCTTTCAAGCCTCGAAACCCTTAAGCCAGACAAACAAAACTACACTAAAAGTCAGAAGCCTTTGAGCCTACACCACAAATACCTCTGACTTGGGGGGCTGATGACGTGGGTAGCTCAAGCTTAATAAACTAACTATAAGTGCAAACATAGCTTAAAGGGTTGAAGGGTTAAAAGGTTCAGGAGAACGGACAACTAAGGTGAACATCGAAAAACATGGGACAGTGATGTGTCACATCACACTTTACGTGTGACTCCTTCACTCAACCCTCCAAAACGGGCAACCCCCTCTCTGCATTCTCGGATTACTTAGTCAAAGGTTTCCCATTTGAGAAATACCTTTCTCTATAAACGACCACTCCTGGTCATTTGACAAACATCCCGAAATCTCTGAATTCTCCCTCTAGAACTTGGACATTGCATGTTCTATTCTTCACTTACACAAATACTATCACATTGCATGCATCACTTCAGGGTTGAATCTTTTTCAATCCTAGGATCAAAGCAATTGATAAGGGAGTGATCCCGCCCTACGTATTGCATACGTAGGGGGACTCGTAACCTGCGTTAGGCAAAACAAGACTCTTGAAGCCTTTTTCCTAACTATACTCGGTCTCATATTTGTTGTAGCAACAATATTCATTATATTTGAATTGATTAACTTTACCCAGATTTCATATCCGAATACATGTTCAAAATATTTCTTAATTTCCGGTTGTATTTTTGTTTTAAGGTTATCAACTAAAAATGACATATAGAAACCGAGTATCTTTGGAGTTTTATCTGTTCATGTCAAATTTTATATAATAAAAATGACATATAGAAACTGAGTATCCTGGCGCAGTGGGGCTTTATAGCCCAAGATGACGCATGGTCACGATGCACTACACATGGCCTTATTACAAGTAGTCTCTTTTACCACTTGTAGGTGAATTGTTGATCAAGTTGGCTTTTGCGTAATACTTTTTTGGCGACAACTTGGAAATTATGGAAATCAAGAAACGAAGAAGAATTCGAAGGTAGAAGTATTGCGTGCAATAAAACAATGGAGGAAATAAAAGCAAACACGTTCCTATGGTTGAAAGGAAGATCTAAATTTGGGAATCTTGTGTGGAGAGATGGGTAGAATTTAATATTAGAGATGTAATAGTGCAAGTGTATGTCTTTTATATTATGTTCTCATTATTGTTGTACTTTTGGATTTTACAGCCTTGCTTACTCTCTTCTATAATCATAAAATCCTCGCTTGTTAAAAAAATACCACCAGGATCTCCACATATCAAAATAATTTTGGTTGTCATTTAGGAAATAAATTTTGTTGGTATAGATGTGAAGATAGAACCTAACAACAAGTATATAGTGGTTGGATAGAATATAAAAGAAGAAATTAAATGACATCTTAATATAATGTATTAATAATGAAAAGTTAAAATAACCTTTTTAACAACTATTTTTTTCACCCTTAAATACTTACACCTTCTAAGGATTGAACATTGATTTTCCAACAAGAGATAATTCCTCTTGATCATTAGACTATATAACCTAAGTGGCTAAAGGTAAAATAACTTAAATATAAATGAGAACCCTAGTTGAAAAATTAAACTCTTTACTTAATTGATCTACTAATGGTAGGTAGGTACTACATTAAATGAGTTCCTAACATTTTTTAAAGGCAACCTAAGTGTAGCGTTTTAATGAAAGTTGTCATTAAAAAAATAATTTAGACCCATTTATCTAAAATAGACTTGAACCCTCACTATTTCGAAATTACACCAATTTCAAAACCTTTAATGCCTGAGGGTTACATGCACTTTGGTAGCTCCTAACAATTGTATTACCAAACAAGACTATTATATATTTATACATGACATGATAACTTCCATACACGTTATCCGACCAATCACTCATCGGCATCATCGATCCATTTCTCTTCAAACACACGCTTCCATTAACAGGTAAACAAACTATTATACCGTATGAGGGCGATGAGAGGGGAGGGCAAACAGTCGGTGAGAGAGGATGCTGAAGAGGGCCAGACCAGGGAAGCTTCTGGCGTGGGTGGCAAGTCGGAAATATCCAAGTTTTCTGTGGCTAACATCCCACAGGGTTGCCGTCCATGGGACCTCGCCAATGCTTTTAGGGAATACAGGGAACTTGCAGGGGCTTTTATAGCGAAGAAGAAAGATATGGAAGATCGAACTTTTGGTTTCGTCAGTTTTAAAGGTGTTATAGATCTAGCTGGGCTTGATCTTAAATTGAAGAAGATACAACTTTGTGGCAACACTCTTAAGGTGAATGTGCCTCTGTTTTCCCGTGAAAATGGTGATGGCAAGACAGGTTTGAAGTCTGGAGAAGACTACAGGGGGTTCAATCAAAATCCCACAGGAGGTTTCTTTGGCCGAATGAATGATGTGAGCAGTTTTCCTTCGAAGGTATTCAATAAGGTGAGACCCGGGAAATCGTTTTCTGAAGTTCTGATGAATAAATCAAGCCCGATAGCTGAAGAAGATTGTTGTCACACCCCGACTTTCCACGTGTCACCGGTGGGCCCGGTGGGGAGTATCGTGACGTGGTTGGCAACACAATAGTCAAACAACACAATTATATAAATGCACAGCGGAAGCAAAAGATAAATATTATTACAATCCGATTATACAGTAATATTCAGTATTACAACGGAAAGTAAAGGATCCACAGGCAGATCTTAAAACATATCACTTGTTCAACAGACTTTAGACGCCTAGAACTTGCAAGATTCCTTATTAGCGCCCTGAGCTTCCAGCCAATTACGTTCAGTACCTGTCACTTAACCCTTTTGGAAAATACGTCAGTTTTCACTGGTAAATACACTCAACCGACTCATTTGAAAAGAGTTTTAAGAAAATTGATTTGGATGCACGTGGCACAAAATATCTTTCATAATTTGATTAAAATGCACAGAGGCAAAATTAACCTTTTTAACTTGGAACAATTATAGTTATAACCTTGTATACAGATTTACATGTTCGTTGTACGTTCAGGGCCCGATGTAGAAACCGAGTCAAGATTAACAGACACGCCACAAGTATAGGCCCACAAGAGAGTGAGATACCGTTATTACTTAGTAACTGTCAGGTGTATGCCTACACCCCGTACCTAAGACGTGGCCATTTTATAATACAATGATGTCAAGGATATCCGGGACATGGTCATTAACCCCTAAAGGCTTTTATTTCAAACAATACAGATTAAACCGGGTTACCTCAATAATTTAATCACAATCCGATTAAATATTCAATACCCGACCAAGCGGTATCATTATACCGTATCCCAAGCCCGTATAGGGGAAAATAAGTTAAGAGTATTTACCTGAGCTAGCTCCTGTCTTAATTAGCAAGAATCTAATAACTCAGCCGTATTCACTTAAGTAAGCATAGGTACCATTTACCGGAAGGCTCTAGTCTGGAATGATTGTATAAATAACTTATTAGAATGCTAACGGGTCTTTAATTAAGCCTAAGCTTAGACCAGTTAGTCTTAAGAGAATATACGGTTCAGACGCATGATTAAGCGCAGACCGGAATAGAATGTGATTTAAACCCGACATGTTCAGAGACTTGTCTTATATGGGTATTTCATACACATTCTGGATTTTGAGATAAAACCGTTAAGGTTTGACCCGTTTCGGCTAATTTATGTAAACTTGTTACATAAACCGAACCGTACGCGTAATAAGCGTGACGGGTATTCATGAGGACCATATACAGGTTTCCTAAGTTAATTTATGCCTCAAATATGTTGTGACATCAGTAAAATGTCTTTCATTATGCCCGAAACGTATTTAAACACAAACTAGGCCCCGTAGGGGTAGTTTGGTCATTTAAAAGTTTATAAAAGAGTTTAAATGTTTAACTGAGTTACAGGTCTGATGTAAACAGCAAACCTACTCAATTTGATAAGTTATAACAGTAGGTTAAAGCATATATGTGAAATTTATCAATTATAACCAAACTATGCCCCTTAGGGGTATTTTGGTAATTTCACATAAGCCGAAAAGCTCAAAACTGAAGTCTGAGTTTATCAACCTTTGCTTACTGTTAAAATATCATAATTTGCCTCATATATCAGTAGGTATCAACCCGGGTATGTTAAATATAATTTTTATACATACTATGCGTTAAAAACGCTAAATAAGGCGCTTAAAGGCCATTTCCGGGTTCGATACTTAAATCTGATATTTTTATATTTCCAGAAGGCTTAAAATAATTTATTTAACATATGTGATCAGTAGCAAAAGGTTTGGAGTCATTTAGATAAGTAAAACTCATTTTATGGCCCGAAAGGGCAAAACCGACAATTACCGGGTTAAGCCTACGACTATGAGTTATGCTCAGCCTAAAATTAATTAAAAATCTTTACAATTCCCAAAATAATATATTACATCAGTGGGTAAAAGATTTGATATCAAAAAGTAGGCTTAACTAGGCTATACGCTAATTACGCCGTTTTATTAACATAAAGCTTAAATTTTGCGATATTGAGCATAACTCTTAATCTATAAGTCAAACTGAGGTCAAACTTTGCATACAAGTTTATATATCAGTAACTAAGGTTTCTACACTTTTACATTTTTTATAAATCACGTTTTAAGGTAATAAGGGCATAACGGTCAACATATGAGCAATTAACGGAACCATGCATATTAATTGGATAACTAATGAACCAAGGTGTGTAATCACAGAGGATTGTTCTAATATGTAACCTAATCCAATTTAAGCTCTGAGGCATTTCTAAAACATGCCTAAACGGGTCAGAACTGAAAGTCAAAGCGAAAGTCAAACTATGTGACTTTCGGTTCCGAACCGGGTCTAAACAGGAAATAGTCGGGTGGAACATGTTTAGACATGTTCTTACACTTATTACTAAGTTATAACAATGATCAAACAGGTTATATATGTTCTAGATAGCTAATTATGCATAAATGACATTTTAAGCATCCTGTTGACTTTTTAATTATAAGTTTGACTCGACTTTTGACCTGGTTAGAGTGGTGATCAGGGGAAACCCTTTTGGGGTTTTATTACCCTCATAAATACCAACTCATAACTACTTTTAATTCGAGATATGACTGAGCCATTATTGACTAATCTCGAAGTCAAACCGTAGTTACGACGGTTTGACTTTTAGCTAATTAAACAAGCTAAACTCAACTAAAGAAGGACTAGCAGACTTACAAGAGTCCTATGCACGACTTATGATCAGTTGGACCTCCTTGAGAGCTCCAGAATTGATCCAAGAATGCAGGAAATGGTGTGTGGAACATTGTTGCACTACATGGCCTTATATAGTGGATTTAGGCACCACAATTAGTTGACAACTAAGTCTACTACTGTCCACAACCTTCCAACATGTGTCACTAGTGTCTAGGGGTCGTTTAGGGGCCTCTTGGAAGGGTTTAGATGCATTACAAGTCGTTTAGAAGGCTGAACAGGCAACCAGCATGTTTTTCTGCATCTGGGCCTCCCACGCGGCCCGCCTCAAAGTTCAATAAGGCCCAAGCGGGCCGCTTGGCCATGCGAAATCAGAATTTTTGATTTTATTTGTTTTCCAGGTTGACCTTTGGCTTCACGAAGGGGTAATTAGGGTTATTTCTTGCATTTTGACCCCCTTATATTTACCCACAAGGGCTTTAGGACTTATACCCATTTTTCCAAGTCCCTGAACACTTCCGGTTAACCCGAAAAGTCTTAACTTTCAATGTTAACACTTTAACCCCTCGCACATGAATTTGATCATAACTTTCTCATACGATAACGAAACTTTATGAAATTTATATCGTGCATTCTAGTGAGCATAATTAACATTTACAAAGCTTCGGGTTTGTCAAAAGATCACTCAGAGGTATATCTTTAACATGTTGACACATTTAACCCCTGTAGTTTGTAATCTCTCACTTTTAGCTTCGTATGATCCATGATTTATTCGTTTGATGTTATAAACATCATATAGGGTTATTATGAAGTATATTTATTCACTGTTGACACTTAGAATCCGTATAATCGCATACTTTCCAAGTTTGTCAACTTTAGTCCTTTTATAACATTCTTTCACACGTTCAAACTTTGTGACACGTGTCAACCCATTATAGGACGTGAATTTTTCGAGGTGTTACATCCTCACCCCCTTAAAAGAAATCTCGACCTCGAGATTTGTTAAGGTAAAGGAAGTATTTTCTGCCTTAAATTGGGCTTAATCTTCCCCTAGTACCTTTGAGCCTCTAAGGCACTACAATTGACCTTTATAATAGGCACATGTATCTTTTTGGAGCTTCCAATCCTGTCGATCCTCAATCGCAACAGGTTGCTCATACTATCATAGTCTTGCATATCATTATGTGATAGCGCTTTTCGACTTATTGGTGACACGTCGCTAAATCATTAGTGTGGGTCGCATTGCGCGTTCCACCAAGCCCCTTAATTAGGTCTTAGCTCGTAAGCTATTTGATCTTGATACATTTGATTTCCTTCGAATGATTCTATATACTCGGAGCTTAACTAGTCCGATAATCTAACAAATTTGCACACCCTTCCAGGGTGATATCTATTGTTAAACCTCATTCCTTAATAAGAATTTAGGATGTTTGCTATTTTCATAAATTCTCGATTTCCTGCCGTATACTGGCAACTTACAATCGAGTATGGATTTATACGATCTTATTTGTTGTTCCCTAGGCAACTTTTAGATCCTTATAATTGAACTTACCAATCTATTGTACTAACAATAGACGTTTAACATGCCATTTATACAAGGTCTCCACAGGGTAGCCTTGATACTTATATAACAGCTATTTATAGAAAAGCTTATCTTACGGTGAGATGGTTATTCCAACCATCACTTAACTAATATTAAGGAATAGCTAATCCTTGTCGTTAGTCGAACAATTCGACGATCCTGGTTAGCTGATGGCAAATTCTTAATCGTTGCCTAATTAGGATTGCGGTAATGTATGCATAAGCAAAATGAACCGTCTTTCTTATCTAACAATATCAAACTCTCAGAATATCGAGTTAGGCTATATGAACCCTCTATTTTAAAACTTAGTAATTCAGGGTTCGATTCTTCCAGTGATGGTACTAGCCGTCTTGGAGATTTCATAACAATACAGCCCTAAATGGGATATTAACTTAACTCTACCTGTCTCTCAGGGGTAAACAGGGTAATCTTAGGAGAAGAAAATCAAGGTACAAGGAGGTTATAGAGATTTCCATATCCCAGGCTCCAGTTCACTCATCATTGCTTGTGTCAAATAAGGGACACATTTATGTTATTAGTCCACGAATTCCTTAATTCGGGAATATTTACTTGGAAAATTTCATTCTGGATATCTTCTTTGAATACTAGTAGTTGACTTTAGTACCATATGATCATTGAGATATCTTTGTGGTTCCATGCATTAAACCTCCATGCTGATCAGGCATGGAAGCAATCTATGGAATTTATTAAGATACACAAATCTTCATATAGTGCTTTTGCCATACCATTGGTATTCGAAATCGATAGAGATTTAAAGAGATATCAACTACATGTGTTTATATTTAATTAGAATGGAAATTTTCACAAACTAGGCACCTAGCTCAGTTGGCTAGGCGCGCGAATTTTTCGAGGTGTTACAATTGTGTCACCATCGATTCCTCTGTGTTTACTCTGATGAGCCTGGTTGGCAAAGCTTTTTTTGGTAGAGCATTTCAAGGCTTTAAGGTTCCTCCGAACATCGTTGGATATGGCTCGTTTTAGTTACCATTCCATATTTAGTGGTCTTTCGGTTATTGTTTTGTCCCCTAGCGAAGATAGTGACAATCGGTTGCTAGAGGATAGCAATGCCTGGGGGAGGTGGTTTTCGTCCCTTAATCCTTGGATTGGGTAATCCTTGCTCTATGAGAGAGTTGCTTGGGTTATCATCCACGGGGTACCACCACACCTGCTTTCACCTGAGGTGTTCAAGATCATAGGGAAGAAGTATGGGAAGGTGATTCAACCCTCACAGATTCAGGAGTCTAATGGTGATTTAACTTTCGACAGGCTGGGTATCCTAACGGATACGGGCAATAGGATCAATGGTGTTTTGAATCTGAAGTGGCAAGATAAAAATTATCGTGTGTGGATGGTGGAGGAAGCTGACCCTTGGATCCCAGATTTTTTGGAGGAAGGAGAGGACCAGGATGGTTGGTCATCGGAGTTGGGAGCGGATGTATTGGAGCATGGCGGCTCTTCGTCGTCGGCTGGGAATAGGAAAGATCAGGAAGGTGAAAAGTTTTGTTTGGAAAAAGAAGCAGTTAATGAACAACATGGGGATAGGTGTCAGTCGGCGCTTGATGACGATGGGGATATCCCAAGGCTTGGAAAAATGTGAAGGAACAGGGGTTTAATAATAGCTTTTTTGGGGTAAAGACAAAATAAGGTTTCCAGTAATATGGAAGGGTTTTCTTTAGTGGATAGCTGGATCAACTGTGTGGGCCATTCTTCCCCTAGGCCCAAGAAGCGAAGAAGGAAAGAAGATTTGTTTTCATTGGGTGAGCATCTGGGTAGAGAAGAAGTGGGTTGTGATCAGGGCCCGAGGAATTGTGTCAATTATAATCTGCCCCTTAATTTAAAAAATACCCCAGAAGTTTCCTATTCTAAGTCAGAAGGTTCCGCAGATTTGGTGGACTCTGGAGATACACTTGAGGAGGGCGAATTCGTTGAAGACACTCAGGATCATTTGGTTAACTCTGAAATTCAAGACACAATCGACTTTGGTAAGCTGGTGGGTACTAACTTGGAGAGCCTGGCAGAAAAGGTAGGAGATGTTATCAGGGATGAGGGTATTAATGTGGTTGGTAGATGAATTTGATCTCGATCAACATTAGGGGTTTTGGGGTTTTTAATAAGGCGAAGTGGATTAAGGATCTGAGGTGGGCTGAAAAGGTGGATATGGTGGTTTTTCAAGAAACCTGCCGTTCGGATGTTCCAGATTCCGATATTACCTAGTTTTGGGGTCGTTCTGGGTGGGCTAAGGAGTCGGTGGATCCGATGGGTAGATCTGGGGGTCTCATATGTGTCTGGGATTCAGGTACGTTTTCTTTAAGCTCTGTGTTTAAGGATCAGAATTTTCTCATTTTCTCGGGTTCTATTAAAGGATGCTGGGAGTTTGTGAATATTGTCAATGTTTATGCTCCTTAAAAGCCGTTAGATAAAAGGGCCCTCTGGGATAGATTATTGGCGACGAAGTCTGCTAGGTCGGGGTTGTGGATTTTCTCAGATGGCCGGAAGAAAGGAAGAACTCTAAGTTTAAACCAAGTTGTGCTAGGGAGTTTAACAATTTTATTTATAATGCGGATCTATGCGAGTACAACCTAAAGGGAAGCATGTTCACTTATATGGTCGAAGGTAGTAAAGGCAGGAAATTTAGCAAAATAGACCGCATGCTCATTTGTAAAGTTTTTTTCCGAACTTGTGGCCGGAGGCCTGTGTTAGGGCCCTTCCAAGGGGCTTTTCAGATCATACCCCAATCCTGCTATCTGTTAAAAAGTTGAACTTTGGCCCGAAACCTTTTAGGTTCTTCAGTTCGTAGCTTAAGAGGGAAGATTTCGAAAATGTTAACGTGTCAGCGCTGGATGGTTTCTCATTTGTTGGTCCCCCAGATGTGACGCTTATTCAAAAGTTTAAAGTTCTAAGAGAAAAAATTAAAGCTTGGAGAGATGATTTTCGGGTTAAAGAAGGGGAGGCAGAGGTTCGTATGAGAGAGGAGTTAGAAGAATTAGACGCGACAATGGAGGATATAGATTTGACTGAAGAAGAATAAGAATGGGTTAGGCTGGAATCCAAAAAAAAATTGGGTTTTGTTGAATACGATAAGGCTAGGGACCTTAGGCAGAGAGCGAGCTGTAAATGGGCGATGGAGGGAGATGATAATACAGCTTTTGTTTCATGGGATGGTTAATAAAAGGAAGGTTTCTAATGGGATTCCGGGCCTTATTATCAACAATGTTTAGGAGTCCAATCCGACGAAAGTTAAAAAGGTTGTTTTTGACTTTTTCCGATCCAAGTTTAATGAGGAGATGTCAAACCGCCCGTATTTGGATTGTTCATTTGATAATAATAAACTTTCCGAGGAAGATGGCATTATGTTAACTGCTAAGTTCTCAAAGGCCGAAATTAAGGCTGCTGTTTTTTAGTGTGGCAGTGAACGGGCCACGGGGCTGGATGGTTTTAACATGAAGTTTATAAAGAGGTACTGGAGACTGTTTGAGTATGATTTTGAAGGTATCTTTGAGAGATTTTTTACGAGGGCAGTTTCTCGCGTGGGTGCTCGTCGTCTTTTATTACCCTCATTCCCAAATCTAAAGACCCGAAGCTTTTGGGGGATTATCGGCCTATAAATCTTGTTGGAATCATCAACAAGGTGGTGTCGAAAGTTTTAGCTAATAGGCTTAAGAAAGTGATCTGCAAGGTGATTTTAGGAAGCGCAAACTGCTTTTTTTGAAGGATAGGTTGATCCTTGACGGGTCGCTTATCCTTAACGAGGTGATCGCTTGGGCTAAGAAGAGCAGGTATAAGGCCTTTCTTTTTAAAATTGATTTCGCTAAAGCTTATGATAACGTTAATTGGAATTTTGTCACTTCGATAATGAGCCAACTGGGGTTCCCCCCTCGGTGGTGTCGGTGGATTTATGGTATTCTATCGACAGCTCGGTCCTCAGTTCTAGTTAATGGTTCTCCAACGTTTGAATTCCAGTGTTCTAAAGGCATGCGACAAGGAGACCCGATATCTCCTTTCCTATTCCTCTTCGTGATGGAAGCTTTTTCCAACATGATGAGGAAAACTAGTTTGGTGGGTGCTATTAGGGGGTTCGTTTTGCCTAGTGATGGCCCGATGCTCACTCATTTATTATATGCGGACGATTGTGTGATCTTGGGAGAATGGGGGCTTAATAATATAAAGAATATTGCTCGTCTGCTCAGGTTTTTTTATTTGGTCTCTGGCCTCAAAATCAATTTAAATAAGTCGAATTTATTTGGTGTTGGAATAAATCCGGCTGATGTTATCGACATGGCTTTGGTCCTGAATTGTAAGGTGGGGGAATTCCCGTTTTTCCATCTTGGGGTTCCGGTGGGTGCCAAAATGCATAGAATTAATAATTGGAAATCGGTATTTGACACCTTCGAAGCTCGGTTGTCCTTATGGAAATCTTCTATGCTATCCATTGGAGGGAGAGTTACTCTCATTAAGTCGGTCCTTGAAAGCATCCCGAATTATTTTCTTTCGTTGTTCAAAGCACCGGTTGGGGTTATAAGAGGTCTTGAAAAATAATTAAAAGGTTTTTATGGGGGGAAACGACTCGAACGCTAAACTTCATTGGGTGTCTTGGCAACGGGTGACGACTCCTATGGACATGGGAGGCATCGGCTTATCTAGTCTTCGGTGTGTGAACACGGCATTACTATCCAAATGGATTTGGCAGTATCGAAATGACGAATGTGGGTTATGGAGAAAGGTTGTAGATCCCGTTCACTATTCTAGGTACAATTGGAGCTCGGTTCCGTGTAACAACAAAATGAGTGGTATTTGGAAAGGTATTGTTTCGGTTGCCGATAAGTCGAATGTAGGAGATGTTTGTTTACTGCGGAATTTCAGAGGCAAGGTGGGCGATGGTGGTAAAATTAGATTCTGGTTAGACCCTTGGGTTTGCAGTTTGTCGCTCAAAGACAGGTTCCCGTTGCTCTTCAGGATTGAGTATAATAAAAGGTGTTGGGTTCGCGAAAGGTATAACTCTTTTACCTAGACTTTTTTCTGACTTTTGGGACTGGATCAGGCCCCCTAGTTCAGCGTCGGAGATGGCCGAATGGAGTGATTTATCGGCGATGTTGGATATAGTGTCGCTATCGGATTCTCGGGACAGGTGGGAGTGGGTTGGTGGAGATAGTGTCGATAGTGTCGATTTTTCGGTTAAAGCGGTCAAGGAATTTCTTAAAGTGCTGAAGATTATAGTAATCATTTTGTTTTCAAGTGATCTAAATCGGTTCCTAAAAAATGCAATATTCAGTTCTGGAGAGCCAAAATGGGGAGGATTGCTACTGTTGACGCTCTTGCTAAACGTAATTGCTATAATGGTAGTGATTTATGTTAACCAACTGGGGTAGCCCAGTTGGCCACCGACACCCACCTCTTCCGAGAGGTACTGGGTTCGAGTCTTGGGAGTGGCATATGTCGCCCAGGGTAAGAACTCGGCATGGGGAAGTCACCGCGGAGCTAGCTTGGTCGGGTAGCGGCTCCCAGAGTGAGATCACTCTGGCGGTTGGGAGGACCGTGCACTACCCCCCCCCCCCCCCCCCCAGTGATTTATGTTCCATGTGCGAAGATGGTGCAGAGTCGGCCAGACATATTTTTTGCTCTTGTTCAGTGGCTTCTAGTTTGTGGTATCTCATTAGCCGATGGTGCCGCATCAGCCCTATTTACGCCTTTTCAATTAGAGATCTTCTTTCTACCCACGAGTATTCTGGATCGGAGAAAAACGCTAAGGAGGCTTTGCAAGGTATTATCATGGTGGGATGTTGGTGCATATATAAGGCGAGAAACGAGAAAAGGTTTAATAACAATGTCAAAGATATCTTAGACATTTTTCAGGATGTTAATATTAAGGTAGTAGGATTCTTATGGTACCGTAATAGATCGAAAAATAGAGGTATCTCATGGAGTAATTGGTGCTCTTTTAACTTTATGTAATTAGTCTTGTTAGTTGGGTGTTTTGGTCTCCCTCGGTTTTGAGGGTGTGCTTGTGAATAAAAGTTACTTTTCAAAAAAAAAAAAATATTTATACATGACATGAAAGCGGATGTTCGTACTTCGTACAGTTTAGTTGTTACTTATAATACATCAAGTTCTATTCGACATTTTTACAATGTAGTTCTTAGGCGTCATTTTAATGTATGGGTATAAACTCACAGTAGTTATTTCTTCGAATTGATTTGTTATGTTATTTCGTAAGAGTCAAATTAGTGGGTTAAAGTAATGGGTCAAGTAGGTGTGTTAGTTATTTCATATTTTTATACCTTAAGGTAGTGGGCTGGTTTTTTCGGATGGCTATATAAACAACTTTTTGTAATTCTTTCAGATTATACGAATGGAAAATATGAATTAAGTCTCTTTTAAAAATCTTCAAGTTCTTTCAAGCTTTTTATCTATTTTCTTTGGATCAATTGGTTAACGATTCAGTTCGTATCACAGTATACCATCTATACCATCTGAACTAGGCGTGTTCTTCGGGGTTATTTATTGGGTTTCAGGTGTTTTGGTCGGGTTTTCAGATTTTTTTTGGCTATGAATAAGTGACCTGATAATCGACCTGTTTAACTCTCGCGTTGGTCAGGTTCGGATACTTTGGGTTCGGGTTAAGTCGGGTCAGGTTTAATCGGTTTTTGGGTTAAGCTGTAACATGAATTAAAAATGTTATTTTCAAAAATTTCATCAAAATTTATAATGTTACAAAAACACACCAATACATATACATAGGGGTGTTCTTCGGTTTTTTTCTCGGGTTTCGGAATTTTCGGGTCGGGTTATTCAAGTTTTTTGCTGAGAAAAAGTGACTTGAGAACCGAACCGTTTCGGGTTGGTCGGATTCGGATTATTCGGGTTCGGGCTAGTTCGGGTCAGGTTGTTTGGTTTTCATGGTTCAGATGTAATATTAAAAAAAATGTTTTTTTTTCTAGCAAAATATAATTAAAATTCACCATACTACTTAAAAAATATCATCAAAATTAAAAGTGACAATTGCATATTTCCCCTTCTAAATCACTTTAATTGTATATTTACCCAGGTTCATATTTTAATTGCATATTTCCTCTTCCTTAACTAAAAGAATTGCAAATTTACCCATTTTGATTTATTTTATTAAAAATAAGTTATATAATAACTGTTTTACCCTTAGCTTTACTAAAACATAAAAATTGCATATTTACCCATTTTTGCAAATAGTTTTCTTTTGTATTTTTTTACAAATTTTTCTGAGTAGTTGACTGTTTTTCTTTTAATTTCTTA
This sequence comes from Helianthus tuberosus, assembly GCA_030545235.1. Taxonomy (NCBI): domain Eukaryota; kingdom Viridiplantae; phylum Streptophyta; class Magnoliopsida; order Asterales; family Asteraceae; genus Helianthus; species Helianthus tuberosus. The sequence continues at coordinate 183,791,538 of CM060424.1, forward strand.
AGTTTTTAACAAGTTACTTTTGTTTAAGCTTTTCTATATTTTTTTTCCATTTATCACTTTTAGAAAAAATCATCAAATTGAAAAATAATGCCAAAGTAATCTAAAAAATTAGGAACTAGGTTCACCTTTTATAAAATATAATTACAAAATATATATTAACGAGACTCTCGTTATTCGTAGGAAATATCATAGTACAATACCGGTTCCAGTAACTAAATAAAAGGAATATAAAATATAATTATATATACCAATCTTGATTCAAGCTGCATCTTTGGTGAGTCCTTCACGCGCACTTGATAACATCTTAGACTCGAGTATTCATCATCTTGAGTCTTGAAAAATACTCCTTGACTGCAACAAAGAACACACTAAAACGTTAACGATTTTTGTTGAGGCACGTGTTCAACACGCTTCCCTTAAAACAGATTTCACGCCGCTACAAAAGACGTCGCGTCTGTCTCCCAGGGTACAACAGCCGAAGCAGTCTGTACTGCCGAAGATGGCCACGCGCCCGAGGTTACACCGGATAATTGTAGTGTTTGAAATTATGGAACAAGTAAGGATGTGATGGTAGTGAAATCTAATAGAGAAAACATATCTCTCTAAGTGTAACATCCCGTGTTTCGAAAGTCAAAGTCAAAGTCAAGATTGAAGTCAAAGGAAGAAAAGATTGCTAATTGCAATCTGTCACTCCATGCTCAACTACTGTTTTGACCTCTTCGACTTGTAATCAAATCTTTATATATTTGTTTTAGTTGTATTATGTGGAGTATCTGTGAATAATCGAGGTTTAATCGCACGTCTAAACGCTAATCGACTTATCGCTATCGCATTCGCAACTCGAATTATGTGTTCTGGATATTGTTTTACGTGTGTGTGCTATTATGTGTTACTTGTGCATGTTATGTTTATGTTGAGGTGCTTAATCGCAATCGCAATTCTATCGCATCGCAATCTAAATCGCAAACGCTAAACGCAGGTTATTTATAGTGATTGTATGTTAGATATGGTAGTTAGGTTATTTGTGTAACTAATGGTTAATACTATCGCATCGCTCCCTCGAATCGCATCGCAACGCTCAACGCGCGAGTCGAAACAACAAAACTCAACGCGCCGGACACCTGGATCGAGTGGCCAACCGATCGAGTGGCCATCCGATCGGATTGCCATCCGATCGGACTGCCATCCGATCGGACTGCCATCCGATCGGACTGCCATCCGATCGGACTGCCATCCGATCGGACTGCCATCCGATCGGACTGCCATCCGATCGGACTGCCATTCGATCGGATTGCCATCCGATCGGTGACAAATCCGACACTTATGCACTTTCCTCTTTTGGAAACCCTATAAATACCCTCCTGTCACATCATTTGTGATGTGACAGCTCCTCATTCGACCAGCCGCACTCAAGCTCCCTTTTCTCTCGATTTCTCGCGATTCTTGTAAGTTTTCAACTCAAATCTTGTACTTCTATGATCTACACGCACTCCTTCATCTTTTTCACCTTTGAATCTTAACTTTTAACCGTGAAATCACCGGATTTGAGGTGTTCTAGGGTGACATCATCATTGAGTTCTTAGAAAACTTTAAGGTTTGGCTTCATTCCACCAAGAACAACTTAGATCTGAAGGATTTCCACATAAATAAACAATGTTTTCGCATAGATCTACACATATTCATGGTTAAAAGGATTGAAAGATGGTTTTCTAACTTTCTTTCAACTCATTTACACTCAATGCACTCAAAACCGATAGAATCGGAGCTCGTTCTGATCTTTTACTCTTTCTTAGTGATTTGTTAGTTCAAGATCTGAATTCTATCCAAGAGACAACTGATTTCGGGTTAAACATGAACAACCATCTCTCGAACAGTGAACTGATCGGACTAGGGTGGTTCTTGTTCGATCGGATCACTTGGGTCATGATGGGGTTACTGTTGTTTAGCACGTTGTCATACCGTCTCGATCAAAACCGCAAAAACCTTCAAAACTTAACAACTTCCAAGTTTGCAAAGGATCAGATCGCGGGACAGATCGTCGTCCGATTGGATTGCCATCCGATCGAACCGCAATCCGATTGTATTGCACTTGGTTTCACACTTAAACTTTGCATTCAAACTTTCAAGGTTCTGAACGTCGAATGGATTACCGTCCGACCGGATAGCCATCCGATCGAACGACCATCCGATCATATGACTTTTGGAACTTCGACACTTAATCATTTTCAATTTTCAAATACCATCAGTAACTAACGGATTGCCATCCGATCGGATTGCTATCCGATCGAGTGACAATCCTGCTGTGAACTTGTTCTTACTAAGTGTCCTGCCAATCGGATCGCTATCCAATCGAACGACCGTTCGATCGACGACCTGAAGGGTAGAGATACTTCTCTGTTTTTAAAATGCTACAACGAAAACTTCAAAACCATCATACACAAACACATCCTTACCAAACGAATGTCAATCCAATCGAATGGCCATCCGATCGGATGACCATCCGAACGGATTAACATCCGATCGACTGGCCATCCGATCGGATTGCCATCCGATTGGATTACCGTTCGACACTTGGTCACTATTCATCATTTTTACGCACCGCTCTTTGCTTATGCTATCGTTAACTGTTCAGGCTAGTCTCTCAGCGCTCCCTTCAATCCAAGAGAGTGTTTACTTGTTAAGCACGATCTGTGAGTATACTCGAACCCTTTTCGCTTATCGCACTTTTGGGTGTTACATACGTTACTTATTCTAAATTACAATCTACACACGACGCAAACACTATTTATACGCTGACCGTTATTGCATGCTACGTGTTATTCGATGAATGCTTGTATGTTATGTTAACACAGTGATTGTTGCCTGACACCTTAGCAATGATAGTACTATAGTTTGGACTCAACACCTGTCGTGGACAGGGGTTGTTAAGGGCTTTACTTCACGTGTCCCAGTGGGGATATGTGTTGCACATTCTACAACTCGCAGTCACGTCTGTGCATATTTCTCTGTCAATAACCTACTTGCCTTCACTTTGTACATGTTTCATGTTGGTTATGCGTAAACTATTTCGAACTCTATAATGCTATATCAAACTTGTATACTCACCTTTACACTATGTGTATTGATTTTATTTTAACGTATGTGACAGGTGTTTGAATGCTTAGGATGGTATGCTTTACCTGCTTTTGTGGAATCGAGTAGGATGGAGTCTAGAAACAAAGACAAATTATTTTACTTAAATCTGAGTTGTCGGAACATGTTATTCATCTTTGAGATATCGCTGTCTGTAATAATTTACTTGCTTAATAGGTTATGGTATGGGACATAATATTAACTATTCGGTAAAGTACTTGTTATGGAATTTCTCTTGGATAATCTGTTTCGCTCTGTGCCATGCCCCGATGTTTTCGCCATCTGTTGGGGTGTGACACTAAGTACCCAACAAATGGGTCTTCAAGTATTTTTTCTTTTCAATAACTCTCCATATATTCATGTAATTTTCTTGTATCTTCAATTGTATTTTTTCTAGATGTTCTTCCTCTCAAATGAGGCACATAGCCTATTATTATACAAGAGTCGAGGATGAGTGAAAAGTCTCACTTAATTTGAGACATAAAGACTCAAATTAAAAGACATTAAAACCCTACTTAAGAGTTTAGTCTTTAATTCACCACTAGTAGTGAGACCCGTGTGCAAACACGGGTGGTTTTTAGAAAACCATGTATAACACATTTTAGAAAACCAAAGCATATCCCACTCGACCCATTTATAATTCACCAGCAGGAACATGAATAAACGTTAACAACTAAAGAATAGAAGTATCTATTTTACATTCATTTCTTGAACTTTCTGTTGATAGTCCCGAACAGTGTTTGCAGCTGCACAACCAGCAAGAACAGCCTCTTCAAGCTCGCGTACGGTTTGTGTAAGCTTTTCCACCCCAGTAACTTTTTGACGATGCATTTTATCCAATATTTTATTTTCCTCCTGAGAGAAAACATGGATTTACATTTTGAAAAATATGAATCATCAAGTGAAGTCATTCATAAATTATTGCGGACCTGGAAAATTTCTATCTGCTTTATCAATTCCCGAGTCATTCATAAATTATTGGCGCCTCTGGTAATTTTCCCTCTGCAAATAATTGATTTTTTTCCGATAAGTACACATATCTACAAATTATATGAACATAAAAACGTAGCACGTTTCGTATTGGGTTGTTGCGTAAAAACGTAAACCTTGTTTTAAATCCTCAGAAAAGTTGTCCAGATCCTCGTCGAGATGTTTTAGATGACTGCCTATCTGGAAGTAAATTTGAATAAACATAAACAGTCAAATAAAGTCAACGTTTTGATTAACGATAATCTGAGCGAATATAAACAGTGAAATAAAGTCAACATAAACAGTTAGATATTTGGATCAAGACGGTAATCAAAGAGAACATAAACAGTCAAATAGAAACAGTCAAAGTGTCTTAAATTCTTATTTGTTAGTATGAAGAATAATATGGACCATGCTATTTTTTCTTAATCGTTTTAAGTAGCCATCATGTGAAGAGTTTTGACTGATAGACCATTGCAATTCAAGGCAAGACACTTTGTTTGTTTCTAAAAATAATTAGATGTTTGCAATTTAAGGCAAGACACTTATCAATTGTTCTGACTCGAATATTCGATCAGCAGCCATCGCAGTTGCTTGAGGAATTCCTTTTGGTTCCAAGTCTTGCAAGAGATTGTGATAGGCCCAATCCTTCATCTTGATCATTGGCTGCAGATTCAGAGTCAATATCTTGTGATTTGATGAGTGACCCATCTTCATATGCTTCTTCAAGAGCTTAGTTTATGTTCTCACATATTATGTGCTATTTTCTCTACACAATAATAAAAAAAACGAATGAAATATGTACGAATTGTTATATCTATAGTAGATATAAGTAAAAAAATAAATGTAACAATATAATTATCCTAATAGATGTAAGCTCATTGGCTTCTTCAATGGATAAATCATGAGTGCATCTACTAAAAGCAAGCATGTCCTTTTCTTACCGAAAATGCAAGGCAATATAAGAACCAGAATCCCTCTATCCTGTCTAAAAACTACAAAGAAACAATTTGATTAAATATAATAAAGTAGACCCATAATTAAAGTCAAACCACTATTTTAACCCAACAGTGGTTTCAAACATCTGTTTTCTCTACAAAACAATGTTTTAACCCAACAGTGGTTTCAAACATCTGTTTTCATCCATCTGTTGACCCAATAGTGGTTTCTAAACACTGTTTTAACCAACAGTGGTTTGAAGCATTGTTTTATTTTATGGCATCTGTTTTAACCCAAGTTTATTTTCTAACACTGTTTTAACTCACGAACGATAATAAACAAACCTGAAGTTGACTTTGGCCCTAAGTTTATCATCCGTCTTAGAATCTTCAGAAGAACTATCTGTTCTAATACTTCCATTCAAAGCTTCTATTGACTTTTCTTTGACTTTGACGGAGTTGGGACAGTTGTAATTACCAACAAGGAGCTTATTCAGTGACACATCATCCACATGTTTTACAAGATCACGTATATCATGCTTAGAACCATATACTCCTGTACCATATATCCAATAACATTAAATGAAGTTTGTTAATACATTCAAATCATCGTAAAAATACTAAATAACTTGTTGCGAAAGAAAGACATACCAAGTATGTTATTTCCACAAGCTTGACAATCCGGCTTTAACATAAAAAGAATCACATTTGTTCTTTGGATTTTTTCCATTTCTTTTTTCACTTCACTTACCAGAGACAGTTGTCTTAGGTTTCGCCGTCTGTGTTTTATCTGCCCATTACTATACCTGATCATGTCGCAAATTATACAACTTTAGTGACTTAAAAGAAAGATGCTTTTAGGGTCTTACTGTTTTACCTGCAATATTGTGATTTCCAGAATAAGATCCTAGTTCTTTGGGCAGATCACTCATATCGGCTACTCCTGTTACGTTCAAAGAAGCTTCCATTTGTGCTACTCGTGAAACTGAACCGACTTGATTCTGAACCGACATTGTGAAAGTGATCTCGATCACTTGATTCTAAACCGACTTCGTGAAACTGATCTCGATCTTTTTATCTGGTTATCAAATAAACCTCAGTCAGGACATATACATTTCTAGGTCAAATGTTAACAGCTTAAAAAAGAAATAAAGAAAGAACAACAATGTTCTCTCCACAGTCCCACCTGATCCTTTGTTTGATGCAGCTTTTGCAAATGTAAAATCAACCAAATCCGTTCCGAATTCTTTTAAATCTCGTTTGTTACGCTCTCTCCTGCACAAGAATATTATACAATGAACATGATTTCGCAAATTCAAGTTAATATCAATTCAATCTGTGCATTCTAAAATCAAAATAGTAATAACCTCACGCATTATACTATTTATGATAAGATTTAGACCATCACTATACCTATCATGTGGCAAATTATACAATTCTAATGACTTCAAAGAAAGATGCTTTTAGGGTCTTACTGTTTTACCTGCAATATTGTGATTTCCATAATAAGATCCTAGTTCTTTGGGCAGATCACTCATATCGGCTACTCCTGTTACGTTCAAAGAAGCTTCCATTTGTGTTACTCGTGAAACTGAATCGACTTGATTCTGAACTGACATTGTGAAACTGGTTGTCACACCCCAACCGATGACGGAAACATCGGGGCATGGCACTGAGCGAAACAGATTGTCAAGAGAAATTCCATAACGACTAAATTACCAAATAGTTAATATTATGTCCCATACCATAACCCATTAAGTAATCTAATTATTACAGATATAGATATTCTTAAAACAAAACATCTTCCGACAACTCAGATTCAAATAAATAAATTGTCTTTGTTTCTAGACTCCATCCTACTTGATTTCCTCAAACAACAAGCACACATCCTAAGCAGCTGTCACATACGTTAAAATAGAGGTCAATACACATAGTGTAAAGGTGAGCATACAAGTTTGATATAGCATAATAGAGTTCGAAATAGTTTATGCATAACCAACATGTAACATGTAACGTGCGAAGCTAGTAGGTTATCGACAATGAAATATGCACAGACTAGACTGCGAGTTGTAGAATGCGCAACACATATTAACACTGCGACATGTGAGAGGTAACCTTAACAACCCCTGTCCATGACAGGTGCTGAGTCTAAACAAATAGTACTATCGTTGCTAAGGCGTCAGGCAACAATCACTGTGTTAACATAACATACAAGCATTCATCGAGTAACACGTATCATGCAGTAATGGTCAGCGTATAAATAGTGTTTGCGTTATGTGATAGATGTGATTTAGAATAAGTAACGTATGTAACACCCAAAAGTGCGTAAAGCAAAAAGGGATCGAGTATACTCACAGATCGTGCTTAACAAGTAAACACTCTCTTGGATTGAAGGGAGCGCTGAGAGATTAGCCTGAACAGTTAACGATATCATAAACGATGAGCGGTGTGATAAATGGTGCAAAAGTACCAAGTGTCGGATGGTAATCCGATCGGATGGCAATCCGATTGGATGGCCAGTCGATCGGGTGTCAATCCGTTCGGATGGCCATTCGATTGGATTGACACCTTGTTTAGTAAGGATGTGTTTATGTATGATGGCCTTGAAGTTTTCGTTGTAGCATTTTGAAAATGGAGAAGTGTCTCTACCCTTCAGGTCTATCGATCGGACGACAGTCCGGTCGGATAGTGATCCGATTGGCAGGACACTTAGTGAGAACAAGTTCACAGCAGGGTTGTCACTCGATCGGGTAGCAATCCGACCGGGTAGCAATCCGACCGGGTGGCAATCCGTTAGTTACTGATGATCTTTGAAAATTGTAAAAAAAATGATTAAGTGTCGAAGTTCCAAACGTCACATGGTCGGATGGTCGTTCGATCGGATGGCAATTCGATCGGACGGTAATCCGTTCGACTTCCAGAACCGTAAAAGTTTGAATAAAAAGTTTAAATGTGAAACCAAGTACAAGCCGATCGGATGGCTGTCCGACCGGATGGCAATCCGATCGGACGACAATCCGTCCCAACGACCTAATCATCTTTGACACTTGATTGTTTTGAAAGTTTTGCAGTTTTGATCGAGACGATGCGATAACGTGCTGAATAACAGGAACCCCCATCATGACCTAAGTGATCCGATCAAACAGGAACCACCCTAGTCCGACCAGTTCATGGTTCGAGACGGTTGTTCATGTTTAACCCGACATCAGTTGTCTCTTGGATAGAATTCAGATCTTGAACTAACCCATCACTAAGAAAGAGTAGAAGATCAGAACGAGCTCCGATTCTATCGGTTTTGAGTGCATTGAGTGTTGATGTGTGTAAAATGCAGCATATAAATTACATCAAATGGGGCAAAACACTAACCCTTTTTTAGTACTAATGTTGGAAAAAGTGTGCTGATGCGTGTGAAGTGTTATATATTTTAGGTGTATATTTTAAGCCCCTTTAACACTTATTTTTAGCCAAGTTTTAAATTTATAAAACACGATATTTCACTAACACTAAACACACATATGGGCAAGTGCACCCATCGTGAGCGTAGTATAGTGTTGGTAAGATGCCGAGGTCGTCCAAGGACACAAGAGCTTTTAGTACCGGTTTATCCTCAACGTCTAATCAAAATAAAAAGTTAGAAAAATGTTTTAAACTAAGAAAAATAAAAACTAACTAAAATGCTGAAAATAAAATAAAAAGAAAAAACAGATAGACAAGATGAATCACTTGGTTCCGACTCGTATCTAGTGTAACCTTTGATTATTTCCGCACTTTTGCACATATTTAAGAGATTATCTTAGTTATTGTAGTATGCCCCTCTTTTGAAGGTGACGTTACCCTCACCCCAGTAGTTTGAGTCAGCAAGGATACAATCCTAAAAGGGTGGATTATTGGAAGATAATTAATTAAGTTATTAATGCAAATTATGGTAGGCCCCTCTTTTGGAGGTGACGTTACCCTCGACTAAGTAGTCTGAGTCAGCAGGGATACAGTCCTAAATAGCCGGGTTATAGTATTAATAGTAGTTAACTTATGAGGGGGTCAAAGAGTTTGGACCCCCGCCATCCAATACCGTTAAGTATTGAAGGAGGTCCTACTAAATTTGACCCAGGTCCATTGCCGGACCTCTAAACGCTGAACAATGGCAAGACCTTTACCAAACCGTTCCCTTAACCCCCGACCAGGTAGCCAACATACCTCCATATAGACCGTGGAGATATGAATGGTGAAAATCTTTTATTTTATATAGACAGTTAAATAATGCCAAGACACCACGGACAAACGATAAGGAAAGATCACCTTCAACATAAGCAACTAGTTATTAAAGTCATTAATACAAAACCAAGTAAAAAGTGCAAAAGATTAGAAATAAAAAGTATTACACTAGACACTTTGTCTTCACCAAGTGATGTAAGAGACTTAGGCAAACATGGCCTTGATTGTCAAGAACTCTTACGATCAATCTTGGATCCCGAGACGACTCACACACTCTATGATGGACAATGGATGATGGTGGTGGATGATGGTGTTATGGTGGTGGTGGGTGGTGGGTGAAGTGTGAGAGAGGTGGTGTGCCAAGGGATGGTTTGAGCTTAAGCCAAGCACTCCTATTTATAGGCTGAACAGAAGCTCGGGCACGGCCCCGTGTCCAGTGGGCACGGCCCCGTGTCCACATCCTTCTCTGTCTTCATTTAATGCAGCTTTGTCTTATTAGTTGACCACGCCCCCGTGTCCGCTGAGCACGACCCCGTGTGCAGAAGAATCTTTGTACTATGAAGATTTGCCTGGATTGTGCGAATCTTATAGTTGACCACGGCCCCGTGTCCGCTGAGCACGGCCCCGTGGTGGGCAATAGAAGCTTCTACCACTTTGTCTTTTCTGCTGACACTTGGGCACGCCCCCGTGCTGGCTGGGCACGGGGCGTATTCAGTCTTCTGTTATCTTGTTTTGCTTGGGAAGATGCTGTCGTGGGGTCGGGCATGTCACGTCTTGTTCCTTTTCTCGTATTTATGTTAGATTTTGATGTCTTTTTGCTTCTTTTGTTAATTTGAGCTCATTTAATCCTGAAAATACAAAAGGAAGACAAAAGCACACTTTTTCCAACATTAGTACTAAAAAAGGGTTAGTTTTATGCCTCAATTGATGTAATTTATATGTTGCATTTTGCACACATCAAATACCCCCACACTTGAATCTTTGCTTGTCCTCAAGCAAAACTCTTTAATATGTGGCTATTACACTCCCAAATGGAATGGGTAGAGAAGAAGGTTTTGGGCTTGTCGTAGAGTGTCGGGATTTCCAAGATTCTTTATTTAGTTTTATTTTTATTTATTTACAATCCTATTCGTCATGATTTATTTAAAACTTCTCATAAGATAAATTACTTATTAGGGCATAATCATGCCTTTGTAAAATTTTATTTATATACAAGTTCACATACCTCACGGGGATCACTCAACACTCGGCCGAAAATGTATTTGTGGATCACTCGAGAGCGGCATGGAACTTACTCCTACCATAGGCTTGCCAAGCAATCATTCCTCCTCCTTTTTAACTTATATACCTTTGTAAATATCAAGAGGACTTTGTGGGTGAAGGGTTAGGCTTGGGTTAAAGGTAGGTGGTTGGGTTAGTAGTTAGTAGAAAAAGGCGAAAAGCGTAACAAGTGTCGGTTTTCGTAAGACTTTCTATTTTTGTAACTTTTATTTTGATGAAGCTATTATTCAAACAAAGTTATTTTTGATGAACTTGTTTGTTTATTTTCTTTTGCTTCATCATCAACACAATTTTTTTTTTTTTTTTTTTTTGAACAGTCATACGAAAAACCGAACTTGTTACTAAAATAAAGGGTTAAAAATAAAAAGGTTTTGGTGGGTAAAAGGGTGTTTGGTTTGGGTTATGAAATGAAAATGTTTAGGCACAAATGGGCTAACTAGGGGGATTTTGGGTAGGTGGTAAAAAAGAAAGAAAAATAATGGTGTAGAAATAAAAAGGGTTAGTCCTAATGCCTCCATCATTTACTTACTCGGGTTTAAGTTGGTAAGGACCGGGAATGTATCGTCATGGCAAGTTCTAGAGTCGTAAGAACCAAGCGGCTATTTACACAAGAAACGAAAAATGAGCATTTAGTCTAATGATATGTAATTGTATGCTCAATAAAGGCTCAAAACTCACTTTTGTGGGAATGGGTTTTTATGTGATCAAGTATATATAATTAAATTTTAACTAAGCTTGTCATGCCTTTTCATAATTTTCTTATGTTGTTTCTTTTTATCACGACGCTATCGGTTGTAAATTTGCAAAAATATAACCTTTTTGAGAACTTGAATTTCCCGAGTTAAACCTAGACAAGTAAAAAAAATGAAAATTTTTGAAAAAATTTGGGGTGATTAGCGGTTCCAATAGAGTTTTGTGTAAGGCTTGTATTTAGGACTTGCAAGATTCAAGGTTTTAGCATCCCCCCACACTTAAATTACACATTGTCCTCAATGTGTCCAAAAAATAAGTTTTTAGGTTGATTGAATGTGTAAAAAGGTGTAAAAAGCAAAAATTTTGTGTTACTGGTTACCTGGGCACGACCCCGTGTTGAGTGGACACGACCCCGTGCTCAGGTGCCAGTAACGAAAACTTACAGAAGGTGAACACGGGGGCGTGTTGGTTGAACACGACCCCGTGTCTGTCAAGGTCTGCAGAATCAAAACAAACAGCAGGTTCAGGGGAATGGGCACGGGGGCGTGTCTGCTGGACACGGCCCCGTGTGGACAGTCTGCAAAGTTGAAAAACAGGTTTCTTTCGTCGGTTTTCCTGTCACGGCTTTAGTAGTACTAATGTTTAGCACTCTAAGCCTCGTATGTACCTGCTTTATCAATAAACACCATACCATACCATAGCAAACATCCTACTTTTACCAATATTCAACATCCATGTCAAAGTTAAAAGAAAAATAAGTGCAGAAAATGAAATAAGTTAGGGAAAGTAAATTGTTCAACACTTTGGCACGCAGGCCATTAATTGTTCAAGAGTGAAAAAGGGTTAACCTGGGGAATCATCAAACAACCTCCTCTTCCTCCGCTCCTTCCCGCCTATTCCATGGCATCGTCATCGTCATCATCATCATCATCCCCTCCATGGCGTGCAATGTGGTCTCGTATATATCCAATATCATCTTGGATATCGGATATGTTTCTTTCGATAGCTCCGACCCGGTGGTAGGTGTTGCTCGCCATGTTATAGGTGTTCCTAGTGCACATAAGGTTTTCCTGCAACAAATCATGCAAACTTTGAAAGTTAGGAAAACCGCCTCCCGAGGAGGATGATTGGCCCGGATCACCATGGGGTTGGTATTGGTACTGATGATGTTGCGGAGCTTGGAGGACAAGCGCTTCTTGCGGGTTCCATGCATGACCTTGTATCCTTTGAAAGCTTACCGTCCCGTCTTCCGCCTCATAAATTAGGTTCATTGAGCGGCATATGTGAATATCCACCCTACCCGACCATGGGCTCCTCTCAAATGACCTAGGTATGTGGGCGAAGTGCCTGAAGAGACGGTACACCCATCCCCCAAAGAAGATAGGAGTCGGTGCACTAGCAAGGCGGTTATGATGCATGTTTCGGAGCATGAGGAACGGAACATCGAGCGGCCTGCGGTTGTGGATGTAGTGGAGGACAACCAAATCTCTTAACCCAACGACGCCACTACTATCATGCCTTTGGCTAAGAGAGTAGCCAAGGAGCCTATGGATGTATCTGTAGAGCGGATCCCTCAGCTTTGTACTCTTAGTGCTGCTCGGATTGTAGTACCCTTCACCAATCTGAGCCCAAATGGCTTGGCGTTCGTTTTCGCCTATCTCTCGCATTCCTCCAGTATTTTCCTCGTTTCCCGCATCCTCTTCTGCATACAACCCGACAATCGACCCAAATTGTGCCATAGAGATCGAATACCTTGTTCCGCCACATCGGAATGCTACCCCGTCATTGTTGAATGGGTCACACCTTGAGTTGAATGTGAAGGTGCTATAGAATTCCAAAGTGCATTCGTGGACGGAATGGAGTCGAGTTGTTAGAGCGGCTCTGAGAGGTCCCGTGACAATGTTGTTGAAACGGTCGATTTGATTCACCACAGTTAATAGTTCCGTGCATGCTTGCCTCGGGTATTCCTCCAGCCTTGTTTGAAGTATCTCATATCGGGCCCTAGCATTGAGCTCATTGGCGTTAAATCTTGTGAACTTCCTAGCCATCTGAAAGAATACACCAAAAGTTAGCACGAAACAGAAGTATTTTCGGACAAAACTGCAAACAGTAGGCTGGACACGACCCCGTGTTCAGCGGACACGGCCCCGTGTCCAGGCGTCTGTTACTCAAAAATTCCATTTTTCGACCCGGTTTCGAAAACTTGAAAATTTTTGGTCCAATAGGTGCGGTTTCCCCCGAAAATGAAACCCTAAGTGCCGTTTTTCCCAAAATAACCCGTTTACCCTATCAATTTTATCTTTTTTCGGTTCAAGAACAAGGGTTTGGGGTTTTGTGAGAAATCGGGTGAATCGATGAACAATACAAGTGTATTTACTTCCCATAACACTAATCTAACTAAATGCAAACAGAACTAAACCAAAAATTGAGGATCGATCCGGATGAACTTCAAGAACCCTAGATTTTTCCCCAAATTTTTGGTGTTTTAACTACATGCAAGCAACTAATCTAACTACTAAAAGTGATAGGATCATACCTTGATGTTGTTAGAGTGATAGGAGACGTCGGAAATCTGCGAAAAATCGCCTGAACCAGAACTTTTTCGGGGAAACGGGGCGTGTGGAATGAAGTAACTGTTTTGAAAAAGGGGTTTTATCCCGTCTGCAGCGCCAACACGGCCCCGTGTCCAGCGGACACGGCCTCGTGCCGAGCAAAGTTTAATTTTTTTTTTTTTAGTGCTCGTGTGAGTGCCCCCGCTTCCCATAAGCTTTGGTTAGAAAACTTACCGCTTCAGATGTTGTCCCAATCGTTCGTAACTTACCAGGCATGATGTTGATGTTTTCACTCTTCCACCGTTTGAAACGAGATCTCTTCCTCTTCATCCTCAATGAATCCTTGATAGAGTTTCAGCCGTTGGCCATTGACTTTGAATGGAGGCCCATTTCGAGATTTAATTTCTACTGCACCGTGTGGAAAAATATGGGTGATGGAAAAAGGTCCTGACCACCTAGACTTTAATTTACCAGGAAACAAACGCAGTCGTGAATTAAACAAAAGAACTAGATCTCCTACTCGAAATTCATTAGGTTTAATATGTTTGTCATGCAAATTTTTCATTCTTTCCTTATAAATTTCAGAGTTTGAGTATGCATAATTCCTAAGCTCGTCTAATTCATTCAACTGACAAAATCGATTTTTACCGGCAAATTCTAATTCTATGTTTACATTTTTAATTGCCCAGTAGGCTTTGTGTGCAATTTCTACTGGCAAGTGACAACTTTTTCCATAGACTAGCTTATATGGGGTTGTGCCTATTGTTGTTTTATAAGCAGTTCGAAAGGCCCATAAAGCATCATCTAATTTATCTGCCCATTCCTTTTTATTTAACCCTATGGTTTTTTTCAAGTATTCGTTTTAAACCTCTATTAGTCACTTCGGCTTGTCCGTTTGTTTGAGGGTGATATGCTGTTGAGACCCGATGATAGACCCCATATCTTGTTAAAATTTTTTCAAGTTGATGGTTGCAAAAATGGGTACCTCTATCACTTATTAACGCTTTAGGTGTGCCAAAACGAGAGAATAATTTTTTCAGAAATCTTACCACGACTCTTCCATCATTTGTTGGAAGTGCCTCGGCCTCGGCCCATTTAGACAAGTAGTCTACTGCCACAAGTATATATTTGTTTCCTTTCGATGGTGGGAAAGGTCCCATAAAGTCGAGTCCCCACACATCAAAAATTTCACAAACAAGAATGCCATTTTGTGGCATTTCGTTTTTGGAAGAAATATTACCTGTTCTTTGGCAAGCATCACATGTCTTGACAAGACTTTGGGCGTCTTTGTAAATGGTTGGCCAATAGAACCCTGAATCAAATACCTTTCGTGTGGTGCTAGCGGCACCATGATGTCCTCCGTATGGACTTTCATGACAATGGCGGAGAATTCTTCGGGCTTCGCTACCATGTACGCATCGTCGGACAAGTTGGTCGGCACACATTTTGAAAAGATATGGATCTTCCCAAAAGTAGTGTTTCACATTGGCAAAGAATTTTTTTCTTTGATGATGTGGCCAACCTATTGCGATTATACCGCTAGCTAGGTAGTTAGCATAATCGGCGTACCATGGTTCTTCCTTGTATTCCACCATTTCCAGGGACTCAGTTGGAAATTTTTCGTTGATTTGCTCGTCCCTGGTTGCTTCTAAAGCTGGGTTTTCTAAGCGCGAAAGATGATCTGATGCAGTGTTTTCTGCTCCTCTTTTGTCTCTGATTTCAATGTCAAATTCTTGGAGGAGTAGAATCCACCGAATCAAACGTGGTTTTGCGTCCTGCTTTTTGAAGAGATATCGGATGGCTGCATGATCTGTATAGACTATATTTTTAGAAAGAACAAGATAAGAACGAAATTTATCAAAAGCAAATACCACAGCTAGTAATTCCTTTTCAGTTGTTGTGTAATTTTCTTGTGCATCATTTAGTGTTTTACTAGCATAATAAATTGGATGGAAATGCTTTTCTTTTCTTTTCTTTGTCCCAAGACAGCTCCAACTGCAAAGTCACTGGCATCACACATGATTTCGAAAGGAAATTTCCAATCAGGCGCTATCATGATAGGTGCATTGACTAACATTTCTTTTAAGGTTAGAAATGCTTGATTGCAATCCTTGTCAAAGATGAAAGGGGAATCTTTTTCAAGTAATTTTGTTAGAGGTCTAGAAATTTTTGAAAAGTCTTTAATAAACCGCCTATAAAATCCGGCATGCCCTAGGAAACTTCTGATAGCTCTAACGGAGGATGGAGGTCGTAATCTAGAAATGGTATCTATTTTGGCTCGATCCACCTCCATTCCTTCGCTTGAGATTTTGTGACCGAGTACTATTCCCTCCGTTACCATGAAATGGCATTTTTCCCAATTAAGGGCGAGGTTAGTTTCCTCACACCGGGATAGCATTCGTTCAAGGTTATCGAGGCATTGGTCGTATGAATCCCCAAAAATAGAAAAGTCGTCCATGAAGACTTCCATTGTCTTTTCTATCATGTCATGGAAAATGGCTACCATGCAACGTTGGAATGTTGCGGGGGTATTACATAGACCAAATGGCATGCGTCGATAAGCAAAAGTTCCATAGGGACATGTGAAAGTTGGCTTTTCTTGGTCTTCGGGTGCTATCGGGATTTGAAAATAACCTGAAAAACCATCCAAGAAACAATAAAATTTATGACCGGATAATCTTTCTAACATTTGATCAATGAAGGGTAAAGGAAAGTGATCTTTTCTTGTAGCTTCATTTAATCGTCTATAATCTATACATACTCTCCATCCTGTGACGGTTCTCGTTGGTATTAGTTCATTCTTTTCATTAGTTATCACCGTCATACCTCCTTTCTTTGGAACTACTTGGACGGGACTCACCCAAGGGCTATCGGAGATAGGATAGATAAGTCCGGCGTCAAGTAATTTGATGACTTCGTTTTTAACCACTTCTTGAACATTTGGATTTACTCGACGTTGTGGTTGTATTACCGATTTGTAGTCATCATTCATCAAAATTTTGTGTGTGCACATGGAAGGACTAATTCCTTTTATGTCTACAAGTTTCCAAGCTATTGCGTTTTTGTGTTTTTTCAAAAGACTTATTAATTTTTCTTTTTCTAAGCTACCTAATTTAGACGAAATAATTACAGGTAAATTACCATCTTTGTCTAGAAAAGCATATTCCAAACCTTTTGGAAGTTCTTTGAGCTCAAGTGGTGGGTCTTTAGGAGACTCCTTATTTGGTTGCTCATTTCGATCAAGAACTTTAAAAGTTTGTTCTATGGCGACCTCTTCTTCAACAAAGTGGTCAATCTCTTCACTTGTATCGGGTGGTTCATCTTCATCTTCAATTAGGGGGTCATTATTGCCGAATGGATATTTCATTGACCGCTCAAGATCGACACTTCTTTTAAATGCCCCTAATTGAAGAGGTAGATTGTTGAACTTCCGGTTTCTCAAAGCTTCGTGAGTTTTAACAAATGGTCGTCCCAACACTAGAGGAGCGTCATCGAGGATGACGAAGTCGGTCGGGATTACCATTTGATTTGTTTGGACCAATACATCTTTAACTATACCGATTAATTTTATTACTTTCCGATTGGATAGAAAAATGGGTATTTGAAGTGGAGAAAAATCACTAATACTTAATTTTTCGAAAATGTAGTTGGGCATTATGTTAACACAAAGATCTTTATCGATTGTGACATTACTAATAAACGAATTTTGAAAGAAACATGGAACCGGTGTAATGTTAATTTCAAATGGGTCTTCTTTTATTAGCGAAGTTTGATCATTAGTTAACTTAACGCTTACCGTTTCGTCAATTTTAGTGTTAGTGTTTAACTCTTTTAAAAACTTAGCATGAGTGGGTACTAAACAATGATTTTCAAAAGAAGGTGACAAGAGATTAATTTCTTCAAAATTAGACTCTTCTTGAATTTTAACGTTGTCGGAATCACCTATTTCGTTGTTTAACTCATGTGTCGGTTTTTCACTTATTTGTTCTTCCATTTTTACATTTTCGGTTATCTCTTCCTTTTTTAATTTTTCTCTTGCGCGGGACTCCTCTTCCCTTGTGCAAGATTCTTTTATACAACGATCGATAACTCTAATGTGTTCTAATATCCTATCGGTTACTTCGGTTATAGAAAAAGAATCGGGATTTTCTAAGCTTGAATCCGGTTGTTCGACCCTTTGTTCCTCATAATACCCATATGAAGTAGATGGTTCACACCATTGTTCTTCATTGTAAGCATATGATGGATAAGGTTCGTAATTTTGTTCTTCATAATACTCATATGAGGTGGGTTGTTCATGCCATGGTTCCTCATAATAAGCATATGAAGGTGGTGGCTCATATCTTGGTTCCTCAAAGTATGAGTATGAAGGCTCATACCTTGGTTCATCAAAATATGAGTATGAGGGAGGAGGTTCATACCTTTGGTCTTCATAGGATGTGTATGAAGTCGATGGCTCGTACCTGGGCTCCTCATAGTAGGTGTATGAATTGGATGGTTGATATGAGTGATTATATTGAACCGAGCGTGTGTTACGACAATTAGTGCAATAGTTACCCCTATAATCATCCTCCTCATAGGTGTAGTTGTAACCTCCTGAGTATTGATCCATAAGAATCACTCAGCAGACCACAACCGAGTCTCGAGATCAGAAAACAAAAATAAAAACGGAAACAGAGGCTGGACACGGCCCCGTGTTCAGTGGACACGGCCCCGTGTTCAGGATCTGTATCTGGGCGTTTTAATTAAATTTACTGATTTCGTTGAGCACGGGGCGTGTTCAGTGAGCACGGCCCGTGTTCAAGCTACTGTTACTGGGTGTTTTTATGAAAATGTGCAGCACGGCCCCGTGTTCAGTGAACACGGCCCCGTGTACAGGCTACTGTAAATGCAAATCTAAACTAAAATGCAGAAAAATGTGCGCGCGTTTTAAAAAGGTTTTGAAAAACCGATTAGGCCGTTGATTTTAAGCTTTCTTAAAATCCTTGTGTCCCCGGCAGCGGCGCCAAAAACTTGATGCGTGTGAAGTGTTATATATTTTAGGTGTATATTTTAAGCCCCTGTAACACTTATTTTTAGCCAAGTTTTAAATTTATAAAACACGATATTTCACTAACACTAAACACACATATGGGCAAGTGCACCCATCGTGAGCGTAGTATAGTGTTGGTAAGATACCGAGGTCGTCCAAGGACACAAGAGCTTTTAGTACCGGTTTATCCTCAACGTCTAATCAAAATAAAAAGTTAGAAAAATGTTTTAAACTAAGAAAAATAAAAACTAACTAAAATGCTGAAAATAAAATAAAAAGAAAAAACAGATAGACAAGATGAATCACTTGGTTCCGACCCGTATCTAGTGTAACCTTTGATTATTTCCGCACTTTTGCACATATTTAAGAGATTATCTTAGTTATTGTAGTAGGCCCCTCTTTTGAAGGTGACGTTACCCTCACCCCAGTAGTTTGAGTCAGCAAGGATACAATCCTAAAAGGGTGGATTATTGGAAGATAATTAATTAAGTTATTAATGCAAATTATGGTAGGCCCCTCTTTTGGAGGTGACGTTACCCTCGACTAAGTAGTCCGAGTCAGCAGGGATACAGTCCTAAATAGCCGGGTTATAGTATTAATAGTAGTTAACTTATGAGGGGGTCAAAGAGTTTGGACCCCCGCCATCCAATACCGTTAAGTATTGAAGGAGGTCCTACTAAATTTGACCCAGGTCCATTGCAGGACCTCTAAACGCTGAACAATGGCAAGACCTTTACCAAACCGTTCCCTTAACCCCCGACCAGGTAGCCAACATACCTCCATATAGACCGTGGAGATATGAATGGTGAAAATCTTTTATTTTATATAGACAGTAAAATAATGCCAAGACACCACGGACAAACGATAAGGAAAGATCACCTTCAACATAAGCAACTAGTTATTAAAGTCATTAATACAAAACCAAGTAAAAAGTGCAAAAGATTAGAAATAAAAAGTATTACACTAGACACTTTGTCTTCACCAAGTGATGTAAGAGACTTAGGCAAACATGGCCTTGATTGTCAAGAACTCTTACGATCAATCTTGGATCCCGAGACGACTCACACACTCTACGATGGACAATGGATGATGGTGGTGGATGATGGTGTTATGGTGGTGGTGGGTGGTGGGTGAAGTGTGAGAGAGGTGGTGTGCCAAGGGATGGTTTGAGCTTAAGCCAAGCACTCCTATTTATAGGCTGAACAGAAGCTCGGGCACGGCCCCGTGTCCACATCCTTCTCTGTCTTCATTTAATGCAGCTTTGTCTTATTAGTTGACCACGCCCCCGTGTCCGCTGAGCACGACCCCGTGTGCAGAAGAATCTTTGTACTATGAAGATTTTCCTGGATTGTGCGAATCTTATAGTTGACCACGGCCCCGTGTCCGCTGAGCACGGCCCCGTGGTGGGCAATAGAAGCTTCTACCACTTTGTCTTTTCTGCTGACACTTGGGCACGCCCCAGTGCTGGCTGGGCACGGGGCGTGTTCAGTCTTCTGTTATCTTGTTTTGCTTGGGAAGATGCTGTCGTGGGGTCGGGCATGTCACGTCTTGTTCCTTTTCTCGTATTTATGTTAGATTTTGATGTCTTTTTGCTTCTTTTGTTAATTTGAGCTCATTTAATCCTGAAAATACAAAAGGAAGACAAAAGCACACTTTTTCCAACATTAGTACTAAAAAAGGGTTAGTTTTATGCCTCAATTGATGTAATTTATATATGGCATTTTGCACACATCAGTGCTTTTGTCTTCCTTTTGTATTTTCAGGGTTAAATGAGCTTAAATGAACAAAAGAAGCAAAAATGCAGCCAAATCTAACAATAATACAAGAAAAGGAATAAACGTGGCATGCCCGACCCCTCGACAGCATCTTCCCAAGCAAAAACAAGACATCAGAAAGTTGAACACGCCCCGTGCTCATCGGACACGGGGGCGTGCCCAAGTGTCTGCAGAAAAGACAAAGTTGTAGAAGCTTCTATTTCCCAACACGGGGTTGTGCCCAGAGGACACGGGGCCGTGGTCAACGCTAAGATTCGCAGAATCCAAGAAAATCTTGATAGTACGGCTACGCTTCTGCACACGGTGTCGTGCCCAGCGGACACGGGGGCGTGGTCAACTAATGCAGACAAACTGCAATTAATGAAGAAAGAGAAAGTGGATGGACACAGGGCCGTGCCCAATGGACACGGGGCCGTGTCCGGGCTTCTGTGCAGGCTATAAATAGAGGTGCTTTGTTCACTTCAAAGGCATCCCTTGGCAAACCAACTCTCTCACACTTCACCCACCCACCACCACCATCACAACCCACATCCACCACCATCATCCATCATCCATCATAGAGTGTGTGTAGTAGTCTCGGGATCCAAGATTGATCGTAAGAGTTCTTGACAATCAAAGGCCATGTTTGCCTAAGTCTCTTACATCACTTGGTGAAGACAAGCATTTAGTGTAATACTTTTTATTTTTAATCTTTTCACACTTTTTATTTGGTTATGTGTTAATGACTTTAATAATTAGTTTCTTATGTTGAAGGTGAAACTTCCTTATCATTTGTCCGTGGTGTCTTGGCGTTATTTTACTGTCTATATAAAATAAAAGATTTACACCATTCATATCTCTACGGTCTATATACAGATATGTTGGCTACCTGGTCTGGGGTTAAGGGAATGCTTTGGTAAGGTTCTTTCCTTGTTCTGTGTATAGATCCTGCAAGGACCTGGGTTAAGCTTAGTAGGACCTCCTTCAATACCCACTGGTATTGGATGTCGGGGATGCGAATGGCTTGATCCCCTCATATGTAAACTACTATTAATACATTAACCTGGCTACTTAGGATTGTATCCCTGCTGACTCAAACAACTTAGCCGAGGGTAACGTCACCTTCAAAAGAGGGGCCTACCACGTTACGCATTAATAACTTAATTAATTATCTTTAAATAATCCAACCCTTTAGGATTGTATCCTTGCTGACTCAAATGTCACACCCCAACCGATGGCGGAAACATCAGGGCGTGGCACTGAGCGAAACAGATTGTCCAGAAGTTTCCATAACAACTATAATTACCAATTATTTAAAGCAACATGTCCCATACCATGTCATAAAAGATATCATAATTATTACAGACAAGATCTAGTCAAATTGTTCTGTTCCGACAACTCAGATTTTAAGTACAGACAATTTATTATTGTTCTAGGTCTTTCCTAGCCTCGATTTCATAGCAAGCTAAGCATATAAGCATCCTAAGCACCTTTTACATATGTTAAAGTAAAAGGCAATACACATAGTGTAAAGGTGTGCATACAAGTTTTATAGATATAATAGAGTTCGAAATCGTTTACGCATAACCAGCACGTACACAGTGTGAAACGAAGCATGTTAGTTATCGACATGAACCTATCGATACCAATGACTGCGGGTTGACTGCCCAAGGCAGTTCGTAATACACACTCACCACTGTGAGCCATGTAACAAATTGTCCTTAACAACCCCTGAGTGAACAGGTGCTGAGTCCAAACAAATAGTACTATCGTTGCTAAGGCAGGTAGACAGCATTCCATGTGTAAACATAACAAACAAGCATTCATTAAGTCACGTATAACATGCAGTAACGGTTAGCGTTAAAGTATTGCGTAGTGCGTTCGTTGTGATTTAGTATAAGAAACGTATGTAACACCCAAAAGTGCGTAAAGCAAAAAGGGTTCGAGTATACTCACAGCGTTTGATGGATTAAAGGGAGCGCTAGAGAGCAAGGTTAGCCTGATCAGAACGATAAGCGATGCGTAAAAGTGTCAGTGGGTCGAACAACAATCCGGTCGGATGGCAGTCCGATCGGGTAGCCGGTCGATCGGGTGACAATCCGCTCGGATGGTCATCCGATCGGTGACCTTTCGAGTGGATTGTTACTTCGTTTGAGAAAGATGAGTTTGTGTATGATGGTTTGACTTTTGAAGTTTTTGTTGTAGCATTTTGAAACTAGGGAAGTATCTCTACCTTTCAGGTGGGTCGATCGAACGACCGTTCGATCGGACGACAAACCGATTGGTTGGACACTTTTAGTAAGAACAAGTTCGCAGCAGTTGGTCACTCGATCGGATGGTAGTCCGATCGGGTGGCAAACCTTGTGCACTGAACATGTTAAAAATTGTTTAAGTGTTGAAGTCAGAACATCTCATGGTCGAGTGGTAATACGATCGAATGGTTATCCGATCGGACAACATTTCGTTCAATGTTCAACCTCAAAGTTTGAAAATAAGAGTTGAGTGTGGGGCCAAGGTGTGAGCCGTTTGGGTGGTAACCCGATCAGGTGATAATCCGATTGAACAGCAGTCCGATCGGGCGACACTCCAACCTGGTCGACCTGATCGTCATCTTCGTTGGTCATTTTAACAGTTTGTCATTTTATCGAGATGATTTGATGACGTTTTAGACAACAGAAACCTCGTCACGACTTAGTAACCTGATCGGACATGAATCACCCAAATCCGACCAATTAACTGTTCGAGACGGTGTTCCATGTTTAACCCGAAATCGGTAATCTCGTGGATAGAATCCATATCTTGAACCAACACAACCACAAGAATGAGTAGAAGATTAGGACAAGCTCTGATTCTATCGGTTTTGAGTGCATTGAGTGTAAAAGAGTTGAAAGAAAGTTGGAAAACCATCTTTCAATCCTTTTTCACCCCGAATATGTTTGGATCTATGCAAGATCTTTGTTTATTTGCGTGGAAATCATTCAGATCTAATTTTGTTCTTGGTGGATTGATGCCAAAACATGAAGTTCATAAGAACACCATGGTGACATCATCCTAGAACACCTCAAATCTAGTGATTTCATGGTTAAAAGTTAAGATTCAAAAGATAAAAAGGTGTAGGAGTGCGTGTAGATTAAGGAAGTACAAGATTTAGGTTGAAAACTTACAAGAATCGCGAGAAATCTGAAGAAAAGTGGGCAAGAACTCTGGTCGGATGAGAGTTGCCAAAAATGGTAAGTTTGTGATGTTGATAGGGGGGTATTTATAGGCTTACCATAAAAGGAAAGGGAAGGAGAGGCTGAAGGGTGTTACAGCCTCCCCTTCTTAAGGGAATTTTGTCCCGAAATTAGGCCGAAGCCGTAACAAACAACTGCAGGTACTTCGCCTTTATGTCACTTTCGAGTTCCCAAGTGAACTCTGCGCCTCGTTTGCCTTCCCAGCGAACCTTCACGATGGGAATGCGCGAGCGTCTGAGCTGCTTGGTTTGTCGATCCATCATCTCGACAGGCTTTTCCACGAAGTGTAATGTTTCGTTCACTTGTAGATCTTCTAATGGAACGTGTAAATCATGCTCAGCTAAACACTTTCTGAGGTACGAAACATGGAAAGTCGGGTGAACATTGCTAAGTTCCTCCGGTAGATCGTGTCTGTAGGCCACTTTGCTGATCCTTTCCAGAATCTTAAAGGGTCCAACGTATCGAGGCGCGAGCTTTCCTTTCTTGCCGAATCGGACCACACCCTTCCAAGGTGAAACCTTTAGGAGTACGTAGTCACCAACGTCAAATTCTAGGGGCTTGCGTCGTCTATCGGCGTAACTTTTCTAACAACTCCGAGCTTTCAACAGATTGTCTCGAATTTGGAGGACTTTGTCAGTCGTTTCTTGCAGTAGCTCAGGACTGGTTAATTGAGAGTGCCCGATCTCGTGCCATACAATAGGCGATCGACATCTTCTTCCATACAATGCCTCAAATGGTGCCATTTGAATGCTGGAATGATAACTGTTATTGTACGAGAATTCGACTAAAGGTAAGTATGCGTCCCAATTACCACCGAAATCTATGACACACGAACGGAGCATGTCTTCAAGGGTACGAATCGTTCTTTCAGTCTGACCGTCGGTTTGGGGATGGAAAGCGGTACTTAGATTAAGCGTTGTACCGAGAGCCGTTTGAAATGTTTCCCAAAGACGTGAGGTAAACCGACCATCGCGGTCAGAGATGATGTCGCGAGGCATCCCATGTCGACAAATGATCTCATCGGTGTAGATTCGGGCTAATCGTTCCACCTTATAGTCTTCTCGTATCGGTAAGAAGTGAGCATATTTGGTCAAACGGTCAATGACAACCCAGATGCTGTCGTGACCTGATGGCGTACGTGGAAGTTTCGTTACGAAGTCCATAGCTATACTCTCCCACTTCCACACAGGGATCAGTGGTTGTTCGAGTAAGCCAGAGGGTCTTTGGTGTTCGGCCTTGACCTTCGAGCAAGTCAGGCACTTTCCAACATAGAGAGCGATATCTCTCTTCATTCCCGGCCACCAGTACTTATAACGAAGGTCCTGGTACATTTTATCGGCATCGGGATGAATGGAATACCGGGATTTGTGGGTTTCGTCCATCAGTATCTGTCGCAAGTCGGTCCGTTTAGGGATCCAAATTCGGTCCAGGTAATGGAATATCTCATTCGACTTATTCACTAGCTGGGCTCCATCATGGTAGATTCTTTCCTTCTTCAGTGTGCGTTCAGTAAAGCATGGATGTTGGGCTTCGCGGATAAGGGTTTCGAGATCAAACTGGGCTTGGATATTACGGGCGCTATGCAAATAGCTCCGTCTGCTGAGTGCGTCGGCAACGACATTTGATTTGCCAGGGTGATAACGAATCTCACAGTCGTAATCGGTGAGAAGTTCAACCCATCGGCGTTGGCGCATATTAAGTTCCTTTTGGCTGAGGATGTGTTGTAGGCTCCTATGATCTGTGAAGATCGTACACTTGGTACCATACAAGTAGTGTCACCAAATCTTCAGCGCAAAAACAACTGCACCTAGCTCGAGATCGTGGGTTGTGTAGTTCTTCTCGTGGATCTTGAGCTGACGAGACACGTAAGCGATAACTTTGTCTCTTTGCATGAGAACACAACCAATAGTAGACAATAAAGTCATCGTTTCCGTCGGGTAGAGTTAGAACAGGAGCATTGCAAAGCATATGCTTGAGGGTTTGAAAGGCAGTCTCTTGTTTAGTTCCCCAAACAAAAGGCTTGTCTTTGTGTGTGAGAGAAGTAAGCGGCACCGCGATTTTAGAGAAACCTTCGATAAATCGGCGATAATAGCCCGCTAGTCCGAGAAAAGAACGGACTTCAGTTAGGTTCTTAGGTGTAACCCAACTCTTAACAGCTTCGATCTTCACAGGGTCGACATGAATACCTTGACTATTGACAATGTGACCGAGGAATTGAACCTCCTCCAGCCAGAATTCACACTTGGAGAATTTGGCGTAGAGTCGATTCCCTTGGAGTAGCTCGAGAACCAAACGTAGATGTTGCGCGTGTTCGGTTGTCGACTTGGAATAGATCAGGATATCATCGATGAACACGATGACGAAGCGGTCGAGAAAAGGTTTACACACGCGATTCATCAGGTCCATGAAAACCGCGGGTGTGTTAGTTAGACCAAAAGGCATAACAACGAATTCATAATGGCCATATCGGGTGCGAAAAGCGGTTTTGGGTATATCCTCTTCTTGAATGCGTAGTTGGTGGTAGCCTGAATGTAGATCAATCTTGGAAAAACATGTAGCACCTTGTAGTTGGTCAAACTAATCGTCGATGCGGGGCAGGGGATAGCGATTCTTGATTGTCAGCTTATTCAGCTCCCTATAGTCGATGCACATCCGGAACGACCCATCCTTCTTTTTGACGAAAAGGACTGGTGCACCCCAAGGAGAGGTGCTAGGGTGAATAAAGCCTTTGTCAAGCAATTCCTGGAGCTGACTCGACAATTTGCGCATCTCGGATGGTGCGAGTCGGTAAGGAGCTCTGGCAACAGGGTTTGCTCCAGGAACGAGATCGATGCGGAAGTCGATATCACGACTGGGTGGTAAACCAGGGAGATCATCAGGGAAAACGTTTGGAAATTCACGAACAACAGGGACATCGTTTACTCCCTTAACTTCCTTTTTCTCCGCTACTACGATGTGAGCCAAGAAAGCTTGGTATTCCTTGCGGAGATACTTGCTAGTTTGGACACACGACATGAGTTGGAGTTTCTTCGATGCGACTTCACCGTAGACACACAATTGATCACCATTAGCGAGCGAGAATTGAATCATCTTCTCAAAGCAAACAACTTCAGCATGGTTTTCGCGAAGAAAGTCCATGCCTACTATGACGTCAAAACTTCTGAGCTGCATCGGGATGAGGTCGATGGGAAAGATGTGATTGTTGACTTTGAGGGTACAATCACGAAGAACAGAATTGACAGTGACAGTTCTTCTGGTGGCAACTTCGACATCGAACGTCAAGGGGAGATGGGCGCGCTTACGATTAAGGAGCTTCTCGAATTCGAACGATACAAAACAGTTATCGGCACCAGTATCAAATAAACACGAAGCATATATACCATTTACGAGAAACGTACCATTAACCACGTTATTGTCGGCCTGGGCTTGGCGCACGTTAATGTTGAAAGTTCGAGCATGTGCTGCTTGTTGTTGTTGCTGTTGCTGCTGCTGTTGAGGCTGCTGCTGCTGGGGCTCTTGTTTCACAACCCTGTTCGGGCACATGTTCGCGAAGTGGTTGGGATCACCACATGTGAAGCAGACTCTGGCGTTGATCGCGGGTGCCTGAGCTTCCTGCTGGCCTTGAGGAGCTGGAAGCAGAGCTTGATGAGCAGTGGCTGGAGCTGGGGCTTGTCGGGGACTAGTACGGCAATTTGCAGTGAAGTGTCCGTACATATTGCAGTGCACGTAGAATCGGCAAGCGATACGCACCAGATGATGGTAAGTACACGTTGGGCAAGCAGGGTGGGGACCAGTGTATGCACGCTTTGCAGGCGGTGCATAGATAACTGGAGCTGATCGATGCTGAGACTACTGCTGAGCCGGTACGGCTTGAAGTGGAGCAGCAGTAGTAGTGACAGCACAGTTCTTGTTGCTGGAGTTGTTGTTGTTGTTCTTCTTCTTGCGACAAGGGGGCTTTGATGACTGAGGGGTGGCGGTTTCGGTGGTTGGTGCGGTGGTAGCTTGATGCAAGTTCTTGGTAGCTTTATCCCAGAAGCCAGCATTGACTCGCTTGTCGTTGATTTCAGCGGCAAGCAAGTAAGTCTCTTCGATTGTTGCTGGCTTTGCGGCATGCACAAAATCTGCAACACAGTCTGGCAGAGCTCGAATGTATTTTTGATTGTCATGTCGGCAGTCTTCACTTGATCAGGACAGATAATACTAAGCTACTTGAAACGAGCAGTTAAAGCAGCGTTGTCACCTTCCTTCTACTTCAGATGCCAGAATTCGTCCTCCAACTTTTAGCGCTCATGGGGAGGGCAGAACTCTTCGAGCATGATGTTCTTCAACTCGTCCCATGACAGACCATAAGCTGCATCATTTCCGCGTTTGTTTCTCTCGGCCGTCCACTAGTCTAATGTGCGGAACTGGAAGACACCGGTAGCATTCAGAGTGCGGAGATCGTCAAGACATCCACTCTGACGCAGAGTGACTTCGATCGAGTCAAACCATTGAAATAAGGCCGTAAGGCCTTCCTCGCCAGTGAACTCTTTCGGTCCGCATGCTTTAAACAGTTTATAACTAAAGGCAGCTTTGGGGGTAGCTTTAGGAGCTTTGGTTCTGGACTCTTCAGACGATTTGCTCACATTCTCATATATTTCACTCACGATCTGAGGGACGACCTTTGCTACTTGCTTCATGACGATAGCAGCTAGGCGTTTGTCTCTCTGTTCTTGACGAGTAATTCGTGGGTGACGAGGTCGAGATGTAGGTCCAAATGACGACATTGTCTGCAACAGACATCGCCATAGGGCTCAAACTTAATAAAATCGAATCTCTCCTCACACGCCTAATACTACTAAAGCTCAGGAACATGTATAATCACATAACCACATAGGCACATAATCACAGATTCACATAAGCACAGAAACACATAAGCATATAAGGCACAGAATCACAGAAGCACATAAGCATGTAATCACAAGATGCAATCAGAATACAGAAACCTATCATTCAATGTCCGCGAGCGTTCAAAAATAGCGATTGCGAATATCGTAGCGACTAGTATATCATAAGTGACGTGTGCGTATATATACATAATTTTGCTATGAAATTACACACGATTCGGTTTTAAATTTATAAAAGTGATTATTACTTTAACATCAAAACACACACGAAAGAGGCAAGTGTACCCCGTCATATATGTAGTAAAGTATCGGTAAGAACCAAGTATCGATCCAAGGAAATGGGCGGAGAAATAATACTAGACCTTTGTCACTAAACTACCGGTAAAAACATAAGTTGATTTGGTTTTAATTAAACTAAAGTAAGCATAAACAAATACATATAAAAACATAGTAGATAATAGATAAATAGCCTTGCTTAATACACAACCAAAGCATGTCAACTAAGTCAGTTTTGGCACTTAGAAGCATTCGGTCAATTTTCCATTTTAAGACAATTAGTATCCCTTTCGGGAATCCTAACATGACAATCATTCGGAAAGCTAAAACGATAAACACACTTTAACCACCTAAAATTGTTCTTTAACGTGCAATTGATAAATGTCTATAAAAATCTCTTAAAAATAAGTTAGTCATCCGTTAGGAGTTTTCTAACCGCACTTAATCAAGGAAAGCGACACCGATAAACACAATGCAACCACCGAGACAAGCATAAACTAGATTAAATCACAACCGAGTTCATTTTATAAATCTTACACATAAATTCACCAAGATAGCAATTTTGGCCTAAACTACTAACTAAGTTAACAAATCATGGCAAGAATTCATAACGACACCATTTAACCCGGTTAGGTCCTTACGTGATGGCAAGCTTTCTTGATTAACAATAATTACATTTTATTAAATCACTAACCATTTCTAGTATCATGATGCATACATTTAAACCAAGCTAAACTAGTTAACCAAGTTCAAAGTTTACTAATACAAGATTAATTAAGCTTCATTTTTCAACTATCTTAACCAACCAAATACCAATCATCCAACACAATTACTTATAATCAAGAAATCAATATCAATAACAAGGTTGCAAACTAATCATCAAAGATTAACATAGAAAATACTTCAAAATGTCATTACAAACAAAGATTAACGTACTAATGGTTATAATCAAGCAAGGGATTGTTGTGTTTTTGCCCAAAGGCTACAATAATACATAAACATTAATCTAAATGCTTGAAAGATTAACAAAATCATGGAAAGATTAGAAAACCAAACCATAAACAAGCATAAGATTAAGAATCTGGAAGATAACGAAGCTAATCGGCACAATGTGGCTTGAATCCGGGTGAAAGCAGAAGCCTCCGGAGCCTGAAAATCACCAGAATCGCTTCCAAAATGTCCAGAGTTACGAACATAATGTTTCTGTTCTGTTTTTATATTTTTTCGATGTCGCACGGTCGTTCTTCCTGTTGCACGACCGTGCACTTTAAGCAATTATTGGAGTATGGTGCACCATACTGCATGACGTCATCAGATCTTTGACCAGATTCGATATCGCACGACCGTTCTTCAGATGGCACGGTCGTTCTATGCCGGGATCTTGTTGCACGAGCTGCTGCACTGGTCGTTCATCACCGAGCTTTTGGCTGATCATCGGATCCGCACGGGGTGCAGATTATGGCACGACCGTGCGTCACCGGGCTGGCCTTGTGTGCCTTGCACGCCGAGTTGCACTGGTCGTTCAGTTCCAGATTGATTTGCATTTGTCGGAGATGCACGGTCGTGGATTAGGTCGCACGACCGTTCCACACGCCCAGGTCAGTTTTCTTAACAGAATGTTCGCAGCTTCGTCGTTTTGTCCGGAAAGTCCTCGTTTTCGCTATCATCTTGTCTGGTATGCTGTTTTAGGCCTGTAAACAAAAGTGTAGATGATTAAGCATCCGAATGACGGTTTTACGACCGAAAACGCATAAAATAGGGGTAAAACGGGAGACTAAAATATGTGTAAATTAGCGAATATCAAATCTCCCCACACTTGAACCTTGCTTGTCCTCAAGCAAGCTAAACTAAAATGCAATAAAAGATAGAAATAAACAAGAACGATAATTTACACAATATTTTATTCAAAACTACTATAAACGGTTAGCCGGTTTTTCGAAAGACAACATCAAAAGACTCAAACCCAACAAGCATATGCAAATATGTAGTGACAAACAAAAAGCCGTGACTTCACATTTAATTGACTCAACATGTTAATCTTCACACAACTCGCAATGTTCACACACACTCGGTTTTATTTATGAAACATACATAAAATGTGTACGTGCAAACACTCAACGCCTCGTCAATGAAATGTGTAATATCATAAGCTTGTCATAAGATCTCGTCTCCACCAACTAACATGCGAAAAAGTGTAAATCAAGAGGTCTTTACGGGTTATAACGTTAGGCTTTGGTGAAGGGTATGGAAATGGATATATAAAGTGGCGAAAATGGTTAAAACTCGGTAGTAGCGTTTAACTAGCAACAAATAATACAACTATACATACAAATGCCTTAAAAAGGCGACTATTGCACAATCGAGCTAATCAACGATATTTTGACATTTAAGCATTCAAAATTGCTCGATTTTCGTCGACTTCACCCTATTTTAGGGTGTTTTATTTTCTGTTGTTGTTTTTTTTTTTTTTAGAAACTAGATAAATAAACAATAACTACAACAAACGCTAGTTAAACACTAAAAAGGTTTAGAACATAAAAAGGCTAAATTTGGCTAAGTGGGCGATAATGTGGGTAAACAAAGGTAAACGGGAAGGCTCGACATGGTTAATCCTAAAGGGTAATGTAAGGTGGGAAGCACAACACAAAGAACAAGGTTTACAACAAAGGGTAATCTAAGTGCCTCTATCACTTCTACACAATTCCGCAAGTTCATGGTCTTAACAAGCATACTAGTGACAAGTTCTAAATTACACATAACATCCGACTCACTCCTATATCCGAAATGAACAAATATATAACAATATCAAGGCTCAAATATGCTCACGTAACGGACGGAATGGGTAAAAGTGTGAAAACTATCATGCAAGTCTTTCTTTGTTTGTCACGCTTTCCGGTTTCCTTTTTTCAAAAATATTTTGCTTGTCGAGTTTTTATCAAGTCCGAAGCTTTCTAAAACACAACCAACCGGTTTATTTACTAAAATATATACAAAATACAGGTATTTTTGAATGATTTTTCTGATTTTCTGATTTTTTTTTATATATAGAGAGGACAAACAAAGTTAACAAAGTTAACCCCCTCCCCACACTTGAATTTCGCATTGTCCCCAATGCGAGACCCGAAATATAGAGAAAAGGATAAAAGTACTCCCCTCAAGATGATGTTGATGCAACGAGACTTCCGAAGCTGTATCTGTCACGTGCTCCGGTCCAAGATATGTCGGCCAAAAACCTGCAAGTATGTCACATGTGCACCAAAACAGAACAGAAACAGAAAAATCACAAATAAACCATAATTTACATAAATAGAAATACTAGCAATCCCAACAAAGACATAATATAAAAACTAAAGTAAAGAGTCTGAAAAATAAAGCATACATAACCGGGGTGTTTGAAATAACAGTCAAAATAAACACCCAAAATAAAGAAAGTACTGAAATAAAAACAACCAGCAACGATCAATACCACCGACTCCTAAGCGTCATCACCATCATCGTCTCTAGTAAAGGACGGACCCGCATCTCCGTAACCAGGTGGGTTCCACGGTGGGAACTGTGGAGGGTGCTGAAAGTAGTCAGGATATGCATGATGCATCTCCCCAAACAGATATGAAAACCCAGCACTTACTCCCTGATATAAACTATCCTGGTTTGCCCGAAGTTGATCCTGAGCGGCCCTAATCTCGTCCTGTCTAGACCGGATCTGGTCAATATAAACCCCATGCTGTTCCTGGTTAACCCTGATCTGATCCTGGTTAACTTGCATCTGCTGGAACTGCTGATAGAACTCGGGCCAGTCCTGATGCTGGTGGAATGCATGGTGCTGCGGTGAATGTGGTGGCGTCTGTGGCTGGTGCTGGTGCTGCTGCTCCGGATGCTCCTGATCGTGCATCTCCTCATCCTCATGTTCCTCCACAGCTGGAGGCAACGGGTCCCAGACCTCGTTGTTCAACCCTTTCAACCTATCCCCCCTATCAGTTTCCACAATCAAACCCATCGCCTTCAGTGACCTGATGTCAACAAAAACCCCCTCGGTTATCAGAGTGAGACTCTGAAGCACCTCCTCAGTCATCAAGCCTAAGTTGTAGGCTAATTCGGTCACATACTGACCGCCGTGTATCTCACTATTAGGAGTCCGCCCCGAGCACTTCACGAAGTATTCAGCCATTCTTGCGGCTAGGTTAACATTTGCTCCCGTAACCAGCGCATAGAGAAAGATCAAATCTGGTGTGGGACAGTTCCAAAGACTGTCCATGCGCCCGCAAATTGTGTGGCTAAACACATGGTGCATCAGTCGCACCAAAGGCTCTCTCAGTCGTGAAGCCTTCGACACCCTCGGGTTGTAGGGGTCCCCAATAGCATTTTCAGCCCAAAATGCATCCCGTGCTGCATCAGAAGGGAAGGTGAACTGATCTGTGAAGACATCGGTATCATCCATGTCTTCCCTTGTATAGATCCCGAGCCTTCTACCCAAACGCCCCACCGACCATGTATTCCATTTTCTACCCAATCTGAAAACTACCCGCTGCTTGTGGCGGAATTTGGGTCTTCTATGTTCAACCGGCTTTTCATAGGCGTAAGTAGAAAAGAACTCTATTGTCAGCTCACGGTAGACGGGTCGGTTGATACCGACCAGATTTGCAAGCGGGATACTGATCATGTTATCCAGTCTATCATAGTGATTCAGCTCCCTCAAGACTTCCCAATCCAGCCATCGGGGAACTCCGAATTGCCCCCGCCTTGCCCACAAGGCGTCGCGTCTCGGAATGCAAAGTGCTTCTCGCTCATTATTGGGGTCGAATTGAAGGAAATGATGGTCCATCTGTATGAGGAACAACGTTAGAAAGATGGAAACAGGAAAAAATTGAATCAAAAACAGCCGAGCAGCCAATTATGAAGAAGCTATGAATTCTGATCTGGGCCTGTGGCACGGTCGTGCGACGAGACGCACGGTCGTGCGTCGCCGACAACCAATACTAGTTGCCCAAATCCGTCGGAACTGCACGGCGTGCGACCAACGGCACCACCGTGCAACACCGACCAACAGCAGATATCGTGAATCATCCGGAATGGCACGACCGTTCCATCCAAGGAACGTCCGTGCGACACATGTTCTGCAGATTTCAAACCCCTGAACCTCGAATAGCCTGATTTTCTCAAAATCAACAACTTTTTTGTACAAACAGGGGTCGGAAACTTAACCGGATGCTCACGATACGCACGATTCAAACAAGGGTTAGGGTTTCGATTTGTTTATGAAGAGAACCCTAAAAAGCCTTGAAGAATCGGATTAATCTACCCTAGAAAGCAGAAAAATAGATAATCTACATGAAGGAACATACCGTGCGAAGTAGGGTGTGAAACCGTGCGAAAAACCGTGCGATTTGAAGAGATATCGCTCTGGAATGGCTGCAGATGGCTAGGGTTCGCGAATGAAGGGTTTGGAAGCAGATGGGGGTATTTATAATGTGCCAAATGACAAAACTGCCCTCAGCCTGACGCACGGTCGTTCGACCTATCGCACGGTCGTGCGTCACCGACATCGCTCAAACCCAGACAACTGTTCTCGGAGATGCACCGGGGGTGCGACTCACCGTTCCGACCGTCGGAAACGCACGGTCGTGCGACACGTGGAACGACCGTGCAACAGCTGCAGATCAGAATTTTCCGCAGAAGCCATTTCCAGCAACTGTTTTGGCCGTTTTTCGCCATTTTTTCAACACGCCAACTGTTCTAACAATATTGCAACACAGAACCTTCGCTCGGCACGTATGAAACTTATACAAACTAACGGAAACTACCTAACTAACCTAAATTTTGCTAAAACTACAAAAACATAAAAGTGGACTATTTTACCCTTATAGCGCCAAAGACGCTCCTGCTACATTTTTGTCGGCGAGTCAGTAGCGTAGACTCATGCTAAATTTTTGTCGGCGAGTCGATAGCAAGACTCCATGCTAAAACTAGAAAAACTCGTAAAAAGACGATACTACCCCTAAAGCGCAAAATACGCTCTTGCTACATTTTTGATCCGCGAGTCAGTAGCGTAGACTCTCTCCTCCCCACACTTATGATGTGTGCGGGGTTTGGAGCTCAATTACCTCCACCGCCGACTCTATCGGCCCGGCAACGTACAACTTCAACCGGTGACCATTTACCTTGAATGTAACGCCATCCGCGTTCTCTACTGCAACAGTACCATACGGAAATACCTCCTTAACTGTGTATGGTCCTGTCCAGCGTGAATGAAGCTTCCCAGGAAATAAGCGCAGTCGTGAATTGTACAGAAGAACAAGATCACCCGCTTGGAATTCTTTGTGGTCCTTCAAGCGTTTGTCGTGAAGTTTCTTCGTGCGCTCTTTGTAGAGTACGGAGCTTTCATAGGCTTGTTGTCGCAATTCTTCCAATTCATGAATTTGGAGAAACCGGGCTTCACCTCCGGTTTTAAGGTCCAAATTCGCGGTTTTCAAAGCCCGCATAGCCTTGTGCTCCAACTCCACCGGTAAATGGCATGCCTTTCCGTATACCAACCTAAAGGGGGTGGTCCCTATAGGGGTCTTATAAGCTGTACGGAATGCCCACAATGCATCCTCAAGTTTGTCCGACCACTCCTTGCGGTTTGCACCAACAGACCGCTTAAGGATGCGTTTAAGCCCACGGTTCGTGACTTCCACCTGCCCGCTCATCTGCGGGTGATAGGGCGTGGATAAACGGTGATGCACACCGTATCGGGACAAAGCCTTTTCAAGCTGTGTGTTACAGAAATGAGTCCCTCGGTCACTAATGAGCGCTTTCGGAGCGCCAAATCGGGCGAACAAACTTTTAAGAAACCTCACAACTACTCTGGCGTCGTTAGTGGATAAGGCTTGCGCCTCCGCCCACTTTGATACATAGTCAACAGCCACGAGTATGTACTTGTTTCCAAGTGAGGGGGGGGGGGGAATGGTCCCATGAAGTCTATCCCCCAAACATCAAAGACTTCACATACTTGTATCCAGTTCTGGGGCATTTCGTCGCGTGCCGATATGTTCGTCGCCCTCTGGCAAGCATCGCACGCTTTCACCCAACTCTGCGCGTCACGGAAAATGGTCGGCCAGTAAAACCCAGAATCCAACACCTTCTTCGCGGTGAAGTTGGCTCCGTGGTGGCCTCCGGTAGGTCCCTCATGACACTGGCGCAGAATATCGGTCGCCTCAGTCCCTGATACACATCTTCTGATCACCTGATCAGCACCCACCTTGAATAAGAAAGGGTCGTCCCATATGTAGTGCTTGAGATCCGAAAAGAATTTCCTTTTTTGCTGGTGAGTCAACCCTTTAATCAGAATCCCGCAAGCAAGATAGTTCGCAAAGTCGGCGAACCAAGGCGACTCATCGCATATCTCAACACCCATCAAAGACTCGTGTGGGAAATTGTCATTGATTGAATCCCAACGCGTTTCCTCGATGTCTCCATGTTCTAACCGAGATAGATGGTCAGCCGCTACATTCAAAGCACCCTTTTTATCTTGTATTTCTATATCAAACTCTTGCAGCAACAGGATCCATCTGATTAGACGTGGTTTAGCGTCCTGTTTGCTGAAGAGGTATCTAATGGCTGGGTGATCAGTATACACAACGGTTTTCGAAAGCACTAAATACGATCTAAATTTATCAAATGCGAAAACGACCGCCAAGAGCTCTTTTTCAGTCGTGGTGTAATGCTCCTGAGCGTCGTGAAGAGTTTTGCTCGCATAATAGATCGGGTGGAAGTGCTTTTCCTTCTTTTGACCCAGAACGGCCCCTATAGCGTAATCGCTTGCGTCGCACATAATTTCAAATGGCAGACTCCAGTCAGGTGCGACTAAAATAGGGGCCTCAATCAACTTTTGCTTGAGAAGGTCAAAAACCCTCAAGCAATCATCTCCAAACACGAACGGAGCATCTTTCTCCAACAAACGGGTCATGGGTCTGGCGATTTTTGAAAAATCTTTGATGAATCGCCGATAGAACCCGGCATGACCGAGAAAGCTCCGTATAGCTCTAACAGAGGTGGGGGGCGGAAGTCGTGAAATAACGTCGACTTTAGCGGGATCGACTTGCATGCCCGCATGAGAAATCTTGTGTCCCAGAACTATGCCCTCCTTCACCATGAAGTGGCATTTCTCCCAGTTCAGGACCAGATTCGTCTCCTCACACCTCTTCAACATCTTTCTCAGATTTTCCAAGCAATGATCGAAGGAATCCCCAAATACCGAAAAATCATCCATGAAAACCTCCATGGAATCCTCGATCATGTCATGGAAAATTGCAACCATGCATCTCTGGAAGGTCGCTGGTGCATTACACAACCCAAAAGGCATCCGCCGGTAGGCGAATGTGCCAAAGGGGCAGGTAAAGGTAGTCTTCTCCTGATCCTCAGGAGCGATAGGAATCTGAAAGTACCCAGAGAACCCGTCTAGGAAACAGTAATACAACTTCCCCGACAGACGTTCCAACATCTAATCGATGAATGGAAGCGGGAAGTGATCCTTACGAGTAGCATCATTGAGTTTGCGGTAGTCAATGCAAACTCGCCACCCAGTGACGGTACGGGTAGGAATTAGTTCATTCCTATCATTCGAGACTACAGTCATACCACCTTTCTTGGGTACAACCTGCACTGGACTCACCCACACAGAGTCCGAGATAGGATATATCATCCCGGCATCCAACAACTTAATCACCTCCTTCTTCACCACGTCCTGCATATTTGGATTTAAACGCCTCTGATGCTGTGCACACGGTTTGTACTCGTCTTCCATCAGAATCTTGTGAGTACAGAAAGAAGGATTGATGCCTTTGATATCCATGATTTTCCATGCAATGGCTCTCTTATGAAGTCTCAGAACCTCAAGAAGCTGATTTTTCTCAACCTTTTCCAATGATGCCGAAATTATGACCGGTAAGCGATGCTCCTCGTCAAGAAATGCATACTCGAGATGTGGCGGGAGTTCTTTCAACTCCAAAGACGGTGGATCTTCAACCGACGGTTTCGCTTTCTCTTCTTCTACATGGACAATTTCAAGAAATCTCTCCGGACTCTGGGAACCATCGTCACCAATCTGATAGACTGGCTGCTCGAAATCGTGGCCCTCCTGCGTAATGCCAATCAGGTCCCCACACGACAGACGTGTGTCCAGATCAATCTCGTCAACAGTACGTTGAAAATGAGAGCACACACATGCATCGACAATGTCGACGTAATAAAGCTTGTCATCGTGACATTGCGGATGCTGCATCGATCTTTTGATATCGAATGTCACGTGCTCATCATTCACTCGGAGCGTGATTTGGCCAGCTGCCACATCAACAATCGTCCTCGCTGTATTGAGGAAAGGACTTCCAAGTATCAAAGGTACTTTTGAATCCTCGTCCATGTCAAGAATAACAAAATCCACGGGGAAAACAAATTTATCGATTTTTACAAGCATGTTTTCCACAAATCCACGCGGATATTTGATTGAACGGTCTGCCAACCGAATGCTCATCCTAGTAGGTGACGGCTCACCCAGATCCAGTTTAGTGAAAACCTTATAAGGCATAAGGTTGATACTCGCTCCCAAATCAGCCAATGCATGGCTAACAGACATGTTTCCAATCAAACACGGAAGCGTAAAACTACCCGGATCTCCCATTTTCATGGGCAGACGGTTTTGTAGAACGGCAGAACAAGTTTCATTCATCACCACACATGAAATATCCTCGAGCTTTTGTTTATTCGAGAGGATATCCTTAAGGAATTTCGCATACTTTGGCATCTGGGCCAAGGCTTCAACAAACGGTATATTGATGTGTAGTTGCTTAAACAACTCAAGGAACTTACCGTATTGTTCTTCATTCTTCTGCTTCTTCAGCCTGCCTGGATAAGGTACTGGAGGAGTGTAATCTTTGACCGGCTCCTGGACTTGTGCTGTACTTGCTGGGCGTAGCCTGGCTTGCACCTCGTCCGGTGTGTCAGTCGGGACCGCTTCAGTGATCGGTGCTGAGTCCGATATGACGGGTCCGGTAGGTTTTCCACTCCTGGTCATGACAGCATTCACATCCCTATGTCCGCTCGGGTTTGGTTCTGTATTACCCCTATGCCAGCTGACCAACCTGATTCTCGATATTCTGAATCGAGGCCTTGTGACTCCTCATTTCTCCCTCATGAGAAAGAAAACGATCCTCGCTCTGTTGGTAGCATTTTTCAGCCAACTGATTCGCACTCGAGGAGCTAGTAAGAAGCTGAGCCATCATATCCTCCAGCTTCGAACTAGACGGAGGGGCCTGCTGCTGGGAGCTACTCCCAGTGCCCTGATTATGATATGAATATGGACGCTGCTGGTAAGGTTGGTTGTATTGCTGGAACTGCTGACCCTGACCTTGCTGTAGCGCTGGAGCGCGCTGAGTAAATCCCAAAGGGTTTTGATTACCTGTATTCGCTCGCCACCCAAAATTTGGGTGATTTCTCCAACCGGGATTATAGGTGTTACTGTACGGGTTGTTCTGCGGCCTCACCTGATTACTCACGAAATCTACTTCTTCGTGGCCCTCATATACGACTCCCTGAAAACATGCCCCAGGCTCGTGTGACACTCCACACTGGTCACATCCCGAGCCAGCATGCGCAATCATCTGGGACCTGTCGAATCTCGATGCAAGAGCCGAGATTTGTGCAGTAATGGCCGTATAGTCGTCTACAGCATGAACTCCTGCGCGAGATGATGATGATGATACCCGACCTCTATCTCCTTCCCGACGCGAGCTGGATTTCAACGCAGCTTTTTCTATAATATCATACGCTTCAGTCGGCGTCTTAGTTCCTAGATCGCCTCCCGCGTTCACGTCTAATCGCTCCTGCGTGTTATAACTGAGCCCCTGATAGAACGTCAAAACCAGCTGTCGCTTGGAGTAGCCATGATGTGGAACATCAATCAACAAATCCTTGAATCTCTCCCAACCCGCATGCAATGACTCGCCCTCGTCCTGGCGAAAAGATACAATTCGGTTCCGTAGCTTGTTCGTTTTCTCAGGTGGGAAATATTTCTGCATAAACTGCTCCGCCAACTGATTCCAGGTCCTGATGGACCCGGCTGGGAGTGACATAAGCCAAGCTCTAGCTTTGTCACGTAGCGAAAACGGAAACAACCTCAACCGAATTGCATCCTCAGAAACACCTGTAATCTTAAACGTGGAACAAATGTGGAGAAAAGCCGCTATATGTCGTCCGGGATCCTCATGCTCACGTCTGTCAAACTGTACTAAATTCTGCACCATATTAATAATACTAGATCTAATTTCAAAAGTAGGTGCATCAATAGTAGGTTGAAGGATACTCGGCTCCAGGCCTGCCCTTCCGGGCTGATTTGTTTCATTCAAAGGTCGCTCATCGTCTGCCATGATTGCGTCTCCTCCTGAGCCCTCGGCTTCAACAGGTACCACCGGCTCCGGCTCACCACTTGCGAGCAGTAGCCCAACCGCACGCCCTCTCGCGCGAAGACGTCTCCTCAGATCACGCTCGGGCTCGTCTGACGGTTCAACAACTTCTGGAGCGGGGGTCGAGAACATTAACCTGCAAAACGAAAATTTGACACAATGAATATTTTATTAATAAAATAATGTTGTTTTTTTTTTAGCTGAATAGAAACAGAATATTATTAAAAATGGGCTGAAAAAATCGAATCGGCTAATACAAAAATGATTTTAAGGTGCCGAAAACCCAAAGAATAAATAGATCAATAAATCCGGATTGAATAAATAAATGAAACAAAAATATACACGAAAACGAATAAATCGAATTAAAACAAGAAATATCAACAAATAAATAAACAAATAAATAATCAAGAAAGTACACACAAATATTAACAAGTATATACGCCGATAACACAATGACTCGGATCGTTCCTAAAACTCGCCATACTCCCCGGCAACGGCGCCAAAAACTTGACGTGTGCGTATATATACATAATTTTGCTATGAAATTACACACGATTCGGTTTTAAATTTATAAAAGTGATTATTACTTTAACATCAAAACACACACGAAAGAGGCAAGTGTACCCCGTCATATATGTAGTAAAGTATCGGTAAGAACCAAGTATCGATCCAAGGAAATGGGCGGAGAAATAATACTAGACCTTTGTCACTAAACTACCGGTAAAAACATAAGTTGATTTGGTTTTAATTAAACTAAAGTAAGTATAAACAAATACATATAAAAACATAGTAGATAATAGATAAATAGCCTTGCTTAATACACAACCAAAGCATGTCAACTAAGTCAGTTTTGGCACTTAGAAGCATTCGGTCAATTTTCCATTTTAAGACAATTAGTATCCCTTTCGGGAATCCTAACATGACAATCATTCGGAAAGCTAAAGCGATAAACACACTTTAACCACCTAAAATTGTTCTTTAACGTGCAATTGATAAATGTCTATAAAAATCTCTTAAAAATAAGTTAGTCATCCGTTAGGAGTTTTCTAACCGCACTTAATCAAGGAAAGCGACACCGATAAACACAATGCAACCACCGAGACAGGCATAAACTAGATTAAATCATAACCGAGTTCATTTTATAAATCTTACACATAAATTCACCAAGATAGCAATTTTGGCCTAAACTACTAACTAAGTTAACAAATCATGGCAAGAATTCATAACGACACCATTTAACCCGGTTAGGTCCTTACGTGACGGCAAGCTTTCTTGATTAACAATAATTACATTTTATTAAATCACTAACCATTTCTAGTATCATGATGCATACATTTAAACCAAGCTAAACTAGTTAACCAAGTTCAAAGTTTACTAATACAAGATTAATTAAGCTTCATTTTTCAACTATCTTAACTAACCAAATACCAATCATCCAACACAATTACTTATAATCAAGAAATCAATATCAATAACAAAGTTGCAAACTAATCATCAAAGATTAACATAGAAAATACTTCAAAATGTCATTACAAACAATGATTAACGTACTAATGGTTATAATCAAGCAAGGGATTGTTGTGTTTTTGCCCAAAGGCTACAATAATACATAAACATTAATCTAAATGCTTGAAAGATTAACAAAATCATGGAAAGATTAGAAAACCAAACCATAAACAAGCATAAGATTAAGAATCTGGAAGATAACGAAGCTAATCGGCACAATGTGGCTTGAATCCGGGTGAAAGCAGAAGCCTCCGGAGCCTGAAAATCGCCAGAATC
Source organism: Helianthus tuberosus (assembly GCA_030545235.1). Classification (NCBI taxonomy): domain Eukaryota; kingdom Viridiplantae; phylum Streptophyta; class Magnoliopsida; order Asterales; family Asteraceae; genus Helianthus; species Helianthus tuberosus. The sequence goes on from CM060424.1 coordinate 183,833,713, forward strand.
GCTTCCAAAATGTCCAGAGTTACGAACAGAATGTTTCTGTTCTGTTTTTATATTTTTTCGATGTCGCACGGTCGTTCTTCCTGTTGCACGACCGTGCACTTTAAGCAATTATTGGAGTATGGTGCACCATACTGCATGACGTCATCAGATCTTTGACCAGATTCGATATCGCACGACCGTTCTTCAGATGGCACGGTCCTTCTATGCCGGGATCTTGTTGCACGAGCTGCTGCACTGGTCATTCATCACCGAGATTTTGGCTGATCATCGGATCCGCACGGGGTGCAGATTATGGCACGACCGTGCGTCACCGGGCTGGCCTTGTGTGCCTTGCACGCCGAGTTGCACTGGTCGTTCAGTTCCGGATTGATTTGCATTTGTCGGAGATGCACGGTCGTGCATTAGGTCGCACGACCGTTCCACACGCCCAGGTCAGTTTTCTTAACAGAATGTTCGCAGCTTCGTCGTTTTGTCCGGAAAGTCCTCGTTTTCGCTATCATCTTGTCTGGTATGCTGTTTTAGGCCTGTAAACAAAAGTGTAGATGATTAAGCATCCGAATGACGGTTTTACGGCCGAAAACGCATAAAATAGGGGTAAAACGGGAGACTAAAATATGTGTAAATTAGCGAATATCAATAAGCGAATAGCATATCAATCAACATGGCGCAAGGTTGTTCCTCAGGTAGTAGCGATTTGTCAGCGTATTGGGATAAAAGTGCAGTGCGAGTTGTATGTGTCGATTAATAATAGCGAAATTCGAATAAATCTCCAAAAATTAAAACATATAAGCAGGTAAATACACACATAAACAAGTAAAATTGACGAATATCAGAGTCTGCAGTTTCGGGCTCAGAATCGAAACAAATAAAAATCGAGAAATAGATTGTCTCAGGCTCGATAGACATTGACTACCCAAAGTGATTCGCCTATTCACAAGGACTTTTGTACACACTTTGACCTTCAGGACTGTGCTCTCCCCTCGAATCTGGGCGGTCGGCACACATCCTTCCAGTCATATCGTGACTTCAAGTCGTTGGAGTCCGTCGAGACTTTGGTGAGAGTTTTGTAAAACCAAGTATAGATCGGAACAAGTTGTCAAGGTTTGGGTTTCATCCCTGACTTAGCAACTTCGTTCCTGGTTTGATAAAATAAAGGAGAATTATGCGTCAAAGTATGGATTTCACTCCTGATTCAACGCAAATTCTCGTGTTTACAGATAAAAATGCGGGTCGAACAAGCAATTTAGTCGAGAGTTTGCGGTTTTCACACCTAATCACGACCCAATTGTTCGTTCATTTTTGAAAACTAGAGTGCAGTGATAGTGTAGCGTGAGCGAGGTTAGCGAGGAGTAGCAGGTATAATCCCTACAGGATATGCACAAGTCGGTCTGTTGGTTCCTAACTATAGACTAGGTCGTTTCTAAGACATCGACCCAGACTAGGTCAAGTCTTGCCTAATTCCCTATAGTTATGGCTCTGATACCAATCTGTCACACCCCAACCGATGGCGGAAACATCGGGGAGTGGCACTGAGCGAAACAGATTGTCCAGAAGTTTCCATAACAACTATAATTACCAATTATTTAAAGCAACATGTCCCATACCATGTCATAAAAGATATCATAATTATTACAGACAAGATCTAGTCAAATTGTTCTGTTCCGACAACTCAGATTTTAAGTACAGACAATTTATTATTGTTCTAGGTCTTTCCTAGCCTCGATTTCACAGCAAGCTAAGCATATAAGCATCCTAAGCACTTTTCACATACGTTAAAGTAAAAGGCAATACACATAGTGTAAAGGTGTGCATACAAGTTTTATAGATATAATAGAGTTCGAAATCGTTTACGCATAACCAGCACGTACACAGTGTGAAACGAAGCATGTTAGTTATCGACATGAACCTATCGATACCAATGACTGCGGGTTGACTGCCCAAGGCAGTTCGTAATACACACTCACCACTGTGAGCCATGTAACAAATTGTCCTTAACAACCCCTGAGTGAACAGGTGCTGAGTCCAAACAAATAGTACTACCGTTGCTAAGGCAGGTAGACAACATTCCATGTGTAAACATAACAAACAAGCATTCATTAAGTCACGTATAACATGCAGTAACGGTTAGCGTTAAAGTATTGCGTAGTGCGTTCGTTGTGATTTAGTATAAGAAACGTATGTAACACCCAAAAGTACGTAAAGCAAAAAGGGTTCGAGTATACTCACAGAGTTTGATGGATTGAAGGGAGCGCTAGAGAGCAAGGTTAGCCTGATCAGAACGATATCATAACGATAAGCGATGCGTAAAAGTGTCAGTGGGTCAAACAGCAATCCGGTCGGATGGCAGTCCGATTGGGTAGCCGGTCGATCGGGGGATAATCCGCTCGGATGGTCATCCGATCGGGTGACCTTTCGAGTGGATTGTTACTTCGTTTGAGAAAGATGTGTTTGTGTATGATGGTTTGACTTTTGAAGTTTTCGTTGTAGCATTTTGAAACTAGGGAAGTATCTCTACCTTTCAGGTGGGTCGATCGAACGACCGTTCGATCGGACGACAAACCGATTGGTTGGACACTTTTAGTAAGAACAAGTTCGCAGCAGTTGGTCACTCGATCGGATGGTAGTCCGATTGGGTGGCAAACCTTGTGCACTGAACATGTTGAACATTGTTTAAGTGTTGAAGTCAGAACATCTCATGGTCGAGTGGTAATCCGATCAAATGGTAATCCGATCGGACAGCATTTCGTTCAATGTTCAACCTCAAAGTTTGAAAATAAGAGTTGAGCGTGGGGCCAAGGTGTGAGCCGATCGGGTGGCAACCCGATCGGGTGACAATCCGATCGAACAGCAGTTTGATCGGGCGACACTCCAACCTGGTCGACCTGATCGTCTTCGTCCTTGGTCATTTTGATAGTTTGTCGTTTTATCGAGATGATTTGATGACGTTTAAGACAACAGAAACCTCGTCACGACTTAGTAACCTGATCGGACAGGAATCACCCAAATCCGACCAGTTAACTGTTCGAGACGGTGTTCCATGTTTAACCCGAAATCGGTAATCTCGTGGATAGAATCCAGATCTTGAACCAACACAACCACAAGAATGAGTAGAAGATTAGGACAAGCTCCGATTCTATCGGTTTTGAGTGCATTGAGTGTAAAAGAGTTGAAAGAAAGTTGGAAAACCATCTTTCAATCCTTTTTCACCCCAAATATGTTTGGATCTATGCAAGATCTTTGTTTATTTGCGTGGAAATCGTTCAGATCTAAGTTGTTCTTGGTGGATTGATGCTAAAACATGAAGTTCATAAGAACACCATGGTGACATCATCCTAGAACACCTCAAATCTAGTGATTTCACGGTTAAAAGTTAAGATTCAAAATATAGAAAGGTGTAGGAGTGCGTGTAGATTAAGGAAGTACAAGATTTAGGTTGAAAACTTACAAGAACCGTGAGAAATCTGAAGAAAAGTGGGCAAGAACTCTGGTCGGACGAGAGGTGCCAAAAATGGTAAGTTTGTGATGTTGCCAGGGGGTATTTATAGGCTTACCATAAAAGGAAAGGGGGAGGAGAGGCTGGTCGATCGGGTGGTAACCCGATCGGGTGACTGCTCGATCGAGTGGCACCTCGATCGGGTGGCAGCCCGATCGGGTGGCAGCTCGATCGGCTGGCCACTCGATTGGAGGGCACGACGCGATGAGTTTTGCTGTTTCGATTGCGATTGCGAGTGTTGCAATGCGATAGAGTTTCCTAGTCAAAATACTTTTAATCCCAACTACTATATCAACATACAATCATCCTTATTTCATATTCGTTTAGTGTTTGCGATTCGTTTGCGATTGCGTTGCGATTGCGTTTCGATTGATCACCACACATAACATAAATAAACATGAACAAGTAACACATAAGGCACACACACACATAAGAACAATAACCAGATTGCGTAATTCGAGTTGCGAGTGCGATTGCGATTAGCGTAAAGCGATAAAACATACGATAAATATCGAATAAACCTCGATTATTGATAAGTACTCCACATAATACAACTAACGCAATAAAATAAAATAAATAGATCTTCTACAAGTCAAAGAAGTCAAAACAGTCAAACTTGCCTTTGACTTTAACTTTCGAAACACGGGGTGTTACATCAAACTACTCGGTTGAGGGTAACGTCACCTTTAAAAGATGGGCCTACTACTATAACTAAGATAATCTCTTAAAAAGTGCAAAAGTGCGGAAATAATCAAAGGTTACACTAAAGGCGAGTCGGATCCAAGTGATTCATTTTGTCTATTTGTTTTTATTTTTATTTTTATTTTCAGCATTTTCAGTTTTTTTTTATTTTCATGTTTAAAACCTTTTTCTAAAATTTTGATTTGATTAGACATTGAGGATAAACCGGTACTAAAAGCTCTTGTGTCCTTGGACGACCTCAGTATCTTACCAACGCTATATTACGCTCACGATAGGTGCACTTGCCCATATGTGTGTTTAGTGTTAGTAAAATATCGTGTTTTATAAATTTAAAACTTGACTAAAGTGTTAAAAGGGCTTAAAATATACATAAAAACTTATAACACACCGCACACATCAAGTTTTTGGTGCCGTTTCCGGGGACACAAGGATTTTAAGAAAGTTAGGAATCAACGGCCTAATCGTTTTTCTTATTTTTTCTGTTTTTTTAGGATTTTTCTTAAATTTTCAGTTTCTGCAGAGCTCAGCACGGGCCGTGCCTGGTCGGACACGGGCCGTGCCCAGCATAGTTACTGACAATTTTTATTTTCCGAGTTACAGAGAGTTGAGCACGGGGCCGTATCGGTGCAGCACGGGGCCGTTTCGAGCTCCCCAGTAACAGGGATCTGGAAAACAATTACTGTATCTCCGACCACGGGCTGTGTTCATCTGAGCACGGGGCCATGGTGAAACTTCTGACCAACGTTCTTTTTTGTTTTTATTGCAGGACTTGGAACACAGGCGCCACATCTGAACTTTCTACGCAGTGTATGAGCTCCAGTTCTAGTAGAGACATAAAAGAACCTCTAGACGAACCCGAACGCTTTCTAAGAAAAAGACTTAAAGCTAAAAACCAAGAGAAAGTTTCGGGGGACCCACTTCCAATGGCGGATCAACGTACCCTCATGGATTACCTACGGCCCACCGTGGGTAATCTCGGCGCCGCTATCAATGCACCGAATGTCGAGGCCAACAACTTCGAACTTCGTCCGCATTTGATACAAATGCTCCAAAACTCCGCAACCTTCCACGGGCTTGCGGACGAAGATCCCCATTTACATATTACTAACTTCTTGGAAATATGTGATACTTTTCGGATCAATGGAGCATCAAATGACGCCATCCGCGTTCTAATGTTTCCATTTTCACTAAAAGACCGAGCTAAGGCTTGGCTTAATACCCTCCCAGTTGGTTCGGTAAACACCTGGGATGAACTAGCCCAAAAGTTTTTATATAAGTATTTCCCTCCTGCTAAAACGGCTAAATTAATGACTGAAATTAACACATATTCACAAGAGGACGGGGAATCCTTATATGAAACTTGGGAAAGGTTCAAGGAGCTACTAAGAAAGTGTCCTCATCATGGTCTTGCGGTATGGCAACAAGTATCCACTTTCTATAATGGGTTGTTGCCACACACAAGACAAAGACTTGACTCTAGCACCGGGGGACTTTTAGGTAATCGTCGCCCAAATGAAATTTATAATCAAATTGAGGAAATTGCTCAAACCAATTTTCAATAGCACACTCCCCGAGGCACGGAATTTATTGCCCCGGGTGCCCATAAGGTTGATGAAAGCACCTCCTTGCAAGCCCAAATCGAGGCCCTTTCTTCAAAAATCAAAAAGTTAGAAATGGCAAAAATGGCCTCGGTCATGGCTTCTGAAGGGTGTGGTGGGCCACATGAAAATTGGAGTTGTATGAAAGAAATGGATAATCAAACAGAAACGGTAAACTACATTGATAATAGACCTAGGCCATCGGGTCCTCCAAAGGGTACCTACAACCAAGGATGGCGTAATGACCCTAACCTTGGTTGGAGAGAACCCGGCAATAGTAGTAACCAACAAAATCTAAACCAAAGAACAAACTTTCAACAACCAAGAAACGAGTCACAAAATTTCTCTCAACAACAACAAGGGGGACGAGAGAGGCTTGAAGATACCGTATCTCGCCTCATCTCTGACACCGAAAAGAAAAACTCGGATCGATTTCAACAACTGGAATCGAGCTTTAGAAACCAACAAGCTAGTATTCAAAACATTGAAAAACAAATAAATCAACTAGCTCAAAATTTCTCTGAGAGACCACAAGGCGCGTTACCAAGCAATACCGAAACCAACCCAAAGGCGCAAGTGCATCTCATCACATTGAGAAACCGTACCGTAGGTCCCGAGGAGGCTCCGCTGCCTCCAACTGAAAAGAGCCGGTCTAGTCAAACCACAACTTCGCCGACACCCCAACAAGAGACGGCTCCTCCGCCAAATCAAGAGCCCACTAAGAATCCTCAAGTATCGTACCCCGGTCGATTACTTCGCCAAAAGACCGATGAGCAATTCACAAAGTTCGTAAATTTACTAAAACAATTGCATGTTAATATTCCATTTGTCGAAGTCCTAACCCAAATGCCTAAATATTCAAAATTTATGAGGGACTTCCTCACTCACAAAAGGAAAATCGAATCATTGCAATTAGTTAATTTAAGCGAAGAATGCTCCGCCTTGCTACTCAACAAACTCCCGCAAAAGAAGATCGATCCCGGAAGCTTCACCATCCCTTGTTCAATTGGGGAATCACCCATTCGTAACGCACTAGCCGACCTCGGGGCTAGTATCAACTTCATGCCCGCATCAATGTTCGACCGACTAGGCCTAAGGAAAACAGGCCCTACATAAATGAGCATACCACTTGCCGATAGGTCGGTTAAATACCCACAAGGTGTCGCTGAAAATCTATTAGTTAAAGTTGGAGACTTTGTCTTCCCAGCCGAATTTGTCATACTAGATATGGAGGAGGATACCGAAGTACCACTCATCTTAGGGAGGCCATTCCTAGCTACGGCCCACGCAATGGTAGACATGATTGGTGGAACACTAACATTGAGGGTTGGGGGCAAGGAAATGAAGTTTGGAGTTGGTAAAAGAGTAGAAGACGATGACCCGGTCAATTACATGAAGGTCATAAACTCAAGTTTGAATGATGTTCTCCGACGGTGCAACATGGGATGCAAAACATCCCACTTGGGTAACATATGACTGGCTTTGGGTCTAGCCAAGGAACCTTATAAACGTGGCGCACCACGGAGGCATTCCGCGGAACTATCCTTAGTTTAGTTTATATTAATTTTTATGCTTTCTAGTTTAGTTTTAATTTTCAGGAATAAAACAAACTCGGGATGGTGAAGGATACTAAGGGAGACTTGAACCAACACCCCATGCACGAAAATAGGGCCTCCCGATAAATTTTTCTTCATTACAGCAAGTTCAGCACGGGCCGTGTCCAGCCAACACAGCCCCGTGCTCAAGGATCTGCAAAAAAACGCCCAGTTCAGGTAACTGGACACGGGGCGTGTTCGCTGAACACGCCCCCGTGCCCAGCCTTCTGTTACTTTCTGATACTTTCTGTTACTGGCAACCTGAACACGGGGCCGTCCCGGACACCACAGGCCCGTGTCCAGATGCCCAGTAACATAAAATTTTGTTTTTAACACACCTTTTACACATTCAATCAACCTAAAAACTTATTTTTGGGACACATTGAGGACAATGTGTAATTTAAGTGTGGGGGGATGCTAAAACCTTGAATTTTGCAAGTCCTAATTACAAGCCTTACACAAAACTCTATTGGAACCGCTAAACACCCCAAATTTTTTCAAAAACTTTTCATTTTTTTTACTTGTCTTGGTTTAATTTGGTAATAACAAGTTCTAAAAAGGTTATATTTTTACAAATTTACAACCGATAGCGTCGTGATAAAAAGAACCAACATAAGAAAATTATGAAACGGCATGACAAATCTAGTTAAAATTTGATTATATACACTTGATCACATAAAAACCCATTCCTACAAAAAGTGAGTCTTGAGCCTTTATTGAGCATACAAATACACATCTTTAAACTAAATACTCATTTTTCGTTTCTTGTGTGAATAGCCGCTTGGTTTCTTACAACTCTAGAACTTGCAATGACGATACATTCCCGGTCCTTACCAACTTAAACCCAAGTAAGTAAATGATGGAGGCATTAGGACTAACCCTTTTTCTTTCAACACCATTATTTTCCTTTTTTTACCACCTACCCAAAAATCCCCCTAGTTAACCCCTTTGAGCCTAAACCTCTTCGTTTCTAAACCCACAAAACAAACACCCTTTACCCACCAAAACCCTTTCTCATTTTAAACCCTTATTTTAGTAAAAAGCTCGGTTTTCATGTGACTTCCTTATAAAAAAAATGATGACGAAGTTAAGAAATAAACAAACAAGTTCATCAAAAAGAACTTTGTTTGAAAAATTGCTTCATTAAAATAAAAAGGTCACAAAAATAAAAAGTCTTACGAAAACCGACGCTTTCTACGCCTTTCGCCCTTTTCTACTAACCACTAACCCAAAAACCACTTACCTTTACCCCAAGCCTAACCCTTCCCCAAAGTCCTCTTGATATTTACAAAGGTGTATAGTTAAAAAGGAGGAGGATTGATTGCTTGGCAAGCATATGGTAGAAGTAAGTTCCATGCCGGTCCCGAGTGTTTCACAAAAATACATCTTCGGCCGAGTGTTAAGTGATCTCCCGTGAGATATGTGAACTTGTATATAAATGGAATTTTAAAGAGGCATGTTATGCCCAAATAAGTAATTTCTCCTATGTAATGTTCTAAATAAATCATAACGAATAGGATTGTAAATAACATAAAAATAAAACCTAATAAAGATCTTGGAATCCCGACACTCAAGACAAGCCCAAAACTTCTCTTCTACCCATTCTATTTGGGTGTGTAAGCCACATTATAAAGAGTTTTGCTTGAGGACAAGCAAAGATTCAAGTGTGGGGGTATTTGATGTGTGTAAAATGCAACATATAAATTACATCAAGCGAGGCATAAAACTAACCCTTTTTATAGTACTAATGTTGGAAAAAGTGTGCTTTTGTCTTCCTTTTGTATTTTCAGGGTTAAATGAGCTTAAATGAATAAAAGAAGCAAAAATGCAGCCAAATCTAACAATAATACAAGAAAAGGAATAAACGTGGCATGCCCGACCCCTCGACAGCATCTTCTCAAGCAAAAAACAAGACATCAGAAAGCTGAACACGCCCCGTGCTCATCGGACACGGGGGCGTGCCCAAGTGTCTGCAGAAAAGACAGTTATAGAAGCTTCTATTTCCCAACACGGGGGCGTGCCCAGCGGACACGGGGCCGTGGTCAATGCTAAGATTCGCAGAATCCAAGCAAATCTTGATAGTACAGATACGCTTCTTCACACGGGGCCGTGCCCAGTGGACACGGGGGCGTGGTCAACTAATGCAGACAAACTGCAATTAATGAAGAAAGAGAAAGTGTATGGACACGGGGCCGTGCCCGGGCTTCTGTGCAGGCTATAAATAGAGGTGCTTGGTTCACTTCAAAGGCATCCCTTGGCAAACCACCTCTCTCACACTTCACCCACCCACCACCACCATCACAACCCACATCCACCACCATCATCCATCATCCATCATAGAGTGTGTGTAGTAGTCTCGGGATCCAAGATTGATCGTAAGAGTTCTTGACAATCAAAGGCCATGTTTGCCTAAGTCTCTTACATCACTTGGTGAAGACAAGCATTTAGTGTAATACTTTTTATTTTTAATCTTTTCGCATCTTTTATTTGGTTATGTATTAATGACTTTAATAACTAGTTTCTTATGTTGAAGGTGAAACTTCCTTATCATTTGTCCGTGGTGTCTTGGCGTTATTTTACTGTCTATATAAAATAAAAGATTTACACCATTCATATCTCTACGGTCTATATAGAGATATGTTGGCTACCTGGTCGGGGGTTAAGGGAATGGTTTGGTAAGGTTCTTGCCTTGTTCAGTGTATAGATCCTGCAAGGACCTGGGTCAAGCTTAGTAGGACGTCCTTCAATACCCACTGGTATTGGATGGCGGGGGTGCGAATGGCTTGATCCCCTCATATGTAAAATACTATTAATACATTAACCCGGCTACTTAGGATTGTATCCCTGCTGACTCAAACTTCTTAGCCGAGGGTAACGTCACCTTCAAAAGAGGGGCCTACCACATTACGCATTAATAACTTAATTAATTATCTTTCAATAATCCAACCCTTTAGGATTGTATCCTTGCTGACTCAAACTACTGGGTTGAGGGTAACGTCACCTTCAAAAGAGGGGCCTACTACTATAACTAAGATAATCTCTTAAAAAGTGCAAAAGTGAGGAAATAATCAAAGGTTACACTAAAGGAGAGTCGGATCCAAGTGATTCATCTTGTCTATCTATTTTTATTTTTATTTTTAGAGTTAATTGCCCGGATGGTCCCTGTGGTTTCACGTTTTTTCACGTTTAGTCCCCACCTTTTGGAAATAGCAGGTATGCTCCCTATGGTTTGTCATTTTGTTACTCAGATAGTCCCCTGACATTTACTCAGGGGACTATACGAGTAACAAAATGACAAACCATAGGGAGCATACCTGCTATTTCCAAACTAACTGACATATACTCAGGGACTATCCGAGTAACAAAATAACAAACCATAGGGAGCATACCTGCTATTTTCAAAAGGTGGGGACTAAATATGAAAAAACATGAAACCACAGGGACCATCCGGGCAATTAACTCTTATTTTTATTTTCAGCATTTTCAGTTTTTTTATTTTCATGTTTAAAACCTTTTTCTAAAATTTTGATTTGATTAGACGTTGAGGATAAACCGGTACTACAAGCTTTTGTGTCCTTGGACGACCTCGGTATCTTACCAACGCTATATTACTCTCACGATGGGTGCACTTGCCCATATGTGTGTTTAGTGTCAGTAAAATATCGTGTTTTATAAATTTAAAACTTGACTAAAGTGTTAAAAAGGGCTTAAAATATACATAAAAACTTATAACACACCGCACACATCAAGTGTAAAAGAGTTGAAAGAAAGTTGGAAAACCTTCTTTCAATCCTTTTAACCATGAATTTGTGTAGATCTAGGCGAAAACATTGATTATTCATGTGGAGATCCTTCAGATCTAAGTGGTTCTTGCTGGAATGAAGCCAAACCTTGAAGTTCATAAGAACTCCATGATGACATCACCCTAGAACACCTCAAATCCGATGATTTCACGGTTAAAAGTTAAGATTTAAAGGTAAAAATGTTGAAGGATTGCGTGTAGATCATAGAAGTACAAGATTTAGGTTGAAAACTTACAAGAATCGCGAGAAATCGAGAGAAAAGAGAGCTTGAGTGCGGCTGGTTCGAGTGAGGAGCTGTCACATCACAAATGATGTGACAGGAGGGTATTTATAGGGTTTCCCAAAGTGGAAAGTGCGCAGATCGGATGGTAGTCCGATCGGATGGCAGTCCAATCGGATGGCAATCCGATCGGATGGCCACTCGATCGGTTGGCCACTCGATCCAAATGTCCGGCGTGATGAGTTTTGTCGTTTCGATTCGCGTGTTGAACGTTGTGATGCGATTCGAGTGAGCGATGCGTTAGTATTACCCATTAGTTACACAAATAACCTAACTACTATATCTAACATATAATCACTATAATTAACTTGCGTTTAGCGTTTGCGATTTGATTGCGATGTGATAGAATTGCGATTGTGATTATCACCTAAACATAAACATAACATGCACAAGTAACACATAAATAGAACACACAGGTAAAACAATATCCAGAACACATAATTCGAGTTGCGAATGCGATAGCGATAAGTCGATTAGCGATTAAATAAGCGATTAAATAGCGATTAAACCTCGATTATTAATAGATACTCCACATAATACAACTAATGTTGCAACCCCCGCCCCCTAATCTTTCCCGGGAACGGGCATCCGCGAACATTCATTTTTGGTGGTATCAGTTATTTAATTATTAATTTGGCAGCGGAAATTACATCAGGACCGTAGTTAGGAAATGTTTATCAGAGTAAAACCACCATATTTTATATTTATAATCACATGGGTAAACCTAAGTTTCTTTATTACAACACGTTTATAGGGATAAACCCTATTTTATTGAATTTAAAACATCGTCTTTTTGGTAACTTTTATAGCCACATTTATCCAAGCCGTCAGTGCTCTCCAGCTGGCTTTTTACTAATTGGCTGTCACATTGTGTTACCTGAAACGCGTTTTAAAAACATTTGTCAGTGGGAAATACTGGTGAGTGAATCCCAGTTCAATCAAGAAACATTTTATCAATTAATACAATATTGAGAGCGATCACAATGTTTATTTCTACACAATTACTCATTCAGTACTGTCAATCCTGACTGGTGGGTCATATTACACATTAGCTAACTCGTCGTCCAATGGTAACGTGTTCCACATTTTGTATACAAAACCCCAACATACCGGCAGTAATTGAAGAACTACAAAGACTCAATCACTGCTTAATCACATTGTTAAGCATTTAAGGTTTTGTAAAACAGTTCACAAAAAGGTTAACAAAAAGCGGATAAACTCACATTGCTGTTTTAGACTTCTTCTAGGGTTTCCTGGTGTTAATCTATAATTTACACAAATGTACATATGTTAGTATAATAACCCTTTAATTATATTAACGATACCCTCCCCGAGACGGTATTCCAACAACTACGTCGGGCAGAACCACGACAGTTGTTACGGAACCCTGGATCAACCGGGCAGCGTATCTAATACGAAACTGGGGTTATAATACTTACAACGGAGCAGAACCTTGCTAATTAGGGGGTATTATACTCGAAGATTATGCCTATTACTTCAGAAATTCGCTTAGAAAGAAAAGAATTGAACGAGATTTCTGAAGATCCGATGCCTGCTACTTATAGGGGCTATTTTTGACTTTTACACGGCCCGCGTAAACATAGATCACGGGCTACGCGGCCCGCTTAGTAGCCCGGGTAGGGTTTAGGTTATCCGAGTCATCGTATAGGGTTACCGGGTGTTGGGCCACGTGGCAGCCCAGGGTTTCGCCAGATTTCACCCGGTCGCGGCCCGCGTAAGGGTTAAGGGATGGGTTACGCGGCCCGCCTAAAACCCATTTTCTTTGTTTTTTATTTATTTTTAATGATATAACGTATTTTGGGCTCGATTTTCACATACAGGGTGTATTTTAAGACATATAGGGGTATTTAAAATATATTAGGGTGTCAGAAAAATATTCGGGAGGGTTGTTATATCCTCCCTACCTTATTTTAGAGCTCGTCCTCGAGGTCTACTGGAACAGGTGTGGATATTTTCTTTGCATTTCTGATTCAAGCTCCCATGTGTATTCTTGTCCTCTTTTGGAGTCCCACTTCACTTTGACTAGAACTAGTCTTTTGTGCTTGAGATTCTTAACTTTCCTGTCATCAATTTGTAGAGGCTTTTCCACAAATTTTAACTGCTCATTTACCTCTATATCCCTAAGAGGTACTATTAGTGATTCATCAGTTAAGCATTTCTTGAGATTAGATACATGAAATACATCATGTATTCCTGTCATTTCCTCTAGTAGTTGCAGCTGATAGGCTACAGGTCCTATTCTTTTAATAATCTTGAAAGGTCCAACATACCTGGGACTTAGCTTTCCTCTTTTTATGAATCTTACCACTCCTTTCCAAGGAGATACTTTTAATAATACTTGGTCCCCTACTTGAAATTCCAACGGTTTTCGTCTATTGTCAGCATAGTTTTTCTGTCGATCACGTGCTGCTTTCAGTCGTTCCTTGACTTGAATGATTTTGCCTGTTGTTTCTTGTACTATCTCATGTCCAGATAGTTGCTTTTCCCCAATTGTATCATTACCTTTCTTTGTTTTGGGTAATTTAGTAACAAAATCCATTGTTATCAATTCCCATTACCACACAGGCATTTCTAACTGTTGTAATAAACCTGAAGGTTTCTGATGTTCAGCTTTGACTTGTGAACAGGTTAAACACTTAGAAACATAGGCTGTTATGCCCTTTTTCATTCCTATCCACCTGAAATTCTTTCTTAAATCCTGGTACATTTTATCGCTTCCTGGATGCATCGTATATTTTGACTTATGGGCTTCTTCTAATATGAGATGACGTAGGTTTCCTACTTTAGGTACCCATATTCTTTTCTTATGGAATATCCAAATTCCATATGTTCCTTGTTCTAATTCCTTGATCATTCCTTTTAGTTTTTCAGTATCATCCTTGATTACTGATTCTTGTGCGTTTCTAATCTGCTCATTTAAATCTACTTGTAGATTAAATTTAAGAGAACGTACTCTTTTTGACTGTTCGTGATATTTTCGACTTAAAGCATCAGCAACTACATTTGCCTTTCCTGCATGATACTGAATATCACAATCATAATCACTAAGAAATTCCATCGAGCGTCTTTGTCTCATATTCAATTCCTTTTTCCCGAAGACATACCTTAAACTTTTATGATCAGTGAAAACAGTAAACTTACTACCGTACAGGTAATGTCTCCAAATCTTAAGGGCAAAAATTATAGCTCCAAATTCTAAATCATGAGTGGAATAATTTTCTTCATGATTCTTAAGTTGTCTGGATGCATAGGCTATAACCTTTTGACGTTGCATTAACACACATCCATAACCTAATTTAGAAGCGTCACAATAGATTACAGAGTCTTCGGTTCCTTCTGGTAACGCTAGTATGGGTGCATGAGTTAATCTTTGCTTAAGGATTCTAAAGGCTTCTTCTTGTTTTGGTTCCCATTTAAACTTAACAGATTTACAAGTTAGCTTAGTTAAGGGAATGACTATTCTAGAAAAATCTTGAATAAATCTTCTATAATAACCGGCTAATCCTAAGAAACTTCTAACCTCAGTTGGTGACTCAGGGGTTTTCCATTTGGTAATTGCCTCGATTTTTGTGGGATCCACATGAATTCCTTCATGATCAACTAGGTGTCCAAGAAATTGTACATGTTCTAACCAAAACTCGCACTTTGAAAACTTAGCTTAAAGTTTTTCTTTTCTTAATAAACTTAAAAGTGCGTGCAAATGCTTTGCATGTTCCTCTTTATTCTTAGAGTAAATGTGAATATCATCTATAAAAACAATTATGAATTTATCCAAATATGGTTTACATATTCGGTTCATCATATCCATGAATGCAGCTGGGGCATTGGTTAAACCAAATGGCATGACAGTAAATTCATAATGACCATACCTTGTTCTGAAAGCGGTTTTAGGAATGTCCTCTTCCTGTACCTTTAATTGATGATATCCTGACCTTAAATCGATTTTTGAGAAAAATCGGGCTCCTTGTAACTGATCAAACAGATCATCAATTCTTGGTAATGGATACCGATTCTTAATTGTGACTTTATTCAATTCATGGTAGTCAATGCACATACGCATTGATCCGTCCTTCTTTTTAACAAATAAAATCGGTGCTCCCCAGGGTGATGAACTGGGCTATATGAATCCTTTCTCTAGCAATTCGTCTAATTGCTTCTTTAGTTCTTGCATTTCTGCAGGTGCCAAACGGTAAGGTGCTTTGGCAATTGGTGCTGTCCCTGGTATTAAATGGATTCTGAATTCAACTACTCGATCTGGAGGTTGCCCTGGTAACTCTTCTGGAAATACATCTAAAAACTGAGATACTACTGGAATATCCTTTAATTCTTTTCCTTTAGTGTTAGTGATTATAGAAATCAAATACACTAATGATCCTTTTCTTATGTAACTTGCAGTTTTCATCACAGAAATGAATTTAGTGGATTTAGAAGTTTTATATCCTTTAATTGTGATCTTTTCACCCTTTGGTGAATTTACTTGCATCGACTTTTGATCACACAAAATACTGGCTTTATTGGCTATTAACCAATCCATGCCTAATACTACATCAAATCCTGCCAGATTCATGGGGTAAAGGTTTGCAATAAATTTCTGATTTAGAATTTCTATTCTTTCTCCCTGCAAGATTTCAGAAATTCTAATGGTTTCACCATTTGCTGTTTCTACTAAACATTCTTGTGGAAGTTTAGTTAATGATTGGTTGAGAAGTTTGCAAAATGAAGTATTAATAAAACTTTGGTTTGCACCAGAGTCAAATAATACTTTAGCAAAAATATCATTAACTAAAAACCTACCAGTGATCACATCCGGGATCATCTTTGCTTCTTCTGCAGTCAGAACAAATGCTCTAGCATTTTTGGTATTCTTGTTGTTCGTAGCCGGAGCTACTTTTGGGCAGTTAGGCTTGATATGACCTTGTTCTCCGCAGTTGTAACATATCCTGTTGTTAGCTTTCTTACTGCAATCTTCTTCCTTGTGTCCCGATATTTTGCAAAAGTTACAGTATATGGAGCATCTTCCTGAATGCTTTCTTTTGCAATTCTCACAGTAAGGTGCAGAGGTAGAACCTATATTTTTCCCACGGTTAGAATTTCCAGAACGAAATTCTTGTGTGAGCTTCTGGGTTAGGTTCCTCCTTTGATCCTCTTCTCGTGTACGAATTAATTCATCTGTCAAAGTATTGGCTAGTTCTACAGCTTCTTCTATGGTTTGAGGTCTAGCTGCCTTGACTACATGTCTTATCTCCCCGATTAATCCCCAGATGTAACGGGAGATTAACACTGGTTCAGGTGAAGCAAGGGTTGGCACTATTCTAGCATATTCAAAGAATAACTTAGTGTACCCCTTACTATCTACGCCAGTCATTCTAAGGTTTAAGAACTTGTTTGCTATTTGTTCTTTTTCATGAGGAGGGCATAATTTCCTTTCTACCATGTTTTTAAACTCCTCCCATTATATATTGTAAGTTCTATTACTTCCTTTAGTCTGGAGAATAGTATTCCACCATTCTAGTGCTGAATTCTTAAACAAATTGGAAGCAAACATTATCTTATCTTCTTCTGCGCACTTGCTTATTCTTAAGACTGCCTCAGTCTTTTCTATCCAGCGTAGGGTTGCAATGGCCCCTTCGTTGCCCGAGAATTCCATTGGTTTACAAGACCAGAATTCTTTGTAAGAACAATCGTAAGACACGGTTCGTTTTCTTTTGGGAATGGGAATTTGAAGTACCGGTCCATTGTTCACGCTGTTTTCAGGTTCGGAAGGTCGCTTGCTATCATGTTTACTTTTATTTTTTGCTTCCCTAACCGTTTGAATAATATATGGCATCGCATCTATTATTCCTTGTGCTACTATGTGTTGAATGGCACTGTTATCCACTTGGTTTCCATTGTTGTTTGGATTTTCGTTACCCGAGTTATTGTTACTCTGGTTATCATTATTCAGATTTCCCTGATTTACTTCGTCGGCCATCTGAATTTAAACATTTGCCAATTATTAATATCACAGAATAATAGTTTAAGTAACAACCACATAATACACATATTGGTCAAAAACGTCGAGCATTGCGACTTTACTCTTTTTATATAGTAGGCGTCAAATACACACTAATGCAGGAATTTAAAAATTACAACACTATTATGCATCACTAACCACAAAGTGGTCTATACTACAATATATTATTATTATTATATTTTTATTTATTTTTTATTTTTTTTCATACAAACATATTATATATTATTATTACTACTAACTCCACTATCATCTTCATGGATATGGATTTCCCCCGAAATCCATCTGACGCTCGTCGTATTTCCAGACGAGTTGTTCTCCTACATACCTCATCCTCTCACTACTCTCTAAGATTTCTTCTCCGAAAATTCGGAGTTCTTGCAAATTCTCTGCACTCATTGGGGGTGCAGGTGCTGGTACTGGATCTGGATATTGTGGCCTGGGATTCTCCTGAGGGTATGGATTCTCTAAAATTTCCCTAATGTATTCATCGTTGTCATAATAGGGATCTAGAGGGTCCAGACCTGGATATGCTGCTATGTTCGGCAAGGTTTCATCATTTAGATGGTAGCGTGGCGCATAATCCCTAAGATCATCAAACCATGGATCATAATTTGGGTCTAAGGGATTAGGGGCTGGTATCCTAGGTATTTCCTCAGGGTTGAAATCATGCATTTCTACCTCCATCGGCTGAGTGGGAATTAAAGGTAAGGGTTGTGGGGCTACTAGTTGTTCCAGACTTGGGTCGGCAGCAGTTGTTGCTAGGATATGGACATTGGCTAGGCTTCTATTAAGCATATCATGTGTATGGGCATCTGACTTTTGCTTAGCGGCTGCTAGGGCTCTTTGCTGTTGCAACTTTCGCATTCTTTTTCTACGCTCAAAGGCTCCCTTACTGAACCATCCTCTCTTTTTATGAGGGAATGGCTCTTCCGACTAAGCTTTAAAGGCAAATATCCCTTCTTCCTGATCAGCAGAATACCCAGAGAGGGTAGGCTGGGAAAAAGTTCCTTCACTCCTAGATGAATCGAACAATTGACGATACACGTCTGAGGGTCCTTGATCACTCATACTGTAAACTAACAAATAGTCAAATAACACATAACAATAAAACACAGATATTCACGTATTTTCAAAATTTATTTCCTAACAATAATATATTGATGTCAGCAGAACACTCCTGTGGCTGAATCAATGGCTAAGCTCTGATACCACCTTCTGTCGCAACCCCCGCCCCTTATCTGTCCCAGGAACGGGCGTCCGCGAACATTCGTTTGAGGTGGTATCAGTTATTTAATTATTAATTTGGCAGCGGAAATTACATCAGGACCGTAGTTAAGAAATGTTTATCAGAGTAAAACCACCATATTTTATATTTATAATCACATGGGTAAACCCAAGTTTCTTTATTACAACACGTTTATAGGGATAAACCCTATTTTATTGAATTTAAAACATCGTCTTTTTGGTAACTTTTATAGCCACATTTTTCCAAGCCGTCAGTGCTCTCCAGCTGGCTTTTTACTAATTGGCTGTCACATTGTGTTACCTGAAACGCGTTTTAAAAACATTTGTCAGTGGGAAATACTGGTGAGTGAATCCCAGTTTAATCAAGAAACATTTTATCAGTTAATACAGTATTAAGAGCGATCACATTGTTTATTTCTACACAATTACTCATTCAGTACTGTCAATCCTGACTGGTGGGTCATATTACACATTGGCTAACTCGTCGTCTAATTGTAACGTGTTCCACATTTTGTATACAAAACCCCAACATACCGGCAGTAATTGAAGAACTACAAAGACTCAATCACTGCTTAATCACATTGTTAAGCATTTAAGGTTTTGTAAAACAGTTCACAAAAAGGTTAACAAAAAGCGGATAAACTCACATTGCTGTTTTAGACTTCTTCTAGGGTTTCCTGGTGTTAATCTATAATTTACAGAAATGTACATATGTTAGTATAATAACCCTTTAATTATATTAACGATACCCTGCCCGAGACGGTATTCCAACAACTACGTCGGGCAGAACCACGACAGTTGTTACGGAACCCTGGATCAATCGGGCAGGGTATCTAATACGAAATTGGGGTTATAATACTTACAACGGAGTAGAACCTCGCTAATTAGGGGGTATTATACTCAAAGATTATGCCTATTACTTCAGAAATTCGCTTAGAAAGAAAAGAATTGAACGAGATTTCTGAAGATCCGATGCCTGCTACTTATAGGGGCTGTTTTTTACTTTTACGCGGCCCGCGTAAACATAAACCACGGGCTACGCGGCCCGCATAGTAGCCCGCGTAGGGTTTAGGTTATCCGGGTCATCGTATAGGGTTACCGGGTGTTGGGCCACGTGGCAGCCCAGGGTTTCGCCAGATTTCACCCGGTCGTGGCCCGCGTAAGGGTTAAGGGATGGGTTACGCGGCCCGCCTAAAACCCATTTTCTTTGTTTTTTATTTATTTTTGATGATATAACGTATTTTGGGCTCGGTTTTCACATACGGGGTGTATTTTAAGACATATAGGGGTATTTAAAATATATTAGGGTGTCAGAAAAATATTCGGGAGGGTTGTTATAACTAAAGCGATTAAATATTATAAATCGATTACAAGTCAAAGAAGTCAAAACAGTAATTGAGCAAGGAGTGACAGATCGCAATTAGAAATCTTTTCTTCCTTTGACTTCAATCTTGACTTTGACTTTGACATTGACTTTGACTTTGACTTTGACTTTGACTTTCGAAACACGGGTTGTTACAGCCTCCCCTACTTTAGGAAATTTTGTCCCGAAATTTAAGAAGTAGGCGTAACAGACAATTGCGGCTACTTCGCCTTCATGTCGCTTTCGAGTTCGCAGGTGAACTCGGCGCCTCGCTTGCCTTCCCACCAAACCTTCACAATGGGAATGTGTGAGCGTCTGAGCACCTTGGTTTCTCATCCCACGATCTCGACAGGCTTTTCCACGAATTGTAATGTTTCGTCCACTTGTAAATCCTCAAGGGGGACATGTAATTCCTGGTCGGCCAAGCACTTTCTGAGGTTCGAACGTGGAAAGTCGGGTGGACATTACTAAGTTCCTCCGGTTGTTCAAGTCTGTAGGCCACTTTCCCAATCCTTTCCAGAATCTTAAAGGGTCCAACATATCGAGGCGCGAGCTTTCCTTTCTTGCCGAATCTGATCACCCCTTCCAAGGTGCAACCTTTAGGAGTATGTAATCGCCAACGTCAAATTCAAGGGGCTTGTGGCGTCTATAGGCGTAACTTTTCTGTCGGCTCCGAGCTTTCAATAGATTGTCTCGAATTTGGAGGATCTTGTCAGTCATTTCTTGCAACAGCTCGGGACCGGTAATTTGCGCGTCTACGATCTCTTGCCACACAATAGGCGATCGACATTTTCTTCCGTATAAAGCCTCAAATGGTGCCATTTGTATGCTAGAGTGATAACTATTATTGTACGAGAATTCGACTAAAGGTAAGTGCGCATCCCAGTTACCACCTGTAACATTCCCAAAAATTTTATTTATAAAATATAAGATAAAGTATAAAAAAAACTTATGTTATTGAACGGATTGATTATGGGTAAGTTGACTGTTAAAAATATGAGGCATTTTGGCAAACGTAGGAACCGTTTAATAATTAAATTATAAAAACACATTATATTTGAACCTACTCCGTTTTTAATGAAACTTGGTTCAAAATGTAGATAAGATTATTCTCGTTCTAATTACATATTCATTGTTTTATAAAACGTCATATTTTAGAAGTTATACGCGCCAAATAAGTGAAGCAGTTAAATTAATTATAATATATATATTAAATAAAATAATAGTACAATAATATATCAAAAATGCATGCATGAGACATGGAATTTGTGGAGTAGTGTACGTGGAAGTCATAAGGAAACTGAAGGAACTTAATGAGTGATACGTTGCTCCATTTGAAGGAAACAGATGATTCTTGCGTGAACTTTAAGCTAAGCCAATTCAGTATAAATAGAGCATTCTACAACAATTCAAATTGTTCAGCTTTCTTTTCCATTCCTTTATCGTGCTATCGCCCCCTCTCTCTCCAAAATTATATTTTTATTTTTTCACCCATAATAATAATAATGTCCTGCCCCGTTTTAAGTGTTTTAACCCTTGATCATTGATACCCTGTCTGATTGATATAGGACCCCGTAACAAATGTCAAGGCTTTGCCCGACTAACTTCGTTGGGGTTCTGTCTCGTGACGTAGGGATAAAGTAAATTGGGTTATTATACTTAACACGAGTACATTATATATTTTATTAAATAGTCCAGGAGCTATACCCAAAATATTTCCAACACTCCTAAAATATTTAGAATGTCCCTATACGTCATAAAATACACCCTATATACGATAAATGACCCTAAATACCTTTATTTTCATAAAAATTAAATAAAAATATTTTTTATAGTCTCTCGCGGGCCGCGAAGACTTGGTCTTCATCTTACGCGGGCCGTGAGCGAGAGGATAAGTGGCGCAGCCCGGAGCCACCACGTGTCCCTACACGCGTCAACACCCCCGGAATGACTCAGCACCGTCGCCGCCTTTTCTGATCCTCACGGGCCGCGTAAGACCTTGGTGTGGTCTTCGCGGGGCGCGACGAAGTTCCTGAACAGCCCTATAAATAGTGTCGATCAGCCTTCAGTCCAATTAAGTTCACAATTCTCAATCTCTCTCAATTTCTGTAGTGTAGGCCCTATACCCGGGCATTATACCCCCCCTAAATAGCAAAGCTCTGCCTCATTGTAAGTATTTTAACCCCCGGTTACGTATTAGATACGCTGCCCGATTGATCTAGTGCTCCGTAACGACTGTCGAGCTTCTGTCCGACGTAGTCGTTGGAGTTATGTCTCGGGGAGAGTATATCTAATGTAAATATGGGTTATTATACTAACGCATGTGCATTTTTTTATTTAACTAGATTATAATCAGGAAGCCACATAGGAAATTACATAAAATAGCAATGTGAGTTTATCCGCTTTTTGTAAACCTTTTTGTGAACTATTTTACAAAACCTTAAATGCTTTACAATATGATTAAGCAGTGATTGGGTCTTTCTAGTTCTTCAATTACTGCCGGTATGTTGGGGTTTTGTATACAAAATGTGGAACACGTTACCATTGGACGACGAGTTAGCCAATGTGTAATATGACCCACCAGTCAGGATTGACAGTACTGAATGAGTAATTGTGTAGAAATAAACATTGTGATCGCTCTCAATACTGTGTTAATTGATAAAACTCTTCTTGATTAAACTGGGATTCACTCACCAGTATTTTCCACTGACAAAAATATTTTTAAAACGCGTTTCAGGTAACACAATGTGAAAGCCAATTAGAAGAAAGCCAGCTTGAGAGCACTGACGGCTTGGAAAAAAATGTGGCTATAAAAGTTACCTAAAAGACGATGTTTTAAATTTAATAAAATAGGGTTTATCCCTATAAATATGTTGTAATAAGAAACTTGGGTTTTACCCATGTGGTTATTAATATAAAATATAGTGGTTTTACTCTGATAAACATTTCCTAACTACGGTCCTGATGAAATTTGCGCTGCCAAAATGATTAAACATACGGATACCACCGAAACTGGCTCGCGGCCGCCCGTTCCCGGGATAGATAAGGGGGCGGGGGTTGTGACAGATGGTGGTATCAGAGCCTTGCCACTGGTCTAAGCCAAAGAAGTGTTCTGCTGACACTTAAATTTTAAATTCCGTGTTAGGAAATAATTTATGTAGTTATGTGTTTTATGTTATTTGACTATTTGTTAGTCTACAGTATGGGTAAGCAAAGAATTTCGGACATCTATCGTCAATTAGATAGTTCACCAAAAGATAAGGGAACCTTATTTCAACCAAATCCCTCGGGATACTTAGCAGAAACTGAGGAAGGAATATTTATTCGTAAGGCACTGTCTGAGAAACCATTTACCACTAAGAAGAGAAGTTGGATTATTAGAAAAAGTCAAGAGAAAATAAAGAAGTCACAACCAAAGAGATTGATAATCAATAAGGAAATAAAAGCACAAATTCAGGAAACAGGCAATAACCAAGATGAACTAGATAAACAATGGGTAAATCTCAATATGTTAGCCACTACAGCAGTAAATGCTAGCTTATATTAAATAATTGAACTGACAAACCAGGACCAACCAATAGAATTATATCTCAACCAGGAAAACCTATAACCTTATAAACGACCTATCTCTCAACACCCTAACCCAGTACCAACACCTATGCCACCTATGAGCCAGAAACTTTAAAGGAACTTCGCCCATTAGATAACAACTTAGTAGAGACAGGAGATAGAATAAACCTTACATAAAAGCATGTTGAGCATAATACTCCTATAACCTAGATAGACTAAAATAAGTTACGGATGCATAATCACTAGTATATTTTGAATTCCAGTTGTAGTTTGTAATAAATACATATATATATATATATATATATATATATATATATATATATATATATATATATAAGTCGCAATGTTTGTCGTTTTTAATCAATCTATTTTTATGATTGTACCCAAATGTTTGTACTAGAAATTTGTCTGTGATAATTAATACCACCTACTCAAATAATATCATAACATGTATACGTTAAAAAAAATCATGATATATTTTATTTGGAAATGGGAGTTGATCAGTTAGAATAGCTACACGATTTATTATTAATACATGTTTTAATATTGTCATATATGTCATTAAATGTGACATATAAAATATACAAATGTAATCATTTGTATACCTATAAAAATGTATTTAAATACATTCAATTGTTAATATACATTTAATTTAGATATTATAAACTTATATGTATACTAATAATGCACTTTAAGTAGTTATTATACAACAGTGGGTTTATGTATATATACGTATACAAATATTTAGTCTATATAAATTTAAATATTATGAATTTTAAGGATATCTAAATGTAATATATTTTAACTACATCAATTTGAACATTTCTATACATTTAGTGTTATAAGTAATGTAATTTTTTTTTTATAATTAGTCTTGCCACATGAATTAAATAATTTTAATATACTAGTAATATAATGTTCGAAGATACTATTAAAAACTATATAAACGAATATAGTTAATAACATTTTGTATTCATCGGCTTTCATTATTTAATATAAGATAAAATATAATATAATACAATTCTATTATATTTGAAATATATATACACTATAATACATTTAAATAATATATATACGTGTATATAATGTAAAAATATATATATATATATATATATATATAGGTAAAGAGTATCGTACAAATAAAGTTATCGTACATTACATACGCGAGATTTTGAGCCGTACACGTGTCCTGATTCAGTTTTTCTTTAATAAGGTTAAATCAGACAATTAATTCATTCATATGAGGGCAAATTAGTCTCTTCATTCAATCAGCGAGATGTTCGTTACACTAATATCCCGGTAATTATCATTCGAATCAGTTTCAAATTTTTCATAATTCTCAAATTGCAGTTTTCGTTCTTCTGTGTTAGGGTTTCATTCAATTGTTTTTTTTTTCGATGGATCCACAGAGCAGCACTGGACGAACAGATGTTGATTTTGAAGAAACTCGACCGATCGTTGATCATGCTCAATTATCTGCATATCAGAGAGTTTCGATTGAGGATGTTTTAAATCCGCCACCTGCAAATCCAAATCCAATTGCAAGTACAAGTGCTGTAAACGAGTTTTTTAATGGTAATTATGTTAATTCAGATCTCTAAATTCATTTTAATCGTAGCAATGATCTTATATTGTTGTAGCTGTTTTTTGAAGTTTGAATGTTAATTATATTTTTGAAACGAAAGCAACATGCACAAATTCGCATGTTATTACTCTTACAGTTCGCATTTGATTTTTTTTATGCATTTTCGCATGTTATGGTATAATAAATCGCATATATTAAACAGATTAATCAAAATCATCATTTTTCGCATGTTATTGTTCATACAATTCGCATGTGTGTTTTTTCTTTTATGATGGAATTAATATGTCGCATGTACTAGTCCGATAATTCGCACGTGTTTTGTTTTGTTATTTTTGTTTCTTGTAAATGAAAGGGTTTACACTCCGGAGGTTCAAGCATCAGCTACACCTGTTGTTGGAATGCAATTTATCTCTATTGAACAAGCATATGCGTTTTACCAATCATATGCTAAGTTAGCTGGTTTTTCTATTCGAAAAGGTGGTGAAGTACACAGTGGTGGTATAATCAAAACTAAGTATTTTGTTTGTTCTAAAGAGGGACATAAGCCACTGTGTATTAACGATCGTTCGAAGTCAAAAAAGCAATTCAAAACAAGGAACAGGGGGACTATTAGAACTGGATGCAAAGCTCAACTTATGCTTTGAACTGTGGATGGTAGATTATATACAGTAAAGAGATTTGTTGATGGCCATAATCATAAGTTTGTATGCCAAGATGATATTCACATGTTGCCAGCTTACAGACAATTGTCAGATGTCCAGGAGGAGTTGGTTTGGGAACTAGGCACTTTAAACCTTGGTCCTGTCAAAGCTTTCCATATAATGAGGAAACGTTATGGTGGTTTCGAGAACATTGGTGCCACGGTTGATGATTGCAAAAATTTTAGGAAGCGAATTAACAGCTATATAGGAGAATATGACGCTGACATGGTGATTAATAGGATGACTGACAAAAAACAGTATTTAGCTGATTATTCGTTTGAATATTCTGTTGATGATGATAAACGGTTAACTGGTTTGTTTTGGGCTGATGGTTTATGCAAGCTTAACTATATGGAATTTGGGGATGTGATATCGTTCGATGCAACTTTCAAGACAAACAGGTAAGTTTTTCAAGACAAACATGTTTTTTTACTAATTTTCGCATGTTATATGTCTTCATGAGCTTGTAATATCGCATGTGTAGACATGTTGAAGGATTGATGTTGAGTATATCGCATGTTATACTGTTTGTTTTCGCATGTGATATCTGTTTTTTCGCATGTTTTAAATGTGATTTCGCCTGTGTATGTTCAGGTACAAGATGGTCTTTGTTCCGTTCACTGGCATTGACAACCACTGTCGAAATGTAACTCTTGGAGCTGGGTTGTTGGCATCAGAGAGCATTGAATCATATAAATGGCTACTGAATTCATTCTTAAAGTCATTTGGTCGGCAGCCAAACGTTGTAGTGACGGATCAAGACCCTGCTATGAAACAGGCTATTGAGGAGGTTTTCCCTATCAGCAGACACAGGTTGTGCATGTGGCACATAATTAAAAAAGTGGCAGATAAGGTATAGCATGCTATATTGTCTTTCATTAGCGTTATGTTTTTTATATCATGTTATAGGCTGATATAAAAAGCATTTATTGTTATAGGCTGGACACGAGTTGTGCAATAACGATGAGTTTAAAAGGAGGATGTGCGACATTGTATGGACTGATTCCATTGAGCCCGAAGAATTCGAGAGACAGTGGAAGTTGGTGATGATTGAGTTCGGTCTCACAGAAAACAAATGGATTGATGATATGTTTATGATGAGATCCATGTGGATTCCGGCTTTTTACCGGCACGAGCCAATGTCGGGACTTATGAGAACAACTTCAAGATCAGAGAGTGAGAACCATTTTTTCTGCCAGTTGGCTAATTCACAACTCACTCTTGTAGAGTTTATGAATCATTTTGATGGTGCAATGGATGTCCAATGGTTTAATCATAGAAAGAATAATCATATTTCAAGATATACTGAGCCTGCTGATTTGACCGGAACTTCTTTGGAAAAAGATGCTGCTAAGAGATTCAGCAGGTCTATATTCTTTGATCAGCAAATAGAGATTTGTGGTACAATTTCTGAATGTCTGCCGATGGACACCAAAGTAGAGGGTCCACAGATCAGGATATTGTTGAAGGACTTCAAAGCCCATGGAGATGGTTTTTTGGAGGTACTATAGCATATATATTTCAAACATGCGATTTTTTGATAACCTACATGCGATTTTGTTTTTTTTTTTTTCAGATGATGATCCTGCAATATGCGATTTTGGTTTTGTCATGCGATTTTAAATTTTATTCAGTTACATGATATTTAGACATGCGAAATTGTTATGTTACACATGCGATTTTAATTTTTAATATAATTTTTTTTTGGTTTTTCCTAGGTGTGGTTCAAGAATCTCGAAAATGATGTAACTGCACAGTGTAGCTGTTTGCGTTTTGAGCAGTATGGGTTGCTATGCAAACACATCTATTTTCTTTTCAAGATGTTTGGTGTTAAAGAAATACCAAACAAATATGTTACGAAGAGATGGACGAAGGATGTGGTGCCGAATGAGTTAAATGTGAAGTACAATCTAAATGTGGGTGGCAAGGATGTGCAACACAAGGCTAAACGGATTGCTCGTGAAATCATCCACACAGAGGAGTATTTGGTTAGCAATTTGATTTCTGACCTTGATCAACTTGTTTTAGTGAGGGATCAAATGATGCAGCTTAAAGAGAGAGTTGATCAGAGTCGCATAACCAAGCAACTTGATCCAAAATTTGACCGATTTTCAAAGTTGATTGGTTATCAACAACCAGTAACTAATGCTCCTCCTCCTGTCCGTGTTCCGGCTGGTATAAGAAACAAAGGTCGCGGCTCGCATAAAAGGATTAAATCAAAGAAGGAACAAATGATCAGCCACAAAGGGAAAAGGTCAAGGACATGTAGCGTATGTAATGAAAAAGGTCATGACATTCGGACTTGCGAGGAGCTGAAAGCAAAACAACAAGGTAAACAGAAAAAAAAGAAGACGAAGGGCGTCCAGATCAAAAATGTTGCCAGATACAAAGACAATGAGGTCGAAGACGATGAAGAGGAAAATGAGTTTGAAGATTACAGTAGTGATGATGGGTCTGAAGAAGAAGATCAGTGGGAGGAGGTTTCTGAAGATGATGAGGATGAGTAGTTTTTTTCTAAATGTACATGCGAATTCACACGAAACACATGCGATTTTGTATTCATCTGTTTATATCATTTTCAAAATGCGATTTTAGTGTATGAACATGTGATTTTATATGCTTCAGTTTATAATAATTAATACATGCGAATTCACACGAAACACATGCGATTTTGAGTTATCTAACATTTTTAGTACCTGCGATTTCACTTTTAGTACATGCGATTTCACTTGTTTTTTATGTGACAGATGGAAATATCATTCATGCGATTTAATATTTATAAGAAAATATAATATGTGTTCAAAACATGTACACCAAATATAAATATAGTTGTTATTGTCTAACACAGCCACAACCACAAAACGATTAAAAAGAGTATTTAGTTACTTGAAGCAAAGATTTTGTCACGTTCAGAAGAGCTGAACTCCATCTTCTCCTTCACAGTGTTTAGAGCATCTGTCAGGAAAGAGAAGGCTAAGTCATCAGCTCGAGATTGCTCCTTTATGTGTTCCAAAGCTCTGTCCTTGAAGCTTGATGGTGGTTCTTGAAGTAGGCGTTCCCATATATCTTGATTTTTCTTGATTTGTTCAAGAATTTTGCCCTGCACATCAAGAACAAGATGAGAAGAGTTGACATCAGTGCTTAGTTCTGTCAACGTGCGAGTTGACAATAGCTCTTTGATTGCAATGTTTTTTTATTTTTTCATCATCTTCAGATGCCATTTTTTGTTGTTTGTGTTTGTGTTTGTTCTATGTATGTCTTAATATGGAAGTTAGTTGTATCTGGGTTTTTTATATTAATATAGTAAATTTATTATGTAGGTAGGGTGGTAAGTTCAGTAGTATTTATTGTAAAATTGATCATTACATGTCAAATTACAGTCACATCGGTAATAAATTAAGTTTTTTTTTATATAAAATAGTTCTAATTAAGATTCGTTAATTTTTTTTTTAATTTTTTTTTTGTATTTTTAGGACAGAAATTTGAAATTAGTTGCAGTGTTTTATTCAAAATCGCATTTGAAACATATACAAATTCGCAAACTTTAACAAATCAGAACATAATTTTTTTTAATGAAATTGCACGTGTTAAAGCATGAATTCGCAAATTATATGAAATTTCAAAGATTATTAACTTTTACTTATAATCGCATGTGTATTGTCATGAATTCGCACCTTATATTACACCTTTAGTGTTTTCGCATATAATGTTATATGAATTCGCAAACTTTACAAAAAAACACACCCTTTCTTTTTAATTTTCACCCTGCATCATCTTCTTCGATAGTCGGTCCATCGATTTGTTTCAGTTCTGAATTTCCAAATTCATCAGAAGTTCAATTCAAAGAAGGATATGGTGATTAGGAATCGGTCGTTTTTTGAATAATTGTTATATTTTTTCGATTACATTTTTGATTAAGAATCTTACGTTATGATTTTGAGGTTTTGTTTGCTGATTACCAGGGTTTTTTATTTCGTAATGGACGATTTTAACCTTGGCGGTTTCATATATATATATGGTTATTTGATTAATTTAATACTTAAACACGCGGTTTAAATGAGATGATCCAACGGCCGTGGTTATAGCGTACGTATTGTACGATTAGGCATATTGTATGATAACCGGCCTCTCTATATATATATATATTAGGATACATGTAAAATTTATACATTTAAAACTATAAAGAGAGGGTATGATCAAAAAGGGTCATTATATATATCATGACAATCATATATAAATAATCAGGTTTTCATTTTCTATCATTTAGAATATTATATTTAAAAAGAAGTAATAAAATTTTTATGATGTATAATAAAAGGTGAGAAAAGATGAGTTTGATGGTTTGAACAATCGATACATATAAAAGAGATTGGATAATTAAATTTTTAGAAGTAAAGATATTGCAACAGTGAAAACATCTTTTCTTATCCTACTTAAATCAATAATTTAGTATCTATTTATTTATTTTACCTGGCACGTTAAAATGTTCCTAAACATTCATTTTTTTTTCAAACTAGAATTAAAATGGATGCCCCACATAAAAAAAATAGTTGACTCAAATGTGTGTTTAGTACGTTTGTCCTTTATATAACTTTATTTAAAAATCAAATTACAATTTTAATATTGTAAAATCTTTAAACAAATTACTATTGTTTGAAATACACGTACATATTCTAATACATGTATATTATTTAATTATCTAATATATTTAGAATCAATTTTAGAAACGTCAAACTTTGTATTACCTACTATAATACTTCTTTGAGTAAATAATATAATATATTATAAATTAAGAGTTAAGTTTTAAACCAATATGATTCAACCCACTAGTTAAAAATGAATTTATTCCCATAAGTTCAGAAAGTTTATATTAATTTATTTCTTTAAACTTTTATTTATCCATCCTTAAATTCCAAAATATTATGTTCAATAAATTTAACAGAAGTTTATTTCAATATACTACTTTTATAAAAGGATAAAATAAAGTTATAGAAATAAGCTTGATGATTGGTACCATCGGATGTATAGTTATTATTTTTTTTATTACAAAATAATTTAGTATTATATATATGTGTATATATTACGTAAGTTTAATATTAACTAGAGATTTGAAATTTTATACACATATATGCATATACCCAATAAAATTTCTTGATAGTATACCCAATATAATATCTTCTGTAAGATAAACATGAGAGAAAATATCACTGGTGATCCATATAAAAACATGAAATCATTGTAAGATTAAATCATGAAAACATGTTATGTTTTAAAATTTCCATCTGTCTCAATAAAACATTCCTTACAAAGAAATCTAATGTTGTATAAGTATGAATAGAGTTAACTATGAGCATACTCTTCACATTTGAACCTAGCCACAGTGTCAATAGAGACAATGATATTTTGTCAAAACTCTATTTTCCAAACAAAAGAATTAGAATATTGACTGACAACACTCAGGATAATATTTAGACTTGAACCTAAGAACAATGCCTTAGTATAAAGTTTCGAGATAAGCCAATTACTTGCGTAGATAAAGTGTGATGGTTATTGGTATGCCGTGAGTATGATGACTAGAACAGTGCCAGTATGATAAATAAGTAATAACACTTGGCCACTGTTATTTCTTGTTTATTAGTACTACTCGGTTCTAGAATACGGTCCATCATGAGAATACTAATTTCCTTATTTCTTGATGCAAGCCATAATAAATGATGCACTTTTAAAAATCATGATTTGAGAAAAAATTCTATTTAAGGGAAATACAATGATAAATTACCTCTCCGGCAAGACTGGGTATGGTGTAGTAGACTCCCCAGCTTGTCCGGGTAAGATGAGGGTACCTCTCCGGCGAGACCGGGTAAGATGGGGTATATGCTATGCTAATGAAATTCCCTAAATAGTACCTTGACCTGATAAATTTGTTAAATACACTGACCTTATGAATGTGTTGGTGCATATGTCTGTTGACTTCACCTTGTA
Source organism: Helianthus tuberosus (assembly GCA_030545235.1). Lineage (NCBI taxonomy): Eukaryota > Viridiplantae > Streptophyta > Magnoliopsida > Asterales > Asteraceae > Helianthus > Helianthus tuberosus. The sequence continues at coordinate 183,865,664 of CM060424.1, forward strand.
TCGAGTCGTGTGTCTAGATTGGATAGAATGGAGTTCGGTAGTCTAGAAAATAAGATTTTAGAGTTGTTGGACCAGTTCACACGAACTTGCAGAGCCAGTTCATGCGAAATGGCCATTTCACATGGAATGGGCATGTCAGGTTCATGGGGACTGGAAATCCTATAAATAGGAGACTTGAGATTTCATTTGTAACTTTTGCAATTCCGGTAGCGAAGCTCTGCCGAGGTGTCAAACGGTCTGTAAACTTGTCAAATCAATACAGAAGACATTTAAACTACTTCTTAGTGCAAATCAAGCTGATTCAACATCAGAACATCTGTTTCCGCCTCTCGTTTTGATCAAAAACTCTTCTGATAGACTCATTTGGTCGTCACAACGATCCTACAAGTGGTATTAGAGCTCAGGAGGAAGAGTTCTTACCGATTCAGCTTGATTTCATTCGAAAATCTCACTTCTACTCACTTTCTTCACATTTTTTTCAAAATTAATTGAGATTTTATGGTTAAAATGAACTGATTTTCACATATTATATGCGAAACATGGTTTTAATCAATCCGTGAACATATCAGACCTAGATTCAGCTTAAAACTTGTCCAATTTATCAAAAAACCATCCGATTGTTCGAACATGATTTCATTTCGCACGACCTGAGAACCCAGGTCGCACCAGATACATCCATTTCGCACCAAAGTTACTCACTTCATACGAATTGAATCCATTTCGCACCAAATCAATCCATTTCGTACGAATTGAATCCAGGTCGCACCAAAAAACACTCATTTCGCGCGGATTGGTCATTTAGTGTATCAGTTCCCTTGAAAAGTGCCAATTCGTTTGAAAATTAGGATCAGGTCGTTTGGAATGACCCATGTGCGTTGACTGAATAAATATCTCGGCCCAATCAATATTCAGATTAAAGTTGAGCAACCCAAGGACTGCATATGATAATACTGTCCATTGATTTCATAGGCCCAATAGGATTGTGGTGTGCAATAAAGTTGTCGGCCATTATTGTTTTTACTTGATATCATCGGTTCAATTTGACTATTGCATGAGAGAGTGTCAGCCCATGTGATTGAGAATCATTGTCCAATTTTGAGGTCCAATAGAATTCTTTGGATAATATAGATTGTCGGTGTTAATTGTCAGATTACATGAGACATTGATTTCATCGAGAAGTGTCAGATACACTAAGTATAATAACGGTCCAATTCCATTTGTCCGGAAGGTCCAATCAAAGTTGTCGCCCCATGTGATTTCATATAACAGCGGCCCAATGAAGATTGAATTTGTTTAGTTGTTATCGGCCATTACTTGAAAGCCCATGTGAAGATTCGTGCTTGTTATCATTTCACTTTTCAAACAAAATGTCTTTGGCCCATGTGATTGGTTTATCTAGAGGCCCAATTGAATCCATTTCTTTTTTATCGGCCCATTCATTCAGTGATTATACCCGAAATATATTAAACGAGTCCGCGAATCTTCGACACGAGTTTTAGATCAATTCAACTGTCACACACGTTCACATATTCAGTTCGTTTAAACTGATCATTTGTTTTTGTATTCTCAGGTGATTTACGAGGTGCAAATATCAAGTCACACGGATTGAATCTGTTCTAGATTGTTTGAAAATTAATCAGTTTGTTTGATAGTTCGTACCGAAACATGGATTCTAAATTCTACAATGCGTTTGCTACAACTCCGGGTACTCCTGTTACCGTTGCTCAAAGTGTAACCATGGAAAATGAAACTGGAACATTGCAGAAACCTCCAAAGCTGATGGGCATTGAAGAATATTACTGTTGGAAAGACCGTTTCGAAAATTGGGTTCAAGCAAATCATTTAAGGTCTTGGGAGTGTATTAAAACTAAGTATGTTAAACCTCGTTCAGATGTGGGAGTTATCAAAACTATTTCTGAATTGTCGGATAAAGAGAGAGACATGTACAAGGCAGAAAAAATGATGATTAGTCTACTTCAGCAAGCTGTGAAAGAAGACATCTTCATATTACTTCAACACGATGGTACTTCACGTTCGATTTGGGAAGCACTTTGAATTAAGTTTGAGGGAAGTACAGAGATGATCAAGAGTAAGAAATCATTATTAAAGAAGGAATTTGATTTGTTTACTAGTTTCCAGGGTGAAACTACAAAGAAACTGATTGAGAGATATTGTCATTTAGTGCGTTCAATGTCCTTGTTAGATATAAACAAAGATCGAGAAGAATGGGTTGACAAATTAGCTGATGCTTTACCTCAGAATGAATGGGGTACATATCTGATGATCTTAAAGAACACCGGAGAATATGATAGATTGTCAATTGCTCAGTTCATTGAAAAACTTGAAGGACAAGATCTTGAACAACAAAAGATTGCTAGAATGAACAATCCAAGTGGTCAACAAGATGTAAAGATGTATTTCAAAGGTGGTGTTCAGAATGTTGAAGCAAGTCCAAAGATCCAAACCGCTTTCAGCGCAGAAAACTCATCCGGATCATTCAATCAAAGTCCAATTAGCAACAGTCGATTTTCTTCATACTCGAGTGTTAATCCGAATGTTTCAACCTCAAGTTATCAGTCTCAAAGTTCAAACAATGGTAATAGTCATGTGCTACAATGCAATATCGCGTTGCATCTTCATAATGGTCAGAATTTCTCTGAAGAAGTTGCTAAAGGTCATATGGCATTACTTGTTACTGTGTTGGAATCATATGAGAGTTTGGTTGTGGGAAGAATCGGAAATCCTATACTAACAAAAGAGGATTACGATCAGATTGATGCTGAGGAAATGGAGCTGATGAATATTAAGTGGTGTTTAGCAAGTGTGTTAAGGAGAGCTGAGAAATTTAAGCAGATTACATGAAGAGATGACTTTCGTGATGCTAATGTTTCTACTTTAGGTTTTTATAAATCTAAAGTTACTTGTTTTCGATGCAGGGAAAAAGGGCATTTCAAGAGGGAATGTACAAATCGAGAAGCAGGAGGAGCTCAAAATCCGTTCGGGAACAATGATTATTATCGGAAAGCAATATATCACCAGGTAGCTCAACAACCGGCGATTTAGGATGGAAAGAAGAAAGCTTGTATTACTATTCCAGATCAAGATGATGAAAGATTGCCAAAGGGTTTTAGCTGGGACAAATATATTCCGGCTGATAGTGATTCAAAGTTTAGAGCATTTATTGTACAGATCTTTCAAGAGCCAGAATTAATGAAAGAATGGATGGATGTGTTTGCAGATGATGAGAAAAGTCAAGATGAAGAATCTGTTTCTTCAGAAGATAGTTCAGAAAAGACACCAGTCTTTGATCAATCATCAACTGATAGCAGTGATGATGAGGAAGAAATTAAACAAATAAACATTGGAAAAACTCAATTATTTACTGAAAGTTTCAAATTTTATTTTGCAGATAGATTGGAGAAACTAAAGGAGAAGCGAGCAGCAAAAGAACAGAAAAAGGTAAAATGTGAGAATGTTGCTCAGGAAGAGAAGCATGAACAGAGTGAAGAAGTTAAAGTTGCTGAGAAGATTGTAGAAGTCACAAAACCTTGTCTAAAATGTTTGGAACCATGCAAACATTGTGAAGAGAAAGACAAGAAGTTTAGTGAGCTTGACAGGATGAAAGAGAAATTGTTGTTTGATGTAAACTATGTGAAAGAATCATATGATGTGCTGAATAGAACAGTCAACCAGTTGCAAAGATTCGACCTAAATGAGTCGATCAGAAGAGTTCTAGATCAAAACGAGAGGCAGAATCAGACGTTTCGATGTTGAATCAGCTTGATTTGCATGAAGAAGTAGTTTAAATGTCTTGTATATTGATTTGACACTGTTACAGACCGTTTGACACCTCGGCAGAGCTTCGCTGCTGGAATTGGAGAAGTTATAAATGAAATGTCATGACTCCTATTTATAGGCATGGCCAGTCCTCGTGAACTTGCCACTCCTCATGAAACATTTCGTAGGGACTGGCCAGTCCTCACGAAACTGCCACTTCTCACGAAACTGCCATTTCGTGCTTTCTGGCCAGTTCTCATGAAATTGACATCTTGTGCTATCTGGCCTATCTACACTAAAACACGACTCGATACAAGACGAAGTCAACAGACATATGCACCAACAAACTCCTCCCTTGGATGTTGACGAGCCTTCGGTGTCAAGTCTTCAGTATGACTAGTCTTCAGTCTTGATCAGTCTTCTCGCTCTTTCCAAAGTATCTGGCACTGTAAGCATCCTCAATCCTCAATATTCTTCTATCTCTTTCTCTCTTCAGCATTAGCAGCTTCTCCCCCTTGGATGTTGATCCAAAATCTGTATCTGGTTATGCGGAAAGTCCACAGGAATCGTAACCTGAATTACCTGCACATCCTCTACCCAGAACATAAGATTTTGATTTATAACAATTTTAATTTCTGCTTTACCACTTGAATTCGAAACATTCAAATTTGGTTTCAAGTTAATGAACCATTTAATCATTTCAAAATCATTTCACATTTCAAACAAAACCTCCCAACCCAGTTGTTCATCATGTTTAGCACTCGGAATTTTGAAAATCAGCTTGTCAACATCAGTCGTTGAAAATAAGATAAAATAAAATAATTTTGAATTTTCAAAATTTATGCTAAAACACACTTAAAATCTTTTTGGATTAAAAAAACAGTAAAGAAATATTTACAGACAATATTTTTGTGAGTTTGTGTAAGAGGATCATATCAGTTTATGACAAATCACTAGCACCGTTGAGCTTTAAACACTTTAAGTTCTAAACGATTCACTTAGATTGTCAGTATACTGATCCACTTAAATTTTCACACAAAGTTCAATTGTTTCGAGATACGAGATTAGTGTTTTAATGGACTTGACTTATTCGCGTGTCCCACCTCAGAATATACTCCCGTATCCAGACTCCTATATTCAGTCTTACAGGTGAATGTACACTAATGATATCTGTAAGGGGTAAATGCGAGACCATGAGAGCTCAGGCTATTGCTTCCGCAAAATCAGAGAGATGATGGCTCGTCTTTAGGTGTGTACCCCTTGGGGATCTTCTTTTCAACAGCACATGATTAGCATTTTTCAATGTTTCATCATTTTTTATGTTGAGAGTGGGCTTTAAGATTAAAGCAGTGCAGAGTATTATACGAGGACTAGGCTATTGCTCCTGCAAAATCAGAAGTCCAGGTATAATACCCCAGATATCATCACGCACAAAGACTTAGTATGTCAGAAATAGAAAGCCCTTCAAACAAGATTTCAGGGGTTACCCATATATCCGAGAGATGCTCCCCACGATCTAAGTAAGTAATGATATTTAGGTTTATATCTCGAACACAATCTACTGAGCGTGTAAAAACCTACTGGCACATCATCAGTGTGACCGTTTATCACTTTTTAACTTTCCATTTCTTTAGCGTACTGTGATTGTCACTGATGTACTATCATTTTCTCTTTTTCACAACAAAACTCATTTTTGAATTTTATCATGTTTTTGGCTTTTTTCAAATTTTCTAATGTTTTTGGATTTTTTGAAAATTCTTACTCCTCCTAAAATTCAAAACCATTTAAAGAAAATTTGACAAACTGATGTGAATTGCTTCAATTCGCCATCCACTTGACATAAACAATCAGAACTCCCCCTGACAACAAACTATTTTCCCATTATGATTTCAAAACACTTAAGTTTGTTTTAATCAAATGGTTTTTCCGGAAAATTAGTTTTGTTGAAACCACTTGTAAGATCGGGGATTTGTTCATCACTTTGTTTTTCAACCACTTGTATGAAAGTTAAATCAAGTTCAACTTAATGACCTTGATTAACCACTTATAGGTACTCATCAACAACACCACTTGTAAAATGAAATATAACAATTTTGAAATTTTAAGAAAGATGCCGATTCATGCTCCACGATTACAAACTTGGGAGCTCCGGCAAGTCAGTATTTTTACATATGAAATACAGACACCCAAGCCTGACTAGCTTTGGGTGTTCCCGAGTTATTTTCACTCGGTGTTTGAACATTCCTTTTTTCTTCATAAAAATCTTTAACTCCTTTGGCTCTACCATCGACCATCTTACCAAAGATATGTTTTACTTTGTCATTAAAAGCCTTTTCGACATCAAATTCTTTCTTTTCAGAATAAAATTGATTCGAAATTTCCACTTTACTAACTTTTGATTTTAAATTTTCAGCCCGCAATGGTGGAAAATTGACATCATCCATTGGCGGTACTGAATTTTCACTTTTTAGCTCAACTTGTGGCTCCTCTGACTTTGACAAATCAGATTCATCGCCAGAAAGTGGCTCCTTTGCTTCCGAAGAAACAAATTCATTGCCAGATTTTACATCTGATTTCTTGACAACCCACGTTTGGTTGTTAAGATTCACATTTCGTTTGTAAAATCTTTTAGAACTCTCACCAACTTCAAATTTTGAATTTTTAAACACTTTAAATTGTTCTATTGGTGATTCATTATCAATCACTTTTTCTTTAAGTTTAGGAGACACTTCCTGTTGTGAGTTGGTTGCCTTTGAACAGTTCCAGGCAATGTGACCAACTTTGTAGCATCGGTAACAGGTTCTTGTCTCCTTCTTCTGAGCAAACCCATTCTTCATTCCCTCTTGCTTCTTAGCAAGGAATTCTCTGTTTGTTTGCTTTCCGAATGAGCTCTTTTTTCTCTTCTTCAGAGCTTAACCCTGAAATAAATACAGTTTTTGGTTTATCATTTTTATAATTTTTATGATTTTCTAGTGGAATAAAGCCTAAACCTTTCTTTTTAAAATTACTGTTATGGTTTGGTTTCTTTTGAAAACCAGAACCAGAACTGTAACCTTTTTTCTTGTTCAATCTTTGTTGAACTCTTGAAGTGTACTTTTTAGGTTTTTCGGTAAGATTTACATCTTTTATTTCAGAAATATTAATTTCTGTTAATTTGAAAACATTTTTAATTTTTTCAATTTGAACACTTCTTATTGGAAATTCCTCATCAGAAAATAATTTATCTGAATCATTCAAAGTATATGCTACTTTGAATGTTTCGTCATTCAAATTATTTTTTGATAACAGAAATTCTTTATTGTAAACCCTTTTGACCGATGATTTTGAACTGTTGACCGACGAACTCGAACTCTCAGGTTCAGACTTTGACTCTGACTCCCCATCTTTATCCAACACCTGATCGACCACTTTCTTTATTAACTCAGACTCATGATCAGTGTCAGACGATGTGAATGTGACGTCAATGTTTTCTGGTATCTCTTCAGTTGTTTCAGACTTTAACTTTATATTGACTGCCTTTTTGACTTGTTCCTCATTTGGTTTTCTGGGAGAATAACCTTCCCAGATTGGAGGCGGACACTTGTTATAATTTGCACGTTGTTTCTTACCAGTATCCGTCTCTTCAGACTTCTTATCTTGAAATGCTTCAAAACCTGCAACAGTTGGATAAATTTTATCAATCAAATAATCAGAACTTGAATAACTTTGCAGCAATCGTCTGTTTCTTTCATTCTCAATCTTTTCAGTCTCCAACTCCTGCTTCAACTTTGCACATTCCTCAATATAGTGATTGATAGCCTTCTGCTTAGACATCATTACTGCATTCATCATTGTTAAAGCATCTTTTCTTTCTGAGTTTGTCTGTTACAACTGGTTGACTGTTCTATTCAGCACATCATATGATTCTTTCACATACTTTACATCAAACAACAATTTCTCTTTCATCTTGTCAAGCTCACTAAACTTCTTGTCTTTCTCTTCGCAATGTTTGCATGGTTCCAAACATTTTAGACAAGGTTTTGTGACTTCTACAATCTTCTCAGCAACTTTAACTTCTTCACTATGTTCATGCTTCTCTTCCTGAGCAACATTCTCACATTTTACCTTTTTCTGTTCTTTTGCTGCTCGCTTCTCCTTTAGTTTCTCCAATCTATCTGCAAAATAAAATTTGAAACTTTCGGTAGATAATTGAGTTTTTCCAATGTTTATTTGTTTAATTTCTTCCTCATCATCACTGCTATCAGTTGATGATTGATCAAAGACTGGTGTCTTTTCTGAACTATCTTCTGAAGAAATAGATTCTTCATCTTGACTTTTCTTATCATCTGCAAACACATCCATCCATTCTTTCATCAATTCTGGCTCTTGAAAGATCTGTGCAATAAATGCTCTAAACTTTGAATCACTATCAGCCGGAATATATTTGTCCCAGCTAAAACCCTTTGGCAATCTTTCATCATCTTGATCTGGAATAGTAATACAAGCTTTCTTCTTTCCATCCTCAATCGCCGGTTGTTGAGCTACCTGGTGATATATTGCTTTCTGATAATAATCATTGTTCCCAAACGGATTTTGAGCTCCTCCTGCTTCTCGATTTGTACATTCCCTCTTAAAATGTCATTTTCCCTGCATCGAAAACAAGTAACTTTAGATTTATCAAAACCTAAAGTAGAAACATTAGCATCACGAAAATCATCTCTTCCTGTAACCTGCTTAAATTTCTCAGCTCCCCTTAACACACTCGCTAAACACCACTTAATATCCATCAGCTCCATTTCCTCAGCATCAATCTGATCGTAATCCTCTTTTGTTAGCATAGGATTTCCGATTCTTCCCGCAACCAAACTCTCATATGATTCCAACACAGTAACAAGTAATGCCATATGACCTTTAGCAACTTCTTCAGAGAAATTCTGACCATTCTGAAGATGCAACGCGATATTGCATTGTAGCACATGACTATTACCATTGTTTGAACTTTGACACTGATAACTTGAGGTTGAAACATTCGGATTAACACTCGAGTATGAAGAAAATCCACTGTTGCTAATTGGACTTTGATTGAATGATCCAGATGAGTTTTCTGCGCTGAAAGCGGTTTGGATCTTTGGACTTTCTTCAACATTCTGAACACCACCTTTGAAATACATCTTTACATCTTGTTGACCACTTGGATTGTTCATTCTAGAAATCTTTTGTTGTTCAAGATCTTGTCCTTCAAGTTTTTCAATGAATTGAGCAATTGACAATCTATCATATTCTCCGGTGTTCTTTAAGATCATCAGATATGTACCCCATTCATTCTGAGGTAAAGCATCAGCTAATTTGTCAACCCATTCTTCTCGATCTTTATTTATATCTAACAAGGACATTGAACGCACTAAATGACAATATCTCTCAATCAATTTCTTTGTAGTTTCACCCTGCAAACTAGTAAACAAATCAAATTCCTTCTTTAATAATGATTTCTTACTCTTGATCATCTCCGTACTTCCCTCAAACTTAATTCAAAGTGCTTCCCAAATCGAACGTGAAGTACCATCGTGTTGAAGTAATATGAAGATGTCTTCTTTCACAGCTTGCTGAAGTAGACTAATCACCATTTTTTCTGCCTTGTACATGTCTCTCTCTTTATCCGACAATTCAGAAATAGTTTTGATAACTCCCACATCTGAACGAGGTTTAACATACTTAGTTTCAATACACTCCCAAGACCTTAAATGATTTGCTTGAACCCAATTTTCGAAACGGTCTTTCCAACAGTAATATTCTTCAATGCTTATCAGCTTTGGGGGTTTCTGTAACGTTCCCGTTTCATTTTCCATATTCTTGCTCTGAGCAACTGAAACTGGAGTACCCGGAGCCATAGCAAACACATTGTAAAAATCGTTATCCATGTTTCGATATCGAGAGTTCACAAAAACACAATTTTCAAATGAACTAGACTGTTTTCAAACGAACTGAAATCCTCAAGCGAACTGGAACTGGTACGACCTGATACAATGTCAAATGTCCTGAAAAAAACCAAACTCAAACAAACTTGTTAACCTTCAAACAACCTAATCACCTCGTGCGACCTGCGTGAATTTTAAACAGACCGGATCACAACTCGTGCGAACTGATTTAACTCACACAACCTGAATTACTTTTCAAACTATCTTGACCCTTTTAAATGACTTTGCACAACTTCAAACGAACTGGACCCTTACCAATGACACAAGGTACTCGTGCAATCTATAACAACAACTCAATCAACCTGGTTCAAACAACTTGGTTCAAACAACTTGGACAAAAGCGACCTTCAAATTTAATAAGATCTCACATGGGCCGGTGATTTGTTTCACATGGGCCGGTAACAAATTCACATGAAAATACTAAATTCTTGAGCTGAGTAGATTGAACAGATCACATGCACAATCTGACAAATCGATTTATCTATTAATTCATGTGCCGACACTCCTTTAATATCTACTTCATTTTAATTGGACCTCAATATCCACTTAACCGACAACTTCAAGTGTTAAAAAAATCTGATTGGGCCGCTATATATGGATCTGAATAATTATTGGGTCGTTCAAAAACAAACAATGACAAAATCACGTGATCACTTTCTGATTGGACCTTTTGAATTAGTGGACTTATGTCTTTGATTTTAACGAACCGACAAACAGTTGTTATCTTTAAATGTTTATTCAAATGGCTGACAAGTTTTATCAATCCATACGACCTGACTCAAATTTCACACGATTTGCCCAATTCGTGTGAAGTGAGTGTTCTTTGATGCGAAGTGGGTTCAATTCGTGCGAAATGGATGGTCTTTTCAAACGAATTGGTCTAATTTCAAACGATCTGACCTCAATTCGTATGAACTGAGGGATGATTACAAACAAAGTGGTGAATCTCGAACGATCTGAGATGGTTTTCGGTTGATTTTTGATAAAATTGATCACGTTTTAGGTCAATTTTAGGTCTGATTCATTCAAGGATTGATTAAAACACTGTTTCGCATGTTATATGTGAAAATCAAGACATTTTGACTGTAAAATCTCGATTAATTTTGAAAGAATGTGAAGAAAGTGAGTAGAAGTGAGATTTTCGGATGAAATCAAGCTAAATCGGTAAGAACTCTTCCTCCTGAGCTCCGATACCACTTGTAGGTTCAAGATTTGACCTAAATGAGTCGATCAGAAGAGTTCTAGATCAAAACGAGAAGCGGAATCAGACGTTTCGATGTTGAATAAGCTTGAGTTGCATGAAGAGGTAGTTTAAATGTCCTGTATATTGATTTGACACTGTTACAGACCGTTTGACACCTCGGCAGAGCTTCGCTGCTGGAATTGGAGAAGTTACAAATGAAATGTCATGACTCCTATTTATAGGCATGGCCAGTCCTCATGAACTTGCCACTCCTCATGAAACATTTCGTAGGGACTGGCCAGTCCTCACGAAACTGCCACTTCTCACGAAACTGCCATTTCGTGCTTTCTGGCCAGTTCTCATGAAATTGACATCTTGTGCTATCTGGCCTATCTATACTAAAACACGACTCGATACAAGACGAAGTCAACAGACATATGCACCAACAAACTTATTAGAAATTCTTCATCAAAATATAATTTGTCGGAATCATACGGATACTGGTAAGAAACAAAGTGCAAATTATAACAAGTGTCCGCCTCCAATCTGGGAAGGTTATTTGTGACATCTGTGTATTTTAACCCTTGTATTGTTCTGAACAACTTGGTATTTAATAAAATATGATGTTTCAATTTCTATATGTGTTTAATTATTTGTGACATTAGTACGTTTTCAATCATTGTTCAATTCCGAACTTTCAAACATGTTCTGGAAGTGAAATCATAAACCGTTACGTAAACATAATCAGTTTAACGCGACGTACACACCGGAACAATGACATAAGCCAAACATACCCTAAATACCTTTACATAACTTAGAAATAAGTTTCGAAGGATTCGATATGGCAAAAACATGTTTATTTGAAGTAAAGAACTAATTGCGACAAAACTGCGAAACGAACGTTGGTGACCGCCCGGATAATATTTAAATCCCAAAAATATTCTGTTATGATTAAAATTTTATTTTTAATAAGGTTCGTGTTGAAAAATAAATTAAAACGCTTAAAAACGTTATTTTTCAAGTTTAAGCGTGTACCGCGTGTTTCTGCGCAACGCAGTGCTTCTACTGCAAAACGCATACAACGCAGCAAGTCTCGGCAACTGAAATTTATTTCAGTAATATTTTGGCGAGTTTATTTTTATAGAATAATAAAAATAGTTTAGAACGCCATAAACCAGGATTTAAACGCTAGATAAAATACCCGGTATCCAGTAAATACCTGTTTTATCTATTTTACCAAACAAACTTACACTTTAACCCCCCCCCCTCAAATTTACGGTCACATTATGTGTGGCCCCCACCAAAATTTTTTGCTAGATCTCTCAATATCTTATTTGATCTTTGTTGGACAAGTGTAATTGCATGCTATCCTCCATATCCTTCATATAATCTTTCCATATCCTTCACAAATCACAACAAGATCAAAAGAAATTTTCCTTCTCCTTCTCTCCTCCCCAAAACCGTAACCATCACCACCACCTTCTTTCCCAACCCTTCAACCTTGTTCTTGAGAATCCATCTCCATTTCAAGCTAGTTTCAAGTTGATGTGAAGATCCAAAGGAGTTTCCAAGGTGCATTCAAGTGATTTCAAGCTCCCTATCATCAAAATCTCATCCAAAAACTTACTTGAATCTTGAAGGTATAACATTTATGTTTAAATCATACTCTTGATTCTTGGTTGTTCTTGATGATTTGAAGTTTCTCTTTAATCTTGGAATTTTCACAAACTTGAAATCTAAAAAGAAATGGGTCTTGATACAAATAAAAATGGTGGTACATATGTGTGTATGTATAACCGTACATATATATATATATGTGTATGAGATTTGAGCTTGATCATTGGTAAATACTTGTTTAAGTTGTTGCTTGTTCTTGAATGATAGTTAAAATGCAAGTGTTGGATGATTTGTGTATGTGTTGGGATTGAACCCTACCAAAGGAACAGATAATTAAAGCCAAAACTGGATCAGAGCAGTGGATCCAGAATAAGCAGATGTTATGTATACAAATCTCTCCCCTTGAAAGTGGTTTCAACATCTGTTGACCTCCTATCTACTGATCGTACAAACTCCTGACCTACAAACTGCTGATCAAGTAAAAGACTGATGAAAGATTAAAGCTTTGCTGTTCAATCTACTGCCTTGACTCAAGCTCTGCTGATCATGACAAGTACTGCTGGGTTCACATCAGTGGAAGGATGCAGCAGTAGTTTAGATGTCTTTATGTAATGAAATGTAATAACAGTAGTTAGTATAGTAGAGGTTGTATAGATCAGAGGTTAGAGTTTGTTAGGAGGTTAGATGTCACTTTCATGGTGACGTCAGCTTAGATGCTTCAGTGGTTTGCTCGTGCCTATAAATAGAACAGTGCTCTGTACTGTTCTATCAGCTCTTTCACTATCTTCATCCTGCACGAACAAATACTGTGAGCTCAGGCTGGGGGGGAGTTTGTTGCATACTTGAAAATTGTAATCGTTGTTGAAATTAAATTCAATCATTCGGTTCAATGTTAAACTTGTATGTTAAAAGCAATTCTCCTGTTTGATTGTGAAAAGTTTGCTTCCATCTTAATTCCGCTGCACACCTCATTCATCTTCATTTTATTTCAAACGCAAAACACAATCAAAACCAAACTCAGATCCTAACAATTGGTATCAGAGCTTGGACAGTCAAATTTGATTTAACAATCATTTTGACATAAATAGTTCAGCTCATAATCGTTGATACTGATAGTTTGTTCGTTTGTTGAAAAACAGAGTAAGGTTTAATCACCATCAAAGTTGATTAATCAGTACCTGTAAAACAACCAGGATGACGTCACCATCACAAGATGATAAGAATAACATTGGCTCTCTTTTCAAACCACCTATGCTTAAACGAAATGAATACAACATCTGGCAGAGAAGGATGGGTCACATCCTTGTTCAACAGAACACTGGATGTTGGAGGTCTGTTGTTTTTGGTCCCCATGTTCCTATGGTGCCAAGTGCTGAGGATGCAAAGAAGTTCGTACCTAAACCATCTGAAAACTATACTGAAACTGATTTTTAAAAGTTCGAACTCGATGCCAAAGCATTTAGCATCATAGCATCCGCATTAGCCAATGAGATCTATGCTGGACTGTTACATTGTAACAGTGCCAAAGAGCTATGGGATGCACTGAAGGAACACTTTGGGGGAACAGAAGAAGTCATTGAAAACAATAGGGAAATTCTGAATCAGCAGTATGAAACATTTTGTCACATCAAGGGTGAATCATTGACTCAGCAGTTTGAACGGTTCAGTTGTCTCATTAGTGAACTAAGGCTTGTTAAAGTAACATTTCCAAATTCAACTCAAAATAGCAGGTTCCTTAGATCACTACCAGAAAAATGGGATACCATTGCATTTGTTACTAGAAACTCTGTTGAGTTCAAAGATGTGACCCTGACCCAACTTCATGGTAGACTCATGACCTATGAAAGGGAGTTAAACCAGAAAAAGAAGTTGCAAGAGTCTGGCAAAGTTGCTGATGATTATTCATTTGGTAGCACAGCTCTTTTTGGTTAGGAAGAATCTGGTAGCAGTAGTAAGGATCAGGGTTATGATCACTTTATTGATATAACTGCTGGTGGAAACTTCAACAACCCTGATTCTCACTCTGCCAATTATGCTTTTACTGCAAATTGTGAAAACCAGATGTCAGATAACTTGTGTTTTAAAGTCAATGATTTACAACACTTTGATCCCACTGACTTAGAAGAAATGGACATTTTGCATCAATTGGCTTAGCTTAGTGTAAGAACAAGCAAATTCTATAAAAGAACAGGGAGAAAATTCCCAGGGTTACATGGGAATTTAAAAGTGGGGTTGGATAAGTAAAAAATTAAGTGCTATAAGTGCAATAGGCTAGGTCATTTTGCTAGGGAATGCAGGAGTCAAACCACTGGTCCAATAATCACTCATCCCAGCTCAAACCCTAGACCACAACAGCAAAGCACTGTGCACTATACCCAATATACCCCTGCTGCCCATGTTAACACTGCTCACTATGCTGCAACCCCTTTGCCTGTGCATTATGTTCAAACCACTGTTCCACAAATTCAGTATGTTCAAACCCCTGTCCCTCAGGCACAAGTGCAACCTGTTGCACCTCAACAAGCTGCTCCAACAGTGGTACAACCAGATCAACAAAGCTTTTTCACCCAAAGTTTTGTTGACTGGAGCAGCATGCCTGATGAGCTTGGTGATGAAAATTTTGCACTCAATGCTTTTAATGATCCTTCTAATGATGAATTTTGTTTGATGGCATTAGAGTCAATACCAGAAGGGGTAGAAACTGAAGGTCAACAGCTAAGTGATGAAACAGTGGATAAAGTGGCTGAAGCAGTGGTTACTGCAGTTGCTGGTGAACTACTGCTGGGAGAAAATTCAGAAACCCTAATTGAACCACTGTCTGACCCCTGGTCCGAAGATGACAAAGAAGAAAAGGAAGAGAAGAAAGCAGGTGAGAAAGAAGATAGAGCTGATGAAGAAGGTGATTATAAATGTGATTGTGCCATGATGGCTGCTGCTAAGGTAACACCTCAAGTTCTTGAAAAACTGTGTTCAGACCAATGCATTATTGCATTTGCTAACATCAAAGAGGTAAATGAAAACCTTAGGGATAAAGTCTTATCTGATGAAGTCAAATTTGAAAAGTCATTAAAAGAACTTAGAAACAAATTGGCTGAAAAAGATAAAGAAATCAGCAGTCTCAAAGAAGAGCAAAGCATAACCAAGACTCAACTTCAAACTATGGTAGAAAAATACCAAGTTTGCAAAAAGGAGTTGGAGTCCACCCAGATCACCTGTGAAAGATGGGTGGAATCTTGTAAAGGGTATGAGGTTATGCTTGAGAAACAGCTTGAAAGCAATGTCAAGTTTGGTGTAGGATATAGAAAATATGATGATCTTGTAAACACTGCTGGAAAACAAGCTGTTTCATCTGAAATTAAACCAACAAACAAGAATGGCCAAGAAGTGAAAATCACTGATAAACTTGGTAACAAAATCACACTTAAGAGACCAGTGGGATCCTCTACTTTTGAGGAAATTGAGAAATACCAATTTAAACCCACATGGTCTGATGAATGTGACATTCTTGAAAATTTTAAACCCATGGATTTCACAACCACTGATGGTGTTAAAGCTCCAAAGGCAAAAGTCATTCCTCTCAAGGACATCCCAGCAAAGGTTAAAAACTCTGTTGCAAAGGAGTCTGAAAAGAGAAAGAAGAGAGAAAAAATCAAAAACCTGTTTTGTGAATTTTGTGAAAAAAGGAATCATCTAACAAAAGATTGTTTCCATTTAAAAGCATATGACTTAAACAAAACAAGTGTCATTGTACCTGCTGAAAGCTGCATCATTTGTGGTAAACCAAACCACAAAACTCAAGAATGTGTGTATCTTAAAAACTTTGATGTAAAAAAGAATGAGTACACTGCTAAAACATCCTTGAGTCCATCAACATCATCTGTCAAATTCACCAAAAATCAACCACTGTTTGTGCCAGTCCAAACAGCTGTTACAAAACAGCTGAATCAAACATTTGTCCAAAGAGAAATTCAAGTGACTGATGCACCCCCTGCCAACCAATTCAGAAAAGGCAAGGGACAATCATCTTACCAAAGGATTCCACACGTTTATGAGACCTACAAAAGGCCCTCTAAACCTAGAGTGAACAGGCATCCTTTTGGGTATCAACAGGTGATTGGTCAAAACCCACAACAGTGGTTAGAAAGAAACAGTCCTAAAACTGTCCAAACCCCTGACCTAACCACTGTCCATCAATCTGCATCCATCCCAGACACTGTTGAGACCCCATCCAAAGCCTTATTGGCTTTGGAAACCCTAATGAACTAATCCTTTTACTTCATGTGCAGGGAGCTTCTGCATGCTTAGATAGCCTTTGGTATGTAGATAGTGGAGGCTCCAGGCACATGACAGGATGTAAAGCCCTACTCAAAGATTTCAAAATCCATGGAGGGGGTGATATATCCTTTGGGAATAATAGTAAAGGGAAAGTTCTGGGGTCTGGTACAGTACAGTCTGGAAATGTAAAATTTGAAAATGTCAATCTGATAGACAATCTGAAATTCAACCTCCTGAGTGTTTCACAAATGAGTGATAAGGGGTATGGGTCATTCTTCACAAAGGAGTGTTGTAGGATTGTTGGACCAGAAATGGTTGAAAAGATTGAAGCATTAATAAAAACTGGAAAAACAAAAATTGTTGCTCAAAGAAGTGGCAATGTTTATGTTGTTGATATGTCAAAAGAGTGTCCCGGAACTGATGCATGTCTGTTCTCAGCTGCCTCTAACAAAGAGACAGAATTTTGGCACAGAAGATTGGGGCACACAAATCTCAAGACAATCACTGAAATTTCAAAAAATGGCTTGGTAAGAGGCTTACCTCAAAAATTGTTTTCATGTCCTGAGCATTGTGTTTCCTGTTTAAAAGGAAAACAGCATAAAAGCTCCTTTAAGTCCATTGAAGAGTCCAAAACAACCCAGTGTTTGCAAATGCTGCACATGGATTTGTTTGGCCCAGTTCAAGTCATGAGTCTCAAGAAGAAGAGATATTGTTTAGTTATTATTGATGACTTCTCTAGGTTTACATGGACTTTCTTTTTACACTCAAAAGATGAGACTGCAGGCATTTTGCAAGACTTTGTGACACGGGTTGAAAAGCAATTTGACCTTCCAGTAAAAGTCTTCAGGAGTGACAATGGCACAGAATTCAAAAATAAGGAGTTGGATGCCTTCTGTGTGAAGAAAGGGATTGTAAGGCAGTACAGCATCCCTAGAACACCAGAGCAAAATGGGGTAGTTGAAAGAAAGAACAGAACTTTGATTGAGGTTGCCTGAACCATGCTTGCTGATTCAGGTTTGCCATTAACTTTTTGGACAGAGGCAGTAAACACTGCTTGCTATGTCCAAAACAGAGTTTTAATAAACCCCAGGCACAAAAAGACTGCTTATGAAATTCTGTATAAAATCAAACCACTGATCTCATACTTTAAAGTATTTGGCTGCCCATGCTTTATTTTGAATTTGAAAGATTCTATCTCAAAATTTGCAGCCAAAGTAGATTGTGGTTATCATCTGGGATACTCAACCACTGCCAAGGCCTACAAAGTGTTTAATACACGGACCAAAGCAGTGGAGAAGACCTTGAATGTAAAGTTCAATGAACTTTCATCAATGAAAATCCCAGCAAATCCTGCAGATTTGTTTGATCTTGATAAATTCACTTTTGAAAACACTGTTGTCAAGACTAACAGTGCAGGTCCATCAGATGATTCATCACCAGACTATGGGTATGAGATCATCATTCCTCAACAAAAGTCTGTTTCAATGGGAAAAGCAGCAGTTGTACAAAACAACAGTCATAGCTCTACCACTGCTACCTCAACAGTTGTTGACCAAAGTAGCCCATCAACCTCTGCTTCCACATCATCAAACACTGCTGACATAAGTCCCCAAACAGTGGATAAAAGTCAGCATGTGTCCACACCATTACCTCCTATTCCACCACCTTTTGAAGCCACTGCTGGATCATCAAAGTCACCAGCAGTGGTTAGCTCAGATGATACACATTTGCAGCCTTCACCAACAAATGCCATCATACCATACCAAGGAGATTTAATCTTCTTGAGATCTCATCCACCTGATCAAATCATTGGCAACATCAATGAAGGGGTGCTCACAAGAAGCCAAACCCAAAACATTTGTCTTTTTGCTGGTTTTCTATCACTCCATCAGCCAGTCAAGTACCAAGAGGCACTGAAAGACAACAGCTGGGTAGAAGCCATGCAAGAAGAGCTCTAATAGTTTAAAAGACAACAAGTATGGGAGCTTGTACCACTGCCAAAAGATGTAAGTCCCATCGGCACAAAGTGGGTCTTCAAAAACAAAACTGATGAAAGGGGCATTGTTGTCAAGAATAAAGCCAGGCTTGTGGTTCAAGGTTACAGACAGGAAGAGGGGATTGATTATGATGAAACATTCGCCCCTGTAGCAAGATTGGAAGCTATAAGATTGTTCCTGGCCTTTGTTGTCAACCACAACATGAAGGTGTTTCAAATGGATATCAAAAGTGCTTTCCTCTATGGTACAATTCAAGAAGAGGTGTATGTTTGTCAACCTCCAGGTTTTGAGGATCCATTTTATCCAGATCATGTCTACAAGCTAAACAAAGCTTTGTATGGCCTGAAACAAGCACCTAGGGCCTGGTATGAAACTCTTTCCACCTTTCTACTCTCAAATGGTTTCAAAAGAGGTACCATTGATAAAACACTATTTCTAAAATGGAGAGGAAAGAATTTAATGATTGTCCAAATTTATGTGGATGACATTATTTTTGGAAGCACATGTAATAAAATGTGTGAAGAGTTTAGGCAACTCATGACAGCTGAGTTTGAAATGAGTGCAATGGGTGAACTGCAATGCTTCCTTGGTCTCCAAGTTCAGCAAATGCAAAATGGAACTTTCATTCATCAAAGAAAATATGCTAAAGAACTTTTAAACAAATTTGATATGAATAATTGTAAACCATGCAGCACACCCATGGCAACAAATAAGCTAGTCATGTCTGATGAAAAGGATGAGCTGATTGACCAAACTTTATATAGAAGCATGATTCGGTCTCTTTTGTACCTAACTGCATCTAGGCCAGACATCATGTTTGCAACATGTGTCTGTGCAAGGAGTCAATCAGCCCCTAGAAAATCCAACCTTATTGCTGTAAAAAGGATATTCAGATACATAAAAAGTGCTCCCACACTTGGTATCTGGTATCCAGCTAATGGGAATATCAAGCTTTCAGGATTTTCAGACAGTGACTTTGCTGGATGTAACACCACAAGGAAGTCCACATCAGGAGGGTGCCAGTTTCTAGGTGATTGCTTAGCTTCATGGCAAAGCAAAAAGCAAGCAGTTGTTTCAACATCCACTGCTGAAGCTGAATACATTGCTGCTGTAAGCTGTACAGCCCAACTCCTGTGGCTTCAAAATCAGTTATTGGTTTTTGGTATCACTGCCCTAAAGACACCACTCATGTTGGATAGCCAGGCAGCAGAAAATATCATCAAAAATCCAGTTTCCCACTCAACCACCAAACACATCGACATCAGACATCACTTTGTGCGGGATTGCTATGAAAAAGGTTTGATTTCTCTGCATCATGTTCCAACTAAAGACCAGCTGGCAGATGTGCTCACAAAAGCATTAGATACATCCACCTTTAAAAGTTTGGTCTCTAGGATTGGCATGCTAAACATGGAATAACAAGCAACATCTTGTTTTTCTATGAATAAAAGCATTAAAATGTTTTCAGAAAATAAAAAATCCATCCTTAAAAATAGCTAAAAATGAAATTTTCATTAAAATCCTTAAAAGTCTACCATAACCACTGCTTGTTCAAGAGTCTGCTCTACTTCAAAGTATGTCCACTGCTGAAAGTCATCCCATGTTCTCTCATTTTCCTGATAAGCATTGATGCTTAAAATCAGTGTTTTATCCACTGATGTGCTATCTGCTGATAGTAAAAATCATCCACTGCTTCCATTTGTTACCGTTGTAACCACTGCCTTTCATCAGTAATTTTCATAAAAGTATTGTCCTTCATTTCATCAGGGGTTGGCATGTGGGCAGTACATAGTGGTCAGTCCTTTTGTAACCGCTGCCACGTCAGCATTCACTTTTTCTCTATAAAACCCCCATTCAAAACCAAAACAGGGTTTTACTGTCGAATTGAATTCTTAAAAATTCTCTTCTCAAAGCAGTTTTTCATTTCATTTTCTCAAATTTCTTCACAACCTTCTTCGATCATCATCTCCAAAATGACAAAATCGAAGTCATCTGCAAAACCCACTTCCAAATCATCTTCAAAAGAGGCCTCTCAAAAGGCTAAACTCATCGAAATCCCACACAAACCGTCTCACAACCTTCTGGGTCTTCTCACAAAACCCGGCACCACGGATGTTTTCGACTCCATCATTGATATCATGTCTGCATCAAAGTATAAAACTTTGTTAACAGTAGATGCACCAATTTACTTGGCAACCCAAAGAGAGTTCTGGAAAAATGTAACCCTTGACAAACAAGGTGAGACTGTCATAGCCATTAACTCTTCTCTAAAGGGTAAAGCTGTCAAAATTACCCCACAATCCATCTCGGAAGTCTTTGAACTCAATGATCAGCAAGGTAAAATTTCTTTTCCTAAAAATGAGTTAAAAATTGATTTCCTTGAAAGGGGTTATGCAGAGCAAATAAAAAGGGATACCTTACAAAAAGGTAATTTTCCACCTGCAACAAGATTTTTGTTTCATACTCTGCTTATGTGTTTTTCAAACAAAACCACCTCTTTTAATGAAATACCATTAAAGATTCAAAACTTGGGATATGCTATTCTTTAAGAAGAAAAATTTAACTATTCTAAGGAAATCTTTAATGATTTGGTTAAAAATGTTGAAACAAAGGCATTCTTACTGTTTCCAAGATTTCTAAGTTACTATTTTGAAAAGAAACTTGGTAAGAATGATGCTGCTGCAATAAAACAAGGTGAACCTTTTCAAATAAACAGCTTAACTGCTGAAACTTTTACAAGAATGTCAACACCTTGCAAAACACAAGCAGAGGTGCTGGAGCAGAATTTAGCAGCTACCACTGCTCCTCAGGTATCTGCTGCTGAGCCCACTGCTCAAGGTGATCAAAGTAGCAAAACAACTACTTTGAAACCCACACCTATAATCACCAAAAAGCCAAACAAAAAGAAAACTCAAAAACCCCCCAAACCTATCAAAAAGGCAACTCTGGAGGATGAGATACCAGAGAAACTGCCAGTGACAGCACAAAAGTCACAAGAAACCACTGCTGCTACTTCCTCACAGCAGTTGGTACAAATATCTCAACCCATAACCGAAACTCCTCTTGCTTCTTCTAAAAAAGAACAGGTTGTACACATAGGGACTCCACAATATGATGCTCTGGAATCACTTGCTTCCATCATCCACAGCCCAATGCCCGGGGCAAATTCTCTTTCCACACCCAATTTCACATTCACAATTCCCCCACCAACTAAATTATTGTTGGATGCTATTGATCTGAACCAGGCACAAACCAGTCCTTCTCAATCACCTATCAATGAGAATATACTTCAACAAATGACTGGGTCTGATGTATCAATCATAGCTAACCCACCAACAAGACCTGAGGAGGTTACACCCCTTGAGTTACAAGTAACTCTTGGTGGTAGTCCAAGTGAAGCAGCCACTACAAATGTTGAACCCACTGGTTTACATTTGGACAGTGGTTACATCAATAAGACTTCCTTGGAGGCAATTCCTTCCATAGCACCTCTGACATCCACCAGTGGATTTTTTTTTTACCACTGGCAACATCAAAAGGTTGTCAAGTGTTGAAGGAAGAAGACCCCAGTACCAAGAAAAAGGGGCATCAGTGGTTAATGTTTGGAGTACACTCCCTACCTCAACCACTGATAAAACCACTGCTAGTGGGAAATCAGATGATCCCATTAAATTAGGTGATGGTTTAAAGTACCTGGAATTGACGGAACGTGTTGAAAAACTGGATACTTCGGTTGCAGAAATCAAAGAAATGCTGCAACAATTGTTAAAAGTACAAAAGGTGTAATCCACTGTTGTTCCACCTCAAGCACCTGCTCCACCACAAGCACCTGCTACAAATGAGCTCTGGAATCTATTTCAACCTTTTCTCCAACAACAAAAACAATTGGCTGATCAGCAACATGCAATACATGTACAAGTAGACATCAAGGCTCTTAAGGCCCACATATTGCAAACCACTGGCACTGCTCCTCCAACTGTTCTCTTTATTGATCAATTACCCCCAGATAATGCCAAAAAGGGGGAGAAAATTCAGGAGTGGAAAAAGAAGGGAATAGATGATGGTCTTTACATTGAACCAGAAAGGGATGGTATGACCAGAAAAATTCCTTTGCCAGATGGTAGCAAGAAGGTTGATGTTACCCAAAATGCACTTGATGAAGGAGTAGCAAGTGTAAAAAGGGATAGAGAGGCAAATGATATGTCAAGGTGGAATGAGGAGAAAAGAGCTTACATGGAGCTGAATGCGCAGGGTTGTTCTGGGCTAAAGGATGTTCAAAATCCTGAGCCAAAAAGAAATCCCACTAGAAAAGTGAGGGAACCCAAGTCCACACAATCCAGACTGACAAAGCATACTCCAAAACCACCATCCAAAAGCCCCCAACATCAAACCTCCACCCAAACAGTTGTTGTAACTCCTGCTGTATCAACATCTGCTGGTACTCCAGTTGTTTCAACATCTGCTATCACTTCAACACACACCACTTCAAAACACACCACAACCACTGCCTTACCACCACCATCATCACCACCAAAAACAACATCACCACCATCGCCTCCTGCCAAAAAGCAGAAGACGGCAGATGTTACAACATCTGTTGTAATGACAACAGTGGTTGAAACACCAGTTGTTTCAACAGCTGTTAGTCAATCACAAATCACTGCTACTCAAACCACCACCACTGATCCACCCAAAACATCATCTGCCTCTCCTACATTAAAAAGGAGAAGGATTTTCATACCAGATGATGATTCTCCATCACCATCACCAACATCTTCAAAATCTCTATCACTTGTTACAATACCCAAGCCTGTTCCTCTCTCATCAGCTCAAATTCAAAAGCCCTTACCTCCTGCAGATGTTCAATTCCCTCTTGAACTTATAGCAGTCAGAGAAGAAATCAAATCTTTCTACTATGAGGATAACCCTGCTAAAAGAAAGTTGCCATCTGTTGAAGGATATCCAAGGCCAAACAATATTGAAGAATATTTGAAAGTCAAAGCTAAACAAGCAGAGGATATCTCAAAAAGAAATGCACAAGGAAAATCTGATAGAGAAATTCAGCAGAATTACCAATTCTTGCTCACACAAGTCAGATCTTTAGAGCAGTTTGCAAAAAATGTTTGTCAACAAATCTCAGAGAGAGCAGATGAAACTCTGAGAAAAGACTACATTGAAAGCATCATGGCAACTAAGAAGTACAAAGGAGAAAAACACATGTACAAAGAGTGGACCATACCTGAGCTTGAAAGTGAAGCAGCCAGGATTCAAGATATGATCAAGAATAAGGTCAAGCACACTCCTCCAGAATGGGCAAAATTCAAAAAGAATGTACCTGATAAAAAGGTAGAGCTGAGGAGAATGAAAGAGGAATTAGTTGATGCTGACTATGGGTCTTTGAATCAAGTGTTGAGATAGAAAGAAGATAAAGTCAGGGCTACATACAAAATTTTGGAGAAATTAAGAAAGACAGATCCTACTGCTCCACAAAAGCCTGACTATCCTGAAGCAGAGGTTTCAAAAAGACCATCAAAGCTGCAATTCAGGAGATCCACTGCTCCAACTGGTGCAGCCATCTTTAAAAGAAGGCCACAAAAACAGCTGGGTGCTGAAACAATCCAAGAGCTAATAGAAGGTGATGACCTTGTAAAAGAAGGCATCAAGAAAATGATTGTAGAAACTCTTGGATTGGATCAAACTGCAAGTACTGCTCAGTCAGTCATCAATAGGCCAGCTTCACCAAACACCTCATCTAATAAAAATCTCCCAAGAAACCCACCAGGCTCAAAAGTACTAAAGTGGAAAACTGATAAACAGACCCATGTACTGACAGTGATCAAGTCTAGTGGAGAAGTGAAGAAACTAACAAGGGAACAAGCACTTGGCCTAAGTCTTGAAGATTTGCAGGATCTCCTTGATCTTCCACTTAGCAGGGATGATGATGACACAGATGCCTTAGCCTTTGAGTTACAACTTAAAGGGAAAATAAGGGAACTGCTGATGAGGCAATAAAGATCTACAAATAATGAAGAGTTTTGGCATTATCTGTTCCAGGGGGAGATTGTTGGGATTGAACCCTACCAAAGGAACAGATAATTAAAGCCAAAACTGGATCAAAGCAGTGGATCCAGAATAAGCAGATGTTATGTATACAAATCTCTCCCCTTGAAAGTGGTTTCAACATCTGCTGACCTCCTATCTACTGATCGTACAAACTGCTGACCTACAAACTGCTGATCAAGTAAAAGACTGATGAAAGATTAAAGCTCTGCTGTTCAATCTACTACCTTGAGTGAAGCTCTGCTGATCATGACAAGTACTGTTGGGTTCACATCAGTGGAAGGATGCAGCAGTAGTTTAGATGTCTTTATGTAATGAAATGTAATAACAGTAGTTAGTATAGCAGAGGTTGTATAGATCAGAGGTTAGAGTTTGTTAGGAGGTTAGATGTCACTTTCATGGTGACGTCAGCTTAGATGCTTCAGTGGTTTGCTCGTGCCTATAAATAGAACAGTGCTCTGTACTGTTCTATCAGCTCTTTCACTATCTTCTTCCTGCATGAACAAATACTGTGAGCTCAGGCTGAGGGGGAGTTTGTTGCATACTTGCAAATTATAATCGTTGTTGAAATTAAATTCAATCATTCGGTTCAATGTTAAACTTGTATGTTAAAAGTAATTCTCCTGTTTGATTGTGAAAAGTTTGCTTCCATCTTAATTCCGCTGCACAACTCATTCATCTTCATTTTAATTCAAACGTAAAACACAATCAAAACCAAACTCAGATCCTAACAGTATGATATGATAAATGTTCAAATACATCAGCAAATAAACATAAATAAGTTGCATTTTGGATGCATTTAGTTCATGTAAAATGATGATGCTATGATAGTGTGCTTTAGACACTTGTACATGAGAATACATGTTGATTTAAAGCTCAAGAAATGATAAAAAATGGTTGTATGGCAAAAATATTTTTGAACAGGTTATAAACACAAAAAATAACATTATTTGGTATATTATAATGTCATGAAACTTTGACATAGGTTTGATAGCTTTGCATGTTGTACATATAGCTTAAAAAGTGGGAAAATATGTGAAATTTGCATGATTTATGTGCTTTATGTAAGACCTGAACTATCATGAGTATAACCACTATTTTATTCAATAAATAACATGGGTTATGTTAAAATATCAAGTCTTTTCGATTTGGGGTGGTTCGGGTAACGTTTGATGCAAAACTATGCGGTAAAACGGTTAAAAATCGGCTTTTCGGAGGATTTTTATAAAACTATTTTAGATCAGTAAGTAAACTAATATTTTTGATATAAAAATAATTATTTTAACTTATATTAAGTTTACTTGGTGTTTGGTTAGTCATACGTGACTTCCGGCGCCCAAAAATGTTACCGAATCGCTAAAATAAGTGTTTTTCGACATACACTATAATGGGTTGTTCATGGGTAAATTTTAGGTGTTACAATGTGCTATGTGTTTTACAATATGTGTATGATGATGGGTTAGTGTTGACAAGATTATGTGTATTACATTTGAGTATATATATACAAATACACCAATATAATAAAAAATAAATAACTTTTCGAGAAATCTCAAAGTTATGTGAAAATTCTAAGTATCGGAGAAACTTAGGTATTTTGTGGGTTTTTGATTATTAAATCATTCTTATTTAATTTAGGACGAATAAACAATTTGATGGATTGTGTTAATAAATAAAAACGCACCCAAAAGTGAGTACATAGATCCCCTCTTTTACATGTTTTGTGGTAACTATGTGAGTACATAGTTCCCCTATTTTACTGTTTTCGATTGTTTTGGGGTGATTCATATGTATCAAAACGATTTCGACATTCTAACGATGGTTTCAAAACGATTGAGATGGTTTATACTAAACTAATAACGATTTCGATAATGTGAACAAACTTGTTGGTTGTAGTTACATAACGAATGACATTCATTAATTTTGGCCGAACCGACCAGTATTAGGTTATGGTACCATAGGATCTGACAAGTCCCGTTATCAGACTGCACCCATGGTTATGTGTGGGTTATGTGGGTAACGACTGAACCTGATGATTGTTAACTTACCCTTTGGTGGTTTGTTAATATGAGTTGAACAAGTTAAACGATGAACGAGTCACGAAGGTTTGAATGTTATTAGCGAGACGACCAAAAATAGTTTTCACAATTAAAACGAGAACGATTGTGAATGATTGAATGATGATGAATGATTTAAACAAATGAACGATGATCTATAACGAGAACGAGTTAAACGATGTCACACAACGATGTTTATGAAACTATATAAACCATACGAGTTTTATTACGAGAACGATTTATGATTTGGGTTACATAAACAAATGTTTTGGGTTAAGATTCATGGCATCGAGGTTTATAAATTATAACCAATCTGTTTTGACTTGGTTATTCATTTTACAATACAAACATTTTACAAAACAAGGTTTCTAATATCGATTAACGAAGTTGTACGAGATATCTCAACATGTAAACGAGCCATGAATCTGACACTCACACAAAAACTATGTGCTCGCCAGCATTTCTTTGCTGACTTTGTTTTTACATATGTTTCAGGTGATGTTGCTTGATGTTGAATACTAGGATGCATGAGTCACATAGGATCTGGACGAGACCTTAGTGACGTAATAACAATGATAGTCGATATATAACTTGTTTGTTTCATGCTAAAACAATGTTAACTACTTAATGATTAAATAAAACGAAACTCTTTTGTATCCATGGTTGTGAAACAATAATTCTGTTACAAACACTCCCCGACGTTTCCGCCACGATTTGTTGTTTTACGTGGTCGGGGTGTGACAGAAGAGTTGGTATCAGAGCCAATGGTTATACGGAATTAGGTTATTAGTAATGCTTGACCTAGACTATAACTTTCTAGGACCCCAACGCAAGTTGATTTGCGTTTAGAATTTTAAAAACAAAATCGTCACCTACCCTTAGGTGATAAGCACAACGAGGACACAAAATCCGAATCTGCTTCGAAAATTAATCATCCGTTCTAGGATGATTGATTACTAGGTTTTGAACCCTCTGTTGTAAGGTTTTGAACCCTCTGTTGTAAGGTTTTGAACCCTTCCAGTTTGACTCATTTTTGGCTTAGTGCATTCTGAGTTTTCAAAATCTCATCAAAGTTTGGATCTAAATAATGGGAACACGTGCAAACTGGAAGAGTGAATGCCTGTACCCTGAGTTTTCTGTCTAAGGCTAGAGTGTTCGTACAAATCCACATAATCGGACCAGTCACTCTTACTTGGGAACTCTTGGGGTGAGTGTTCACTTATAGGCGAGCATGTCTTCGCGATACATTATTTTGATTCATTACTTTGATTAGTCACTGCGTGCCGTTTGTTTGTTCGAGGTAACAAACAAATGATCGCCTTCCTTATGTTTTGTCGATATTTTCAATACCTCTTTTGTTTTACCTAATTGTCGACCTCACTCGTTTCTCATATTTCCTTGTTAGACAATGCCTCCTCGACGTGATGCAATCTTTTACTGCTGAAGAAGTCGCAGCCCTTGTCTCTCAGCAAATGGCTGCTGTGCTTCCAGGCGTGGTGACCCAAATCCACGAGCTATACAACAACAATAATAATAACAATGCACAATGTAATTTCAAGAATTTCAACTCTGCTAGGCCGCTAAAGTTTTCTGGGTTGCAGGGAGCAACTGCGCTCCTTCAATGGTTCGAAAGTATCGAGAGCACATTCAGACATGTGCAATGTCCGGATGGGCGTAAGGTTGAATTTGCATCAAGTGTGTTTGAGAAGCGTGCTCTTACGTGGTGGAACGGAGTGATGCGCGATAGGGGTGCCGAAGTGGCATTGGCACAAACATGGGAAGAGCTTCGAGCTCTCATGATGAAAGAGTTTTGTCCCCGTCACGTAATTCGAGCTTTGGAACGAGAGTTTGACGATCTAAAACAAGATGGGGGAGAACACCGTGCGTATACGGATCGATTTGAGGAACTCAGTCTTTTGTGTCCTACTATGGTTACCCCGTTGAAGAAAGCGATAGAGAGGTATATCGATGGTTTACCCGATTCCATACAGGATATTGTGACTGGCGTTAATCCTACTACTGTTCGTCACGCGATCGAGTTATCTGCTACCCTGACTGAGTCGCAAGTCGGGAAGGGTAAACTTACCTGCAAGGGTGATAAGAATAAGTCGACCGAACCTGTCAAGGAAAAGGGTAAGGGTAAGAAAGGTGAGTCGTCGAAGAAGTCGAGAAAGCGAAAGGGTACTCAGAACTTTGCAGTTACTGCTCAGAACCCTCAAAACCCACCAGCTCAACCGCCTGCGAAGAAAGCGTATGCTGGTACCGCACCTCATTATGCTCGCTGCAACGGTCATCATGTTGCACAACAAGCTTGTAAGCAATGCACAACGTGTGGTAAGTTTGGGCATCTGGCCAACATCTATCGTTTGGGTCAGAAACAAGCTCCAGTTCAGGGGAATGCTGCTATTCAGAATCAAGCTCCAGTTTAGGGGAATGCTGCTAGATTCCCACCGGGTTCATGTTTCAATTGTGGAGAGTTTGGTCACTTCCGCAACAATTGTCCGAGGTTGGCGAATGCAAATGCGAATGCGAATCCGAACGTGAATGTCAACGCGAATGCAAATCCCGCTCGTGGACGAGCATTCAATCTGAATGCAAACGAGGCTCGAGCTGACAACCTCGTTGTTAATGGTACGTTTCTTGTTAACAATCGACCTGCATCTGTTCTTTTTTATTCTGGTGCCGATAGAAGTTTTGTTTCATTATCTTTTGAACCTTTGCTTGCGATACCTAGAACTAAACTGAGGAAATCCTTATCTGTCGAAGTTGCTACTGGTAAACCTCTTGTTCTCGATTCTGTTATTCGTGAATGTCAGTTAAACCTTGATAACCATCTTTTTCCCATTGACCTCACGCCGATGCAACTTGGGAGTTTCGATATTATCGTGGGGATGGATTGGTTAACCAAACATCAAGCTGAGGTGGTTTGTTTCGATAAGATTGTTCGTATTCCTCTTCCGTCTGGCGATGTTCTGGAAGTTCGTGGCGAGAAGCCATCTGGCGGTTTGAAGCTTATGTCGTGTACAAAGGCCCAAAGTTATTTGCGAAAAGGATATGTTGCTTTCCTGGCACATGTCACCGAGGAGAAAGGCAAGAGCAAGAGTATTCAGGATATTTCGATTGTTCGGGATTATCCAGAGGTGTTTCCCGATGAACTACCTGGTTTGCCTTCAGTTCGTCAAGTCGAGTTTCATATTGACCTTGTACCCAATGCCAACCCGATTGCGAAAGCACCTTATCATCTTGCACCGTCAGAGATGCAAGAGTTATCAAAACAGCTTCAAGAGTTGTCTGATAAAGGATTCATCCGTCCGAGCTTTTCACCTTGGGGAGCTCCTGTCCTCTTTGTGAAAAAGAAAGATGGATCTCTTCGAATGTGTATCGATTATCGTGAGCTTAATAAGCTTACCATCAAGAATCGATATCCCCTACCTAGAATTGATGATCTCTTCGACCAGCTGCAAGGTGCTTCATGCTTTTCCAAGATCGATCTGCGATCTGGGTATCATCAACTTCGTGTACTCGAAGAAGATATTCCCAAAACTGCATTCCGTACGAGATATGGGCACTACGAGTTCACTTTCATGCCTTTTGGTTTGACAAATGCCCCAGCTATCTTCATGGACTTAATGAATAGTGTTTGTAAACCTTATTTAGATAAGTTCATCATTGTGTTCATCGACGATATTCTCATTTATTCAAAGTCTCGAGATGATCACGAGCAACACCTTCGTTTGACATTGGAACTCCTAAAGAAAGAACAACTTTTTGCCAAATTTTCCAAGTGTGAATTCTGGCTTAAATAAGTTCAATTTTTGGGACATATAGTCAACGAGCAGGGTATTCATGTGGATCCTTGCAAAATAGCAGCTATTAAGGATTGGAATACACCGACGACACCTACAGAGATTCGATCATTTCTTGGTCTTGCTGGTTATTATCGCCGATTCATTTCTAATTTCTCAAAGATCACGGTTCCACTCACTGCTTTGACTCAGAAAAATAAGCCTTTTGAGTGGGGACCTAAGCAAGAAGAAGCGTTCCAAACGCTGAAACGGAAGCTCTGTGATGCTCCTGTTTTATCTCTACCTGAGGGAAACGATGATTTTGTTGTCTATTGTGACGCGTCGAATCTAGGACTTGGTTGCGTTCTTATGCAACGAGGTAAAGTCATAGCTTATGCGTCTAGACAGCTGAAAATTCACGAGAAGAACTATACGACTCATGATCTTGAATTAGGAGCTGTGGTTTTCGCACTTAAAATCTGGAGACACTACCTCTATGGAACGAAGTGTGTGGTTTCCACAGACCACAAAAGTCTCCAACATATTCTCAATCAGAAGGAGCTGAACATGAGGCAACGACGTTGGTTTGAACTCTTAAACGATTATGATTGCGAGATCCGCTACCATCCTGGTAAGGCGAATGTCGTAGCCGATGCGCTTAGTCGAAAGGAACGAGTCAAGCTTCATTTTGTTCGAACTCTATCTGATATTCAATCTCATGTCCTTCAAGCTCAACGAGTTTGTGTGATCAAAGACTTATTGAAATATGAGCTACCGCTTCAACTCGAACTTAAACTCGAAACGAAGGACGATGGGTTGCTATATTTCAAGGATCATTTGTGGATTCTGAAACAAGACGATCTTCGCACCTTGGTAATGGACGAATCTCACAAGTCTCGATATTCTATCCATCCTGGTGCTGATAAAATGTACAAGGATCTTCGTACTCAGTTCTGGTGGCCTGGTATGAAGAAGGATGTTGCCTTGTATATATCGAAATGCCTAACTTGTCTCAAAGTTAAGGCTGAACATCAACGACCTTCTGGTTTGCTTGTGCAACCAGAGATACCGGTTTGGAAGTGGGAGAACATTGCAATGGATCTCATCACTAAGTTACCGCGTACATCTAAAGGTCACGATGCTATTTGGGTTGTTATCGATCGATTAACGAAATCAGCTCATTTTATACCGATTCGCGAGGATCTATCTGCTGATAAACTTGCAAAGATTTATGTTGATGAGATTGTATCACGACATGGTGTTCCTTTGGATATCATTTCCGATCGTGATGCTTGGTTTTCATCTCATTTTTGGAAGACCATGCAATTTGCGTTGGGAACCCAACTGAATCTAAGCACTGCTTATCATCCCCAAACAGATGGCCAATCTGAGAGAACGATTCAAACTTTGGAGGATATGCTTAGGGCATGCGTGATAGACTTTGGTGGTAATTGGGATTCTCATCTTCCACTGATCGAGTTCTCTTACAACAACAGTTATCATGCTAGTATTAATATGGCACCATTCGAAGCTCTCTACGGTCAAAAATGTCATTCACCTGTCTGTTGGAATGAGATCGGTGAAGCTCAGCTTACTGGACCTGAGCTCATTCTGGAAACAACAGGCAAAATCAAGAAAATCCTCGATAATCTTATGACAGCTCGAAGCCGTCAAAAGAGTTATGCGGATATGCGACGCAAGACCTTAGAATTTCAAATCGGAGACCGTGTCCTACTCAAGGTGTCACCTTGGAAGGGAGTGGTGAGATTTGGAAAGAAAGGAAAACTTGCACCCCGATATGTTGGACCATTTAAGATTGTTGAAAGAATTGGAAAGGTTGCCTATCGACTAGAGCTACCTCCAGAGCTTGGAAATATTCATCCGACTTTTCACGTGTCCAATTTGCGAAAGTGTTTAGCTGATGCTGATCTTCACATTCCTCTCGGCGAGATTCAAATCGATGAAACGATGCACTTTGTCGAGAAACCCGTGGAGATAGTGGACCGTACATTCAAACACTTGAAGAACAAACAGATTCGATTGGTCAAAGTTCGCTGGGAATCCAAATGTGGCCCCGAGTTTACTTGGGAACATGAGGACCAGATGAAGACGAAATATCCGCATTTGTTTTCACAAGTTTCCTCTAAGTAAAAATTTCGGGACGAAATTTCCTAAAGTAGGGGAGACTGTGACATCTGTGTATTTTAACCCTTGTACTGTTCCGAACAACTTGGTATTTAATAAAATATGATGTTTCAATTTCTATATGTGTTTAATTATTTGTGACATTAGTACGTTTTCAATCATTGTTCAATTCCGAACTCTCAAACCTGTTCTGGAAGTGAAATCATAAACCGTTACGTAAACATAATCAGTTTAATGCGACATACACACCGGAACTGTGACATAAGCCAAACATACCCTAAATACCTTTACATAACTTAGAAATAAGTTTCGAAGGATTCGGTATGGCAAAAACATGTTTATTTGAACTAAAGAACTAATTGCGACAAAACTGCGAAACGAACGTTGGTGACCGCCCGGATAATATTTAAATCCCAAAAATATTCTGTTATGATTAAAATTTTATTTTTAATCAGGTTCGTGTTGAAAAATAAATTAAAACACTTAAAAACGTTATTTTTCAAGTTTAAGCGCGTACCGCGTGTTTCTGCGCAACAAAAGTGCTTCTACTGCAAAACGCATACAACGCAGCCAGTCTCGGCAACTAAAATTTATTTCAGTAATATTTTGGCGAGTTTATTTTTATAGAATAATAAAAATAATTTAGAACGCCATAAACCGGGATTTAAACGCTAGATAAAATACCCGGTATCCAGTAAATACCTGTTTTATCTATTTTACCAAACAAACTTACACTTTAACCCCCCCCCCTTCAAATTTACGGTCACATTATGTGTGGCCCCCACCAAAATTTTGCTAGATCTCTCAATATTTATTTGATCTTTGTTGGACAAGTGTAATTGCATGCTATCCTCCATATCTCTTCCATATCCTTCATATAATCTTTCCATATCCTTCACAAATCACAAAAAAGATCAAAAGCAATTTTCCTCCTCCTTCTCTCCTCCCCAAAACCGTAACCATCACCACCACCTTCTTTCCCAACCCTTCAACCTTGTTCTTGAGAATCTATCTCCATTTCAAGCTAGTTTCAAGTTGATGTGAAGATCCAAAGGAGTTTCCAAGGTGCATTCAAGTGATTTCAAGCTCCCTATCATCAAAATCTCATCCAAAAACTTACTTGAATCTTGAAGGTATAACATTTATGTTTAAATCATACTCTTGATTCTTGGTTGTTCTTGATGATTTGAAGTTTCTCTTGAATCTTGGAATTTTCACAAACTTGAAATCTAAAAAGAAATGGGTCTTGATACAAATAAAAATGGTGGTACATATGTGTGTATGTATAACCGTACATATATATATGTGAGTATGAGATTTGAGCTTGATCATTGGTAAATACTTGTTTAAGTTGTTGCTTGTTCTTGAATGATAGTTAAAATGCAAGTTTTGGATGATTTGTGTATGATATGATAAATGTTCAAATACATCAGCAAATAAACATAAATAAGTTGCATTTTGGATGCATCTAATTCATGTAAAATGATGATGCTATGATAGTGTGCTTTAGACACTTGTACATGAGAATACATGTTGATTTAAAGCTCAAGAAATGATAAAAAATGGTTGTATGACAAAAATATTTTTGAACAGGTTATAAACACAAAAAATAACATTATTTGGTATATTATAATGGCATGAAACTTTGACATAGGTTTGATAGCTTTGCATGTTGTACATATAGCTTAAAAAGTGGTAAAATATGTGAAATTTGCATGATTTATGTGCTTTATGTAAGACCTGAACTATCATGAGTATAACCACTATTTTATTCAATAAATAAAATGGGTTATGTTAAAATATCAAGTCGTTTCGATTTGGGATGGTTCGGATAACGTTTGATGCAAAACTATGCGGTAAAACGGTTAAAAATCGGCTTTTCGGAGGAATTTTATAAAACTGTTTTAGATCAGTAAGTAAACTAATATTTTTTATATAAAAATAAGTATTTTAACTTATATTAAGTTTACTTGGTGTTTGGATAGTCATACGTGACTTCCGGAGCCAAAAAATGTTACCGAATCGCTAAAATAAGTGTTTTTCGACATACACTATAATGGGTTGTTCATGGGTAAATTTTAGGTGTTACAATGTGCTATGTGGTTTACAATATGTGTATGATGATGGGTTAGTGTTGACAAGATTATGTGTATTACATTTGAGTATATATATACAAATACACCAATATAATAAAAAATAATAACTTTTCGAGAAATCTCAAAGTTATGTGAAAATTCTAAGTATCGGAGAAACTTAGGTATTTTGTGGGTTTTTGATTATTAAATCATTCTTATTTAATTTAGGACGAATAAAAAATTTGAGGGATTGTGTTAACAAATAAAAACGCACCCACAAGTGAGTGCATAGATCCCCTCTTTTACATGTTTTGTGGTAACTATGTGAGTACATAGTTCCCCTATTTTACTGTTTTCGATTGTTTTGGGGTGATTCATATGTATCAAAATGATTTCGATATTCTAACGATGGTTTCAAAACGATTGAGATGGTTTATACTAAACTAATAACGATTTCGATAATATGAACGAACTTGTTGGTTGTAGTTACATAACGAATGACATTCATTAATTTTGGCCGAACCGACCAGTATTAGGTTATGGTACCATAGGATCGGAAAAGTCCCGTTATCAGACTGCACCCATGGTTATGTGTGGGTTATGTGGGTAACGACTGAACCTGATGATTGTTAACTTACCCTTTGGTGGTTTGTTAATACGAGTTGAACAAGTTAAATGATGAATGAGTCACGAAGGTTTGAATGTTATTAGCGAGACGACCAAAAATAGTTTTCACAATTAAAACAAGAACGATTGTGAACGATTGAATGATCATGAACGATTTAAACAAATGAACGATGATCTATAACGAGAACGAGTTAAACGATGTTACACAACGATGTTTATGAAACTATATAAACCATACGAGTTTTATTACGAGAACGATTTATGATTTGGGTTACATAAACAAATGTTTTGGGTTAAGATTCATGGCATCGAGGTTTATAAATTATAACCAATCTGTTTTGACTTGGTTATTCATTTTACAATACAAACATTTTACAAAACAAGGTTTCTAATATCGATTAACCAAGTTGTACGAGATATCTCAACATGTAAACGAGCCACGAATCTGACACTCACACAAAAACTATGTGCTCGCCAGCATTTCTTTGCTGACTTTGTTTTTACATATGTTTCAGGTGATGTTGCTTGATGTTGAATACTAGGATGCATGAGTCACATAGGATCTGGACGAGACCTTAGTGACGTGATAACAATGATAGTCGATATATAACTTGTTTGTTTCATGCTAAAACAATGTTAACTACTTAATGATTAAATAAAACAAAACTCTTTTGTATCCATGGTTGTGAAACAATAATTCTGTTACAAACACTCCCCGACGTTTCCGCCACGATTTGTTGTTTGACGTGGTCGGGGTGTGACATTATTCTCCCAGAAAACCAAATGAGGAACAAGTCAAAAAGGCAGTCAATATAAAGTTAAAGTCTGAAACAACTGAAGAGTTACCAGAAAACATTGACGTCACATTCTGTCACACCCCGACCACGTAAAACAACAAAACGTGGCGGAAACGTCGGGGAGTGTTGTAACAGAATCATTGTTTCATAACACATGGAAATTGAAATATTGTTTTATTGATTAAAAGAGTTACAATGTCTTGACAATCAAAGAAACATAACATAAATAACTAGTCTTGCATCTCTTATTGTCACTAAGGCCCAAGTCCGCCTAAGTGTATCTTGATAAATCCTATGCATCATATCCTGAAACACATGTGAAAATAGGTACGTCAGCATGAAAATGCCTGTGAGATACATAGGTTTTGTGAAAATAGAATTCATGACTTATGTTTAAGAAAATGTTTAGTCATGAACCTTGTAATTTGCTTTGTCTTGTAAATCATTTGAAAAGCAATAAGATCAGATGATATGTATAAATAAGAGAATAATGTATGGTTAAATGAATAACCAA
Organism: Helianthus tuberosus; assembly: GCA_030545235.1. Classification (NCBI taxonomy): domain Eukaryota; kingdom Viridiplantae; phylum Streptophyta; class Magnoliopsida; order Asterales; family Asteraceae; genus Helianthus; species Helianthus tuberosus. The sequence goes on from CM060424.1 coordinate 183,902,524, forward strand.
GTAAAATGAGTTTGTATAAGATAAGTTGTTTGTAAAACAATGTCTTGTGAAAAGTATGTTATTTGTATAAAATGTTATATGTCTCAAATTGAAATGATTCAATTAACGCTACGATATGTAATACCATACAAGCACTTATATATAGGAAGTACCAACGGCGTATCCACCATGCTTGTATCATATTACACACGCCTCGTTACTTAAATCACTTACTCAAACCAAACCACCAAAGTAAAATGTTTATGTATAATCAAATGTCAAAATGTTTATGTGAAAACCATGTCTAATGTCTATGTCTAATGTTTATGTCTAATGTAAATCATGAATTGTGTATGTAAATGTCAAAATGTTTATGTATGGTAAGTGAAATATATCAACTAAACCATATGTAAAATGCACAAAAACAAGGTATTGAAGTAAAACATGGTTTAGATCAAAGTTATGTTTTGTGTAATAAATGCATGCTATACTGATATAAACATTTATGCGGTATTGTGAAAATTCATACATCCAAGCCTTGTGACTGTAGAATAAACGATAGCACAAAGTCTAAGGTCCACCTAGAAATGTAATCGGATTCGGTCATTCCTTCCAATCCAAACAAACCCGAGATTTCAGGAATGGGAGTTGTCAAGTCCTATGGTACCACTACTTACTACCGAGCGGCGTAGCTAATGTTAATGAACGTATATAAGTCTCGTTTGTGCAAACCAAATGTTATAGCAATTGTATACATGTCATATGAAAACAATGTACTAAGTATGCTTAGTTAACATACAAAGCAGAAAAGTCATGTAAATCGATGTGCTAGCATGCTATCAGTCAACATACATAGCAGAAATGTAAAGTAAAACGATGTACTAAGTATGCACACAATGGACATACATAGCATGAAAACAATGAAATCATGTACTATAAGTGTACTAATGAACATAATAAGCATATGATATGAAAACATGGAAAGCATGAAAGTAACAAGTAGGCACATGTGTTCCACCCCAAAATGTTTGGAAAACAATAAAAGAGGGGGTTCTATGTACTCACTTGATATTGCTTAGTAGTCCTTGAGTAACAACCAAACAATGCTAGAGATCACGGATATCAAACGGCACCTAATATAGGTAACTATGTTAATATACCGGACCTAAATTGGAAGATCGGATAGAATGAGGGTTCGTAAACCAAACGAGTACGAGAACTCATGTAATATGGTTTAACAAAGCCTACATACTAAAATGAAACCTAACCTAAGTGCTTACGACCCATTACGACCCGTTTAGGTAGCTTATGCTACTTTAACGCGTTGTTCGCGTAAAACGCGTTCGGAACGCCTAACTAGTCCTATGACAAGTAAAATATGCCTTAACATGTCTAATATTGTTACCAAATCAGTTTAGATACCAAAAGTTATGTTACATATGCTTAAAATGAATTTTGGCGTAAAAAGGGCATTTTGGTAATTTACCTAAGGCATATAAACTACCTATCATACAACTACTTAAACGAAGCGACCATAAGGTATAACCTCGGAAGGTTATTCCCTATATACTATGGTCACCTAATGTGTTTGGTCAGATCCTAATGATCGACCAAACGGGTCGGGTTTGAAAGTATAAGCGATTGTTTAGATCGCGTACGTTACGACCCTATATAAGCACTAAATTAAAAGTGACGAGCTAAGCATGTTAAAACATGCTTAACTAAGTTTAGAAAACAGGTTTGGTATCAAAACAAACGGCTTCGATACCTAAATGTAGTTTGGTTACAAAATACGCAAGAATACGTATTTTGGCCGAAACTACGACTCGTCACTGAGCCTTGATAACGTGGTAATCAGTAGGTATAGTCACTAAGGACTACAACCATCGTGATTACGCTCACGTTATGAAGTTCAAATGAACTTCGCATTGACCATAAACTGGTCAATGCATAAAGTCAAACAAAGTTTGACTTTAATGCTAAAAGAATAAAAGAACGAAGGAACACTTACAAAAGGTCCAAGAACGGAAGGTTTGAATCCGAATACTCTCAGGTATGAAGTGTTAAACACAACAACTTAGAGAGCAAATTCAGATTCAAAGGTGTGGGTTTTGCAAGAAAGGGGGGTTGGGTATTTATAGTGTTCGGAGAGCCGTTAAGATCGTTTCTTGGAAACCGTGCTTTGATCTTGGCCATACACCTCAAGAACATGGTTTTACAAAACCATTTGAGCCCCTAGTATTGAGAAATACCATGTGCAAGGTGGTTTTGTGGGTAATACAGCTGTTAACAGCCTGTTTAAACAAATTTTTCTGGTCTGAAGGGGCCTCGCGTGACGCCAAGGGGGCTAGGTGTCACGCTAAGGTCCTTCTGATCAGCAACAGTTTCCAAAGTTTCCCTTTCAGTCCCCGTTGTGTATTAAGGCCATTTCCGACATGTTTAAGGCTCGTTAAGCCAACGTTAAGGCCCTAAAATGATGCCTAAACATTGTGGGCATGAAACATGCTCAAAAATATGCCGGATGTCGGTTCGTTTGGTCGTACGATCGCGATGTTCGCTTAATTACGACGACATGCGCATAAGCGCGAATAATGATCCAAATTGTGCGACGAATGGATTTTTCTCATGCCAAACACTAAAATAAAATATTTTAGTGCTTACATAAATTTTTGGATGTCCGGATGTATTCAGAACGTAAGTTATGCGCGAAAGTGCAAACTTGTGCACTTTTTGACGCTTTTAGTCCCTGAATGACCCAGAGTTTATTTTAGCACACCGAACCTCTCAAAGCCTATTTCTAAGCTATGTAAAGGATATTTATGGTATGTTTAACTCATGGTCATGTTCCGGAATGTCTGTTACAGTTCAAATCGGCATACTTTCACAGTTTGTCGAATTTAGTCCCTGTAAGCGATTTAACTTGATTTCGCCAAACCAAAGCCTTCAAAACTTATTTCTAAGTTATGTAAAGGTTATTTAATGTATGTGAAGCCTATTTCACTATCTCGGAGTGTTCGTTGCATTAAACTGGTTATATTTACGCATCAGTTCCAGAAAGCGATTTAGAGCCCGAAATCGAACAAGAATTGATATGTGCAAATGATACACATATTTGTACAAATCCCAAGTATGAAATACAATATTTCATTGGTTTGGTATTTGTTTGATGGTCGCAGTGACCCAGGTGTCACACATTCACATCGTCTGACACTGATCATGAGTCTGAGTTAATAAAGAAAGTGGTCGATCAGGTGTTGGATAAATATGAGGAGTCAGAGTCAAAGTCTGAATATGAGAGTTCGAGTTCGTCGGTCAACAGTTCAAAATCATCGGTCAAAAGGGTTTACAATAAAGAATTTCTGTTATCAAAAAATAATTTGAATGACAAAACATTCAAAGTAGCATATACTTTGAATGATTCAGACAAATTATTTTCTGATGAGGAATTTCCAATAAGAAGTGTTCAAATTGAAAAAATTAAAAAGGTTTTCAAATTAACAGAAATTAATATTTCTGAAATAAAAGATGTAAATCTTACCGAAAAACCTAAAAAGTACACTTCAAGAGTTCAACAAAGATTGAACAAGAAAAAAGGTTACAGTTCTGGTTCTGGTTTTCAAAAGAAACCAAACCATAACAGTAATTTTAAAAAGAAAGGTTTAGGCTTTATTCCACCAGAAAATCATAAAAATTATAAAAATGATAAACCAAAAACTGTATTTGTTTCAGGGTCAAGCTCTGAAGAAGAGAAAAAAGAGCTCATTCGGAAAGCAAACAAACAGAGAATTCCTTGCTAAGAAGCAAGAAGGAATGAAGAATGGGTTTGCTCAGAAGAAGGAGACAAGAACCTGTTACCGATGCTACAAAGTTGGTCACATTGCCTGGAACTGTTCAAAGGCAACCAACTCACAACAGGAAGTGTCTCCTAAACTTAAAGAAAAAGTGATTGATAATGAATCACCAACAGAACAATTTAAAGTGTGTAAAAATTCAGAATTTGAAGTTGGTGAGAGTTCTAAAAGATTTTACAAACGAAATGTGAATCTTAACAACCAAACGTGGGTTGTCAAGAAATCAGATGTAAAATCTGGCGATGAATTTGTTTCTTCGGAAGCAAAGGAGCCACTTTCTGGCGATGAATCTGATTCGTCAAAGTCAGAGGAGCCACAAGTTGAGCTAAAAAGCGAAAATTCAGTACCGCCAATGGATGATGTCAATTATCCACCATTGCGGGCTGAAAATTTAAAATCAAAAGTTGGTAAAGTGGAAATTTCGAATCAATTTTATTCTGAAAAGAAAGAATTTGATGTCGAAAAGGCTTTTAATGACAAAGTAAAACATATCTTTGGTAAGATGGTCGATGGTAGAGCCAAACGAGTTAAATATTTTTATGAAGAAAAAAGGAATGTTCAAACACCGGGTGAAAATAACTCGGGAACACCCAAAGCTAGTCAGGCTTGGGTGTCTGTATTTCATATGTAAAAATACTGACTTGCCGGAGCTCCCAAGTTGGTAATCGTGGAGCATGAATCGGCATCTTTCTTAAAATTTCAAAATTGTTATATTTCATTTTACAAGTGGTGTTGTTGATGAGTACCTACAAGTGGTTAATCAAGGTCATTAAGTTGAACTTGATTTAACTTTCATACAAGTGGTTGAAAAACAAAGTGATGAACAAATCCCCGATCTTACAAGTGGTTTCAACAAAACTAATTTTCCGGAAAAACCATTTGATTAAAACAAACTTAAGGGTTTTGAAATCATAATGGGAAAATAGTTTGTTGTCAGGGGGAGTTCTGATTGTTTATGCCAAGTGGATGGCGAATTGAAGCAATTCACATCAGTTTGTCAAATTTTCTTTAAATGGTTTTGAATTTTAGGGGGAGTAAGAATTTTCAGAAAATCCAAAAACATTAGAAAATTTGAAAAAAAACCAAAAACATGATAAAATTCAAAAATGAGTTTTGTTGTGAAAAAGAGGAAATGATAGTACATCAGTGGACAATCACAGTACGCTAAAGAAATGGAAAGTTAAAAAGTGATAAACGGTCTCACTGATGATGTGCCAGTAGGTTTTTACATGCTCAGTAGATTGTGTTCGAGATATAAACCTAAATATCATTACTTACTTAGATCGTGGGGAGCATCTCTCGGATATATGGGTAACCCCCGAAATCTTATTTGAAGGGCTTTCTATTTCTGACATACTAGGTCTTTGTGCATGATGATATCTGGGGTATTATACCTGGACTTCTGATTTTGCGGGAGCAATAGCCTAGTCCTTGTATAATACTCTGCACTACTTTAATCTTAAAGCCCACCCTCAACATAAAAAATGATGAAACATTGAAAAATGCTAATCATGTGCTGTTGAAAAGAAGATCCCCAAGGGGGACACACCTAAAGACGAGCCATCATCTCTCTGATTTTGCGGAATCAATAGCCTGAGCTCTCATGGTCTCGCATTTACCCCTTACAGATATCATTAGTGTACATTCACCTATAAGACTGAATATAGGAGTCTGGATACGGGAGTATATTCTGAGGTGGGACACGCGAATAAGTCAAGTCCATTAAAACACTAATCTCGTATCTCGAAACAGTTGAACTTTGTGTGAAAATTTAAGTGGATCAATATACTGACAATCTAAGTGAATCGTTTAGAACTTAAAGTGTTTAAAGCTCAATGGTGCTAGAGATTTGTCTCAAAAACTGATATGATCATCTTACACAAACTCACAAAAATATTGTCTGTAAAATATTTCTTTACTGTTTTTCATTTAAAAACAAAAATCCAAAAAGAATGTGTTTTAGCATAAAATTTTGAAAAATCAAAAAGATTTTATTTCATCTTATTTTTGACAACTGATGTTGGAAAGCTGATTTTCAAAATTCAAGTGCTGAACATGATGGACAACAGGGTTGGGAGAGTTTGTTTTGAAAAGAGAAATGATTTTGAAATCAAATTTGAATGTTTCGAATACAAGTGGTTAAGCAGAGATAATTTGAGAAATGTTATATGATTTCTACAAGTGGTAAGCAGAGAATTAAAATTGTTAAATCTTAATGATTGTGAAATTTACTTTTGGGTAGAGATTTGTGCAGATCCCCGTATCTAAGCCTGAGCAGAGTTTGAGCCAGGTTTCGATTCTAGAACGAGAGTTATGACAGACTGCGATCCCGGAACAACTTAAGGGGGAGTCTGTTAGCAAAGGGGAGTTTGAAGATTATAAGATCAACATCCAAGGGGGAGGTTAGCTGCTGATGCTGATAAAAAAATGATAGAGATTTGAAGGATGATTACAGGTTCAGATACTTTGGAAAAAGCGTGAAGACTGATCAAGACTGAAGACTTGTCATACTGAAGACACGACACCGAAGACTTCGTCAACATCCACGGGGGAGTCTGTTGGTGCATATGTCTGTTGACTTCGCCTTGTATCGAGTCGTGTGTCTAGATTGGATAGAATGGAGTTCGGTAGTCTAGAAAATAAGATTTTAGAGTTGTTGGACTAGTTCACACGAACTGGCAGAGCCAGTTCATGCGAAATGGCCATTTCACATGGAATGGGCATGTCAGGTTCATGGGGACTGGAAATCCTATAAATAGGAGACTTGAGATTTCATTTGTAACTTTGCAATTCCGGTAGCGAAGCTCTGCCGAGGTGTCAAACGGTCTGTAAACTTGTCAAATCAATACAGAAGGCATTTAAACTACTTCTTAGTGAAAATCAAGCTGATTCAACATCAAAACGTCTGTTTCCGCCTCTCGTTTTGATAAAAAAAACAAAACTCTTCTGATAGACTCATTTGGTCGTCACAACGATCCTACAGAATGGTATGTATATTACAGTATGTGAAATATATGATTATATAGATATGTATATCTATAAGGAAATCCAAAGACCATAACAATTGACAATTAGGGATAAATCACGAACAGGTGTGTCAATGATAATTTTAGATTTATTTATCAGGAATCTCTCGTATACTTCTATAATTTCAGTATCAAACACTATTTTGTTTGATCATCCGTCTCGTAACTCGTGCTACAAGATGAACGACGGGAACCCTTTAAGTTGAGACGTCATCAAAAGTATAAGAATTCCCCTTGCGATTATTAACACACTAAGAAACCTGTAACTAAAAGTTGTCTGAAGACACAAAACATCTAAAAACTTACGCTAACAGTAATTTTACTTTCATTAAGAACTCTTGAAAAGATAAGAATCTCCAAACATAGAGAATAGTTCTGGTCAAAGTAAAGTAGAATTCAAAGCAAGGACCAGAATATACTTAGGAACTAGGATCAGTAACAAACTAAAGGTATTCCCCCACATTTCAGTGAATCTCGAGGACGAGATTTAAAACAAGGTGCGGAGGATGTAACATTCCCAAAATTTTTATTTATAAAATATAAGATAAAGTATAAAAAAAACTTATGTTATTGAACGGATAAATTATGGGTAAGTTGACTGTTAAAAATATGAGGCATTTTGGCAAACGTAGGAACCGTTTAATAATTAAATTATAAAAACACATTATATTTGAACCTACTCCGTTTTTAATGAAACTTGGTTCAAAATGTAGATAAGATTATTCTCGTTCTAATGACATATTCATTGTTTTATAAAACGTCATATTTTAGAAGTTATACGTGCCAAATAAGTGAAGCAGTTAAATTAATTAATATATATATATTAAATAAAATAATAGTACAATAATATATCAAAAATGCATGCATGAGACATGGAATTTGTGGAGTAGTGTACGTGGAAGTCATAAGGAAACTGAAGGAACTTAATGAGTGATACGTGGCTCCATTTGAAGGAAACAGATGATTCTTGCGTGAACTTTAAGCTAATCCAATTCAGTATAAATAGAACATTCTTCAACAATTCAAATTGTTCAGCTTTCTTTTCCATTCCTTTATCCTGCTATCGCCCCCTCTCTCTCTAAAATTATATTTTTATTTTTTCACCCATAATAATAATAAGGTCCTGCCCCGTTTTAAGTGTTTTAACCCTTGATCACTGATACCCTGTCTGATTGATATAGGACCCCGTAACAAATGTCAAGGCTTTGCCCGACTAACTTCGTTGGGGTTCTGTCTCGTAACGTAGGGATAAAGTAAATTGGGTTATTATACTTAACACGAGTACATTATATATTTTATTAAATAGTCCAGGAGCTATACCCAAAATATTTCCAACACTCCTAAAATATTTAGAATGTCCCTATACGTCATAAAATACACCCCGTATACGAGAAATGACCCTAAATACCTTTATTTTCATAAAAATTAAATAAAAATTAGTTTTTATAGTCTCTCGCGGGCCGCGAAGACTTGGTCTTCATCTTACGCGGGCCGCGAGCGAGAGGATAAGTGGCACAGCCCGGAGCCGCCACGTGTCCCTACACGCGTCAACACCCCCGGAATGACTCAGCACCGTCGCCGCCTTTTCTGATCCTCGCGGGCCGCGTAAGACCTTGGTGTGGTCTTCGCGGGGCGCGACGAAGTTCCTGAACAGCCCTATAAATAGCGTCGATCAGCCTTCAGTCCCATTTCGTTCACAATTCTCAATCTCTCTCAATTTCTATAGTGTAGGCCTTATACCCGGGCATTATACCCCCCCCCCCCTAAATAGCGAAGCTCTGGCTCATTGTAAGTATTTTAACCCCCGGTTACGTATTAGATACGCTGCCCGATTGATCTAGTGCTCCGTAACGACTGTCGAGCTTCTGCCCGACGTAGTCGTTGGAGTTCTGTCTCGGGGAGAGTATATCTAATGTAAATATGGGTTATTATACTAACGCATGTGCATTTTTTTTATTTAACTAGATTATAATCAGGAAGCCACAAAGGAAATTACCTAAAATAGCAATGTGAGTTTATCCGCTTTTTGTAAACCTTTTCGTGAACTGTTTTACAAAACCTTAAATGCTTTACAATATGATTAAGCAGTGATTGAGTCTTTGTAGTTCTTCAATTACTGCCGGTATGTTGGGGTTTTGTATACAAAATGTGGAACACGTTACCATTGGACGACGAGTTAGCCAATGTGTAATATGACCCACCAGTCAGGATTGACAGTACCGAATGAGTAATTGTGTATAAATAAACATTGTGATCGCTCTCAATACTGTGTTAATTGATAAAACTCTTCTTGATTAAACTAGGATTCACTCACCAGTATTTCCCACTGACAAAAATATTTTTAAAACGCGTTTCAGGTAACACAATGTGAAAGCCAATTAGAAGAAAGCCAGCTTGAGAGCACTGACGGCTTGGAAAAAAATGTGGCTATAAAAGTTACCTAAAAGACGATGTTTTAAATTTAATAAAATAGGGTTTATCCCTATAAATATGTTGTAATAAGAAACTTGGGTTTTACCCATGTGGTTATTAATATAAAATATAGTGGTTTTACTCTGATAAACATTTCCTAACTACGGTCCTGTTAGGACCGGTTTGACTCCGAAACAATTGCGAAACGAATGTATAACGTGCGGAATCCGTACACGAACGTGACCGAAACACACAAGACGTAATATAATGTCTCTTATATTGATATGAAACTGATTTACAACCTGGAGACGTTTCAGCAGAGCTTCGCTACTCAGATCCGAAACTTTCTGAAAAGTTACAAATGATTTAGCTTGAATGCTATTTATAATGGAGGAGATTTAGCTTGAAATGACATGCCACTTTCAAGGGAAATCTTGATTTAGCTTGAAATTGTCAAATGACACTTCCAAGGGAAATCTTGATTTAGCTTGAAACTGTCAAGTGACATTTTCAAGGGAAATCACCACTTTCAAGCTAAATTACATTAAACATACTATTACATGATACAAGACGAAGTCAATAGACGTAATGCACTAACAGACTCCCCCTCGGATATTGACGAAGTCTTCAGTGACTATTCTCTGTTATGACACCTTCTTCAGTCTTGATCATTCTGCATCCTCACTCAGATTGTAACATTGTAATCATCCATCACTTCTCTTTTCTATCATCAACAACTTTATCATCAGCAGGCTCCCCCTTTCGTCAAGCTTCCGTACTCTTTGCTTTGAACTCGTCTTCAGACTCCCCCTTAGACTCAGCTTCCGGGATCGTAGTCTGGAATCTCATCTGCAATCACTCAAACATTTATAAGTAACAGCATTTCAAATTTCGGCTATCCAGGAATTGTATCCTGGCTCACTCAAACATTCTAAACAAACAATTTTCATGAATTTGGCAGTTTCATCGAATCAAATCAGAAACTAGCTCTATAACAGTATAAGCATCCAAATCCCTCATAGTTAATCATCCAAGTCCAAACTAATGACCTTGGAGATATCACAAACTGTTTTTGAATTTTTGATTTTCAAAACTTCAAGATTCAAATTAATGAACTTGTTTTATTCTCAGAAACACAATCAACATACTTAGATTTTGAAACTTAGCACACAGACATCAGTTGTCGAAAATAAAGCAGAATCAAAAATCTTTTTGTATTTTTCTGAAAATATATTGCAATAAAGAAATATGTACAAACATATTTACAGACAATATTTTTGTTTGAGTATGCGTCAGAGGATCATATCAGTTTATGACAAGTCACAAGTACCGTTGAGCTTTTTAACACTTTAAGAATTAAACAATTCACTTAGATTGTCGATATACTGATCCACTTAAATTTTCACACAAAGTTCAACTGATTCAGGATACGAATTAGGTATTTTAAGAACTTAAACTCATTCATGTGTCCCACCTCTTGAATATACTCCCGTATCCAGATCCCAATATTCAGTCTTACAGGTAATTATAACACAAATGATATCTGTAAGGGGTTAATAATTTATGAAGAATCATGAGAGTTCAGGTCAGAACTACCGTTCAGCAGAGAGATCATGACTCAACTTGGGTGTGTCCCCTTTAGAGGATCTTTTTTACAACAGCATTGCTAAGCAATTTTATTGTCTTATCATATATGCTGAGGGTGATGCTATGTTTCAAGCATTTGCAGAAAGTATTATTCGAGGACTAGGTCAGAACTTCCATTCAGCAGAAGTCCCGGAATAATACCCCAGATATCACTGAGTATAAAAACCTAGTATATCAGATTATGAGACCTTTCAAACGAGATTTCAGGGGTTACCTATATATCCAAGTAGTGTTCCCCACGAAATAAGCAAGTGTTTGAATTTAGGTTTATATCCCGAAAAAGTTTACTAAATGTATAAAAACCTATCGGCATATCATCAGTGAGACTGTTTAACGCTATTTAATCATTACAATTCTTTAGCATACTGTAACTGTCTACTGATGTACTATCATTTCCTCTTTTTACGCAAAAACTCAATTTTTGAATTTTATCATGTTTTTGACTTTTTCAAATTTTCAAATGTTTTTGTATTTTCTGACAATATTACTCCCCCTAAAATGCAAAACCATGTAAAGAAAATTTGACAACCAACACTGATAGCTCTGTCTCGCCATCCATTTTCTGCATCTCATGCTCTGTTTTGCAGAAAATATAACACTTTAAGCAGAAAATATAACGTACCCCCATGATTTACAACACATTGATATTTACAGTTTGAAAACCGTTTTTCAATCTTGTGAAATTAATCATGTTTGTTCAGCCGTGAGGGTTTCGGCGTATTCAATCAACACATATTTTTGTAATTTTTGATTTTTGACAAAATTTAAAATCAAACATATTTTTGGTTTTTCAAATTTTTCAATTTTTAGGGTTTTTGAAATATTGTTTATTTATTTACAGAAAACATATAAACTTCCTGTTTCAACCAACACAGGATCCAGCAGCCTTCTCTCCTTGTTGTGCCAGGCTGCTCCAACTCCCATTCTCACAATCTTCGAATTCCATGAGTACCTGCACAAACAAACTACTCAATTACTTGAACAATTTAGCCCAGGTCTGTTGAACCTTAGGCATTTCAACACAATAATTTTCATTCAATGCTGGAAATTCTTTGTCATTTTTCACAAAAACTTTCTCAATTTTAACTTCAACTTTCTCATCTTTTACCAAATCAACATGTTTCTTAACACTCCATGTTTGACCTTTTGGTGTTCCTCGTTTGTAAAAATGTGAAATTTTTTGAAAATTTTGATTTTGAACAACAACTCTTGGTTTCCAAAACTCTTGTGGTTTTCTCATATCAACTGTTGTTTTCCAAATCTGTGTTGTTCTAAATATGGGTGTGTGAGAATTCCAGGTCTGTCTTGAATCGAACCTGTTCTGGTTTGACTTCCAATTTTGATTTGAAGCAAACTTGTTTGTATTGTACCTCCAAGTTTGTTTCGAATCAAATTTGGTTGACCTTTGTCTCACATTCTCAGATTTTTGTTTCTCAGCATCAATCTTCTTTTTGTCAACATCCACAGGTTTTAGATTAGGACACTTGCGTGCAAGATGTCCTTTTTGATCACATTTGAAACATGTTCTCATGGACACATTTTTGACCTGTGGTTGTTGCTTTTTCTTTTGAGCAAAGAACTCATCATTAGACTGTCTCATTTTGAGTTCTTTTTCTTTTTCTAAACTGTCTCCTTGAACAAAACTCATTTTTTCCTGATAATTTGGCATTTCATTTTTGTTTCGATTCTGTTTCTTCTTATAACCCAACCCAGCCTTCATGTTCTTCTTTTTGAAACCAGGTTTGTTATACGAACCTCTATGACTCTTACCGACAAACTTTGAAATCTCAGACTTTTCAATCTCAACCATTTTGAAAACTTTATCAACCTTTTCTGACATCACATTCTGAATCGGGAATACAACATCTAAGAACAATTTGTCCGATCCAATCATGGTATAAACCAATCCTTTTGAATCATCATTCAAACTTTTCTCGGATTTTGTGTTTTTCAGATATCCATCATGAAGATTTCCTTCATTTTCATCCTGTGATTCAGATTTACCTGTAACAACTGACTCTTCTTTCAACACACTTTCAACGACTTTACCTACCACCTCTGAATCATGAGAATCATCAGATTTGGAATAGGATATGTCAATGTTGTCTGGCAATTGGTCTACCATGTTGAAAGCTTTTTCGACCTTTTCCTCATCATAAAATGCAAATTTTCCCGGTGGTGGAACTTGATGAAACTCTGAGCCAATGCCTTTCTTGTTCTGCTCAGACTCACCATTACCCAGTTTTATATTGAAAATTCGTTCAAGCACATATGACGACACGTGGTAACTCTTTAACTTGTTGTTATCCTGTTCTAAATCAGCAATCTGTTGCTTCAACTTAGCAACATCCTCAATATATGAATTAACAACATCTTGTTTTATAGCATACATTCGTTTAAGTTCTTTGGTTGTTTCAGACATATAATTCATTCTTGATTGAGCATATTTCATTTCGTCTTTTACTTTATCATATGACTCTTTTGTAATATGATATGATAATTTCATTGAGTCATATTCCGTTTTCATTTCTTGACAAGCAATTTCTTTTTGTTCACATTCATTTGTCATTTTCAAAACATTTTCTTTCAAAACTTCATTTTCTTTCTCTAATTTGTTACATTTTTCTGAAAGTTTTTCATCATTTTCTTTAAAAACTTTTTCTTTTTCTAGCATTTCTTTGCATTTTTCTTTGAAAATATTTTCAATTTTTGTGAACTCAAGATCTCTTGTTCTAAATTGCTCATCTTTTTCAGTACAAGCTCTACATGATTCCATGCATTTCTTGCACTGATCAATCAGTTTCAAGTTTTCAGAATCAGAATTTACCTCAGTGATTGGCACTTCGGTGTTTTCAGCAACCTCTGTCTGCTCAGCAACATTCTGCTTTTCTTCAACACCGACTTCATCACCAACATTATCAGCTTCCTCATTCTCATTCTTTTCTTCTTTCTTCACCTCTTCTTCAATCTGCTATTCTTCAGTAACAGCTTTCTCAACTTCTTCATTCACAACAATTTCTTCACTTTTGATTTCCTTCGCAGCTTCAACTTCAACAGTTTCTGATTTAACTTCTTCAGCAGCTTTCTTCAGATTGTTCACCATTTCTTCAACATTCTTCTTCATTCTCTCCTCGTCCCTTTTTCTCAGACACGATAACATAGCATATCTAATCTCCTTTTCATATCTCTTAACGTATGTGTCATCTTTCAATACATTTCTATAGTATTCATCTCTCAATGGGACTTTGAGAAGAACATCATCGAAGATTATGTCTTTCTTGGGAACAACCGGTTCTCCTTCTCTGTTATAATAGCATTCTCTCTTTTTATCCCATCTTTTGCTACCGACAGCCATCTCATACTCCTCCTGCATGTCATCCATTCTGTTGTAGACCACGTTTCTTTCTCTGTAGGTCTTCTCACTCAAGATCTCTTCTCGAGTTTTCTCTTTGATCTCAACTTTTTCTTCATGGATTTCAGTAGTGTCTTTGTCTTTGTTTTCAGCTGTGTCTTTGTCTTTGTTTTCATCTTGAATCTCAGCAACATAAACAAACAAACTTTCTTTCTTCTGTCATAGCTCTTCCTTTAGCTGTTTTACGAACATTCTCTAAACGATCTTCTTCTGGACAAACTGTGCTCCAGTCAAATCCTTCATCAGGATAGATTACTGCATATGCTCTTGACTTCTCTTTTGGTTTATCTTCAATCAACTTTGGCTCTTCTCTGCTTCGATGATAGATTGCCTTTCGATAATAATCATCGTTGAAAGGACATTCATTTCCTTCAGCACTTTCAGAATTTCTGCATTCTCTTTTGAAATGACCCTTTTGCCTACATCTGAAGCAAGTCACTTTGGATTTGTCAAATCCAAGCTTTGTTGATGCACCTCCAAGAGATTGTTTTCCGGTAATCTCCATATACCTCTGAGCTCTTCGAATACAACTAGCTAAACACCAACGGATGTCAATGAGCTCCATCTCTTCCGGATCAATCTGGTCGTAGTCTTCTTTGGTCAATTCAGAGTTTCCAATTTTGCCAGCTACAAGACCTTCATATGAATCCAGAACAGATGCAAGGAAACTCATTTGCTGCTTCGCTGCATTGATGCTCATTGCAGGAGAATTCTTCAGTTTAAGAGCAATGTTGCACAGAATTTCTTCGGATTCATCAGAATTTGTATTTGAAGATGAATGATATCCAGAATGATGACTTGTTGACGTTGTTTGTGATTCTTTCATCTTTTCACCACTAAATGCTGTTTTTGGTGAACCAACGCCTTTATCAGAAAGCACACTGCTTTTGTAGTACAAGCCAACGTTCTGTTGATGTGAAGAATCAGTCATCTTGTTTTGCTTTTGTAGCTCCAGATCATGACTTTCAATCTTTTCAAACAAAGCATCAAGAGTAATTGTATCATACAAAGCATCATTTTTCAAAATAAAAACAAACGTTTGCCACTGATCAGCTCGTGGTAACGCTTCAATCACTTTGTCTATCAATTCCTCTCTTGTTTTATTTATCTCTAATCTTTCCAATTCAATTTTAAGATGACAGAATCTCTCAATCATTTGCCTCACCGACTCTCCTTTTATGTTATCAAACAGATCAAATTCTTTCTTTAATAAAGCGATTTTGTTCTTTTTAATCTGTTTACCCCCTTCAGCTTTAACACGTAAAGCTTCCCAGACAGACTTAGATGACCCGTCATGAGTTAGTAAAGCAAAAATATCATTTCTGATTGCTGACTGGATCAATGCTATCATTCTTTGTTCAGCTCCGTATTCAGCTTTATCTTCTCTGGAAAACTTCTTGAATACTAGATCTTCGCCTTTCTCGTCTTTTGGTTTTTCATACCCATACTCCAAGCAAAACCAACTTTCATGAGCATACGCCTTTGCCCAGTTGATAAAACGTTCTTTCCACCAGGTATAATCCTCAATGCTATCAAGAGTTGGTGGCTTTGAGTGAGTTCCGTAAAAGTTATCATGCTTGATGTTCTCATTGAGCACCTTAGTGATGGTTTTTGGTGTAACATTTGCAACTTCGGATGATTCGGTTGTGAACGCGTTGAAAAACGTGTTGAAAAATTCCTCAGCCATGATGTAAACCTGGAGATCACAAGAAAACAAACAAATACAATCAGTATACACAATATCAAATATCCTGAAACAGACTGATACTCAGTTGACGTGAAATAATCTCTACACGTAATTTCACTTTTCAAGCGAAAAAGGAAATTCAAGCGAAATCACAAGTTGACCAATTTTCAAGCGAAATCAAGACTTAATCAGCTTTCAAGCGAAATCCCAAGTGACCAGTTTTGAAGCGAAATCAAGACTTAATCAGTTTTCAAGCGAAATCCCAAGTGACCAGTTTTGAAGCGAAATCAAGACTTAATCAGCTTTCAAGCGAAATTGAACAGATATCTCAAGCGAAATCTTCAGAATAAGGATTTCGCTTGAATTTTCAAGTGAAATAGAACTGATTCAAGCGAAATCTTGCTGATTGTTACGAAGTCGGACACAAAACTTTCGATTTCTCCTAAATGACTAGGAGTTTGAATCTGAAACTTGGTAGGATTGAAGATCAACTGTTTTCGCACAATATACTAAAAAATCATCCAATTCGGACCGTAAAATCCCGTTCAATTTGACGAAAAACAGATCAAAACGTGAAAGAATGAGTAGATGATGAAGAAATGATGCAATTCAGATCTGAAAACGCTGTAATCTGGTACGAATCTTGTTGTTTGATCAACGCAATCGAGCTCCTGCTCTGATACCACTTGTTAGGACCGGTTTGACTCCGAAACAATTGCGAAACGAACGTATAACGTGCGGAATCCGTACACGAACGTGACCGAAACACACAAGACGTAATATAATGTCTCTTATATTGATATGAAACTGATTTACAACCTGGAGACGTTTCAGCAGAGCTTCGCTACTCAGATCCGAAACTTTCTGAAAAGTTACAAATGATTTAGCTTGAATGCTATTTATAATGGAGGAGATTTAGCTTGAAATGACATGCCACTTTCAAGGGAAATCTTGATTCAGCTTGAAATTGTCAAATGACACTTCCAAGGGAAATCTTGATTTAGCTTGAAACTGTCAAGTGACATTTTCAAGGGAAATCACCACTTTCAAGCTAAATTACATTAAACATACTATTACATGATACAAGACGAAGTCAATAGACGTAATGCACTAACAGGTCCTGATGAAATTTCCGCTACCAAAATGATTAAACATACGGATACCACTGAAACTGGCTCGCGGCCGCCCGTTCCCGGGATAGATAAGGGGGCGGGGGTTGTGACACCACCGAAATCTATGACACACGATCAGAGCATGTCTTCAAGGGTGCGAATCGTTCTTTCAGTCTGACCGTCGGTTTGGGGATGAAAAGCGGTACTTAGATTAAGCGTAGTACCGAGAGCAGATTGGAACATTTCCCAAAGTCACGAGGTAAACCGACCATCGCGGTCAGAGATGATGTCACGAGGCGTCCCGTTTCGACAAATGATCTCATCGGTGTAGATTCGGGCTAATTTTTCTACCTTAAAGTCTTCTCGTATCGGCAGGAAGTGAGCTGACTTGGTCAAACGGTCAACTACCACCCAAATGCTATCATGAGCAGATTGAGTACGCGGAAGTTTCGTTATAAAGTCCATAGCTATACTTTCCCATTTCCACATCGGGATCTCGGGTTGGACGAGTAAGCTAGAGGGTCTTTGGTGCTCGGCCTTGACCTTGGAACAGGTCAGGCACTTAGAAACATAGATAGCGATATCCTTCTTCATGCCCGGCCACCAGTACTTGTAGCGCATGTCCGGGTACATTTTGTCAGCACCGGGATGAATAGAATACCGAGATTTGTGGGCTTCGTCCATCAAGAGTTGTCGCAAATTCGTACGCTTGGGAATCCAAATTCGGTCCAAATAATGAAAGATACCATTCGATTTATTTTCGAGTTGGGCGCCATCGTTTAGAATCCTTTCCTTTTTCAAAGTTCGCTCGGTAAAATAAGCATGCTGCGCGTCACGGATGAGAGCTTCGAGATTAAACTGGGCTTGGGAATTACGAACGCTATGCAAATAGCTTCATCGACTGAGAGCATCGGCAACGACATTTGCTTTGCCGGGATGGTAATGAATCTCACAGTCGTAATCGTTGAGCAGTTCTACCCACCGACGTTGACGCATATTCAGTTCCTTCTGGTCAAAGATATGTTGTAGGCTCCTATGATCGGTGAAGATCGTACACTTGTGATATACATACGGTCAAACAATCCACTTTGATCCGACCCATGTATGTCGCTCCGTAACCCGGAATAAACCCATGAAGATGCATTCACACCGTTAGATCTATCCGTTTATTTAGAGTTTTAATTTCATAGCCGTTACCGAACCGTTTGCTATCATTTGGTATCAGAGCCGAAGCGATCTGTTTCGACTCTTATCTTCTACATATCAATCATCTAGTTTCAAAAAAAAAAAAAAACCTCTGTTTTGAATTGTTTATTGTTGAGAAAAAAAAATGTTTTTTACTTTCATCATCAAATCTGAGAATTATGAGTTTGAGGCCTCCGAAAAGTTCACTTCTGCATCGTATGATGACGAGCCTCGGTATGATGATGACGGAATTATTCCCAATGAAAACGAGTGTTTGTGGGTGAGAAAAGTTCTTACTGGGACTGTCATTCAAGAGGGAGAACATGATGCCCAGGATGAAATCAAGACTCAGGTTATTGTGAAGAAATTAAATGGTACTTTAGGAGAGCAGAAAACTCAGTACAATTATGGCATGGATGAAATAGCACCTACATTTAGGAATTTGGGCATGCAGAAAAGTACATCACAAGTTACTATTAATGACTTTGCTGAAGTGGGGAATGATGTGGCTCAACGTAAGATCAAGGCTTTCATCCATTTGGAAATAACCAATGCTTTCATGGTATTTTTTCTAGCTAAGCACCATACATTCAAGCCTACGTATGATCCTCCATCTCATTTCAAGTTGTGCATCAAGTTCTTCCAAGTTTTTAAATTTCCCATTAAACGTAAGTCCGGAAAAATGAACAATGGAGCAGATGATTTAGCTCGGAGAAACCTCCTCTTAGACACTCTATCCGGATTTGAATTTGGTGTTTCGAGTTTGAGGACAAACTCTCTTGAAGAAGGGGAGGATGATATACATACGGTCAAACAATCCACTTTGATCCGACCCATGTATGTCGCTCCGTAACCCGGAATAAACCCATGAAGATGCATTCACCCCATGCCTACGTGAAGAATGGGCCACCTTGAGCCAACTGCCCACGATTCCCATTTTACCCATTTAAAGTATTTTAGTTTATGCTATTTTTCTCACTTTTAATTAATTTATTTAGTAGTGGTCTAGGTAGTTAGTAGAAGTTATTTTGTAATTGCTATATGTATGGGTTCGACACTTATGAGAAGTTAGTGAGTTATGAGTTTGAAAATATGTGTGTTAATTTTCTCAATGGATTTTGAGAGTAATTAATTCTTCCATGCTAGTTCAAGTGTGGCAACTTGAATGGTGTTCTTGGAGCCTAGATTAGAATCAAGTGGTGTATCTGTATCTTGATTCTCGTTTAGTTTGCCCTAATCGTTTTCTTGTGTGGTGTGTCTGTATCACAAGAGACCGTTAGATCTATCCGTTTATTTAGAGTTTTAATTTCATAGCCGTTACCGAACCGTTTGCTATCAACTTGGTACCATAAAGGTAGTGTCGCCAAATCTTTAACGCAAAAACAACAGCACCAAGTTCGAGGTCGTGTGTGGTGTAGTTCTTCTCGTGGATCTTGAGCTGTCGGGAAGTGTACGCGATAACCTTGTCTCGTTGCATAAGAACACAACCAAGACCAAGGTTCGAGGCATCGCAGTAAGCTACGAAATCATTGTTTCCGTCGAGCAGTGAAAGTACGGGAGCATTGCAAAGCATAGCTTTGAGAGTTTGAAAGGCTTCCTCTTGTTTAGTTCCCCAAACAAAAGGTTTGTCCTTATGCGTAAGAGAAGTAAGCGGCACAGCGATCTTAGAGAAACCTTCGATAAAACGGCGATAATAGCCTGCCAGTCCGAGAAAAGAACGGACTTTAGACGGATTCTTGGGTGTAACCTAACTCTTAACAGCTTCAATCTTCACAGGGTCAACGTGGATACCTTGACTATTGACAATGTGACCCAAGAATTGGACCTCCTCCAGCCAAAATTTACACTTGGAGAACTTGGCATAGAGACGGTTTCCCTGGAGTAACTCAAGAACCAAATGTAGATGCTGCGAGTGTTCGGCTTTTGATTTTGAATAGATCAAGATATCTTCGATAAATACGATTACGAAGCGATCAAGGAAGGGTTTGCACACTCGATTCATTAAATCCATGAAACCGACGGGAGCGTTGGTCAAACCAAAAGGCATGACAACAAACTCATAGTGACCATAGCGGGTTCGAAAAGCGGTTTTGGGAATATCATCCTCTTGAATGTGTAACTGGTGATAGCCTGAGCGTAGATCGATCTTTGAAAAATACGTAGCACCTTGTAGCTGATCAAACAAATCATCGATTCGAGGCAAGGGATAGCGATTCTTGATTATCAGCTTATTCAACTCCCTATAGTCGATGCACATCCGGAACGATCCATCCTTCTTTTTGACGAAAAGGACAGGCACGCCCCAAGGAGAGGTGCTATTGCGAATAAAGCCTTTATCAAGTAGTTCCTAGAGCTGACTCGAGAGTTCGCGCATTTCAGAAGGCGCGAGGCGATAAGGAGCTTTAACAACAGGGTTTGCTCCAGGAATGAGGTCGATTCGGAAATCGATATCACGAGTGGGCGGTAAACCGGGTAGATCATCGGGGAAAACGTTGGGAAATTCACCAACAACGGGAACGTCTTTCACTTCTGGGTTTCCTTTCTTTTCCTTCTCCGCTACTACAATGTGTGCCAAGAAAGCTTGGTATTCCTTGCGGAGATACTTGCTAGCCTGGACACACAACATGAGTTCAAGACCTTTCGAAGGAGTTTCGCCATACACACAAAGTAGATTACCATTAGCGAGCGAGAAACGAATCATCTTATCAAAGCAAACAACTTCAGCACGATTTTCGTGAAGAAAATCCATGCCTACTATGATGTCAAAACTACCGAGTTGCATCGGAATAAGATCGATAGGGAAGACGTGATTGTTGAGTTCGAGTGTACAATCACGTAGAACAGAATTGACGGCGACGGTTCTTCCGGTGGCAACTTCAACATCGAACGTCGAGGGTAGATGGGCGCGCTTACGATTGAGGATCTTTTCGAATTCAAACGATACAAAACAGTTATCGGCTCCGGTATCAAATAAACACGTAGCATATATACCATTCACAAGGAATATACCATTGACCACATTGTTGTCTGCTTGAGCCTGACGGTCGTTAATGTTGAATGCACGTTCGCAGGCTGCTGGTTGTTGTTGCTATTGCTGGGGCTGCTGCTGTTGTGGCTCTTGCTTAACCACTCGATTGGGGCACATGTTTGCGAAGTGGTTGGGATCACCACACGCAAAGCAAGCTCTAGCATGAGCCGCAGGTGCAGGAGCTGCTTGATGGCCTTGAGGAGCAGTAAGTAGAGCTTGTTGGGCAGGAGCTTGGCCTTGTGTTGGACCTGGGGTTTGACGTGGACCTGTACGGCAGTTGGCGGTGAAGTGGTCGTACATGTTGCAATGCACACAGTATCTGCAAGCGATTCCCACAGGGTGGTGATAGGTACAAGTAGGGCAAGCCGGGTGAGGACCAGTATACGCACGCTTTGCCGGCGGTGCATTGGTGACCGATGCCGCTACTTGGCGGTGTTGAGGCTGCGGTTGAGCAGGAAGGGCTTGGAGCGGGGCAGCAGTGGTTACAGCGCAGTTTTTGTTGCTTGAACTGCTGTTGTTCTTCCTCTTTCGGCGTGAGAGCTTTGAAGATTACGGTGCGGCGGCGATTTTAGCGGTTGAAGCAGTGGTAGCTTGATGCAGATTCTTGGGAGCTTTATCCAAGTAACCAGACTTGACTCGCTTGTCATTGATCTCAGCAGCGAGTAAAAAGGTTTCCTCAATTGTCGTCGTCTTTGCGGCTTGAACGAAATCAGCCACGCAATCCGGAAGAGTACGGATATACTTCTTGATGGTGATTTCAGGCGTGGTAACTTGGCTAGGACAGATTATACTCAACTGCTTGAAGCGAGCAGTTAAACCAGCGTTATCTCCGTCTTTCTGCTTGATATGCCAGAATTCGTCCTCCAGCTTTTGGCGCTCGTGGGGAGGGCAGAAATCTTGCATCATAACATCCTTCAACTCATCCCACGTCAGCCCATAAGCTGCATCATTTCCGCGTTTGTTTCTCTCGGCCGTCCACCAATCCAGAGCTCGTGTTTGGAAGACGCCAGTTGCGTTCAGAGTATGGAGATTGTCAGGACAGCCACTCTGGCACAGGGTGACTTCGATAGAATCAAACCATTGGAACATGGTCGTAGGCCCATCCTCGCCGGTAAACTCTTTCGGGCCGGAGGCTTTGAACTGCTTGAAGCTGAAAGCAGCTTTAGGAGCATCAGTCCTGGACTCTTCTGACGACTTGCTAGCGTTTTCATTCAGCTCACTAACAATCTGGGGGATAACTTTCTCCATTTGCTTAGCGACGAGAGCGGCGATGCGTTTTTCATCATGATTGCGGCGAGCTGAACGGGAATGGAATGATCCGAATGACGACATTGTCTGCAACAGACAGCGCCATAGGATTCAAAACGCTATTCGATTATTCCTAGTATAGTCTAGCGATTCACCATAAAGCTCAAGAACACATCAAACATATAAGCATATAAGCACGTGAACACAGAAGCACATAAGCACATAGAGCACAGAAGCACATAAGGCAGTCAGAACACAGAAACCTTTTCTCACTTTGCACGTATTCACCTATCCTATTTTGCACGTATTTACCCACATGTGATGACTGTGTTCCTATATAATACAAGTTTTGCGCGTTCGAGGGTAGCGATATGCGATTAGCGAGTACACAGCTAGAAGTATAGCATGCGTTTATCCACAAGTAGCAGCGATTTGTTAACGATTGTGTAGTGTGTTGTGTGATAAGCGGAGCAAGAAGCGTTAGATCAAAACCAATAATATCTCAAAACGCTAACAAATAAGCATAAAACCACATAAAACACATAAAATCCTACGTAAAACGACAAATATCAGAGTCAACAATTGCGAGCTCAGAATTGAAACACATAAAATCAGCGATTGCGAGCTTGAAATCGAAGATAGACTGTCTAAGGCTTGATAGACGTCGACTACACAAAGTGATTTGACTATTCACAAGGACTTCTGGTACACACTTTGGCTTTCGAGTCTGTGCTCTCGCCCCGATTTTGGGCGAACGCCACGCATCCTTTCAGTTACAGTGTGACCTCAAGTCGTTGGAGTCCGTCGAGACTTTGGTGAGAGTTTTGTAAAATCAAAATAGAGCACGGGACAAGTTGTCAAGGTTTGGGTTTCACCCCTGACTCAACAACTTAGTTCCTGTTTTGATAAAGTAGAAAGGGAAATTTGCATCGAAGTGTGGATTTCACTCTTGATTCAACACAAATTCTCCTATTTATGGATAAAATGCAGGTCGAACAAGCGATTTGGTTGAGAGTTTGTGGTTTTCACACCTAATCTCAACCTAATTACTCGTTCATTTTCGAAAATAGTGCAGTGATAGTGTAGTATTCAGCGAGTGCGAGCGAGAAATAGTGAGTAAACTCGTACAAGAGCCCATACTGGGTATGCACAAGTTGGTCTGTTGGTACTTGGACTATAGACTAGGTCGTTTCTAAGACATCGACCCGGACTAGGTAGAGTCTTGCCTAATTCCCTATAGTTATGGCTCTGATACCAATCTGTCACACCCCAACCGATGACGGAAACATTGGGGCATGGCACTGAGCGAAACAGATTGTCAAGAGAAATTCCATAACGACTAAATTACCAAATAGTTAATATTATGTCCCATACCATAACCCATTAAGTAATCTAATTATTACAGACATAGATATTCTCAAAACAAAACATGTTCCGACAACTCAGATTCAAATAAATAAATTGTCTTTGTTTCTAGACTCCATCCTACTTGATTTCCTCAAACAGCAAGCAAACATCCTAAGCAGCTGTCACATACGTTAAAATAGAGGTCAATACACATAGTGTAAAGGTGAGCATACAAGTTTGATATAGCATAATATAGTTCAAAATAGTTTACGCATAACCAGCATGTAACGTGCGAAGCTAGTAGGTTATCGACAATGAAATATGCACAGACTAGACTGCGAGTTGTAGAATGCGCAAAACATATCACCACTACGACATGTGAGAGGTAACTTTAACAACCCCTATCCACGACAGGTGCTGAGTCCAAACAAATAGTACTATCGTTTCTAAGGCGTCAGGCAACAATCACTGTGTTAACATAACATACAAGCATTCATCGAGTAACACGTATCATGCAGTAACGGTCAGCGTATAAATAGTGTTTGCGTTGTGTGATAGATGTGAATTAGAATAAGTAACGTGTGTAACACCCAAAAGTGCGTAAAGTAAAAAGGGATCGAGTATACTCACAGATCGTGCTTAACAAGTAAACACTCTCTTGGATTGAAGGGAGCGCTGAGAGATTAGCCTGAACAGTTAACGATAGCATAAATGATGAGCAGTGCGATAAACTGTGCAAAATTACCAAGTGTCGGATGGTAATCCGATCGGATGGCAATCCGATCGGATGGCAATCCGATCGGATGTCAATCCGTTCGGATGGCCATTCGATTGGATTGACACCTTGTTTGGTAAGGATGTGTTTGTGTATGATGGCTTTGAAGTTTTCGTTGTAGCATTTTGAAAATGGAGAAGTATCTCTACCATTCAGGTCGATCGATCGGACGACAGTCCGGTCAGATAGCGATCCGATTGGCAAGACACTTAGTGAGAACAAGTTCACAGCAGGGTTTCACTCGATCGGGTAGCAATCCGATCGGGTGGCAATCCGTTAGTTACTGATGATCTTTGAAAATTGTAAAAAAATGATTAAGTGTCGAAGTTCCAAACGTCACATGGTCGGATGGTCGTTCGATCGGATGGCAATCCGATCGGACGGTAATCCGTTCGACTTCCAGAACCTTAAAAGTTTGAATAAAAAGTTTAAGTGTGAAACCAAGTGCAAGCCGATCGGATGGCTGTCCGATCAGATGGTAATTCGATCGGACGGCAATCCGTCCCAACGACCTGATCGTCTTTGACACTTGATTGTTTTGAAAGTTTTGATGTGTTGATCGAGACGGTGCGATAACGTGCTGAACAACAGGAACCCCCATAATGACCTAGGTGATCCGATCGAACAGGAACTACCCTAGTCCGACCAGTTCACGGTTCGAGACGGTTGTTCATGTTTAACCCGACATCAGTTGTCTCTTGGATAGAATTCAGATCTTGAACTAACCCATCACTAAGAAAGAGTAGAAGATCAGAACGAGCTCCGATTCTTTTGGTTTTGACTGCATTGAGTGTAAAAGAGTTGAAAGAATGTTGGAAAACCTTCTTTCAATCCTTTTAACCATGAATTTATGTAGATCTAGGTGAAAACATTGATTATTCATGTGGAGATCCTTCAGATCTAAGTGGTTCTTGGTGGAATGAAGCCAAACCTTGAAGTTCATAAGAACTCCATGATGACATCACCCTAGAACACCTCAAATCCGATGATTTCATGGTTAAAAGTTAAGATTTAAAGGTGAAAATGATGAAGGATTGCGTGTAGATCATAGAAGTACAAGATTTAGGCTGAAAACTTACAAGAATCGAGAGAAAAGAGAGCTTGAGTGCGGCTGGTTCGAGTGAGGAGCTGTCACATCACAAATGATGTGACAGGAGGGTATTTATAGGGTTTCCCAAAGTGGAAAGTGCGCAGGGTCGAATTGGTCACCGATCGGATGGCAGTCCGATCGGATGGCAACTCGATCGGATGACAATCCGATCGGATGGCCACTCGTTCGGTTGGCCACTCGATCCAGATGTCCGGCGTGATGAATTTTGTCGTTTCGATTTGCGTGTTGAATGTTGCGATGCGATTCGAGTGAGCGATGCGATAGTATTACACATTAGTTACACAAATAACCTAACTACTATGTCTAACATACAATCACTATAATTAACTTGCGTTTAGCGTTTGTGATTTGATTACGATGTGATAGAATTGCGATTGCGATTATCACCTAAACATAAACATAACATGGACAAGTAACACATAAATAGCACACACTTAAAACAATATCCAGAACACATAATTCGAGTTGCGAATGCGATAGCGATAAGTCGATTAGCGATTAAATATGCGATTAAATAGCGATTAAACCTCGATTATTAATAGATACTCCACATAATACAACTAAAGCGATTAAATATTATAAATCGATTACAAGTCAAAGAAGTCAAAACAGTAGTTGAGCAAGGAGTGACATATCGCAATTAGCAATCTTTTCTTCCTTTGACTTCAATCTTGACTTTGACTTTGACTTTCGAAACATGGGTTGTTACACTGGTCTCGATCGCTTGATTCTAAACCGACTTCGTGAAACTGATCTCGATCGTTTTTCTGGTTATCAAATAAACCTCAGTCAAATGTTAACAGCTTAAAAAAGAAATAAAGAAAGAACAACACTGTTCTCTCCACAGTCCCACCTGATCCTTTGTTTGATGCAGCTTTTGCAAATGTAAAATCAACCAAATCCGATCCGAATTCTTTTAAATCTCGTTTGTTACGCACTCTCCTGCACAAGAATATTATATAATGAACATGATTTTGCAAATTCAAGTTAATATCAATTCAATCTGTGCATTCTAAAACCAAAATAGCAATAACCTCACGCATTATACTATTTATGATAAGATTTAGACCATTACTCGTGAAACTGAACTGACTTGATTCTGAACCGACATTGTAAAACTGATCTCGATCACTTGATTCTAAACCGACTTCGTGAAACTGATCTCGATCGTTTTTCTAGTTATCAAATAAACCTCAATCAAATGTTAACAGCTTAAAAAAGAAATAAAGAAAGAACAACACTGTTCTCTCCACAGTCCCACCTGATCCTTTGTTTGATGCAGCTTTTGCAAATGTAAAATCAACCAAATCCGATCCGAATTCTTTTAAATCTCGTTTGTTATGCTCTCTCCTGCACAAGAATATTATACAATGAACATGATTTCGCAAATTCAAGTTAATATCAATTCAATCTGTGCATTTTAAAACCAAAATAGCAATAACCTCACGCATTATACTATTTATGATAATATTTAAACCAATACTCGTGAAACTGAACTGACTTGATTCTGAACCGACATTGTAAAACTGATCTCGATCGCTTGATTCTAAACCGACTTCGTGAAATTGATCTCGATCGTTTTTCTGGTTATCAAATAAACCTCAGTCAGTACATATACATTTCTAGGTCAAATGTTAACAGCTTAAAAAAGAAATAAAGAAAGAACAACACTGTTCTCTCCACAGTCCCACCTGATCCTTTGTTTGATGCATCTTTTACAAATGTA
The DNA here is from genome assembly GCA_030545235.1 of Helianthus tuberosus. Taxonomy (NCBI): domain Eukaryota; kingdom Viridiplantae; phylum Streptophyta; class Magnoliopsida; order Asterales; family Asteraceae; genus Helianthus; species Helianthus tuberosus. Next base: position 183,930,070 of record CM060424.1, read on the forward strand.
AAATCAACCAAATCCGATCCGAATTCTGTTAAATCTCGTTTGTTACGCTCTCTCCTGCACAAGAATATTATACAATGAACATGATTTCGCAAATTCAAGTTAATATCAATTCAATCTTTGCATTCTAAAACCAAAATAGTAATAACCTCACACATTGATTTAGACCATTACTATACCTGATCATGTCGCAAATTATACAATTTTAATGACTTAAAAGAAAGATGCTTTTAGGGTCTTACTGTTTTACCTGCAATATTGTGCTTTCAGAATAAGATCCTAGTTCTTTGGGCAGATCACTCATATCGGCTACTCCTGTTACGTTCAAAGAAGCTTCCATTTGTGCTACTCGTGAAACTGAACCGACTTGATTCTAACCCGACATTGTGAAACTGATCTCGATCACTTGATTCTAAACCGACTTCGTGAAACTTATCTCAATCTTTTTATCTGGTTATCAAATAAACCTCAGTCGGTCCATATACATTTCTAGGTCAAATGTTAACAGCTTAAAGAAATAAAGAACAAATTGATATGGAACTTGAAGAACTTGTTCATTTACAAAACAACAGTCAAAAGAACTTTACCTCTGTTGAATCAGCCACTCCATCTCATTCCTCGTCTACATATTCTTGATTCAAATCTATCAACAACCCCATTTTCTAAACCTAAACCCGATGAATACGATGATGAATCATCAGATAATCTCTGGGACGCCAACGACTCATTTGACAGTCTGTATGATGCCACTAACTCCAAATCATATTCAACAGATCTAAATAAATTATTATCAAAGGAAAAGTAATTTTCTACCATGAACAGTATCATATCCAATTGACAGAACTATATAAAAAATGGAGGTGCAATGAATCATACTATTTTTCCAGAATTTAATAAATAATTTTCATGTAAAATGTTGTTAATGACCAATTCCAAATCATATTCAACAGATCTAAATAAATTATTATCAATTAGACAAAACAGAGCATACATATACAAGTGTTAATTAATATGAGGAAAAAAGTGACCTGCCGTTTGCTTCCTTCCCTTTCATATCAGCAGATGCCTATGATATGTCGGAGCAGAATAAGCATATGAAAACCAAAACACAATCAAAATCAGATATTAGAAACAAAGCCATCACAAAAATACAAAATTACGGCTAACAAATAAGCAAATTACTCTATAAGTATCTGAAGATATGATTAGTGATGTATTGAGAAGCTTAGGGGCCACCGTGAAAGTCAGTCTATAAACTAAATCATTAGGGTTAACTGAAGCCAATTACTCTGTAAGTAACCGAAAGTATATAACATTTGTTTAAAATCAAGATCATGGGTCATTAACATGTTCAAAATTCAAAACCCCTCTTCTTGTTCATGTAAAAAAAAACCTTTACTAAAATCAACATTATGAACAAAGCCCAGTTATAAATCAAAGTGAAAACAACCAAGAATCATGGAATAGTTGAAAGGGAAGCATAATTTATGAATTTCACACTAACCTTTAGTTGGGTTTGTACGGAACACACTTCAGAGAAGAACCGGTGAAATTAGAGGCATACGAATTGAATGTTTGTTGTGAAGCGATCGATTGATACTTATGCTTTGGCTTGATGCTCACGCAGAAACGGTGTCTTCTTCTTCTTCACCAAAACCGCAAAGGGGTTTGGGGAAATAGAGAAAAGTATGACAAAACTTTACTGCTTTCAGTTAATTAAACTTTAAAGAGTAAAAACTCACTTTATATTCAACGATTTCTTCATCGGGAGTTTAAGGCCTGCGTTTTAGAGAGAAAAATTTTAAATTTAAAATGAGATGAGAGAAAATTGAAGCTCTGAGTTTTAGAGAGAGAGAGAGAGTTGAGAGTTGATAAGCTCAGAGAAATCAAAAAGAATTTCTTATACGTAGGTTTGAATTTTGAATCTAGAGCCAAAATTTTGAATTTTGAATGTGAGCAGAGGTTTTTTGGATTTTGAATGAACATCAGTGCTTTAAATTATGAATGAGGGCAGAGGTTTGCCCATTTGTATGTGGGCAGGCCTTTGAAAAGGTGAATGTGGGCCACCTTTGAATTTTAAAGTCTTTTAATATTAAGGTTTATGATGTAAAATGACATAAGAAAAGCCTTGTTGGACATGCTCTCCAGCTGACACATCAGCTTTTCTTATGTTACTCAGATTTCTCCTTTTATAGAAAGTATAGATATGAAGAGTTTATTAATAATTATAATTTCATTAAAGATTGAATTTCAAGGATTGTCCTTTATCTTTATACCAATTTTCAGGCGCTATCCTTTATATTCAAAATTGACTAGTTTTGTCCTTTATGTTTTCAAATCATACACGTTTTGTCCTTTAGGCCTAACCCAGTTAGGTTTTTCAGTTAAATTTTGTCATATGATTTGCACATGAGGGCATTTTTGTCAATTCAAAGGTAAGTTCAACGACAGATTTACAGCTCAAAGCTTCTGCAACCTTTGAATTGACAAAAATGCCCTCATGTGCAAAGCACATGACCAAATTTAACTGAAAAAACTAACTGGATTAGGCCTAAAGGACAAAACGTGTATGATATGAAAACATAAAGGACAAAACTCGTCAATTTTAAACATAAAGGACAGCGCCTGAAAATGCGTATAATGATAAAGGACAATTCTTGAAATTCACTCTTCATTAAATTATAATTCACTAAATATCCATTCACCAAATTTCTAACAAAAAAATTCATGCCAAAAAATAATCAATAACAATATCCAAAATGCACATAGCCAATTCTGCTGCAATATATGAAGTTCCTTATGAAATGACAGAGACCAAGATTCTCGTGTAGGAAAAAACCTAACCACACACAATATTCACAGAGGATAATGGAATTGAATTCAATTACAATTTTCACTGATTGAACAGATGGAATCTCATCCCACTTCACTTAATATCCTTTTCATTCAAAATATTTTATTTGGACCCAAATCTTAATTTTTTGATGAACAAGTGCATAGTACAGGGGTGCAGACTTGCAGTAGGAGCCAAGTTCGATTATGACATAAGAATTATTCTTTCTAGAAGCATCTACACTTAAGCCAACAATATCATTCCACACGAAAAAGGGCAATTACAAAGCAATGGCAGGTAGTCGGGCAACAAGTTGCGCCACCACCCCCTTTTGAATAGAAAAACCAATTCTACTAAATACAACGTTTGGAACCTTTAGCGACGAAGAATTACTATTAACGACTTTTTGAACCCGATTCAAAAGTCGCACAGCGTCAGGAGCGAGACCACCAAAGGTATCAAACGCAAACGGGACAAACACGTGTTGATTCTCCAGGCAGGCTTTCTCATGTTTTGCCACTTTGCTCGCCTCTGCCTTGAGCACCGCTTGCCCTACGACAAAGCCCTTGTCCTTGAGCCCGACAAGGGGGGAGACTCCAGTTAGATCTACACAAGCGTGTTTCCCCCCTTCCCATCCAAACACAAGGATGTCCGCCGGGCGTAAAGTGGACCTCCCCTCTAAGGGGTCAGTCAGGAAATTTACTGGAGCCTCCTTTTTGGCAGAGATCCCGGCCCGCTTAAGAACATCACATAACACATCTCTCACCCAATCATGCCGATATTTAAACCCTGGTAGCTCTTTACAGTGGATCGCGTGCTCGCCGAAAGAATCCAAACACGCTTTGCGGCATACTGGACATGGCTCGTCAACTGGGAACAAAGGAATCATCAGTCGGTATCTAAGGATAGCACGGTATTCCACAGCCGACATGTGTTGCCCCAAGCCTTCAATAGGTGCGACAGACAGAAAATCCTGAGCATGTGGGGCACGTAGACATTCAAACACAGCTCTTTGCCGAGGGGATAAAACAAACTTCTCTTCAAACCTCTTGACCATTTCGCCATATAAGGCATTCGCCAGAATTTTCTGGGATTTAGGAGGGGCGGTGTCTTTAATGTAGAAACCGCCAATATCAAGGTCGCGAAGAGAACTATGCAAAAGGTCCAACGCACTCCTGTAATCGGAGTCTAAAACATCCCCACCACATTCTCGGAGTATGTGGTCTTGTAAACCCCAAGATTGGGCCCTTGAAGCCACGAAAGCATATGAAGAGGCATCCTCGGCCGTACAAATCCCTAAGCCTCCGAACCGGGTCGGGAGAGAAGCCAACCTCCACTGGAGATCTCCAAAAAAGGCACCCCCACAAACAACAATATCCTCTAATGCTCCCCGGAGGCCTTCATCAAAAACAGAGACAGCTCCCCCGACCAAAGAAGGTTGACACGTTCGAAGACCAAACAGTAATTTAGCAACACCCATACAAGAACGAAGCAAGAGGAGCTCGCTCTGAGGGTCCCGTAGGCGTTTAAGGCACCTCATCAGCTCGACTGCACAGTTCGCTCTTTTAAGAGCCATACTACTAATAAACTCTGCATCACGACTAACGGCACCCCCTAGGAGTTTCACACCCAGCACCGGCCTCCCAATCCCCCGAGGGAATAAGCCATCCTGAACCTTTACACCATTGCAGGTTGGCCAGAAAACTTCAGTTTTCTTTATATTAAGTTGAAGCCCTAAGGAAGGACCCTCAGCTCTGATGATATCTAAAGCATTAGCCACTTGGGTGGCATCTCCAATAAGCGTTCCGTCATCTAGGTACCAGGCGTGGAATAGAAGTTTGCAGCGATCCCTTATTTGGTGAACAAGGGGGTGTAGAACAAGGGCAAAAATGAGGGGCCCCAAGGGGTCCCCCTGCTGAACGCCAGTAGTAGACCAAATATACTCATCCCCCACATATAATCTAGCTGGTTGACCATATAAAAAATCGACCCACGTAGAAATAGAAGGACACCTTTTCCTTACCTCGTACAGTAGGGCTGTCCTATCAACCAAATTAAAAGCGTTCGAAAAATCAACAGTAAGCATAGCAAGAGACCCATCTTGGTGGTACTCATTAAGGAACCTGTTCGCACTATGAAGAACGGCCTCTGCCCCACACGGAATCCCTACCCCAAACTGGAAATCGCCAAGGTATTTAGTCATCTCCTTCCCAACACCTTTCATGGCCACCTTGGAGATCACCCTCCTCCAAATTGACCCAACAGCGATAGGCCTAATCCCATTATCCGGTTTGAGAAGAGGTGTAAGAGGAGCAGAAGCAACAAACTCCGCCAGACTCCTCGGGCACCTCCCCCCCCAAGCACAAATTAACCATAGCTGAAGTAGCTCTAAGCAGGCTATCAGCAATCACAGACCCCTCCCCACAAAAAACATCTAAAAGATGTTGGGCCCTTAAGCCGTCTCTCCCGCACGACGTACCTTTGGGGAAAGATTTAATACACCCGAGCACACAATCGGACTCCACCACAAGAGGAGACTCAGAAGGCAAGGAGGCAGGCATGGAAGGAGGGGGCATACATGGGTGCTTAGCCACTAAAGCCTCCAGAGTATTCTTATTGAGAGGAGCGACCCCCGAGGAGCATAAAACCTTAACCGCTGCAGTGAAATGACCATCAGCAACCTTACGTAAACATTGTTTCACATTGGTCCCCCCACACTCATTATCATTCTCAGTGCCCTTTTTGATTCCATCCGTAACCCCCCTCGCGGGTTGATCAAACAACGACTGGACAAGAGTGGCAAAACCCTCACGATCACCCCACTGAGCCAAAGACCGCTGGATGCTAAGGCATTGGCCCGTCTTCCTATTGCCCGACCTCTTGTCCTGACGACCAACAGGCTTGAACACCCGCAAGGTGCAACGTGGTAATATCAAAAGTCGAACCCATGCCTCAACAGAATCAGGCATAGCAACCACCTTGTCCAAAGCTGCAGTTAAGACCTGGGCAAATGCCATACGACAACTAAGGGGGATACTCTTAACAGTCTTGATGGGGAGAGAAAAAACACGGTCAAGCAAAGCAATATCTACACCCAACTCTTCCGACGAGGTATCAACGTTTTCAACACCGGGTCTAGTGATGCCAACAATAAAACTCTGTTCATCTCTCTCACCTGGCACAAACCGAATAACCTTATCCTCATGGATGCATCCTTGATTGTTCTGGCCAAAATTTTAGGAATAGTCAACAAGAAAAGTTTGATGAGGAACAAAATGGGAGTCGCCACCCACAAACAAATTGTAATCGAAGAATCCACTACGAACGATAAGGACACTTCAAACGCCGGAGAAAGATCATAGAGAGGGAAACTTCAAACGCTAGAGAAAGATCAACGAAGGGACACTTCAATTGCCGGAGAAGGATCGTCAACCGAGAGAGGTGTAATCGCCGAGAGGGAAGGAGGAGAATGAAGAGGCAGGGGGTGTTTGGGATTCCTTCTCAAAAACAACTTATTAACTTATATAAGTCTTAAGTTATAAGTTAGAATTTCTAACTTCTCAAAAACAACTTCTTCACACACAAAAATAACTTATATAAGTTAATCCAAACACTCTAAAAACAACTTATTAACTTTTATAAGTTAATAAGTTATAAGTTGCTCCAAAATAAGCTAACCCAAACACCCACGCAGTGCCTGTTTCTGGCTTATGTAAGTCCTATATATTTGAAAGGGGCAATTTTGGCATATTGAAAACTATTAATAAGGTAGGGGAAAGATGCAATTAAAACATGTGATTGGGTAAATATGCAATTGAAGTGCTTTTAGAAGGGGAAATATGCAATTATCCCAAATTAAAACAATATTGACAATATTATATGATAATGTTCAAATGTCCTAAAACATAATGTTTTAGATACCAAAACTCTAAACCAAAACACATCGGCCCAAAAAAGACATTAAGGGGCTGTTTGTTTACCTCTTAATAAGGCTCTTAATGGTTCAGACCTCTTACTGGTTCAGACTGTTTGTTTCACGAGCAGATGTCTGAATGGTTCAGACAATTGCCTCTGAATGGTTAAGCATTATACTGAGTCTGAATGGTTAAGACCTCTAATCTGAATTGGTCAGACATTTACTTCTGAACGGTTAAGCTTTATACTAGCTCTTAAATGTTCGGGTTTTTTCTTGGATTTCGGGTTTTTCGGGTTTTGGGCTAGGAAAAAGTGAACCGATGATCGACCCATATAAGGTTCGGGTTTTTTGGGTTCGGGTTTTTTGGGTATTCTCTAAGTCGGGTTCGGGTGGCTTCAAATTTGGGTCTGGTTTCGGGTTTCGGACAAAAATGAACTATATCATTACTACTTTACGTTGCAACGTACCATATAATTCAACATCAATATTAAAAACACAACAATGCAGATTTATCAATAATCTTTCCACATACTACATAGATACACACAAATTTATCAAGAATCTTTCCACACACTACATAAATACACACACACACATTGATTGATTTATACATATCCTTCGTAGTTAGTCAAGCGATCTAATAATCAAACAATACTAACAGATAATCAAAGAAAATGAATAAATTGAACTTGATTTGTAGAAGAAGTTGTGATGGAGGACAAATTGAGCGAACTGAACTTGATTTGCTTGACTTGTGTGGGTTATTGAACTGCTCGTGATTTGTGTGGGATATTGAATGGTGCGTGTGTTAATGTGGTATATTGAACGACATGTTGTTTAATTTTGGATTACCCGAATAGACCCCCTTCTAATCCCAATACCCGATCCGTTTATTGTGATTTGGGTTCAGGAATATGTTATTTCGGGTATGGGTTAATCGGGTTCAGGTATAGGTTATTTTGGGTCAGGTTTTGGTAAAAAAATACTCAATCCTAATCTAAACATCGTACATTTATGAAGATTCTTACCTTTTGAATCAATTTAATGTTGAACATGTTGTTAGCGTCCATACTTCCCACAATTCTGGTAAGTTAACAATTGTAAATTCTAAAATTTATTTTCATCCTATTAACTTTAAAATCGTTAACAATACAATGCAATGCCAATGATATAACAACCCTCCAAATTTTTTTTTCCGTCACCCCTAATATATTTAAAGTGCCCCTATATGTCTTAAAACATACCCCGTATGCGAGAACCGAGCCCAAAATACCCTACATAATTAAAATATAAATAAAAACAAGATTTTGGGGTTGCTCGCAGGCCGCGAAGGCTTTGCCTTCGGGCTACGCGGGGCGCGACAGCCAGTCACCAAGGCGAGCCCCTAGGTTGCCACGTGTCACCAACCGTGTCGAGGCTAGTTGTCTGATTCAGCAAACCTAGGGCCTACATACCCTAGCTCGCGGGCCGCGAAGGATTACCCTTCGGCTTACACGGGCCGCGAGGGAGTCCGAATCAGGCACTATATATAGAGGTCGTTGGCCTCAGTTCACAATTCGTCCCACAATCGAATTTCTCTCTAAATTTCTGAATATTTGAAGTAGTATCGGGCATAATACCCCCCTAAATAACGAAGTTCTTCCTCGTTGTAAGTATCATAACCCCCGGTTACGTATTAGATACGCTGCCCGATTGATCTAGGGCTGCGTAACGACTATCGTGGTTCTGCCCGACGTAGTCGTTGGAATGCCGTCTCGGGGAGGGTATTACTAATGTAAATATTGGGTTATTATACTAACGCGTGTGCATTTGTGTAATTAATAGATAATCACCAGGAAATCCTAAAGGAAACCCAAAGACAGCAATGTGAGTAATCCTCCTTTTTGCAAATTGTTTTTACAAAACCTCATATGATTAACAATATATTAAACAGTGATTGAGTATTTGTATTCTACAATTATCGTCGGTATGTTGGGGTTTTGTATACAAAATTTGTTACTACATTGTGAGTACTAACATGACCACAAGTCGGGTTGACAGTACCGTGGTTGGTAATTAAAGTAGATGGAAACAAATGTAATTGCGCGACCGCCCTCAATACTGTAAAACGGTTTTACCTGTCTTGATTAAACTGAGATTCACTCACCAGTATTTCCCACTGACCAAATGTTTTTAAACACGTTTCAGGTAACAAAATGTGAAAGCCAAATAGAAGCCAGCTGGACAGCACTGAAGGCTTGGAAAAGTGGCAATAAAAGTTACTTAAATAAAGAGATGTTTTTATTTAAATAAAATAGGGTTTATCCCTATGAAAATGTGTGTACTTGAAACTTGGGAATTTCCCATGTGTTTAGTAGTATAAAAGCGTGGTATTTTACTCTGATAAAATATTTCCTAACTACGGTCCTGATGAAATTTCCGCTGCCAAAATGATAAACACCGATACCACCGAAACTGGCCGCGGCCGCCCGTTCCCGGGTTGTTAGGGGACGGGGGTTGCGACAGAAGGTGGTATCAGAGCTAAGCCACTGATTCAGCCACAGAAATGTTCTGGTGACACCAAGATATTATTCAAAATGTTAGGAAATTAATTACTAAAATACGTGCATATCTGTATATTATTGTTATGTGTTATTTGACTATTTGTTAGTTTACAGTATGAGCGACCAAGGACCTTCCGACGCCTACCGTCAGTTGTCCAGCTCACCTAGAAACAAAGGCACCTCTTCACAGCCTACCCTTTCAGGGTATTCGGATGACAATGAAGACGGGATATTCGTGTTTAAGGCTCAATTTGAAGAGCCATTCCCTCCTAAGAAGAGAGGATGGTTCAGCAGAGGTGCGCATGAACGTAGGAAGAGGATGAAAAAGTTACAACAACAGTGAGTTTTAGCAGCCGCTAAGAGAGAAACAGATGCTCACACCCAAGATATGCTCAATAGGAGTCTAGCAAATTTTCATATTCTGGCAACTACAGCTGCAGACCCTAATTTAGAGCAACTCATAGCACCCCAACCATTACCCTTGTTTCCCACACAACCAATGGAGATTGAAGTCAACTCGGAAAACCAAATCCCAACACCAGCTTTTGACCCAACTGAGATACCTAGAATATCAGCACTCAATCCCTTAGACCCAGACTACGACCCGTGGTTTGACGACCATAGGGATTACAAACAACACTACCCAATACCAGAGGAACCCATGCCAAACCTAGCAGCCTACCCAAACTTGGACCCTCTAGATCCCTATTATGATAATGATCAATACATTAGGGAAATTCTAGAGAATCCATATCCTCAGGAAGAACCGATGCCACAGTACCCAGATCCCATACCAGCACCTGCACCACCCATGAGCACTGAAAATGTGCAAGAACTCCGAACCTTTGGTGAGGAGATTTTAGAAGAGAGCGAAAGGATGAGACAAATACGGGAACGACTCGTCTGGAAATATGACGAGCGTAATATGGAATTTTGGATGAACCTCTATCACTAATAATAATAATAATAATAATAATAATAATAATAATAATAATAATAATAAAAATAATAATAATAAATATATATATAATATGTGTGTATGTTTGAAAAAAAATGATAATATATATATATATATATATATATATTGTAGTATAGACCACTTCGTGGTTAGTGATGCATACTAGTATTGTATTTTTATTCCAGTTGTATTTGTAATAACTATAGATGCATACTATAAAATAGAGTAAGTCGCAATGTTCGACATTTTGGATCAACATGCTGGTTGTGTGAATATTGCATTGGATATTTTTTATGCAATATTAATACTTGGTAATTGTTTAAAATCCAGATGGCCGACGCATCAAATCCAGAAAACCAGAATAATGAAAATCAAATAAATAATAGTGAAATTCGACACCTTGTAACCCAAGGAATTAGAGATGCCATGCCAGCTATTATCCAAAATGTTAGGGATGCAGAAAATAATAATAAAAGTGGTAATGGAAGTAAACGAACTCATATAAAACCTAGTCACAGCGTGCAAAATGGACCCATACTTCAAGTGTCCATTCCAAAAAGAAGAAGAACCATGTCTTATGGTTGTTCTTACAAAGAATTATGGTCCTATAAACCAATAGAATTCTCTGGCAATGAAGGGGCCGTTGCAGCTCTACGCTGGATAGAAAAGACAGAGGGAGTCTTAAAAATAAGCAAGTGCGCAGAAGAAGATAAGATAATGTTTGCCTCCAATCTGTTTAAGAACTCAGCCTTAGAATGGTAGAACACTATCCTCCAATCTAGGGGAAGTGACAGGATTTACAATATGGAATGAGAGGAATTTAAGAATATGGTAGAAATAAAATTCTGCCCTCCCAAAAGAAAAAGAATAGATAGCAAACAAGTTCTTAAACCTTAGAATGACTGGAGTGGATAGTAAGGGGTACATTACTTTATTCTTTGAATATGCTAGAATAGTACCAACCCTTGCATCACCCGAACCAGTATTAATCTCCCGTTACATCTGGGGATTAATCAGTGAGATAAGGCATGTAGTCAAGGCAGCTAGACCTCAAACTATAGAAGAAGCCGTAGAACTAGCAAACACCTTGACTGATGAATTAGTACGTACACGAGAAGAAGACCAGAGGAGAAACCTAGCTCAAAGGCTTACCCAAGAATTTCACTACGGTAATTCCAACCGTGGGAAAAATGTAGGTTCTACCTCTGCACCTTATTGCAAGGCTTGCAAGAAGAAGCATTCAGGAAGATGCTCCACTTACTGCAATTTCTGCAAGATACCAGGACACAAGGAAGAAGATTGTAGGAAGAAACCTAATAATGGAATGTGCTTCAACTGTGGAGAAAAAAGTCACATCAAGCCGAACTGTCCGAAACTAGCTCCAGCCCTGAACAACAAGACTACTAAAAATGCTAGAGCATTTGTTCGGACTGCAGAAGAAACAAAAATGATCCCGGATGTGATCGTCGGTACGTTTTTAGTTAATGATGTTTTTGCTAAAGTATTATTTGACTCTGGTGCGAACCAAAGTTTTATTAATACTTCATTTTGCAAACTTCTCAACCAACCATTAACTAAACTCCCACAAGAATGTCTAGTAGAGACAGCAAATGGAGAAACCATTAAGATTTCTGAAATCTTGCAGGAAGCAAGAATAGAATTTTTAAACCAAAAATTTATTGCAAACCTTTACCCAATGAATCTGGCAGGATTTGATGTTGTATTAGGAACGGATTGGTTAATAGCCAATAAAGCTAGTATTCTATGTGATCAAAAGTCAATCCAAGTAAATTCACCAAGGGGTGAAAAGATCACAATTAAAGGAGATAAGCCATCTAGATCCACGAAATTCATCTCTGTGATGAAAACAGCAAGTTACATAAGAAAAGGATCATTAGTGTATTTGATTTCTATAAGCATTAACACTAAAGGAAAGGAATTAAAAGATATCCCTGTAGTATCTCAATTTTCAGATGTATTTCCAGAAGAATTACCAGGGTTACCGCCAGACAGGGAAGTCGAATTCAGAATTCACCTGCTACCAGGAACAGCACCAATTGCCAAAGAACCTTACCGTTTGGCACCCGCAGAAATGCAAGAACTGAAGAAAAAATTAGATGAATTGTTGGAGAAAGGATTCATACAGCCAAGCTCATCGCCATGGGAAGCACCGATCTTATTCATCAAGAAGAAAGACGGGTCAATGCGTATGTGCATTGATTACCGTGAATTGAACAAAGTCACGATTAAAAATTGGTACCCATTACCGAGAATCGATGATTTATTTGATCAATTGCAAGGAGCTCGATTTTTCTCTAAAATCGATTTACGATCAGGATATCATCAATTAAAGGTACATGAACGGGACATTCCTAAAACCGCATTTAGAACAAGGTATTGTTAGTGCATATGTCTGTCGACTTCGTCTTGTATCGAGTCTTGTAATAGGTTTGATAGATCGAGTCACGTAGTTCGAGGAAAACGAGAATCTGAGCAGAACAAGCCAGTTCGCACGAAATGGCAGAGGCCATTTCGTACGAAATAGGCATTGTCCATTTCGCACGAAATGGATCATGTCCATTCCATGCGAAATGGTTCTCCTATAAATACCTGACTTGGTCATTTCATTTATAACGTTCTGATTCTAGTACCGAGGTGCTGCCGAAGTGTCTCCAGTCTGTAAAATATTGTGAAATCAATATACGAGACAGTTAAAGTGATTATGTATGCTAATCAAGCTGATTCAACATCGATACGTTTTTTTCCGCCTCTCGTATTGATCAAAAACTCTTCTGAACGACTCATTTGGTCGTAACAACGATCCTACAATTGGTATCAGAGCTCAGGAGGAAGAGTTCATACCGATTCAGATTGATTTCATCCGAAAATCTCACTTCTACTCACTTTCTTCATGTTTTTTTCAAAATTAATGGAGATTTTACGGTTAAAATGGACTAAATTTCACATATTATAAGCGAAACACAGTTTTAATCAATCCTTGAAAGTATTAGACCTAAAATCGACCTAAATCTTGTCCAATTTATCAAAAAACCGTCCGATTATTCGACATGAACACCATTTCGCACGACCTGTTGATCCAATTCGCTTGAATTTCATCCATTTCGCACCAAATCAATCCATTTCGTACGAATTGAGAACCCAAGTCGCACCAGATACATCTATTTCGTACCAAAGTTATCCATTTCGTACGAATTGAATCCATTTCGCACCAAATTAATCCATTTCGCATGAATTGATTAATTCAAGTCACACGAAGTGACTTCAAATCGCGTGAAAGTGTCCATTTCGTTTGAAAAGTCTCAGGTCGCGTGAATTGAACTTCAGGTCGCATGGGTTAATCACACTTAGTCACTTGGTCAAAATTGCTTGGTCAGTCAACTCAAACAAGTAGCGGCCCAATGAGATTTCAATAAGTAAACAGTTTTGTCGGCTCATTTAATATCATGTTATCATATGATTCTCGGCCCAACAATCAAGATTGTCAGTCGTGCATGTGATATGTTTAATCTTCTCGGCTCAAGAGTTTAAGAATTGCATGTGATAAGGTTGAGGTCCAATAGAATTTATTGAGAAACAACAGTTGTCGGCCATACACATTTGAGGTCCAATCAAAATGTGTTTCAAATAAATGTTTTAGAGGTTCATTAATTCAAGTTGTCGGCCCAATTGAGTTTTAAAGCATAAGTCCATTAATTCAAACGGTCATTTAAAGGTGTTAAGCCCAAGATACTCACAGTTTGCGGCCCAATTGAATTCATTTCTTTTTTATCGGCCCATTCATTCAGTGATTATACCCGAAATACATTGAACGAGTCCACGAATCTTCGACACGAGTCCTAGATCGATTCAACCGTCACACACGTTCACATATTCAGTTCGTTTAAACTGATCATTTGTTTTTGTATTCTCCAGGTGATTTACGAGGTGCAAATATCAAGTCACACGGATTGAATCTGTTCTAGATTGTTTGAAAAATAATCAGTTTGTTTGATAGTTCATACCGAAACATGGATTCTGAATTTTACAATGCGTTTGCTACGGCCCCAGGTACTACAGTTACCGTTGCTCAGAGTGTAACCATGGAAAATGAAACTGGAACATTACAGAAACCTCCAAAGCTAATGGGCATTGAAGAATATCATAGTTGGAAAGAACGTTTCGAGAATTGGGTTCAAGCAAATCATCTAAGGTCTTGGGAATGTATTGAAACTAAGTATAATAGACCACTTTCTGGTTTAGGAGTTGCAAAGATTATTTCAGAATTTTCAGATAAAGAAAGAGATATGTACAAGGCAGAAAAAATGATGGTCAGTCTACTTCAACAAGCTGTGAAAGAAAATATTTTCATATTACTTCAACATGATGGTAGTGCTTATTCGATTTGGGATGCACTTCGGAAAAAAATCGAAGGGAGTGCAAATATGATCAAGAGTAAAAAATCATTATTGAAGAAATAATTTGAAATGTTTACAAGTGTGCCAGGAGAAACTACAAAGACTCTCATTGAGAGATATTGTCATCTAGTGCGTTATATGTCTCGATTGGAAATTACTAAAACTCCAGAGGAATGGGTTGAGAAATTAGCCGATGCGTTACCTCAAAAAGAATGGGGTACATACCTCATGATTTTAAAGAATTCCGGAGAGTATAGTAGATTGTCGATAGCACAATTTATTGAGAAACTTGAGGGACAAGATCTTAAGCAACAAAAGATTGCTAGAATGAACAATTCAAGCGGTCAACAAGACATCAAGATGTACTACAAAGGAAATGTTCAAAATATTGAAGCAAGTCCAAAGATCCAAACCGCTTTCAGCGCAGAGAACTCATCTGGATCAGTTAATCAAAGCTCAAACAATACTAGTGGTTTTTCTTCATATCCAAGTGTAAATCCGAGTGTTCAAAGTTCAAACAATGGTAATGGTCATATGCTACAATGCAACATCGCGTTGCACCTTCAGAATGGTCAGAATTTCTCTGAAGAAGTCGCTAAAGGTCATATGGCATTACTTGTTACCGTGTTAGAATCTTATGAGGGTTTGATTGCGGGAAGAATCGGAAATCCTATGCTAACAAAAGAGGATTATAATCAGATTGATGCTGAGGAAATGGAGCTTATGGATATTAAGTGGTGTTTAGCGAGTGTGTTGAGGAGAGCTGAGAAATTTAAGCAGATTACAGGAAGAGATGACTTTCGTGATGCTAATGTTTCTACTTTAGGTTTTGATAAATCTAAAGTTACTTGTTTTCATTGCAGGGAAAAAGGACATTTCAAGAGGGAATGTACTAATCGAGAAGCAGGTGGAGCTCAGAATCCGTTCGGCAACAATGATTATTATCGAAAAGCAATTTATCTTCAAGTTCCTCAACAGCCGCATCAACAACAATCTCATCATCCAATGCTAATCAGATTGAAGATGGAAAGAAGAAAGCTTATCTAGTGAATCAAGATGATGAAAGAGTGTCAGAGGGTTTTAGCTGGGACAAATACATTCCGGCTGATTCAAAGTTTAGAGCATTCATTGCACAAATAGTTCAAGAACCAGAGTTGATGAAAGAGTGGATGGATGTGTTTGCTGATGATGAGAAAAGTCAAGATGAAGAGTCTGTTTCTTCAGATAGCTCAGAAAAGACACCAGATTTTGATCAATCATCATCTGATAGCAGTGATGATGATGAGGAAATTAATCAAATAAACATTGGAAAAACTCATTTATCTCCTGAAAGTTTCAAATTTTATTTTGCAGATAAATTGAAGAAGCTAAAGGAAAAACGAGCAGCAAAAGAAAAGAAAAAAGTAAAATGCGAGAATGTTACTCAGGAAGATAAAGCTGGTCAGAGTGAAGGTGTTAAAGTTGTTGAGAAGATTGTTGAAGTCACAAAACCTTGTCTAAAATGTTTGGAACCATGCAAACACTGTGAAGAGAAAGACAAGAAGTATAGTGAGCTCGATAAGACGAAAGAAAAATTGTTGTTTGATGTCAAGTACGCGAAAGAGTCGTATGATGTGTTGAACAGAACGGTTAATAGTTTGCAAAAGACAAATTCAGAAAGGGAAAATGCTTTGACAATGATGAAAAGTGATGATGTCTAAGCAGAAAGAAATAAATTACTATATTCAAGAATGTGCAAAGTTGAAGCAGGAGTTGGAATCTGAAAAGACTGAAAATGAAAGAATCAGACGATTGTTGCAAAGTTATTCAAGTTCTGATTACTTGATTGATAGAATTTATCCGACTGTTGCAGGTTTTGAAGCCTTTCAAGACAAGAATTCAGAAAATACGGATACTGGTAAGAAACAAAGTGCAAATTATAAAAAGTGTCCGCCTCCGATCTGGGAAGGTTATTCTCCCAGAAAACCAAATGAGGAACAGGTCAAAAAGGCTGTCAATATAAAGTTAAAGTCTGAAACAACTGATGATTTACCAGATAACATTGACGTCACATTAACATCGTCTAACACTGATCATGAATCTGAGTTAATAAAATCAAAAGTTGAGGTTAAAGGAGAAAATTCACATCTGGTGATGAATCTGACTCGTCAAAGTCAGAGGAGCCACAAGTTGAGGTTAAAGGAGAAAATTCAGTACCGCCAATGGATGATGTCAACTTTCCACCATTGCGGGCTGAAAATTTAAAATCAAAAGTTGGTAAAGTGGATATTTCGAATCAATTCTATTCTGAAAAGAAAGAATTTGATGTCGAAAAAGTGTTCAATGGTAAAGTGAAAATTATTTTTGGAAAGATGGTCGAGGGAAAGGTTAAAGGGGTAAAAGAATTTTATGATGCAAAAAGAAATGTTCAAACCCCGAGTGAAACTGAAAAGGTCACACCCAAAGCTGGTCAGGCTTGGGTGTCAGTATTCCATATGTAAAAATCCTGACTTGCCGGAGCTCCCAAGTTGGTAATCGTGGAGCATGAATCGGCATCTTTCTCAAGTGATATTTCAAAATTGTTATATTTCGACTTACAAGTGGTATGGTTGAAGTGAACCTACAAGTGGTTAATCAAGGTCATTAAGTTGAACTTGATTTAACTTTCATTCACAAGTGGTTGAAAGAACAATGTGATGAATTAAACCCCGATCTTATAAGTGTGAAATCAACAAAACTAATTTTCTGGAAAAACCATTTGATTAAAACAAACTTAAGTGTTTTGAAATCATAATGGGAAATAGTTTGTTGTCAGGGGGAGTTCTGATTGTTTATGCCAAGTGGATGGCGATTTGAAGCAATTCACATCGGTTTGTCAAATTTTTCTTTAAATGGTTTTGAATTTTAGGGGGAGTAAGAAATTTCAGAAAATCCAAAAACATTAGAAAATTTGAAAAAGATAAAAAAAATGATAAAAATAGAGTTTTGTTGAGAAAAGAGGAAATGATAGTACATCAGTAGACAATCAGAGTACGCTAAAGAATTGGAAAGTCAAATGTGATAAACGGTCTAACTGAGGATATGCCAGTAGGTTTTTACACATTCAGTAGATTGTTTTTGAGATATAAACCTAAATATCATTCGCTTACTTATTTCGTGGGGAACATCTCTCGGATATATGGGTAACCCCCGAAATCTTGTTTGAAAGGCTTTCTATTTCTGACATACTAGGTCTTTGTGCGTGATGATATCTGGGGTATTATACATGGACTTCTGATTTTGCGGGAGCAATAGCCTAGTCCTCGTATAATACTTTGCACTGTTTTATTCATAAAGCCCACCCTCAGCATAAAAAATGATGAAACATTGAAAAATGCTAATCATGTGCTGTTGAAGAAAAGATTCTCTAAAGGGAACACACTGTAAAGTCGAACCATCATCTCTCTGATTTTGCGGAAGCAATAGCCTGAGCTCTCATGGTCTCGCATTTAACCCCTTACAGATATCATTAGTGTACATTCACCTGTAAGACTGAATATAGGAGTCTGGATACGGGAGTATATTCTGAGGTGGGACACGCGAATAAGTTTAAGTTCTTTAAAACACTAATCTCGTATCTCGAAACAGTTGAACTTTGTGTGAAAATTTAAGTGGATCAGTATACTGACAATCTAAGTGAATCGTTTAGAACTTAAAGTGTTTAAAGCTCAACGGTGCTAGTGATTTGTCAAAAACTGATATGATCGTCTTACACAAACTCACAAAAATATTGTCTGTAAATATTTCTTTACTGCTTTTCATTGAAAACAAAAACCCAAAAAGATAGTGTTTTAGCATAATATTTTGAAAATCCAAAAAGATTTTATTTCATCTTATTTTCGACAACTGATGTTGAAAAGCTGATTTTCAAAATTCCAAGTGCTAAACATGATGGACAGTGGGTTGGGAGAGTTTGTTTTGAAATGAAAATTGTTATAATTAAATTTACCCAAAAGTAAGTTTGAACATGATATAAATTGTTGATAATTGATCGATATGTTCAAGTGGTATATAAATTTGTCAAAATTTTAATTTTGTGAAAATTATTTTGAGGTAGAGGATGTGCAGGTTAGCCAGGTTCCGATACCTGAGGATTTTCCGCAAAAGCAACAATTCCAGTCTGCGATCCCAGCTTATCAAAAGGGGGAGTCTGATGACATAAGAGCCAGATACAGATTTTGGATCAACATCCAAGGGGGAGAAGCTGCTAATGCTGAAGAGAGAAAAAGATAGAAGAAGATAGAAGATTTAGGATGCTTATAGTGTCAGATACTTTGGAAAGAGCGCGAAGACTGATCAAGACCGAAGACTTATCATACTGAAGACTCGACACTAAAGACTTCGTCTGTTGGTGCATGCGTCTGTCGATTTCGTCTTGTATCGAGTCTTACATTACAATTGTTAGATCAGGGCGCGTTGTACGAGAAATAGGGTAGAATTTATGTGTTTGTAAGCTAATTTCGTTTGAGCATGACATGTAACATCTTCAAACGAAATTAAAATGAAATAGCATCCCCTATATATACCCTACATACGAAATCATTTGTAACTTTCCGGTCAGTGTAATGAAGTGCTGCCGAAGTGTTGTCAGACTGTAAATCATTATCAAATCAATCATACAACAGTTTAAAGTGTATATCTTGCTGAATTGATCTCTACACGTCTGTTTCCGCCTTTCGTGTTGAGTAAAACTCTTCTGATCGACTCGTTCGGGTCTGAAAACGATCCTACATCGTCAACATCCAAGGGGGAGTCTGTTAGTGCATATGTCTGTCGACTTCGTCTTGTATCGAGTCTTGTAATAGGTTTGATAGATCGAGTCACGTAGTTCGAGGAAAACGAGAATCTGAGCAGAACAAGCCAGTTCGCACGAAATGGCAGAGGCCATTTCGTACAAACTGGACATTGTCCATTTCGCACGAAATGGATCATGTCCATTCCATGTGAAATGGTTCTCCTATAAATACCTGACTTGTTCATTTCATTTGTAACGTTCTGATTCCGGTACCGAGGTGCTGCCGAAGTGTCTCTAGTCTGTAAAATATTGTGAAATCAATATACGAGACAATTAAAGTGATTTTGTATGCTAATCAAGCTGATTCAACATCGATACGTTTGTTTCCGCCTCTCGTATTGATCAAAAACTCTTCTGAACGACTCATTTGGTCGTAACAACGATCCTACAGGTATGGCCATTATGAATCTACTGTCATGCCATTTGGTCTAACCAATGCCCCAGCTGCATTTATGGACATGATGAACCGAATATGTAAGCCATATTTGGATAAATTCATAATTGTCTTTATAGATGATATTCTCATTTACTCTAAGAATAAAGAGGAACATGTAGCGCATCTGCATGCACTTCTAAGTTTATTGAGAAAGGAAAAGCTTTATGCAAAGCTTTCGAAGTGTGAAGTTTGGTTAGAACAGGTACAGTTTCTTGGACATTTAGTCAATCATGAAGGAATTCATGTGGATCCCACAAAGATCGAGGCAATTACCAAATGGAAAACCCCTGAGTCACCAACCGAGGTTAGAAGTTTCTTAGGATTGGCCGGTTATTATAGAAGATTTATTCGTGATTTTTCTAGAATAGCCATTCCTTTAACTAAGTTTTACCTGTAAATCTGTTAAGTTTGAATGGGGACCAAAACAAGAAGAAGCTTTTAGAATTCTTAAGCAAAGACTAACCAACGCACCCATACTAGCGTTACCTGAAGGAACTGAAGACTTTATAGTTTATTGTGATGCTTCTAAACTAGGTTATGGATGTGTGTTGATGCAACGTCAAAAGGTTATAGCCTACGCCTCTAGACAACTTAAGAATCATGAAGAGAATTATTCAACCCATGATTTAGAATTAGGAGCTATAATTTTTGCCCTTAAGATTTGGAGACATTACCTTTACGGTAGTAAGTTTACCATTTTCACTGATCATAAGAGTTTAAGGTATGTTTTTGGGCAAAAGGAATTGAATATGAGACAAAGACGCTGGATGGAAATACTTAGTGATTATGATTATAATATCCAGTATCATGCAGGAAAGGTAAACGTAGTAGCTGATGCTTTAGGTCGAAAGTATCACGAAAAAACAAAAAGAGTACGTTCTCTTAAACTAAATCTGCAAGTAGATTTAAATGAACATATTAGAAAAGCACAAGAACCAGTGATCAAGGATGATACTAAAATGTTGAAATGAATGATTAAGGAACTAGAACAAGGAACAGATGGAATTTGGAGATTCCATAAGACAAGAATATAGATACCTAAATTAGGAAACCTACGCCATCGTATATTAGAAGAAACCCATAAGTCTAAGTATACGATGCATCCTAGAAGTGATAAGATGTATCAAGACTTAAGAAAGAATTTCTGGTGGATAGGAATGAAAAAGGATATAGCAGCATATGTTGCAAAGTGTCTAACATGTTCACAAGTTAAAGCTGAACATCAGAAACCCTCAGGTTTGTTGCACCAATTAGAAATGCCAGTTTGGAAATGGGAATTGATAACAATGGATTTTGTTACTAAATTACCCAAGACAATAAAAGGTAATGATACAATCTGGGTGATTGTAGACAGGCTAACTAAGTCAGCTCATTTCCTACCCATGAAGGAAACGTTCAGTATGGAACAATTAGCTAAATTGTATGTAAATGAAATAGTTTCATTACATGGAATTCCTTTATCAATTGTTTCTGATAGGGATATCCGTTTTACCTCTCATTTTTGGACAAGTTTCCAAAAAGCAATGGGAACCAAGCTAAATCTAAGCACAACTTACCATCCTCAAACGGACGGACAAAGCGAAAGGACAATTCAGACAATGGAAGATATGCTTAGAGCTTGTGTAATTGATTTCAGAGGTAATTGGGATGATCACTTACCATTAATAGAATTTTCTTATAATAACTGTTATCACACAAGTATCAATGCTGCACCATTCGAAGCACTTTATGGACGAAAGTGTCGAACTCCAGTCTGTTGGGCAGAAATTGGAGAAAAACAACTATCTGGACCTGAGATAGTGCAAGAAACAACTGACAAGATCATTTAAGTCAAGGAACGATTGAAAGCAGCACGTGATCGACAGAAGAGTTATGCAGATAACAGACGAAAGCCATTGGAATTTCAAGTAGGAGACAAAGTGTTATTGAGAGTTTCTCCTTGGAAAGGAGTGATAAGATTCATCAAAAGAGGAAAGCTAAGCCCCAGGTATGTTGGACCTTTTGAGATTATTAAAAGAATAGGACATGTAGCCTATCAGCTACAACTGCCAGAGGAAATGGCAGGAATACATGATGTATTTCATGTATCTAACCTTAAGAAATGCTTAGCCGATGAATCACTAGTAGTACCTCTTAAGGATATAGAGGTAAATGAAAAGCTTAAATTTGTAGAGAAGCCTCTAAAAATTGAAGACAGAAAGGTCAAGAATCTCAAACATAAAAGATTAGTTCTGATCAAAGTGAAATGGGATTCTAAGAGAGGACCAGAGTACACATGGGAGCTTGAATCTGAGATGCAAAGGAAATATCCACACTTGTTCCAGTAGACCTCGAGGACGAGTTCTAAAACAAGGTGGGGAGGATATAACAACCCTCCAAATTTTTTTCCGACACCCCTAATATATTTAAAGTGCCCCTATATGTCTTAAAACATACCCCGTATGCGAGAACCGAGCCCAAATATGACACCTGTGCTTGCGTAATCATTATTTGAACTCTGAACGGTTCAATTATCAATAAAACAATGTATTTTGATCCCCATATTTGTTTAATTATGTTTGACAATTTCTCATTTCAATTCTTGTTCAATTTCAAACTCAAAATCGCTTTCTGGAAAGTTATACGCAAACTGATGCGTAAACGTAATCAGTTTAACACGAAAAATACTCTGGAACATCAACATAATCTTAACATACCTTAAATAACCTTTACATAACTTAGAAATAAGTTCTAAAGGGTTTGGTATGGCAAAAACAAGTTTATTCGCTTATAGGGACTATTTTCGACAAACTGCGAAAGTATGCCGATTCGTATAGTAACGTACCTTCCGGAATATGATCATAAGCTAAACATACCATAAATATCCTTTACATAGCTTAGAAATAGGCTTTGAAGGGTTTTGTATGCGAAAATAAACTTATTTGGTCAAACAGGGACTAAAAGCGTCAAAAAGTGCATAAGTTTGCATTTACGCGCATATCTTACGTTCTGAACATATCCGGACATCCAAAAATTTTTGTAATCATTAAAATATTTTATTTTAGTGATTGGCATGCTAAAATTCCATTCGTCGTGTAGTTTGGATCGTTTTCCGCATCCGTTCGTGTTTCGTCGTAATTAACCGAATAACGCGATCGTATGACCAAACGAACCGACATCCGACATATTTTCAAGCATATTTTAAGTTCCCTATACTTAAACTTCATTATCGAGCTTTGAAAATGGGTTAACGGCGTTTAAACGGATCGAAAATGACTTAAAAGTGTTGCAGGGACCATTTTTGCCAGTTTTCAAAACTTGCTTGTTCTGGTTTGTGGTGGCGTAGTGCGACCCCAAAGGGGTGGTGCCATGGCGCGAAGCCACAACCTACTTTTGGCGGAAAATCCATTTTTAGCAACTAGTTTGAACTTGAGGGTCTTTTGTGCAACATTTGCAATACCTTGAGTTGGTTTTGGATTCCCCTAGTATACTAAATCAGTGGGTAACACATGGAGGGCCAAGATCAAAGCTCAAAACCCAAGAAACGATCCTAACGGTTCTTGAAAATCTATATAAACCCACTTGATTCATTTGCATCCTCACACATTTGATTCAAATCCAGCTCTAAGTTGAAGCTCTCATTTATGAAGGCTTCATACCTGAGTTGTTTTTTATCAAATCTTCAAGCATTGGACCTCTTGTAAGCTTCTTTCATGCTTTTTATGCATTTCAAGCATGAAAGTCAAACAGTGTTTGACTTTCTGCTTTAACCAGTCAATGGTCAACACAAAGTTCGTTAGAACTTTGCAACGTAAGCGTAATCACGATGGTTATAGTCCCTTGTGATTATACCTACTGATTACCACGTTGATTAGGCGTAGTGACGAGTCAAAGTTTCAGTCAAAATACGTGTTTACGCGTATTTTGCAACGAAGCTATTTTTGGGTATCAAAACACTTTGTTTTGATATCAAACTTGTTTTCTAACTTCGTTAAACATGTTTTAACATGTTTAACTCGTCACTTTTAGTTTGGTGCTTATTTAGGGTCGTAAGATAAGCGGTCTAAACAACCGCTTAGACTTTCGAGCCCGACCCGTTTGGTCGATCATTAGGAACCGACCAAACACATTTTGTGACCATAGTTGTATAGGGAATAACCTTCTGAGGTTATACCTTATGGTCACTTCGTTTAGTTAGTTGTATGATAGGTAGTTTATATGCCTTAGGAAAATGACCAAAATGCCCTTTTTACGCATAAATTCATTTTAAGCATATGTAACCTAAATTTTGACATCTAAACTGATTAGGCAATATTATTAGACTTGTTAAGGCATATAATACTTGTCGTAAGACTAGTTAGGCGGTCCGAACGCGTTTTACGCGAACGACGCGTTAAAGTAGCGTAAGCTACCTAAACGAGTCGTAACGGGTCATAATCACTTAGGATAGGTTTCGATTTAGTATGTAGGATTTGTTAAACCGTATCATATGAGTTCCAATACTCGTTTGGTTTACGAAACCTCATCCTATCCGATCTTCCGATTTAGGTCCAGTTTATTAACATAGTTATCTATAGTAGGTGCCGATTGATTCCGTGATCCTTCTAGCGTCACTTGGTTGTTATTCAAAGACTTCTAAACTGTCTCAAGTGAGTACATAGTCCCCTTTTTACTGTTTTCAAATGTTTTGGGGTGATTCACATGTGCCTACTTGTTACTTTCATGCTTTTTCGTGCTTTCACAACATATACTTGCTATGTTCATTAGTAGGCATATAGTACATGATTTCATTTATATTTTTCTATGTATGTTAACTGAGCATGCTAGCACATTGATTTCATACATTACATTTTGTTGCATATGTTCACTCAGCATATGGACACATTGATTTACATTAAACATTTGTACTTTGTATGTTCATTTAGCATATTTAGTACATTATTTTCTCATAACATGCTTACATTTGGTATAATATTTTGTTTGTTTAACGAAACTAATACGTTCATTAACACCGATCATGCCGCTCGGTAGTATGTAGTGGTACCATAGGAATTGACAACTCCGTTCCTGAAATCCTAGGTTTGTTTGGACGTAAGGAATGACAGAATCCGAAAACATATTGATAGACCTTTAACTTGTTAAGGGTTTGTCCTTCAGTCTCAAGGCTTGAATGTAGACGTAAAACATTACCACATAAGTGTTTGTATCAGTAAAGCATGGATTTTGCAAAACATATCTTTTGACTTAAAATATGATTTATATCAAATACATTGTTTTGTACATTTTTTTTATTTATAGGGTTGAGTAAATGATTTTATTCACCATACATTACATTTGTTTACACATAAACATTTTGACATTGGTTTAAACAAGGTATTTTGGTGGTTTGTTTGGGTAAGTGATTTAAATAACGAGGCGTGTGTACTATGATAAAAGCATGGTGGATACGCCGCTGGTACTTCCTATATATAAGTGCTTTTATGGTATTACATATCGTAGCGTTATTTAAACCATTTCAAATTAGACATATTACATTTTACACAAATAACATATCTTCACAAAACATTGTTTTACAAACAACATATTTTATACAAACTTATTTTACTTGGTTATTCATTCCCGATACTTAGGAAAGTATTCTGGACCATTTAATCATATTTCTACATGATATTAGAGTGTTAATTGCTGAATTTTGCTAATTATTGCAGAATTCTGCAGTTTGTGTGAGTTTTAGGCACTTTCCGGCACTTAAACTATCACTAGGAAGGCAGTTTGTGATCCTTACTTTCCTACACACTATACTAGTGTAACTCTTGGTTTCTGACTCATTCTGCGTCTCAATACAATGTCTGTCTATGCACTGAACTCCGTCAACATTTTTCTGATTTGTCTGATAACTGTGCTACCTTTGTTTCGTGCATCATTTGAATCAACAAAGTTTGCATGCAATAATGATATGTCATTTGCAATATGTGATGCACATGTATGTATATGGAAATAATCAGAAAGCAGTTCAAATCATTAATTGTAATTCAGCACAGTAATTAAGCACTAATCATTGTTTAAAAATTTGTACGGATACCTGGAATTTTGACAGTTGTCACATATGGCCCTTGGTACTTTAACTTGAATCATGTTTATGCTATGTTTAACTTTTTAGGTTTCGTTATACTATGCCTTGTTGTTTTGTATATTCCCTTGAATTTTCATTCGTTTAGTTGTCTTTGTTGACGATGTGCTCACCTTATGTTACTTATACCTTAAAGGGTTCAGTGCTGCAGTCACTTAGCCTTAGGATATTTTTACCAAGAAGGTATAACACTTTTCCTATTTATTACTTTTACTTAGTCTGATTTTGGTTTGTAAGCCATTGCTAAGGCTTAAGGAACATTTTGTGTAGGCTGTTCAAACCTGTCTATGAGGGTTATTTTTTGAAAAATCTTCTAAGTCTCATGGAGTTGTATTGGTTTAGGAACTCACCCCTTATATAGGTCCATTCAACCCTTGAACCTATTGAGCGATTTGGCATGGGAGCTCACCGATCTTGGGCCGTAATGAGCCCCACATATCCCCTCATGAACTTCCCTGATCAGGTACTCGCTTTGCTCTGGGCCAACACATCAAAGCAATGGTGCAAGGTATCCCTTTTTGTAGAGGATATCTCCTTGCAACACGTATTGTCTTGATTTGATCCGAACCCTTTCAGCTTCTACCTGATCACTTGGCAGCTCACCATTTGTGAGGAATTTGACCAAGGGGGTCATCCAACTTGGGCCTTCTTCGATAATCACATCTTGTACCTCGAGCTCTTGAATGGATGATTTTTTTCAACACTTCAACCAACACTTTTTTGGTTAGATGAGCAAAGGTAAGTGATACAAGCTTTCTTAGTGCATCAGCCTTCTTGTTTTGTGATGTTGGGACTTGTTTGATGGTGCATGACTCAAATGTGCCCATGAGTTCCTTTGCTTTTTCACGATAGTTCTTCATGTTGGGTTCTTTAGCTATGTAGCTGTCGTTTACTTGGTTTGAAACAAGTAGAGAGTCTGTAAAGACTTGAAGCCTTTTGATATCCATCTTTTTGGCTAGCTTGAGTCCTGCAATCAGTGCCTCGTATTCGGCTTTGTTGTTGGTAGTCTGAAATTCAAGCCGGAGAGCATATGTGAATTCCAATTCATTAGGATTGATCAGGACTAGCCCTGCTCCTGACCCTTCAATGCTGGAAGCTCCATCGGTAAAAAGCTTTTAGGTATCAGGGTCGGAAGGTTCAGTGGAGGCTGTGTTAACTTCTGTTATTGTTTCCTTTGTAATTTCCAAAATGAAATCAGCCAAAATTTGGGCCTTCACAGCTTTTCTTGGAACGTAGATGATGTTGTGTTCACCTAGTTCCACTGCCCACTTGGTTAAACGTCCGGAGGTTTCAGGTTTTTCAAGCACATTTTTAATTGGTTGGTCAGTGACCACTTGTATAGGATGTGCTTGAAGGTACCTTCGAAGCCTTCTGGTTGTTTTTACTAGTGGAAGAGCAAGTTTTTCTAACAGAGGATACTTGGTCTCTGCCAAATTTAAAGTTTTACTGAAGAAGTAAACAGATACCTGAGCCTTGTTTCTTTTGATGTTCAGGACTGCACTGATTGCTTCCTCGGCAACTGACAGGTAGACAGAGATCAGTTCCCCGGTTTTAGGAGCGCCGATGTCTAGCAATGAAGCTAGGTGCTGCTTCATTTGGTTAAAGGCTTCTTCAGCTTCCTCGGTCCATCGGAAGTCCTTCTTGTTTGTGCACCCTTGAAGGGTTTTGAAAAAAGGAAGGGACTTTTCAGCTAGCTTGGAGGTGAAGCGCTTCAAGGCTGCCAGCTTACCATTCAAGCTTTCAACCTCCTTCTTGCTTTGTGGGGATCTTGTATCCAAGATAGCTTTTACCTTGTTGGGGTTGGCCTTTATGCTTTGCTTGCCCACAATGTACCCCAAGAACTTGCCTTCTTCAAAACCAAATGAGCATTTCATAGGATTGAGCTTCATGTTTATCTTCCTGAGATTCCGGAATGTT
The DNA here is from genome assembly GCA_030545235.1 of Helianthus tuberosus. Classification (NCBI taxonomy): domain Eukaryota; kingdom Viridiplantae; phylum Streptophyta; class Magnoliopsida; order Asterales; family Asteraceae; genus Helianthus; species Helianthus tuberosus. Next base: position 183,958,007 of record CM060424.1, read on the forward strand.
TCTTGTATGTCATCGAGCATTTGGCCCTCAGTCTTGCTCTTGATTACCAAGTCATCCACATAAGCTTCCATGTTTTTGCCTATTTGTTCAGCAAATGCTTTATCTACCAACCGTTGGTAGGTTGCTCCTGCGTTCTTCAAGCCAAAAGGCATTTTTTGGTAACAAAAAATACCCTTATCGGTGTGGAAGGCTGTCTTCTCTTCATCCTCTTTCTTCATTTGAATTTGGTAGTAGCCTTTGTAAGCATCAAGGAATCATTTGAAGGGAAAGTGATGTGCGGTAAGTGTCGTATATTTTAGGTGTATATTTTAAGCCCTTTTTAACACTTATTTTAGCCAAGTTTTAAATTTATAAAACACGATATTTCACTGACACTAAACACACATATGGGCAAGTGCACCCATCGTTGAGTGTAGTATAGTGTTGGTAAGATACCGAGGTCGTCCAAGGACACAAGAGCTTTTAGTACCGGTTTATCCTCAACGTCTAACCAAAACAAAAGTTTAGAAAAATGTTTTAAACTAAGAAAATTAAAATCTAACGAAAATGCTGAAAATAAAAATAAAAGAAAAACAGATAGACAAGATGAATCACTTGGTTCCGACTCGTATCTAGTATAACCTTTGATTATTTCCGCACTTTTGCACACAATTAAGAGATTATCTTAGTTATTGTAGTAGGCCCCTCTTTTGAAGGTGACGTTACCCTCACCCCAGTAGTTTGAGTCAGCAGGGATACAATCCTAAAGGGGTGGATTATTGGAAGATAATGAATTAAGTTATTAATGCAGTATTGTGGTAGGCCCCGCTTTTGGCGGTGACGTTACCCTCGGCTAAGTAGTCTGAGTCAGCAGGGATACAGTCCTAAATAGCCGGGTTATAGTATTAATAGTAGTTAACTTATGAGGGGATCAAAGAGTTTGGACCCCCGCCATCCAATACCGTGAAGTATTGAAGGAGGTCCTACTAAATTTGACCCAGGTCCATTGCAGGACCTCTAAACGCTGAACAATGGCAAGACCTTTACCAAACCGTTCCCTTAACCCCCTACAAGGTAGCCAACATACCTCCATATAGACCGTGGAGATATGAATGGTGAAAATCCTTTATTTTATATAGACAGTAAAATAATGCCAAGACACCACGGACAAACGATAAGGAAAGATCACCTTCAACATAAGTAACTAGTTATTAAAGTCATTAATACAAAACCAAATAAAAAGTGCAAAAGATTAGAAATAAAAAGTATTATACTAGACACTTTGTCTTCACCAAGTGATGTAAGAGACTTAGGCAAACATGGCCTTGATTGTCAAGAACTCTTACGATCAATCTTGGATCCCGAGACGACTCACACACTCTACGATGGACAATGGATGATGGTGGTGGATGATGGTGTTGTGATGGTGGTGGGTGGTGGATGAAGTGTGAGAGAGGTGGTGTGCCAAGGGATGAGATGAAATGAATCCAAGCACTCCTATTTATAGGCTGAACAGAGTGCTGGACACGGCCCCGTGTCCGCTGGGCACGGCCCCGTGTCCGTCTGACAATCTCTCTCCTCATTAATTGTAATTCGCAATTACAATAAATGCGCCTGCTGTACTTTCGACACGCCCCCGTGTTCGCTGAGCACGGCCCCGTGATGGGCAATAGAAGCTTCTATAGATTTGTCTTTTCTGCTGCTTCTTGGGCACGGCCCCGTGTTGGATGAGCACGGGGCGTGTTCAGCCTTCTGTCTTCTCTTTTTTGCTTTGGAAGGTGCCGTTGAGGAGTCGGGCAGTCCACTAATGTTCCTTTCCTTGTATTTATGTTGGATTTAGCTGTCTTTTTGCTTCTTTTGCGTTTTTGAGCTCATTTAATCCTGAAAATACAAAAGGAAGACAAAAACACTTTTTTTCCAATATTAGTACTTAAAAAGGGTTAGTTTTATGCCTCATTTGATGTAATTTATATGTTGCATTTTACACACATCAAATACCCCCACACTTGAACTTTTGCTTGTCCTCAAGCAAAACTCTTTAATATGTGGCTTACACTCCCAAATGGAATAGGTAGAAGAGAAGGTTTTGGGCTTGTCGTAGAGTGTCGGGATTTCCAAGATCTTTTTGGGTTTTATTTTTATTTATTTACACTCCTATTCGTAATGATTTATTTAGAACTTTTCATAAAAGAAATTACTTATTTGGGCATAACATGCCTTTTTAAAATTCTATTTATATACAAGTTCACATACCTCACGGGGAAATCACTCACACTCGGCCGAAGGTGTATTTTTAGTGAATCACTCGAGAGCGGCATGGAACTTATTCCTACCATAGGCTTGCCAAGAAATCAATCCTCCTCCTTTTTAACTTTTATACCTTTGTAGATATCAAGAGGACTTTGCGGGTTAAGGGTTAGGCTAGGGTTAAAGGTAGGTTGTTGGGTTAGTGGTTAGTAGAAAAAGGGCTAAAAGCGTAACAAGTGTCGGTTTTCGTATTTTTGCAACTTTTTATTGTGATGAAGCTTTTATTCAAACTAAGTTGTTTTTGATTAACTCGTTTGTTTATTTTCTTTTTGCTTCATCATTATCAAATTTTTTTTTTTTTTTTTTTTTACGAAGAACTGAACTTGTTACTAAAATAAAGGGTTAAAAATGAAAAAGGTTTTGGTGGGTAAAAAGGGTTTTTGTTTGGGTGATGAAACGAAAAGGTTTAGGCTCAAAGGGGCTAACTAGGGGGATTTTTTTGGGTAGGTGGTAAAAGAAAAAGAAAAATAATGGTGTAGAAAATAAAAAGGGTTAGTCCTAATGCCTCCATCATTTACTTACTTGGGTTTAAGTTGATAAGGACCGGGAATGTATTGTCATGGCAAGTTCTAGAGTCGTAAGAACCAAGCGGCTATTCACACAAGAAACGAAAAATGAGCATTTAGTCAAAAGATATGTAATTGTGTGCTCAATAAAGGCTCAAAACTCACTTTTGTGGGAATGGGTTTTTATGTGATCAAGTATATATAATCAAATTTTAAATAAGTTTGTCATGCCTTTTCATAATTTTCTTATGTTGGTTCTTTTTATCACTACGTTATCGGTTGTAAATTTGTAAAAATATAACCTTTTTTAGAACTTGAATTTCCCGAGTTAAACCTAGACAAGTAAAAAAAAATGAAATTTTTGAAAAAAAATTTGGGGTGATTAGCGGTTCCAATAGAGTTTTGTGTAAGGCTTGTATTTAGGACTTGCAAAATTCAAGGTTTTAGTATCCCCCCCCCCCACACTTAAATTACACATTGTCCTCAATGTGTCCCAAAAATAAATTTTTAGGTTGATTAGATGTGTAAAATAATGTTTAAAAAGCAAAAATTTGTGTTACTGGGCACTGAACACGACCCCGTGTTCAGGTGCCAGTAACAAGAACTTACAGAAGGTGGACACGGCCCCGTGTTTATTGGACACGGCCACGTGTCTGACAAAATTCTGCAGAACAGAAGCCAAACAGCAGGTCTGGGAGGTGAGCACGGGGGCGTGTTGGCTGGACACGTCCCCGTGTGGACAGTCTGAAAGCCTGAAAAACAGGTTTCTTCCTCCGGTTTTTTTCATCCTGGCCCTATAAGTGCTGAGGCTTAGCACCCCAAGCCTTGGTTTGTACCTGTTTCATCACTTAATACCACACCAAGCAACACAAACATCCTACATTACCACAGTTAATTGTTCCAAGCATAAAGAAAAGAGAAAAATAAAATGGAAAATAAAAGTGTTTAAGGGAAAGTAAATTGTTCAACTTCTGGCACGCAGGCCACCAACCGTTCGATAGATAAAGGGACTTAAACCTGTGGGCTCGCCATCAACCCGCTCCTGCTCCTCCAAACCCTCTACTCCATATCTTCATCGCTATCATCACCCCCATCCCCATGCCCCGCCATGTGCTCCCGGATGCCGCTGATATCGTCTTGTATATCGCTGATGTTGCGTTCAATAGCTCCGACCCGTTGGTATGTGTTGTTGGCGAGGTTGTAGGCGTTCCTGGTCCACATGAGGTTTTCCTGCATAAGATCATGTAAGCTTTGAAAATTAGGAAAACCGCCTCCTTGTGAGGAGGATTGACCCGGATCACCATGGGGTGGATACTGGTGGTGGGGAGGTGGTGCGTGAAGAACTAGGGCCTCCTGTGGGTTCCATGCATATCCTTGCGTTCTTTGGAAACTCACTGTTCCGTCTTCCGCCTCATAGAGTAAGTTCATGGCTCGGCAAATGTGGTAGTCAACTCGTCCCGACCATGGGCTTCTTTCAAAGGCTCTTGGAATTCGCGTGTAATGCTTAAAAAGACGGTACACCCATCCTCCGAAGAAGATAGGTGTTGGAGCTCGAGCAAGGCGGTTGAGATGCATGTTTCTTAAAAGGAGATACGGAACATCAAGAGGCTTTTGGTTGTGGATACAGTGGAGGACAACCAAATCTTTCAACCCCACAACACCGCTACTGTCGTGACGTTGGTTTAGAGAGTAGGTGAGGATCCTGTGAATGTAGCGATAGAGCGGATCCCTTAGCTTCGTACTCTTGGTGCTACGAGGGTCGTAGATTCCTTCACCGATTTGAGCCCATGCGGCTTGTCTTTCATTTCCCTCCAAGTCTCGTAATCCCCCTGTGTTTTCTTCGTTTCCCGATTCCTCTTCTTGGTATAGACCTATTATGGCTCCAAACTGTGCCATGGAGATCGAGTACATTGTTCCTCCACACCGAAATACAACCCCAGTATTGTCAAATGGGTCACACCTTGAATCGAAGTTGAAGGTACTGTAGAACTCCATGGTACATTGATGCATCGACTGAAGCCTAGTGTTTAATGCAACAGCTAGTGGTCCCGTAACGATGTTGTTGAATCGGTTCAGCTGGTTTACCAAGGTTAACAGATCCGTGCAAGCTCTCCTGGGGTACTCTTCGGGTCTTGTTTAAAGAACCTCGTACCTTGCCCTTGCATCAAGCTCACTTGCATTGAACCTTGTGAACTTTGCCATCTGAAAGAATACACCAAAAATTAGTACGAAACAGAAGTGTTTTCAGACAAAACTGCAAACAGCGGGCTGGACACGACCCCGTGTCCATCGGACACGGCCCCGTATCCAGGGGTCTGTTACTCAAAAACCTCATTTTTCGACCCGGTTTCGAAAACTTGAAAATTTTTGGTCCAATAGGTGCGGTTTCCCCCGAAAATGAAACCCTAAACACCGTTTTTCCCAAAATATCCCGTTTACCCTATCAATTTTGTCTTTTTCGGTTCAAGAACAAGGGTTTGGGGTTTTTGTAAGAAATCGGGTGAATCTATGAACAATCTAAGTGTATTTACTCACCTTAACACTAATCTAACTAAATGCAACCAGATTTAGGCAAAAATTTTAGGTTCGATCCGGATGAACATCAAGAACCCTAGATTTTTCCCCAAATTTGTGGTGTTTTAACTACATGCAAGTAACTAATCTAACTACTAAGAGTGATAGAATCATACCTTGATGTTGTTAGATTGGTAAGAGACGTCGAAATTTTGCGAAAAATCGCCTGGAACCAGAGCTTTTGTGGGGAAACGGGGCGTGTGGAATGAAGAAACTGTTTTGAAAAAGGGGTTTTATCCCGTCTGCAGCGCGAACACGTCCCCGTGTCCAGCGGACACGGCCTCGTGCCGAGCTTTTTTTTTTTTTTTTTTTTTTTTTTTTTTTGTGCGCGTGTGAGTGCCCCTTTTTTTTTTTTTTTTTTTTTTCATAAGCTATGGTTTAGAAAACTTACCGCTTTATTTTGTCGTCTCAGTCGTTTGTAACTTACCAAGCATGATGTTTTTATTCTTCCACGGTTTGAAGCGAGATCTCTTCTTCCTCATCCTCAATAAATCCTTGATAGAGTTTCAGCCGTTGGCCATTGACTTTAAATGGCGGCCCATTTCGAGGTTTAATTTCTACTGCACCGTGTTGAAAAATGTGGGTGACGGAAAAAGGTCCTGACCACCTAGACTTTAATTTACCAGGAAACAATCGAAGTCGTGAATTAAACAAAAGAACTAAATCTCCTACCCGAAATTCATTAGGTTTAATATGTTTGTCATGCCAATTTTTCATTCTTTCCTTATAAATCTCGGAGTTTGAGTATGCATAATTCCTAAGCTCGTCTAATTCATTTATTTGACAAAATCGATTTTTACCAGCAAATTCTAAATCTAAGTTTACATTTTTGATTGCCCAGTAGGCTTTGTGTGCAATTTCTACTGGTAAATGACAACTTTTTCCATAGACTAGCTTATATGGGGTTGTACCTATCGTTGTTTTATAAGCAGTTCGAAAAGCCCATAAAGCATCATCTAATTTATCAGCCCATTCCTTTCTATTTAACCCTACGGTTTTTTCGAGTATTCGTTTTAACCCTCTATTAGTCACTTCGGCTTGTCCGTTTGTTTGAGGGTGATAAGCTGTCGAAACCCGGTGATAGACCCCATATCTTGTTAAAAAAATTTCAAGTTGATGGTTGCAAAAATGGGTACCTCTATCACTTATTAAAGCTTTAGGTGTGCCAAAACGAGAGAATAATTTTTTCAGAAATCTTACCACTACTCTTCCATCATTTGTTGGAAGTGCCTCGGCCTCGGCCCATTTAGACAAGTAATCTACTGCCACAAGTATGTATTTGTTTCCTTTCGATGGTGGGAAAGGTCCCATAAAATCGAGTCCCCATACATCAAAAATTTCACAAACAAGAATGCCATTTTGTGGCATTTCGTTTTTGGAAGAAATATTACCTGTTCTTTGGCAAGCATCACATGTCTTTACAAGATTTTGAGCATCTTTGTAAATGGTTGGCCAATAAAATCCTGAATCAAATACCGTTCGTGCGGTACTGGCAGCACCATGATGTCCTCCGTATGGACCTTCATGACAATGGCGGAGAATTCTTCGTGCTTCACTACCATGTACGCATCGTCTGACGAGTTGGTCGGCACACATTTTGAAAAGATATGGATCTTCCCAAAAGTAGTGTTTCACATTGGCAAAGAATTTTTTTCTTTGATGATGTGGCCATCCTTTAGCGACTATACCGCTAGCTAGGTAGTTAGCAAAGTCGGCGTACCATGGTTCTTCCTTACATTCCACCATTTCCAGGGACTCAGTTGGAAATTTTTCGTTGATTTGCTCGTCCCTGGTTGCCTCCAAAGCTGGGTCTTCTAAGCGTGAAAGATGATCTGCTGCGGTATTTTCTGCTCCTCTTTTGTCTTTGATTTCAATGTCGAATTCTTGGAGGAGTAGAATCCACCTGATCAAACGTGGTTTTGCGTCTTGCTTCTTAAAGAGATATCGAATGGCTGCATGGTCTGTATAGACTATAGTTTTAGAAAGAACAAGATAAGAACGAAATTTATCGAAAGCAAATACCACAGCTAGTAACTCTTTTTCAGTTGTTGTGTAATTTTCTTGTGCATCGTTAAGTGTTTTACTAGCATAATATATTGGGTGGAAATGCTTTTCTTTTCTCTGTCCCAAGACAGCTCCAACTGCAAAGTCACTAGCATCACACATGATTTCGAAAGGATATTTCCAATCAGGTGCTATCATGATAGGTGCATTGACTAGCATTTCCTTTAGGGTTAGAAATGCTTGATTGCAATCCTTGTCAAATATGAAAGGAGCATCTTTTTCAAGTAATTTTGTTAGAGGTCTTGAGATTTTCGAAAAGTCTTTGATAAACCGCCTATAAAATCCGGCATGCCCTAGGAAACTTCTAATAGCTCTTACGGAGGATGGAGGAGGTAATCTAGAAATGGTATCTATTTTGGCTCGATCTACCTCCATTCCTTCGCTTGAGATTTTGTGACCGAGTACTATTCCCTCCGTTACCATGAAATGGCATTTTTCCCAATTAAGGGCGAGGTTAGTTTCCTCACATCGGGATAGCATTCGTTCAAGGTTATCGAGGCATTGGTCGTATGAATCCCCAAAGATAGAAAAGTCGTCCATGAAGACTTCCATTGTCTTTTCTATCATGTCATGGAAAATGGCTACCATGCAACGTTGGAATGTTGCGGGGGCATTACATAGACCGAACGGCATGCGTCGATAAGCAAAAGTTCCATAGGGACATGTGAAAGTTGTCTTTTCTTGGTCTTCGGGTGCTATCGGGATTTGAAAGTAACCTGAAAAACCATCCAAGAAACAGTAAAATTTATGACCGGATAATCTTTCTAACATTTGATCAATGAAGGGTAAAGGAAAATGATCCTTTCTTGTTGCTTCATTTAATCGTCTATAATCTATACATACTCTCCATCCTGTGACGGTTCTCGTTGGTATTAATTCATTCTTTTCGTTAGTAATTACCGTCATACCTCCTTTCTTTGGAACTACTTGGACGGGACTTACCCAAGGACTATCAGAAATAGGATAGATAAGTCCGGCGTCAAGTAATTTGATGACTTCGTTTTTAACCACTTCTTGAACATTTGGATTTACACGACGTTGTGGTTGTATGACCGATTTGTAGTCATCATTCATCAAAATTTTGTGTGTGCACATAGAAGGACTAATTCCTTTTATGTCAACAAGTTTCCAAGCTATTGCATTTTTGTGTTTTTTCAAAAGATTAATTAGTTTTTCTTTTTCTAAGTTATCTAATTTAGACGAAATAATTACAGGTAACTTACCATCTTTGTCTAGAAAAGCATATTCCAAACCTTTTGGAAGTTCTTTGAGCTCAAGTGGTGGGTCTTTGGGAGACTCCTTATTTGGTTGCTCGTTCCGATCAAGAACTTTAAAAGTTTGTTCTATGGCGACCTCTTCTTCAACAAAGTGGTCAATCTCTTCACTTGTATCGGGTGGTTCATCTTCATCTTCAATTAGGGGGTCATTATTGCCGAATGGATATTTCATTGATCGTTCGAGATCGACACTTCTTTTAAATGCCCCTAATTGAAGAGGTAAATTGTTGAACTTCCGGTTTTTCAAAGCTTCGTGAGTTTTTACAAATGGTCGTCCCAACACTAGAGGAGCGTCATCGAGGATGACAAAGTCGGTTGGGATTACCATTTGATTTGTTTGAACCAAGACATCTTCAACTATACCGATTGATTTTATTACTTTCCGATTGGATAGAAAAATTGGTATTTGAAGTGGAGAAAAATCACTAATACTTAATTTTTCGAAAATGTAGTTAGGCATTATGTTAACACAAAGATCTTTATCGATTGTGACATTACTAATAAACGAATTTTGAAAGAAACATGGAACCGGTGTGATGTTAATTTCAAATGGGTCTTCTTTTATTAGTGAAGTTTGATCAATAGTTAACTTAACACTTACCGTTTCGTCAATTTTAGTGTTAGTGTTTAACTCTTTTAAAAACTTAGCATGAGTGGGTACTAAACAATGATTTTCGAAAGAAGGTGTCAAGAGATTAATTTTTTTAAAATTAGACTCTTCTTGGATTTTAACGTTATCGGACTCACCTTTTTCGTTGTTTAACTCATGTGTCGGTTTTTTACGCAATTGTTCTTCCATTTTTACATTTTCAGTTATCTCTTCTTTTTTTAGTTCTTCTCTTGCGCGGGACTCCTCTTCCCTTGCACGAGCTTCTTTTATACATCGATCGATAACTCTAATGTGTTCTAATATCCTATCGGTCACTTCGGTAATAGAAAAAGAGTCATTATTTTCTAAGCTTGAATCCGGTTGTTCGACCCTTTGTTCCTCATAATACCCATATGAACTTGATGGTTCACACCATTGTTCTTCATTGTAAGCATATGATGGATAAGGTTCGTAATTTTGTTCTTCATAATACTCATATGAGGTGGGTTGTTCACACCAAGGTTCCTCATAATGAGCATATGAAGGTGGTGGCTCATACCTTGGTTCCTCAAAGTATGAGTAAGAGGGCTCATACCTTGGTTCATCAAAATATGAGTATGAGGGAGGAGGTTCATACCTTTGATCTTCATAGGATGTGTATGAAGTTGATGGCTCGTACCTGGGCTCCTCATAGTAAGCGTATGAATTGGATGGTTGATAAGAGTGATTATTTTGTGTATTACGACAATTAGTGCAATAATTACCCCTATAATCATCCTCATCATAGGTGTAGTTGTAACCTCCTGAGTATTGATCCATAAGAATCACTCAGCAGACCACAACTGAGTCTCGGGACCAGAAAACGAAAACAAAGACTGAAACAGAAGGCTGGACACGGCCCCGTGTCTGGTGAACACGGCCCCGTGTTCAGGGTCTGTATCTGGGCGTTTTAATTAAAGTTACTGGTCACGTTGAGCACGGGGGCGTGTTTAGTGAGCACGGCCCCGTGTTCAGACTCTGTATCTGGGTATCTAACTAAAAATATGCAGCACGGGGGCGTGTTCAATGAGCACGGCCCCGTGTTCAGGCTACTGTAAATGCAAACTAAACTAAAATGCAGAAAAAATGTGCGCGCGTTTTTTTTTTTTAAAAAGGTTTTGAAAAACTGATTAGGCCGTCGATTTTAAACTTTCTCAAAATCCTTGTGTCCCCGGCAACGGCGCCAAAAACTTGATGTGCGGTAAGTGTCGTATATTTTAGGTGTATATTTTAAGCCCTTTTTAACACTTATTTTAGCCAAGTTTTAAATTTATAAAACACGATATTTCACTGACACTAAACACACATATGGGCAAGTGCACCCATCGTTGAGTGTAGTATAGTGTTGGTAAGATACCGAGGTCGTCCAAGGACACAAGAGCTTTTAGTACCGGTTTATCCTCAACGTCTAACCAAAACAAAAGTTTAGAAAAATGTTTTAAACTACGAAAATTAAAATCTAACGAAATTGCTGAAAATAAAAATAAAAGAAAAACAGATAGACAAGATGAATCACTTGGTTCCGACTCGTATCTAGTATAACCTTTGATTATTTCCGCACTTTTGCACACAATTAAGAGATTATCTTAGTTATTGTAGTAGGCCCCTCTTTTGAAGGTGACGTTACCCTCACCCCAGTAGTTTGAGTCAGCAGGGATACAATCCTAAAGGGGTGGATTATTGGAAGATAATGAATTAAGTTATTAATGCAGTATTGTGGTAGGCCCCGCTTTTGGCGGTGACGTACCCCTCGGCTAAGTAGTCTGAGTCAGCAGGGATACAGTCCTAAATAGCCGGGTTATAGTATTAATAGTAGTTAACTTATGAGGGGATCAAAGAGTTTGGACCCCCGCCATCCAATACCGTGAAGTATTGAAGGAGGTCCTACTAAATTTGACCCAGGTCCATTGCAGGACCTCTAAACGCTGAACAATGGCAAGACCTTTACCAAACCGTTCCCTTAACCCCCTACCAGGTAGCCAACATACCTCCATATAGACCGTGGAGATATGAATGGTGAAAATCCTTTATTTTATATAGACAGTAAAATAATGCCAAGACACCACGGACAAACGATAAGGAAAGATCACCTTCAACATAAGTAACTAGTTATTAAAGTCATTAATACAAAACCAAATAAAAAGTGCAAAAGATTAGAAATAAAAAGTATTATACTGGACACTTTGTCTTCACCAAGTGATGTAAGAGACTTAGGCAAACATGGCCTTGATTGTCAAGAACTCTTACGATCAATCTTGGATCCCGAGACGACTCACACACTCTACGATGGACAATGGATGATGGTGGTGGATGATGGTGTTGTGATGGTGGTGGGTGGTGGATGAAGTGTGAGAGAGGTGGTGTGCCAAGGGATGAGATGAAATGAATCTAAGCACTCCTATTTATAGGCTGAACAGAGTGCTGGACACGGCCCCGTGTCCGCTGGGCACGGCCCCGTGTCCGTCTGACAATCTCTCTCCTCATTAATTGTAATTCGCAATTACAATAAATGCGCCTGCTGTACTTTCGACACGCCCCTGTGTCCGCTGAGCACGGCCCCGTGATGGGCAATAGAAGCTTCTATAGATTTGTCTTTTCTGCTGCTTCTTGGGCACGGCCCCGTGCTGGATGAGCACGGGGCGTGTTCAGCCTTCTGTCTTCTCTTTTTTGCTTTGGAAGGTGCCGTTGAGGGGTCGGGCAGTCCACTAATGTTCCTTTCCTTGTATTTATGTTGGATTTAGCTGTCTTTTTGCTTCTTTTGCGTTTTTGAGCTCATTTAATCCTGAAAATACAAAAGGAAGACAAAAACACTCTTTTTCCAATATTAGTACTTAAAAAGGGTTAGTTTTATGCCTCATTTGATGTAATTTATATGTTGCATTTTACACACATCAGAAAGCCTGTGAGCGAGCCAACTTTTAGATCAATTTCGGGCAAAGGATAACAATCCTTTGGACAAGCTTTGTTCAAATCTTTAAAATCAATGCACATTCTCCATGATCCGTCAGGCTTTTTAACCATCACGGGGTTGGCTATCCAAGAGTGATACTTAACCTCTCGGAGTATGCCAGCTTGTACCAACCCTTCAACCTCTTTGCATGTTGCTAGGCTCCGATCTAGGGCTAAACTTCTTTTCTGCTGAACAATATGTTTCACATTGGGTTGGATCTTGAGCTCATGTTCGGCGATATCCCAAGGAATACCAATCATGTCTTTAGGACACCATGCAAAGATGTCCATTTTGTGTACCAGCAGCTTCTTGAGATACGAGAGAGTGTCTTCAGTGAGGTTGGTGTTTACCCTTATCCTTTGTTGGGGATACTTAGGGTTGAAGACCCAACCTTGCTCTTCTTCTTCGTTTTTTGTTGAGCTTTCCCTTTCAACCAGGAAGGCTTCCTGGGTAGGTTGAAGGGTTGTGATTCCTCTTTCGGTGGGAAACTTGACAACACCTTGACCAACTGAAACAACCATACCAAACTCACTTTGCCCTAGCCTTCCTATGATAACATCATAGCTGGAAGGCATGATGATTAAGACAAAGGTGAGTGGTTTGGTCCTTTCCATTTTTCCTTCTTTAAAGCAAACATCAAGTGTTAGTTGGCCCAAAGGCTTGATTGGGATGTCAACGATACCTTTAATAGATGATTCAGGTGGTTGAAGCGTTGAACGCTCATCGTTGCTGAGTTGGTTGAAATCCTTCTCGAACAATATCTCAGTTGTTGCCCCCGTATCGATGTAAGCTTTGCTTGTTTTGAGGGTTCCCACGATGGCTTCCACTACCAAAGGGTTCGAGAGAAGCCCCTTTTTAGGTGGTGGGAAGCACAAGCATTGAAGCTCCCAAGCCTCCAAGCATTGCCGTTTGTTGGAGGTTTCTTTATCAAAGTTCACCATGTTCACCTCTTTCCTTTTTCCATCAGCCATTTTGTCTTTCACCCCTTTGACCAAATAGGTAAGCTCTCCAGACTTAACAGCTTCTTCAATTCTTTTCTTGAGTTGAAAACAGTCATTGGTGTGATTGCCTTTTTCTTCATGGAACTCACAAAATTGAGTGGAGTTTTCATTCCTTTTGCTCTTGGGCAAAAGTCTGGGTGGTCTGAAGCTATGTTTTACTTCTTTAGTAGCAAGGATTTCCTACGGAGTTTTGGTTAAGGCTGTGAAGTTCACAGCCTTTTCCCTGCTTGAAGGGTTCCTGCCTTCAAACCTTCGAGTGTCTGAGTTCCTGGAACGTTTATCATAAGAGCCATAGTTGCTACTTTTTCTGTTGGGGCTGCCACTTCTCCAGCTAGGACCCCTTTTTCTTTGTTCCTTGATATCGACAGCTTCCTCCCCCCGGATGTGAGCTTCAGCCCTTTCAAGGGCTTCTTCAAGGGTTTTGGGTAGGCACTTGTTGAAGTCCCTGGTGAGATATTTGGAGGTGATTGCATTCATGAAGCCTGCAACCCTCATCTTTTCGTCAGCTCCCACATATGTCAACCCTTCTTTCTTGTACCTTTCAATATCATCCCTTTGCTTGATTTGGAAGGTCACAGTTGCATCTTTGACATACCTCCTTTGTTGTGAAAAGTTAGTCAAGAAACCTTTTCTCAAATCATCAAAGGTTCGAATGCTTCTGTCTGGTAGGTCATTGAACCATATTTTGGCAGACCCTACAAGGGTTTGCATAAACATAAGGCAGCACTCGACGTTGGACCATTTCTCGATTCTTGCAGCCCCGATGAAGATTTGGAGGTGATCTTCGGGATCTTCCATTCCATCATACGTTCTTATGTGGGATGGCATTTTAATCCGGGTTTGGAAATCATAGTCAGCAATTTGCTGAGAAAAAACAGGACAAATTGCTTAGCTTGTATGGTTTGGCAAGATCTTCTTCTACTCTTGTGCCCGGATTGTTGTTGGTGTTCCCTTGGGTGGGTAGCACTTGGTTAATGAAATGTTGCCAAGGGAAGTTTGCCATCATTTGGGCCATCATTTATGGTATGAGGTTGAAGCCTTGAAGGCTTTCTGGTGTAGTCACATAGTTCATTCCCATAGGGGCACTCATGGCAGCACTCCGTGCCAAGGGAAGAACGGATAAGGCTTGCTCCTATGTAGAGGACACAAGAAGTGGAAGACTTGCAACGGGTGACTGTAGTAAATGATTGAAGGTTAACTCGTGTCCCAACGGTGCACCGGTTGCCACCGGTTGGGAAGAGAATAAAGGAAAGGATGTTGGATCTGGCCTTCCAATTGTATACGGACTTAGATTTGGAGGAGGATGGCTAGGACCAGCTTCATTTCTTGACACGATAGGCTGTGAGCTTACAAAAGGGGGTATAGGTGGCCTAGGTGACAATGAGGGCTTTGGCTCGTCATAATCCAGCCTGATTCTTACTCCCTTATCCCTTTCTCTGCTCACATACTGGTTAAGGAGAGACCTTAACTGAAGAAAGTTTCTTGCAACCCCATCTGGTGTTAGGTCGATGCGTGTTGGAGTGCTTGTTGCACCGACATGAGGGGATGGGACCCACCAACGGGATGTGGTTGGTGTCTGAAAGGAAACAAACTCGGGATATGTGACTCCTGTCGGAGTGCTTCCTGGAGTTGAGAACGAGGTAGGCATAGCCGATGGAGTTTGGCTAGCACTGGGTGTAGAAGTACGTGGTACTTGGTTTACCTCTCCCAGATACTCACCTTCAGACATGATGATTTTGTCGAAGTTGGAGCTACACTACTAAACGCTACTAGTAAGAGAGTTCAACCAAACGCTTCAAGCTCCTAACCTAAAAGCTTCAAGCTCCTTCAACCAAACAAATCTTTTTATTGAGTATGAGCTTTTTCTTAAAAGCTTAAAGCTAGAAGCTCCTAAAAGCTCAATGCCAAACATACCCATAATATAGTGTTTAATTCAACTCACCACGATTATTTATAGAAATGCATTGCACCCGAGCGTTGTTGTGCTACCTAATTCTCATTAGTTTGTTAAAATCAATCGCTAAATTAATAAGTGGAGAACAATTAGAAGGCAAGATTGTTTGATCGTTAACATGTTCAACGTAATTTGTTTTTAGTGTCTGCTTGAGAAAAAAAAACCTAGATACCAGGGCCGAACCTATAGTATAAGTAACTCGAGCTTAGGGCTAGGACCTCCAAAAAAAATTAGGGCCCTAGTTAAAAGAAAATTAATATGCTAACTGTTAATATTAGTGCAAACTTATTGTTTTATTTTTGTTTGATTTTATACAAGCAAACCGCTATCTGTTATAGTTATTTTAGATTTTTGTTTGGTTCCAAACATGAATAAAGAAGTACCGTTGATAACACTCAAGGAAGGAAAGAGGACCCAAAATTTTATTTCACCTTGGACCTCCAAAATGGTTTGAACGACCCTGCTAAATACATGACCAAAAGGTGATACACGAAAGGTTATTTGCATACGGCGTGATTTTTTGCCAACATTAATGTAATAAATTAGTGTTGCTACAACAAATATGAGACCAAGAATAGTGGAGAGACTGGTTAGGCAAAAGGCTTCACGAGTCTCGTTTTGCCTAACGCAGGTTATAAGTCCCCCTATGTATGCAATACGTAGGGCTGGATCACTTCTTTATCAATTGCTTGGAATTCAAGGCCGAGAGAGACTCAACCCAGATTCTATGCATGCAATGTGATAGTTGTATTGAATGTGAAGAATAGAATATGCAATGAGCATATCCTAGACCTGTTAGATGTCCGGGTGTGGTCATTTATAGAAAAGGACAATTCTCAAATAGGAAACCTTTGACTAAGTGATCCATGTATGCAGAGAGGGGGTTGCCCGTTTTGGAGGGTTGAAGGCTTTAACCTGCGGATAAAAGAGTGCCTCGTCCCACATGTTCTCTTTTGCGGCTGAGCGAGGATGTCACACGTAAAGTGTGATGGGACGTGACCCTGTCCCATGCTTTTTGCTGTTCACCACAGCTGGGTCGTCGATTGAACCCTTTTAGGGGCTGTTTGGCAACTTTTGAATGGTTAAGTGCTAAACCAGTAAGAGGTCTGAACCGTTAAGTGCTGAACCAGTAAGATGTCAATGTCTGAACCATTAAGAGCCAGTATAATGCTTAACCCTTTAGAGACAAATGTCTGACCAATTCAGATTAGAGGTTTTAACCATTCAGACTCTGTATAATACTTAATCATTCAGAGGCAAATGTCTGAACCATTCAGACATCTGCTCACGAAACAAACAGTCTGAACCATTAAGTGATGAACGTAAGAGGTCTGAACCATTAAGAGTCTCATTAAGAGGTAAACAAACAACCCCTTAACCTTTTAACCTTTTAAACTATATTGCACTTAAGTTAGTTTTTTAAGCTTGAGCTATCTACGTCATCAATTAGGATACGTTAATCAAAACTGACACACGACCATGTTCTTATATAGGACTAGGGGTGTTCAGAATTCGTTTCGAATTCAAAAAATTCGAAATTCGATTCGAATATCAGGAATTCGTTTTGATTATAAGAATTCGAATTCGAATTCGATTCAATTCGAGTCAAGTAAATCGAATACGAATTTGTAATTTCAAATTCGATTCGATTCGAAATTCGAATAAATATTATACATTTTTATTTATTATTTTTATATATGATACATATATAACTTTTATTGGGCTATACTATAAATTATTTTCAAAATTTATTCCAAGTATTAAAATTACCCATTATCAAACCCACTACATGGCCAATAACTAAAACCTAAGTAGCAAATCTATGAGTAGATTTCTAACCCTAAAAATATTAACTTGTAGTGGTAATTCCCGAATTCTCGTTTTAAATGTTAGACTTATGGTATTTTGTTTGTAATGTTTTATGGCTGCTTTAAAACTTATGTTTCATTTTAATAGTTATTTACATGTTTAAAAAGAAATTGAATCAAATCGAATTTGAATTTTTAATCGAATACGAATCGAATACGAATTGGGTTTTTTATTCGAATACGAATTCGAATCGAATTGGGTAGGTTTTAATCGAATACGAATCGAATTCGAATTCAAGGAAAAATAAAAATTATTCGAATAATTCGAAAATTCGATATTCGATTCGATGAACACCCCTATTAATAGGACATAATTAATATATGATATAATCATAGAAGCATATCACATCAAATACTCACTTTCTATTAAACATATGTCTAAAATTTTGATTAAGACCCGTAACTACTCAACCATAAATACCTAAGAAGAAAATAGTTAAATCCTAAAACCCATTACCTTTTAGTTGATTTAATGGTTTACTAAAGATATATATGTCTATTACCTTTTAGTTGATTTAATGGTTTATCACGAGTTTATACAATATAAACGATATAATTATAGAATCTTTAAAAAACTTTATATAACTTAAACAATATAATTATATAATCTTTAAAACTTTATATAATACGACCTATGTTAATTAGTAACGAAATTTTATATAAACAATTTTTTATTACCATATGATAGTTCACACACTAACGTGAATTTATCACAAAAACCGGCCCATATTAATTAGTAACACTGAGAAAACCATAATAACCGTATAATACAAAGGTTGAATATTGAAAAACATGTAATATACAAATTTATATATTATTAATATGAATGAAATTACCTATTACGTCAAATATAACAATGTATAAATATAATAATAATTTTTATAACTGTGTATCTTTTAAATATAACTTTTATTTAAATTAATTCTCTAAGACCTCAATTATGTTTACAAAAATAATTATTTAAGTTGTTCTTTTTCTCTTTATTGGTAAAAAGTCAATTTTATTAGTATGACATAAATTAGATTGTTATTCTTACTAATAATTGTTATGCAAATTTAATTAATAAATAGTTATTGTAAAGTTACCATATAAGTTAAGGGTTTATATATGATGAATAAAATCTTTTCATTATTAAAGGTTAATTGACTATGTTACAAATGAATATAAAATGATATTAATATATTTCTTACCTCTATTAAATTGAAAACACGTTTATTGATCATAAATCGGTATAGCTACAAACCTTAATATTATCTTATCTATAAAACTTTAAAACATTAAGTTCTCTCAGTCTATAATTTTAAAACATAGTTCAATAAAATTTGTCTTTTTGTGAGATAGTCCTCTGATTAGTTTCTCTTTTTTAGCTTTTATTTATATGTTATAAAAACTTATATATCAACTTTTTATATAATCTCAGACATGGATAACAACTTTTTTGTAATTTAAATATTTTATTTTAAGAAGTACTAAAATCATAGTTTTTTAAATTATAGATCATTTATGTATATATTTTAACCATAAATTAGAATTAGATATTAATTATTATATATTATTAATGAGTTAAAGATGAAATTGTCATGTGGCATTAATTGGAAATAGGTTAAAGGAGGAAATGCCATTTGGCATTAGATGTGTCCTTTATTAGTATTAGATATATATAAAAAATATAATAACAGAGGAAGGGATAAAAGAGGGAAAATCTCCAAAATAGCCGTTGGCTAGTCAATTTTTCAAAAATAGCTAATTGAAACGGCTCCACGAGCTTTTTTAATCTCCTGAAACGGCTTAAAAAATCCTTTCAAGTCAACCAATCAATGATTGCCACGTGTCCGACGGCCGTCATTCAGTTGAGAACTTTCAACATGGCTTGAGAACTTTCAAAGACGGCTTGAGATCTTTCAGTGTAGTGGCTTGGCTTAAGATCTTTCAACACGGCTTGAGATCTTTCAACACGGATTGAGAACTTTCAACACAACTTGAGATCTTTCAATGTAGCGGCTTGGCTTGGCTTAAGATCTTTCATCGGCTAAGATCTTTCCTTGGCTTGGCTTAAGGATCTTAGATTTAAGATATACCTTTTTTTTTATAATTTGATATATAAAATTAGATTTATTCAACGCGTATAATACACATTGTTTTTTAAAAGATATTACTTTTTATTATTACAAAATTACATTTATTCAACCCGTGTAATACATTGGGCTATTAAAGACATAATTTTTTTTATTATTTGGTATATAAAATTAGATTTATTCATCCCGTACAATACATGAGTTTTTTAAAATATTTTTTTTTACAATTCACGAGTTTTTTTAAAAGATATTACATTTTTATTATTTAGTATACAAAATTACATTTATTTAACCGGTGTAATACATAGATTTTTTAAGGTATAACTTTTTTAATTATTTGGTATATACAATTACATTTATTCAACTCGTACAATACACGAGATTCTTAAATATATAACTTTTTTTTATTACTTAATATATAAAATTACATTTATTCAACTCGTGTAATAAACAAGATTTTTAAAGTTATATATTTTTTTTATTATTTAGTATAAAAATTACATTTATTTAACCCGTGCAATACACGGGATTCTAACCTAGTAAAATTTTATTTTCAAGTTAAAAATTTCAGATTTTTTAATTGAGATTTTCAAGTTCTCACATTTAATTGAGATTTTTTTAATTATTCGTTTATATTTTTAATTATTCGTTTATATTTAAATTATGTTGAAAGATCTCAAGCCATGTTGAAAGTTTTTAAGCCGTGTTGAAAGATCATAAGCCAAGCCAAGCCGCTATACTAAAAGATCTCAAGCCGTGTTGAAAGTTCTCAAGCCGTGTTGAAATATCTTAAGCCAAGCCAAGCCGCTACACTGAAAGACCTCAAGCCGTGTTGAAAGTTCTCAAGACGTGTTGAAAGATCTCAAGCCGTCTTTGAAAGTTCTCAAGCCGTGTTGAAAGTTCTCAACTGAATGACGACTGCCGGACACATGACAATCATGGATTGGTTGACTTGAAAGGATTTGTTAAGCCGTTTCAGGAGATTAAAAAGACTCGTGGAGCCGTTTAAATTGGCTATTTCTGAAAAATTGACTAGTCAACAATTATTTTGGATATTTTCCCAATAAAAGAAGAGGCTATTAGTGCTTAACCCAGAGATCGAAATAATTTAGGGTGACATAGGAAGAATGGAGAGATTTTGGTTGGAATATGTAATGAAAGTAGTGTTGTTCATGAGCCGACCTAAGGCAAGCACGGAAGCTTGATTATAAACCGAGTTGGTTCGGTTTGGCTCAGGTTTGAAACCGAGCTGAAAATCTAAGCTCGGGCTCGGTTTAGTTTGGCTCGATTTTAAAAAGAAAAATTAATATATAGCTCTCAAAATTTAGTAGTTTAAAATATTATTCAATACTTCAAACGAAGATATCCAAAATAAGTTCAAACTAATACATTACAAGTCAAAATCAAGTTCAACAACACAATATAAGTTTTAAAATTCAAGGAAATACAATATTAGTTTATAAGCATAGACTATCAAATTACACCTAAATACATGTAAATAATAATCAGTTTTTTTTGTAATATATTATAATGTATATAAAAACAAAATATATTATAAGTGAAATAATCTGAGCTAAGCCGAGCCTAGTTACCAAACGAGCCAAACCAAGCCAATTTGACTCGTTACGAGCCGAGCCGAGCTAGGCTCACTTTCTAACCGAGCCCATATCGAGCAAGTTTTTTTCGAGCTAAATCTAAGCGAGCTGCATGCTTTTTGGAAAACCTGAATGAAAGTCATGTTTTATTTTTTCTCCTTTTAATTCTGTATGATGTATTTGAAGTCCAGCTTCTGGCTAGGAATTTGTGGCTTTCACAAGGTTAATAAAGTTGGGATCCGTTTGCTATTAAAAAGATAAAATATCGTGAAAGTAAATATCTAATCTCGTCACCCCCAAGGGACATGACATGGTTGGAAGGTGCTCTTTCTCTGTTCAAAAGGTCAGTATATATAGATATATGAGTATTTATGAGTATGTTAATCTAAATCAATCAAAGGTTCCTTCTAACTCTGGTCCCAAAGTAAGTGTAGGGTAAAGACGTCTCTGAAAATTCACGTACCCTGTTCGAGCTTGAAAAATGTGCCCTTCCGTAATTTTTCATTATTATATATTTTTTAAAATCAAATTAGTATTGGGCTAAATTTCAAACCATAAAAAAAATGATTTGTAAATGGGCCATTATTTGAATAGTTATGTGTTTACTATCTAAAAAAAATTAACATAAATATGTAGGATTTTTTTTACAAATCACGTGCCTCGAAATCACGGGCCCTTGCGGAGGTCCTCTCCGCACACCATCATAGCCGCCACTGTGTAGGGGGTTCAAAAAGTAGATGTGTTTCGGTCTTCGCTAAAGGTGTTCGGAGGCAGAAAATGGTTTTGAAACCTAAGTGTTTGAAAATAGAGGGGATCACAAAACTTGCTCCTCCTAGGCAGGTTTTCACTCACTCTACCACCATGTATCCGCATTAAGGGTTCCCATTTGGTAGTTTGGGTGGCAGATTTCTTTTGTGCTAGTGGCGCCTTCGTGGTGCTTTTTTAGTTGCTCTTGGTGCTTGGGCTGTGGTTTTTCTTTTGAGGTACTTTGGTTTCTCGGTGTTTCATATTATTTTTAGTTTCTTGCTAGTTTTGTTAGTGAAATAAATGGTTTTTTTTTTGTTGACGTTAAAAAAAATATATGTATAATTTTGTTGACTTTTTTTTGACCACCTCAAATTTTATGGAAGCTTCATAAACCACCAACTTCCAGAACCCTACTCAGTAACTCTTATCGGCTGCGTCCTAAACCAATCATATCCATCCACGTGTCACAACACGTCAACCTTCTCCGGGCCCACTCCAACGTCCACCGTTCCCAATTTAAACCCTCGTTTCACCGGAACCAAATCTCAAACGGACTTACCGTGTGAACCAAGCAACCAATGGATATGGAATCAACGGCGGCGGCGATCGGAGTATCCGTACCGGTGCTCCGGTTCCTCCTATGCTTCATCGCCACCATTCCGACCGGATTCTTCCACCGCTTCGTTCCCGGCGGCGCCACCGGAAAACACCTCTACGCCGCCGTCACCGGAGTTGTGTTATCGTACTTATCGTTCGGTTTCTCGTCGAATCTACACTTTCTGGTGCCGATGCTCGTCGGTTATGTGTCAATGGTGGTGTATCGGAAGCGGTGTGGAGTGATTACGTTTGTTTTAGCTTTTGGATACCTTATTGGATGGTATGATATTGTTGTTTAATTGTTTGATACTTTGATTTGAGGTTTTGAAGTTGTTTTGAGTAATTAGGGTTTAGATTCGTGTTGTATATGAATATATGAGTAATTGTTGTTTGATTGTTTAATTTGAAATTGTGATATATGGCAATTCCTGACCTGTTTAAGACTTGTTAAGACACAATAATACCTGTTTAAGTATACACCATTTAGTTTTGTACTTTATTAATAATAATTAAAATTAGGAGGCTAGGCTCCATGATTTCTTCTTCATCGTACATAAAACATACAACTGTGTTATAAACATGAGGTATAAAGTAGTTAAACGAGTCGTATTCATGTTTGATACTTGTTAAACACGATAAGACATGATTTGCCTGCCCTAGATATAGTTTGGAGTAGTTAGGTTAGTGTTAAGTTTCTGTTTTATTGTAACTGCTAATTTGTGTCTTATGCTATTTGAATTGATTAGATTGTGTTGTGTTGAATTATTGCTTGTGATTTGTACTACTGAATTAGTTATCTTGTGAAATTGTATAAAATCGAACGATTTTTGCTTGTTTTCCTGTTTTAGAATTCAATATATAAATATTAATTTCTCTATTTTAGATAGAGAAGATAAGGTTAATTGTTCGAAAACTGGATTGGAAGGATTAATAAGTGTTAATTATTTGAAAAACTTGTAGCCATGTGTACTACATGAGTGGAGATGCATGGAAGGAAGGGGGTATTGATGCTACTGGTAAGGCCTCTCTTAAGTCTCCACCTTTGCATTTACTACAACATATTGCCATCAAAATAAAAGAAGAAAATAAACACAACTTATATTGTAAAAATATGGATTGTCTCCTTTACTGAATATTAGTTGAAATTATATAGACAAATTGAGTTACAGCTGAGATGCAAAATCAAGAAAAATCATATAGTGATGTTTTGTGTTGTGAACACAAACATCATTAAATTTTGTTTGTTTTTTAACACCAGAGAATTTGTTATGGTAGTGCATACACCGATGGGAAAACGTAGATTCGCCCTTAAATCATGTTAGGTATAGGTTGTACTTCATGAGTTGAGTAATTCATTAGCTTGCATTGATGGCCAACCATAGAACCTAACTTTCCATAAATTTAGTAGAAAGTGGTTGGAAGGTGGATACAGTATAAATGTAAGTTTTAAATGACATCTTAAACCTTTTAACATTGAAAGTATGAAAATAGAAAAAAAATGAGAAATGGTATTTAGTAGGTGAGAATTTTACTGATTGTTAGTTAATGCATTGCTGTTAGTTTTTACTTTTAGGACACTACATAAGTTTATTTAAGATATAGGGTATGTTTGGCATGGAGCTTTTAGGAGCTTCTAGCTTTAAGCTTTTAAGAAAAAGCTCCTACTCAATAAAAAGCCTTGTTTGGTTGAAGGAGCTTGAAGCTTTTAGGTTAGGAGCTTGAAGCTTTTGGTTGAACGCTCCTACTAGCAGCGTTTAGAAGGAGCTACAAGCTTTTAGAGAAAAAAATGACTATTTTAACCTCTAAAGATAATGAAAATTTTAATGCACAAACTTTTAAAATTTTTAGTTATGTACATTTTGGTCATTGTATACATTTTATTCAAATCTCCAGCTACTCTGCCAAATACTAAATACATCTAAAAAGCTACAAATACTAGCTACCAGCTTCCAGCCACCAGCTACTTTTGCCAAACATACCCATAATGGCGTTTATGTTAGCATAAGAAAATAGTAAAACATTTTGCACAATGCTGAATTTATTGCAATTTTTACTTGCAAATATAAAAAATAATAAGTCGTATGCGAAGATTTATACAATCATATCTATTCTATCACTTTAAGGTATGTTATATTGAATATAAATATCAGAGTCTGTTTGTTAACCTGTAATATGTAATTCTATACGAGTCAATTTTTATATGAATACTGACTCTATATAGAAGAGGTGGTAGATATAATATTTTTTTTAAAGAAATGGTTATATTAGGATACTTATTTAAAGGAGGCATACATACAACATCAAGAGATATTGTGAAAACAAAATTAAACTACTAATTGGAAAATCAAATTCTCACAAATCCCAAATAAGTCATCATATCTGAGAATCACCCTCAAACAAACCATTATATGATTTATACATGTCTCATTTATTTTTCTCACTAAGTGCTGTTTCTTATTAGACTAATGGTCTGTATGATTTATACATGCATTGTGAATTGTGATTAAGTTGCACTTATGATAATCATATTATGTTTGCTACCATATGTTTCATAATCTTCACGTCATTAACCTGTTCGACTCAACGGTAATTACTAATTACACTGATTTTTATTTCATCGTGTAGGAGCTCTTATGGTGTTAACATTGAAAGTGATTTCATGCGCCATTAATTACAATGATGGGCTACTAAAAGAGGAAGATCTCCGTGAATCCCAAAAGAAAAACCGGTTGCTTAAGCTACCTTCTTTAATAGAGTACATGGGATATTGTCTCTGTTGTGCAAGTCACTTTGCAGGCCCGGTTTACGAAATGAAGGATTACTTAGATTGGACAGAAGGGAAGGGGGTGCGTAGTGTCAGTTTTTATTTTTTATGGAGTTAACTGCCATTTTCCTTCTTGTAGTGTGTCCCATTATGCCAGTCCTGGCCAAATTTCCAATTTGTACCATTTCTGTCCCTGACATTCTCGAAACATCCCAGTTACGTCCAAAAAACTAACTTCTGTTAAAAACCTACCGTTTACAATGAAGGGTAAAACCGTCATTTTCCTTTAATAGGGTTTAAGAAAAAAAATAAAAAATAATAAGAAAAAAGGCGTTTTTCACTTCATTAAACGGCAGGTTTTAACAATCGTTAAGTTTTTGGACGGAACTGGCATGTTTCCAGAATGTCAGGGACGAAAATGGTACAAATTTGAAATTTGGTCTGGACTGACATAATTGGACAAACCACCGGGATGAAAATGACAGTTAACTCTTCTTTATTATTTATTTTTCTCGTTATTTTAGCTTAAGATTTTACTGACCGATCTTTTATAATCCTTCATCCAGATATGGAGCAAGTCCGAGAAAGGTTCTCCGTTACCATTCGGGGCAACCCTTAGAGCTCTTGTTCAAGCGGGTTTTTGTATGGGTTTATACTTATATTTGGTACCCCATTATCCACTATCGAAATTCATTGACCCGGTATACAAAGAGTGGGGATTCTGGAAACGACTTAGCTACCAGTACATGGCAGGCCTTACGGCCCGTTGGAAATATTATTTTATTTGGTCCATATCGGAAGCTGCTATTATTATTTCTGGCTTGGGCTTTAGTGGATGGACTGATTCTTCTCCACCCAAGGCCCGATGGGACCGTGCCAAAAATGTTGATATATTGGGTCTTGAGTTTGCTAGGAGCGCTGTTGAGATACCGCTCGTGTGGAATATACAAGTCAGCACGTGGCTTCGTCATTGTAAGTCTTCGTTCCCTCATGTGTGTTATGTCAGTGGTGGAATGGTTCTAAATGGTTCGGCCAGGTTGGTAGGGGTGTTCAAAAAGCTCGCAGCTCGCTCGAAAAAAGCTCGATTGTAAATGAGCCGAGCCCGAGCTAGGCCTGGCCTGGCTTGGCTCACGAGCTGGCTCGAATTATATTATTTTATAGAGATTAATTTTAAGTGTCTTAAAATAAAAAAAAATTGTGGGAGGGGGATGAAATAAGTTTAATTAATCAATAACATATAAATATATGGGAAAATAAACAAAAATTATACATATAAAACTTTTAATATGCCTTTCAGTCTTTAAAATATTAGAAAATTAAAAACAATACATATAAATATATGTGTAAATTTTATTTATTTGTTTTGCTTTTTATGTTTTCAATATTTGTAAAAAAAATATAAAAATTAACTAGCTGGCTTGAACATTTTACGAGCCGAGCTCGAGCTCGATTTTTCAGCTCGACAAAATAAACGGGCCAAGCCGAGCTGGCTCGTTTAAGTTCGAGCTCGAGCTCAACTTGGCTCGGCTCGATTACAGCCTACAGGTCGGGCCGACACAGAAACCCTTCTTTTATATATTTCTTTCGAGTTTTTAATCATATAAAAAATATGCACCTTTCAACCCATTTCTTTGTTAGCTATTTTCTGTTTAACTCGTTTGGGATAAATTTATACAACCCAAGATCGACCCATACATAAGTATATTATGGGTCGAATTTGCCACCTGTAGTTATGTTGCTAGTTTCTTTATTGCCTAACACCTGTATGTATCTTTAGATGTTTACGACAGACTTGTTCCAAAGGGGAAGAAGGCTGGTTTCTTCCAGTTGCTTGCAACACAAACCGTTAGTGCTGTTTGGCATGTAAGTTCCCACATTTAGTGTTTTTCCGAAACCTTGATTCTTCAGGAATTTAACAGATATAAATCTATGATAACAGGGGTTGTATCCGGGGTACATCATATTCTTCGTTCAATCAGCTTTGATGATTGCTGGTTCAAGAGGTAATAAAGTTGGCCTACTCTTTTTTTAAACTATTGTATTGCTTATTGCTACGTTTAATCTATAATTTGCAGTCACACCTTATTGTTTTTGTTTGTCGTGTGCAGCCATTTACAGATGGCAACAATCCGTTCCGCCAAATTTGGGGTTGCTTAAGAAGTTATTTATGCTTGTGAACTTTGCTTATACAGTTCTCGTTTTGAGCTACTCCTGCGTCGGTTTCATGGTTAGTGTCGTGCTGGTTGTTATTTCTTCTCTTTGAAACAGAAAGAAAAAGTAGTTTGACTTTTGAATCGACTTTTCTTTTTAAAGAGTAAATACACGGATAGTTGGATAATCCCTTGTCATTTACCAAAATTTTGGATTTGGTCTCTAGCTTTCCAAAAGTACACAGGTGGTCCCTGTGGTTTGCACTGTAAGGCATTTAGTCCCCAGATTTTTCCAAAAGTACATGGATGGTCCCTGTGGTTTACACTTCGTAACTCGTTTAGTCCATAACTTGGACGTGCTAAAACATTTAGATTTGTTGGTTGAGGATTAAATGCGTTACAAAGTGCAAACCACTTGGACCATCCGTGTACTTTTGGAAAACTAGGGACCAATCCAAAAATTTTGTAAACCACAGGGACCATCGGTGTACTTTACCTTTTTTTAAACTTGACTTATAGTTTCAAATTCACCAGAATCTTTATAAAAAACACCTTGCGTGTCTAAGAAAACGCAGATAATCATTTTTTAGATGGTTTGAGAAACACTATTTTGTAAACGTTTGTATTTTACAAACGTCTTGATTTAATAATCTTCTCCAAAATCACAACCCCAAGCACCCTCCTAGAGTAGATTTTTAATACATATTTAAATTTTTTTTTGTTTTTTTTTGCATCAGGTATTAAGCCTCCATGAAACACTAACATCATACGGGAGTGTATACTACATTGGAACTATTATTCCTGTCGTACTGATCCTTCTTGGTAACGTTATCAAAACAAAGCCAGCTAGATCGAAAGCCCGAAAAGAACAGTGAGCAAAAACCACCATTTTATGACAGGTCTGTTTGTATCATCTTATTTAAATTGTTCACTTAGTTGTCGTTTTCATGTGTTCTTCATATCTTGTAATGCACTATATAATCATCTGATACGAGGTGGAATTTGTTTGTATGGATGGAATAGAATGAAATACACACATATCGATAACTTTTGGCCATCACGTGATTTGGTAAATCGAGCTAATTAAGCGGTATGTTGGGTCTAAGCGTCTCATAGCAAGAGATTTTTATAGCTACCTGTGCGAGACACCCAAAATTTGAGTTAATGTGATAAGTTCAATAGAGTAAATAGATAGATATTTTTACCCTAAGACCAGTGGCGAAGCTTGAAAAAAAATTTCGGGGGGTCGGAAGGCATTAGACCTAAAAAAAATTTCTATGTTCGGGTCGGGCAACGGTGATTCGATTCGGGTCGGGTCGGGTCGGGTTGGGTAGGGTGTCGGTGATTCGATTCGGGTCGGGTCGGGTCAAACATTAATATCAAATTAAAAAACGTTCTCAAACATTAAAACGTAAACATTGTTTAACAAACAATTGAACAAAGACACCAAAACATTAAAAAGAAGAGGAAGGTGGGTACCCGGTTCAGTTGGATGAAGAATTATAGTTCTGCTCGTCTTCCTTTAAGATTTTTGAATTCTTCAATTATGGACTCCGAATCAAAGTTCTCAGCAAAATCATTTTCTATGTAAATCACCATACTGTTTGCTAGATACTGATCGGACATCTTATTGCGAAGACGATTCTTAAATATTTTCATTGCTGAAAATCCTCTTTCTGTTGTTGCAGTTGAAACTGGAAGTGTTAAGATTAGCCGACACACTCTTTCAACCAATTTGTACATGTTATTTTTCTGACATTCCACAATAGTTTTGCAAAGATCAGAAAGAGTTGATACCCCACTTAGCTTAGGATTATTTATCCTTTCAACTTGAAAATTATCCAACTGACCACGTAACTGCTCCCTCTCTTGCTCTGTAAAATCTTTAGGATAATATTTCTCAACAAGAAGAACAATCTGATCAATATTAATCTTTTTTGAACATAAAGTCGCACTAAGAGATAACAACTCTATCGCTTGCTCATTGAATCTACTATCCAGCTCATGTAGTTGTTTGTCCAATGTCTCTGTAAACAAATCTACCCGATAATAATGTTCGAATGTAACATGAAGATCTTTTTTACGAGACCGATACCGAGTAGAAGTATATGGAGCGCTCATATCAGGCATATCTATGTCATGCCTTTCACAAAAAAAACGAACCTTTTCAAATAAAGAATCCCATCCGCTGTTTCTAAAATTAGTTAGACTAACATTTGTTGCAGAAATCAACTCCATTGCATTAAGGATGTCTTGGGATTTCTTTTGTAATGCTTGACAAAGTGTATCAGTTTTTGCCATTACTTCTTTCATCAAGTGAAGAACAAGCACAAACTCAAATGATTGCAAGTAACCGTAAGCTATATTAGCATCTCCACGTTGAGAACTAGTAGCATGAGCCGTGTCTTCAATTATTCCCTTGAGAACAGCACGGGTGACATCAAACATGTTAACCAAACTACAAACAGATTTAAAATGGGAACCCCAACGTGTATCACCGGCCCTTCTTAGTGTCCCTACCTGATTTTGTCCTTTTCCCGATTTGATTTCACCCAATTCTAGTAACTTTTTAATCTCATCCGCCTTCGCCATTTGTAACTCATCATGGCGCTTACTAGAAGCACAAACCACATTAATTATAAAAACTAAGTATGAGAAGAATTGGTATACTGGAGTCACATCCCTTGAGACACAAACCAAGGCAAGTTGTAACCTGTGAGCAAAAAACAAAAAAATGTAATAACCATAAGAGTATTGTAGTTAAACCGAATAAAGAAAGTTAAAAAAGAACAAGTATAAACCTGTGAGCAAAGCAGTGAACATAATACGCATAAGGACTATATTCCCGAACAAGTGCTTGGGTTATATAATTTATTTTTTAGAAAACCGGGGGGGGGGGGGGGGGGGGGGGGGGGCGAACACGTATATACATAAATTCTTTTAGAAAACCGGGGGGTCGAACACGTATATACATAAAAAAAAATTTAAACCGGTGGGTCGGAAACGTATATCCCTAAAAATTTCTATACGAAAAACACATACGTAACACTACTAACCGAAAAGTTCGGGGGATCGCCCCCCCCCCCCCCCCCCCCCGCCCCTCACATGCTGCGCCCCTGCCTAAGACACGTTTGTCTCCTATGGTGAATAGTTAGAGCAGCAGTAGTTGTACTGTTGGAGATGAGGTCGCGAGCTCGAACTAAAACTAAGGTTTCTTTTTGTTGTTTTTTATTTATGAAAAGGAAAAGACATTGTAGAATTGAATGATTTAAAGAGTAAACTAAGGAAAGGACTCAACTAGGACTTAACAAGGAATTTTGAATTTCATTCTGTAGTCGCACAAAAGAGAAACGGGCATACACGTTAATCTTGTAATAAATTAAATTAATTGCATTAATATGGGTTTAAGTGGACAAGAAAAACTATCATTTCATTTCATACACATGGTTCGTAACTGCCCCTTGGTCATGAAGTGTGTCGCCATCAAAATGTCTATTTTTCACCCAACGGAATGGAACCGTGCCTAAGTGTCCATTTTATGTAAATGGACGCTTATACAAACATGGATACTATTTAATCGACGGGATCTACCCTACTTGGTCAATGTTTGTGAAAGCCTTTCCATATCAGACCGATCCGAATAAAAAAAAGTTCAAGAAGTTGTAAAAAAGATGTGGAGCGTGCTTTCGGTATTCTAAAGGGAAAATGCGGCATACTTAGGTGACCCATGAGGGCTATAAGACAAGTTTCTGAGCATGGCGTATGCGTGCATTTATTGCACCACATGATCCTAAAGGACGACGGAAATGAGATATCACCGGTAGACATAACGCAACATTCGGTCGATCCTGTTTATGACGATAATGTCCTTGTCGAATTGATCGATGAAAATACAGATTTTCGACTTGATCTCGTGGAACATCTTGCAAGCTAAAGATCTATTCTACCTCCTTGAGTGGGACAAGGAATAGTTTAATTTTATACCCATGTATTTTCTTCTTTCTATTTTGATGTTTTTTTAATTTGAATTATGTATTTTTTTATTTAAAATTAGGGGTGCAAACAATACTTGTGGCTCGCGAGCTACACGAGTAAAAGCACGAAATGAACCGAGCCTTATCGAGCCAATTTTAAGCCTAAATAAAACTCGTTTATTTATCGAGAGCTCGAGCCTGGCATGTGAAGTTCGCCAAACTCTTTAAGCTGTATAGTAGACAAGCCGAGCTTATTTCTTAGTGTAATATTAGTGTTTATTTATATTTAATAAAATTTACCCCTTATTTAAAGTTGCAGGGCCGGCCCAAGGGTAAGCCAAATGAGGCTTGGGCCTTGGGCCACCAAAACTATAGGGCCTCCACAATTTGATGAAACCACAGTCCATTTATAAAAGATTTAGGGTGTGGGTTATCAATAAATTGATGGTTGGTAGTGTAGTGGTTTTGTGTATGTATGGATGTCGGTGAGACCTGAGTTCGGATCCTTGGGTTACCATTTTTTTTCTTGTTTTTAAATTTTAACACAGTCTTTCAAATAATTACACTTGGGCCATTCAAGTTTAACTTTCAATTACATACATTTTTTTTGGGAAAAAGGCCACAAGATTTTACTTCGCCTTAGGCCACCAAAATGGTTGAGCCGGCCCTGTAAAGTTGTATAGTAGACAAGCCGAGTCGAGCTTATTTAAACTTGTTTACGAGCCGAACCCAAACCTCAAAATAAGCTTGTTTAGTAAACGAGCCATAGCTTCACTTTTCGAGCTCGCGAGCCTAAACGAGTCTAATCTTTATATTATTTTTATTTAATATATTAATTAATAGATAATAAACGAGCCGAGAAACTACCCACGAGCCGAGCTCGAGCTTGAGAAACTACCCACGAGCCGAGCTCGGGTTCGGCTCGTTTACACCCCTATTTAAAATCAAAGTGTAGTTATTTTTTGGTGTTTAATTGTTTAATTTATATTTTATTTAAAAAGTTATAGGGTAGTTGAGAGTAGGGGTGTGCATGGTTCAGTTTTGAGTAGTATCCGAAACCGAAATGATCGTTTTTTACATTTTCTTAACCGATCGGTTTTTGTTATTTCCGTTTCGGGTAATTCGGTTATTGTTCGATTATAGTTAAATAACCGGGTTGTTTTTTCTTGTTTCTATCTTCTTCTGTTGTGTGTGTCATCATGTAGAAGGTGTGAGTCATGCAAATACAAAAAGAAAAAAAACTAATAGCACCCATGGAAGTAACAAGGATTTCCATTAACCGTTAACGATTAAACCATAAACAAACCCATGGAAGTAACAAGGATTTCTGTTGATGCAACAAATAATAGACCAAGGATAGTAGCAAGGCTGGTTAGGCAAAAGGGTTAAAGGGTTTAACTTTGCCTAACGCAGGTCGTGGGGTCCCCCCACGTTTGCAAGACGTGGAAGGAGGTTCACTAGTTTATTTTTGCTGTTTGCTAAGGATCCTCCTCCGAAGTGTATTCAGACTCGGATGAAGGGGCAAACAGAATGTGTGTGTTGGATGTGAAAGGGAGTAACTCGCATGAAGCAAGTACTCTTAGCGAATGACCAGAGTTTTAAGGAAACAGGGCTGGCCAGGAATGTCCCAACTCAGTAAATGAAGTGTCAAATATATATGAGAAGACATCTCCCAAAGAGGGATGCTTTTGACTAGTGACCTTGCTTGCAGTGAGGGGCTTGCCCTTTCGGGGGTTGAAGCCTTTTGACCCCTGGATAATAGCGTGTGATCTGCAGACCTGCATTGCTTTTGCGGCTGGTGGGTTGGTGAAGCAATCCAGGGATGTGACTGGTTACTGTTTCCGTATTGCTTTTCCTCACCTCACAGCTTTTTAACCTTCGAACCATTTAACCTTTCGAGCGTGTATGTACTTAAGTCATTTTATTTGATCTTGGGCTACCCCCGTCATCAGCCCCCCAAGTCAGAGGTTTTTGGGGAATGAGCTCAAAGACTTCTGACTTTTATACATGTATTTTATTACCTAAAGGTTTTGAGGGTTCAATGCTTGAAGGCTTAAAGGGTTGTAGGCAGCTAATATTTGAATTTTAAATAACTGACAACCGATTTGATTGATGTGTGGCAGTTCATAGGGTGGCGGTTTTTGCAGAAGTTACTGTTTGCAATTATCACCCCTATTTTAGTTTATTTTCTTTTATATTTGCATTTTTTCATTCACTTTCCACATAATTCCATCAAGTTCCTTTCCTGCGATTTCTTTCCTCTTCTTCAAGGTTAGTTTCGATTTCCTTTGTATTTTTCTTACATTCTCCGTATTTTCTTGCAAAAATGGGTGCTCGTAAGGATTTAGCAAAATCCTTTTCCCCACGGTGGGCGCCAACTTGTTGATGCAACAAATAATAGACCAAGGATAGTAGCAAGGCTGGTTAGGCAAAAGGGTTAAAGGGTTTAACTTTGCCTAACGCAGGTCGTGGGGTCCCCCCACGTTTGCAAGACGTGGAAGGAGGTTCACTAGTTTATTTTTGCTGTTTGCTAAGGATCCTCCTCCGAAGTGTATTCAGACTCGGATGAAGGGGCAAACAGAATGTGTGTGTTGGATGTGAAAGGGAGTAACTCGCATGAAGCAAGTACTCTTAGCGAATGACCAGAGTTTTAAGGAAACAGGGCTGGCCAGGAATGTCCCAACTCAGTAAATGAAGTGTCAAATATATATGAGAAGACATCTCCCAAAGAGGGATGCTTTTGACTAGTGACCTTGCTTGCAGTGAGGGGCTTGCCCTTTCGGGGGTTGAAGCCTTTTGACCCCTGGATAATAGCGTGTGATCTGCAGACCTGCATTGCTTTTGCGGCTGGTGGGTTGGTGAAGCAATCCAGGGATGTGACTGGTTACTGTTTCCGTATTGCTTTTCCTCACCTCACAGCTTTTTAACCTTCGAACCATTTAACCTTTCGAGCGTGTATGTACTTAAGTCATTTTATTTGATCTTGGGCTACCCCCGTCATCAGCCCCCCAAGTCAGAGGTTTTTGGGGAATGAGCTCAAAGACTTCTGACTTTTATACATGTATTTTATTACCTAAAGGTTTTGAGGGTTCAATGCTTGAAGGCTTAAAGGGTTGTAGGCAGCTAATATTTGAATTTTAAATAACTGACAACCGATTTGATTGATGTGTGGCAGTTCATAGGGTGGCGGTTTTTGCAGAAGTTACTGTTTGCAATTATCACCCCTATTTTAGTTTATTTTCTTTTATATTTGCATTTTTTCATTCACTTTCCACATAATTCCATCAAGTTCCTTTCCTGCGATTTCTTTCCTCTTCTTCAAGGTTAGTTTCGATTTCCTTTGTATTTTTCTTACATTCTCCGTATTTTCTTGCAAAAATGGGTGCTCGTAAGGATTTAGCAAAATCCTTTTCCCCACGGTGGGCGCCAACTTGTTGATGCAACAAATAATAGACCAAGGATAGTAGCAAGGCTGGTTAGGCAAAAGGGTTAAAGGGTTTAACTTTGCCTAACGCAGGTCGTGGGGTCCCCCCACGTTTGCAAGACGTGGAAGGAGGTTCACTAGTTTATTTTTGCTGTTTGCTAAGGATCCTCCTCCGAAGTGTATTCAGACTCGGATGAAGGGGCAAACAGAATGTGTGTGTTGGATGTGAAAGGGAGTAACTCGCATGAAGCAAGTACTCTTAGCGAATGACCAGAGTTTTAAGGAAACAGGGCTGGCCAGGAATGTCCCAACTCAGTAAATGAAGTGTCAAATATATAGGAGAAGACATCTCCCAAAGAGGGATGCTTTTGACTAGTGACCTTGCTTGCAGTGAGGGGCTTGCCCTTTCGGGGGTTGAAGCCTTTTAACCCCTGGATAATAGCGTGTGCTCTGCAGACCTGCATTGCTTTTGCGGCTGGTGGGTTGGTGAAGCAATCCAGGGATGTGACTGGTTACTGTTTTCGTATTGCTTTTCCCCACCTCACAGCTTTTTAACCTTCGAACCATTTAACCTTTCGAGCGTGTATGTACTTAAGTCATTTTATTTGATCTTGGGCTACCCCCGTCATCAATTTCCATTAACGATTAAACCATAAACAAAACACAACCATAACTGTTAGCAAAATAGCAACTAACTAGATTTTCGTCCGCCGCGCGTTGCGCCGGCGGGACAAAGCGTTAAATCGTAAACCAAACTCACCATTTAGTGAAATACGTTTCAATTCCATTTCTTAACCAAACAAATGATATTTAGATTCTAATTCGAACAAACTATGCGAACCAAAAGCATTTAAGAATGAAATTTAGAGTCCACTTCCTCCACCTTAATCAAGTTGACCCACATAAGCAAGTATGAGTTCCGGATAAACCAGGAATGTGAATGTAATCTGCAAGGGTAAAACAGAAAAATGCAATACAATAAATAACATACACATGACAAAAAAATCATTTTAAATTCCGCTAGACGTACCTGGATTATAGCATAAGAGAAGCGGCCAACATCGACAAACAATGCTTTTCATCCTGCAAGTGCAGTTGATAAATCAAACCACATTCCTTTTTTTGATCAAACTTTAATCCCACATTAATTCCTAATTAGAGCCTAAAAATGTTAAACAATCAACATTAACTTTTTCCAACTTTAGTTCCACTGACTATTGAATAGACCATACAATACAAAAATGTATTATATCTATAGTACCATTCTAAACAGGAATCAACAACGTATCAAATTCAATCCAGGAACCAAACAACTTATAATGACATGATGCATATGGTAGTATAGTAAATGTATTAGAAAGCTTAAAGAAACAATTCAAGCATAGCATATAGTTCAAGGTAGTTACTCACCTTCGCCCATAGAAACTTCATTTATGGGTGATCTTTCTTAACCTGTTGACTTTTAAAGTCAACCTTACACAACCCAATATGAAAGCTTTATAATCACCAGAAAAAGTATTAAAATGGGATATCAAACTTTCTCCTAAAGAAGCTAGCAGCAACCTTACCCCGGACGCCAAGCATCAATTTATAAAACTTCCTCTTTGATTTAATGCCTTACAAACTTTATCTACACTTGAGGATGATTAAATGACCTCCATTCTTTGATTTTTATCTTCAATTCTTGCAAGATCAAAGACTCGTTGGTTGTCCACATCCCGTCAATCTCTCTCTTAAAAACATACCACTTCTAGTCACATAATGATGTTTGTAGGTCTTGTAGACACCCAAGCTGAACAAACATATTAAATTCTACACTTTAATACCCCAAATGACCCTACTGGTACACAAATTAGAGTGGAAATAAAAAGATGCAATTGTATGTCATTTAGTTATGTAAAAAAAAAGAATATATGCAAAATTATTTTTGAATCAAATCAAAGTTGATCCAGTCGTGCATTCTCTACATTTGTTGTAACTGTAACTGTGGGAGCTAATTTGACTACAGATGCTACCAAATTTTATCCCATGTCTGCATAATGACTTTCAAATGGTAATGCCAAACGCCCACCTATTTTGATCTCGATATATATATGGACTATGGTTTCTTGTAGACACTACACGGACGTACAAGTACTCTCATAGCAATGATTCACAAGTGTTAGGATTTATGTAATATAAATGCTCATTGCATAAAGATCAAGTAGAATGCCCATCAAGTTAACGTTCTTAAATAGCTAATGTCTCATCTTTACAACAACAGCAGGGTCGGTTCAACCATTTGGGGGGGGCCAACACGAAGTAAAAATCTAGACCCCTTATCCAAAGTGTTATTATTTTGTTGTGATATGCTAACTAATAAGTTAGGTTGTCATTTGGGCAAAAAAAAATCTAAAAGAATACCTTCTCCAATACACGTGACGCCCTCCGAACATTTCCAATGAGTGAAATAATTGTTTTGTGCTGAAGGAGATTCACTTTAGCAGCTTTTCAAGTTCTTCTACAACATGATAACGTTCCTGCACAAACACCAATTTTTTATGTTTATGCTAAACTGAAAAATATGCATGTAGAGATGGTATGCAATTATGCATTACTTAACTACACAACTTATAAGAAAATAAAATAAAAACTTTACACAAATTGGAAGTTATTGCATATCTCCTACTGAACATCTTACTACAACACTACAGGCTGCGAAAATTACGTTAACCGTCTCCAAATATCAAAATCGATACTAATTTATGCTATTTTTAATATACCGCTAACTGTTCTAATATATGACCATGAACCTATTGGCAGTAGATTACTCATCAAAATTTAGCATTTAAGACAAAGCAATTAAGCAAGAAATATCTCACTTAAGCACGTTAATCAATTTGCTTTCAGAATCGACAATGATCCACCAAATGTTATGGAGATTAACATGCCAGAAATCGAGTTCTGAAACAAAACCTAATATAAATCAAAATCTTAAAAAATTAACACACAACAGAGGAATTACATGAAACAGAACAATTAAATGTAAATAAGCAACTGGTAGATCTAAACTATTTACACAAGAAGAAAACAACATAAAATATAGTATAAAAACATGCATTATGTGGCATCAAACATTCTGAATTGGAAAATTCTGAAAACAAACCTTCTTTAAAATACCGTGGCATCAAACCTACCATTGTCAGGCTCAAAATCAGAATCGATGTGAAACAAAACATAGTCCGATTGGTGAAATAAAACCGTATAAACCTCACTCGAAATCGGTTTGAAAGCATAGAAACCGATTTGGTGCCGTCTGAACCCACCAATTTTGAACCGGTTTACGCATTCTACGAGAGAACCAGGCGGAGGAACGGATGCTACGAATCAGTTTGGGACCGGCTTTCCAATGTTTTAAAACAATCATGGGTCATAGCGGAAGATGTCGTCACAGTTGTCAACTGAACCACCGCCTCTTACCACCATCATCCTCTGTCAAACCCTAACACCACCACTGTTGTTTATTTCTCCAACCCGACACCACCTAGACCACCACTGTTGTAGCTCCATCTAAAGGCACCATGGCTCCGCCATCATCAGCGGCCGGAACCCATCGGATCCCTTTTTCTTTGTTGCTCTCTCTCTCTCTACTTTCTCAGACTATTATTTTCTCTCTATAAAGTCTGCATCTCCTTTTCTTTTATGTCTCTCTACAATTGTTACAAGTAGGGGGGTCAAATACCAACAAAACTGGTTATATGAGTTTAAGCAGTGTGTACAACCTTTACTGCATAAAACATCAACCAAGCTTGAGGTACAAACTCTAATGCAACAAAATGTTGCAATTATATAATATTCTAATGAGTAAACTGCCATTTTGGTCCCTGTGGTTTGGCCAGTTTTGCCACTTTAGTCCAAATCTCAAACTTATTACATCCAAGGCCCTGTGGTTTGCATTTTGTTGCCATTTTAGTCCAAAATCCAAAAAAACCCCTTTTTGACTGTTGAGAGCTGCCTATTTTGTCCTTTAGTGCAGGGGTATTTTGGTCATTTATCTTTTCATTTAATACATTAGTCCAG
Source organism: Helianthus tuberosus (assembly GCA_030545235.1). Classification (NCBI taxonomy): domain Eukaryota; kingdom Viridiplantae; phylum Streptophyta; class Magnoliopsida; order Asterales; family Asteraceae; genus Helianthus; species Helianthus tuberosus. Next base: position 183,996,500 of record CM060424.1, read on the forward strand.
ATTATTCAACACATTAAAAAATCTGCATCTCATCTTGATTATTCAATCCAAAATTATTCAATCAAATTCAAACCCATTCAACATTTCAACAAATTCACGATTACAGCGGATTCCCAGCACCAAATGTTAAAACCCATTCAACATTTCAACAAATTCACCCAAAATTATTCAATCAAATTCAAACCTCACAAAATGGCATCAGCAGCGATCTTTACTCCGGATCTTTACTCTTTCAATAATTAATAATATCATCTTCAAGAACATCATCAAACATCATCATCAAAACCCAGAAAATCCAGAAAATCAAGAACCCAGAAAATCAAGAACATCATCTTCAAGAACATCATCAAAACCTAGACATCGTTCACCTTCAAACATCATCATCAAAACCCAGAAAATAGATAAAAATCAACAAACCCAGAAATCTAAAACCCAGGAGAGAGAGAAATCTAAAATCAACAAACCCAGAAATCTAAAACCCAGAAATCTAAAACTCAGAAAATAGACAAAAATCATCATCTAAAACCCAGAAATCAAGACCTCGTCGGCGTTGCCGTTCTCAGAAATCAAGACCCAGAAATCTAAAACCACCACCACGCCGGCGGCTTCTTTTGGCCGGTGTCGGCGTTGCCGTTCTCAGCTAAGACCCAGAAATCTAAAACCACCACCACGCCGGCGGCTTCTTTTGGCCGGTGTCGGCGTTGCCGTTCTCAGCTCCATCAATCACCACCGCCCCGTCATCTTTTCGTCTTCAACATCATCATTATCTTCAAACGTCATCAACAGAAAAGAAACGGTCGGAGCCGATTCCGACCAGATCACCGTGCACGGCGGCGCTGACGCCGGAGCTGTCGATCTCCTTTTCTGCATCTGTTCTTCCGATTGTTCATCTGTTCCAATATCCGATCGGAAAACAGATCTGTTCTTTCGATTGTTCATCTGTTCCAGAGAGATGAAAGAGAGAGAGAGAGAGAGAGAGAGAGAGAGGGGGTGATGGCGGTGATGGTTGGTCATCTGCGGTGTGGCGGTGATGGCGGTGATGGTTGGTGAAGTAGTCTGCAGATGATGAAGATGATGACCTGTTATATATATAACAGTTTAATATGTTATAATAATTGTATAATAATTAAAATGACCAAAATACCCCTGCACTACAGGACAAAATAGGAGGGTGCAACAGTAAAAAAAATAGGGTTTTTGGATTTTGGACTAAAATGGCAACAAAATGCAAACCACAGGGCCCTGGATGTAATAAGTTTGAGATTTGGACTAAAGTGGCAAAACTGGCCAAACCACAGGGACCAAAATGGCAGTTTACTCTATTCTAATTTACAACATAGTTAGGCTATAAGTTGTTGTATTTCGTGCATGTTTTCTTTTCTGAGCATTAGATGTTGTACCTTTTGTTGCTTCTGGTTGTACTCTGGTTTTGATGATTCCGTTGATGAATTACTGTAGGGTTTGATAAGATCAGACTTTTCTCTTATCCTCAAGTTCTTTGTTTCTTCAGAGCTCTCTTCTCTCTACTGTTGGTATTCTAAATTGAGAAACAAAAAGTGAAGTGGGTTTGCCCCTCCGTTGCCGGCAGCTCTAGCCGTGTATGGCGGCGGCGAACGCACAATATGCAATGGGTGTTGCTCCGTCGTTACCGACGGCTCCGACCGTCTATGGTGGCGGCGGATTTAGAAGATGCGATGGTTGTTACCCCGTCGTTGCCGGTGGCTACGGCCGTCTATGGCGGCAGAAGATTGTGGTACTCCTTTGTGGGTTGTACTTTCTTCTCACACGTGTTTTGAACTTTTGATGAAGAGGATAATTTTTCTTCTGCACATTATTTGGGGTTTCTGAACCCCACTCCATCGCTTTTGCTTCTCTCTGCCGCTATGTTGTTCCCCGGCAACCTACGGTTGCCAAAAGCTTCGATCTGGTCGCTTTTGTGGCCGTTGGTACAGTGATGAAAACCTTCGCCGCCGGCGTGGGTTGTAATTTGTCTAGAGTTGATACCCTTCACTGTCTTCGTCGTATGTTTGTGTCGGTGTTGATGGCTATTCGCGTGGATGGTCTCTCTTCGGAAAGTGTTATTTCTGATTTATGGTTGCGATGGTGCCAAATTTATGTCTGATAGATGTTATGGCTGTGATGAGTTCCGATATTTTGCTGAAAATTAATGGAGATGGTTTCACAAGGATGTTGGACGGTTGGTTTACACCTGCAACCCTCCTTGCAGCCATTTTTTTTGGAATTCTGAGCCTCATAAACCTAGATTTCCCCTGTTTCCAGCTTGATTTTCCTTGGGTTTCTTATGTGTCGATGGTTTTGGTGATCTGTGCGTAAGTGATGTTTAATTGCTTTGTATTGTAGGTTGTGGTGCCTTTGCGGCTATTTTGGAAAGGTGTAGATCTTCGTTGCTATAGGTTTTATTAAATTCATCGTGTTAATGAAGAGTTGTAGTCCATTGAAGTTGTTATGTGAAGTTATTGAGACTGTTTTAGTTATAGGTTTCAGTGATCATTTGCATACTCAATTGCATACCAGTGAAAATCCTACATGTTTCTTACTGTGGAAGTTTTTTTTATTGTTTTATACGTGTAATTAAGCTCTAACTCATGTTTTAGATAAGTGTAGGCCTTCATTGCTATAGGTTTTATTCAATTCATCATGTTAATGCAAAGTTGGAGTCTATTAAAGATGTTATATGAAGTTATTGAGTCTGTTTTAGTTATGGATTTATTGTATTCATTTGTTTACTCAATCTCATACCAGTGAAAATGCGGCCTAAAGCAGGAATTGGTGAATGTTTCTTACTGTGGAAGTTGTTGTATTGTTTTATTTTTGTAACTAAGCGCTAAATCCTGTGTTAGATATGTGTAGATCTTCATTGTTATAGGTTTTATTCAGTTCACCTTATTAATGCAAATGTGGGCTAATACAAGAATTGGCAAATATTTCTTGCACTGGAATCCATTGAAGCTATCATATGAAGTTATTGAGTTCTGTTTCAGTTAGACACTACTGTATTCATTTGTAAACTTAGTTCCATACCAGTGAAAGTGTAGCCTATTGCAGGAAATAGTGACTGTTTCTAACAGAAGTTGTTTTTATTATTTTTGTTTTATAATCATCAAGTTTTTTTTTTAGAAATAGATGTCAATAACTGCCAAAATGGATGGGGTGGGAGGCTCATGTCAAAGTTGAAAACACGGGTCGTATCGGGTGACTTGGTTTTAAGCCCCCGTCGCAACGCGGCGGGTGACTTTTCTAGTTTAGAGTATATATAAATTGGCCGAGCAAATAAAAGGTTCAAATCCAACAAAATATCATCTTAAAGTTAACCTGAAAAATAAAAGTAGGCATGTCTTATGTGAAGCCACAACAATTAAAAAAAGTGGCTACGGTTTTTTATCCAACAAAGTTTTAAATAAAAAACGCTAGACGTTACTCCCAATTTTCATCTTTATCATCTTCAACAATCGAGTCTTTGGGCGTCTTCTTTCCGGGTATGCGATCTAGGGAGGTTGTAGGTGCTTGATAATTTTGGAACTTTTTCCATGTATCAAACTTAAAAGATTTACCAAGATAAGATATCTTATTTTGGGGGTCTAGAACAAGTGTCACATACAACAAATAGCTAATATTGTCTAGATTATCCCGATACTTATAGACAAACTCATGTCCTTCTTCTTCTCATCATTACTTAAAGACATACTTAGATACACTTGAGTGTATTTTGGAAAGCTCTACAATAAATCAATTTGCGGTCATATATTTAGACCTGGAGATTTTCTTTGTCACATCAAAAAGTATCCAAAAAAAAATTCCATGAATAGCCTAAACGAAAAATTAAATAAATCACATCTCAACTATACAATAGAAAGTTATAATATATTACAATAAAAAGTTATAAAAGTAATATACCTCGCATTTTCCCAATTTTTTTGCCTCAAAACTCCATCACTTTTTTTTCTTTTCCTTGTGCTCGTCCTTCATCGGCAACTTCACTCTGAAAATATGTTCTATTATTGATATCCGCATTTTGAAGCCTATTCACAAAAAAAAAAATAATAATAATAATAATATAACATAATAAGATATTAGATTATTAGTATCAAACAAAACAAATGAAATTTTGTGACATAAAATTAAAAAAAAATACCTATCAAATGCTTTTGAAAACTTAAGTGTCATTTCCAACGTTAAGAATGTTGCCATCGAGTATCCACATCATGACGTGGTTACCTTTTACAATCAATCTTTTCATTCTCAAGACAATCTTTGAAGGTTAGAAACCTAGAAGGAGAAGATCTTATATATCTTATCGCATTTCGAATCCTAGCTATGGAATCAACTTTTTCTTCTAAACCATCCCTGACAACAAGATTTATAATATGAGTGTTGCATCTCAAATGCATATACTTGCAATCTAACACAAAATGGGGACCTTTAAGCATTCTTTTTAAGAATTTAATTGTTCCATCATTTGATCATTCGATGAAGCATTATCGATGGTTACCGTAAAAACCCTATCAATGGCATATTCTTGTAAGCAATGATAAACAAGTTTTCCTATCGTCTCACCCTTATGATTTGCTATTTGACAAAAGTTTAGAATTTTCTTCCTCAAAGCCCAATCTTCATCAACCCAATGTGCGGTAAGACACATGTCATTAAAGTTTTGAACGGATGTTCATGTGTCGGTTGTAAGAGATACACTTTGATCTCTTAAAACTTGTTTTAGTTTCTTTCCCTCTTCTTCGTACACCGACAAACAAACCCTAGCAATTGTCCATCTAGAAGGAAACTTAAACATCGGATAACTCCCATACAAATTCTAAATCCCTCATCATCCATTATACGTCGATTATCTTTTATGCACATACGAGCAAGAAATATTCTATTTTTTTCTTGCTTTATATTTTTCTTGGCTAAAAGAATGAGAAGCCAAGCTACCACCGCCTTTTCCGAATTTTTAGGCTTAAAGCCTATTTTAGATTGTTTTAACTCTACCTTCCTATAAAGTGATGACTTGAGTCATACTCTCAACAAATGATACTGCAAGGGACTCGTACCATTTGTTTTGGAACCGGCTGCCATCCACTTTAAACAATAAGAACATTTTGCTTTCTGAGTAACCTTATCAAATGTCAAATGATCCCACATGAATGATCTTTTACTACCACCTTCATTTTTCACCTTCATTTTTCTTTGGCTCCACGTTTTGCTCATCAACACTAGTGACCGGTTCGTTCAATGTTTGCTTATCTACTTCAATAACTATCTACATCAATAATTGGTGTCACGCTATTCGATTCTTTTAGCCTAAAAGTTCAAGGAAGGTGGTGGTATCTTGGCTTCTCATTCTTTTAGACAAGAAAAATGTAGAATCTTTCTTGCTCGTGTGTGCATAAAAGATAATCGTCTGCTTAGTATAGTTGCTGATGAGGGATTTAGAGAATTCTTATGGGAGTTAAATTTGATGTTTAAGTTTCCTTCTATATGGACAATTGCTTGGGTTTGTTTGTCAGTGTACAAAGAAGAGAGAAACAAACGAAAAGTTTTAAGAGATCAAACTGTATCTCTTACAACGGACACAAGAACATTCGTTCAAAACTTTAATTACAAGTGTCTTACCACACATTGGGTCAATAAAGATTGGGTTTTATAGTAACCGTTGATAATGCTTCATCAAATGATGATGGAGCCATTAAACTTTTAAAAAGAATGCTTAGAGGTACCCATTCTTTGTTAGATTGCAAGGATATGCATTTGTGATGCAACACTCATGTGATAAATCTTGTTGTCAGGGATGGTTTAGAAGAACAAGTTGATTCCATAGCTAGGATTCGAAATGCGGTAAGATACATAAGATCATCTCCTTCTAGGTTTCTAAAGTTCAAAGATTGTGTTAAGAATGAAAAGATTGCTTGTAAAAGGAAACCATGTCTTGATGTGGATACTTGATGGAAGTCAACCTTCTGAATGTTGGAAACGACACTTAAGTTTTCAAAAAGCATAGGTATTTCTTAATGTTTTGTCTCAAAATTTCATTTGCTTTGTTTGATACTAATGATCTAATTATTATTATGTTATATGTTCTTTCGTTAATAGGCTTCAAGATGTGGATATCAATTATAGAACATATTTTCAGAGTAACGTTGTCGATGAAGCGACGAGTACAAGGAAAAGAAAAAGAAAAAAAAGCGAAAGGGTTTTGTGGACATCCGGTTAAAAAGATTGGGAAATGCGAGGTATATTATTTTTAGAGAAAATGTAGGATACAATTGCTCTTATCATACAAAGCGTACGCGACCACAGGATGAAGACGCATGTCATTCTTTTAATTTTCCTCCATAAGGGCAAAACATACAATTTCTTTAATCAGCAGATCGTGAGTTCGTTACACCACTCTCCCAGTAATTATGAATCGTATCGGTTTCAAATATTCAGAATTTTTAAAACCATCAATTGCGGTTTTGAGTATTGCGATTAGGGTTTTAATCAATTGTTGATTTCAATGGATCCACAGAGCAGCACCGGACGAAACACTGTTGATGTTGAATTGGCTGACGAGGATGTTGACTTGGCCGATGAGAAGGATACGATAGAGGAAGTTAGAAATCTGATTTCAATAAATGTTGAAACAGATGATCCGACTGGTAAGTACATAATTTAGGTTTTGAATCTTTAAATTTATAGTTAATTATATTATTTTCATGTATGTCGTATATTTTCAATGATCTTGCTATTCGTGTAATTGGTTTGGATACTATTTGAAACTTAAACGATTCATAATTACCGGGTTAGCGGTGTAGCGAACTCGCGATCTGCTGATTAAAGGAATTGCCTGTTTCGCCCTTATGGAGAAAAATTAAAAGAATGAGACGCGTCTTCATCCTGTGGTCGCGTAGATAAGAGCAATTGTATCCTACACTTTATATATATACATATATATATAGAGTGGGAGTTGTGTGGAAAGTCTATTTTTCCTAGAAAGTCTAGGAAGCAATAGTAAATTGACATGTGTCATGGATGTATTTTAACTAGAAGGGCAAACATGTAATTTCATATATTAATTTTATTTTTGGTAATTATCTCAAATAACTATTTTTTGCATGATCATATGTGTAACCGATTACATGCATGATTTTCGGGATTATAGTTTTTTTTGAATCCAAATCTCTTCCAAATATCACGAACACGAAGCACATATCTATATATTATAAGTTCGATCATTCTATTCTTCACCAGCATCGTTCTTATTCAATATTATTTCAGTCTTAAAAATCATGGCTTCGAACACACTTGCTGATGGTGGAGATGGTAATTACAGTTACTTTTGTAGTTTTTTGTGTTGTTTATTATCATTTTTCTGCAAAATCGTCAATTTGTTCTTGATGCTGTGTTTTAACAGCCAGAGGGGTTGAGGTTTTAGTGTTCAGTGATTCTATAAGGTGACCGATGTTTTGTAATCTGAAAATTATTTTTTTTTTCTTAAGATATTTCATGGTTTGTTTTAAAATCCATATTTGTAATTTATGTGCCAAACCATCATCTTTGTTATTGGTGTTGTGTTTTAACAGTCATACAGGTTCAGGTTTTTTGTGTTTTAACAGTAATGTGTTTTACCAGTTATGTGTTTTAACATATCTTGAGGTTGTAGTCAACGGGTTTTATAATTTATTGAATGGTGTGTTTAAATAGTAATGTGTTTTAACAGTTATTGAGGTTGAAGTCAATGTTTTTTATAGTTACATCTTGAATGTTGTGTTTTAACAGTAATGTGTTTTACAAGTTATGTGTTTTTAACAGATATTGAGGTTGTAGTCAACGTTTTTTATAGTTTCTTCTTGAATGATGTTTTTTAACAGTAATGTGTTTTACCAGTTATGTGTTTCAACAGATGTTGAGGTTGTGCCAAAGCATCATCTTGTTGTTGGTGTTGTGTTTTAACAGTCATACAGGTTCAGGTTTTTTGTGTTTATTGATTCACCTAAGTGGGCTGATGGTTTGTAGTCCGAAGATCACCCTTTTTCTTAGATATTGAATGGTGTGTTTTAACTTCCATATTTGTAGTTTTTTGTTCTGTTTATTTAAACTCTTTCTGAGAAAACATCAGCTTGTTATATGTTATGTGTTTTAACAGTTATTGAGTTTGAAGTCAATGTTTTTTATAGTTTCACCTTGTATGATGTGTTTTAACAGTAATGTGTTTTACAAGTTATGTGTTTTAACAGATATTGAGGTTGTTGTCAACGTTTTTTATAGTTTCATTGAATGGGTGTGTTTTAACTTGCATTATTTTGTTCTTTCACATGGCTATAAGTTTCTTAGCATTCAGGTCAGATTTTTTTGTGTTGTTGTGTTATATAAGTTCATTAGTTGGTAGCATGGTCAGTATGTTTTTTTACTTTTGGCCTGGGTTGCTTTTTGTTTTTTTTTTTCATCACATTTTGTTTTAGAAATGTGTTTTATGCTCATTTTTTGTCATGTGTTGTAGATGCACCTAATTACCAATTACGTGGTGTTGAACAAGTCTCTCCAAACACTGGAACAAAGAGATATATTCCAGATTCACCCTCTTCGTTGACGCCAGCAGAGGGCATGTTATTCGACACAGTTGATGACGCGTATAACTTTTATAAAACTTACGCAGAAGCTGGAGGTTGGACTGTAAGGAAGGGCACACAGCACGAGAACCGTGGTATTGTTATAAACAAGTACTTTTTTTGTTCAAAGGAGGGTCAAAAAGACTTTCGACCGGTCGATACTTTAGTCGAACAGCCGTCTGATAGGTGGGTACGTAGGGTACCATCCAAAAGGACCGGATGCCAAGCTGCGATCAGAATAAAGCTTACCGATGCTAAGAAGTATTTGCTGTATCATTTTACAGAGGCGCACAACCATGATTTTGTTCATGAAGAAGATTTACATCTTCTCAAGGAAAACAGGGGTATTAATCGTGCACACGAAGAGATGATAAACAAGATGTCACATCTCAACATTGGTCCTGTTCGTGCATTTAACATTATGAAGGAAGTGTATGGTGGGTTCGAAAAAGTCGGTGCGACCAAAGTCGATTTTAAAAATTTCAAGAAAGAATTAAATCTTTTTATCGGAGAGTTTGATGCGGAAATGTTTGTCAAGCGACTGATGAGGAAAAAGGAGTTTTTACCGAACTTCTCTTGTGAATATGAAACGACAGACGAAGGTGTGTTGAAGTGCATTTTTTGGGCCGACGAGGATATGAAGAGGAATTATTATATGTTTGGGGACGTTATATCATTTGATGCTACTTACAAGCGTAACAAGTAACGATGAGTTTATTTTTTTATATATTCAATGTGTTTTAAAACCTACTGTGTTATAAATACATTATGATCTATTGTCATCGCTGATTGTGTGTTTTTTTGCAGGTATAACATGATGTTTGTCCCTTTCACTGGGATTGATAATCATAATAGGAACGTCACACTTGGTGCTGCAATTCTTGGTTCTGAAACGGAAGAGACGTATAGCTGGTTACTTAGGGCGATCAAGAATGCATATGGGTACGCGCCTCCCGTAATCGTTACTGACCAAGACCCTGCGATGAAAAGGGCTATAGCGGATGTTTGGCCTGAGTCGAGGCATCGGTTATGTATGTGGCATATCATGGATAAACTCACTACAAAGGTCTGTTTTTTATATGACAGGGTTTTCTTTTTTTACATGTGTGTTTTTTATTGTGTTTTAATATTTTTTTTAACATACATGCTAAAATGTTCCCTTAGGTCGGGGCTGCCCTGTGTTCAAATACAGATTTCAGGAAAAGATTGTCTGCAGTTGTTTGGACTGATTCTCTATTGCCCGAAGCGTTTGAGGCTGAATGGGCAGCTATTTTAAATGATTTCGGTTTAACCGACCATGAATGGCTGACGTATATATACGGGCTACGTGAATCATGGATTCCAGCTTACTATCGCGAAGAAGAAATGTCTGGTCTTATGCGAACATCATCTAGGTCCGAAAGCGAGAATCACTTTTTTGGCAAGATTAGCAATCCAAAGTGCACGTTGGTTGAATTTCTTAGCCACTTCGACACGGCTATTGAAGCGCAAAGGCACGAGCATCGAAAAAACAATCATGACACTCGATACACCAACCCTGGAGAGTGGAGTGATTTTGTTCTCGAGAAGCAAGCAGCTCAGATATATACCAGAACTATTTTTTTGGATGTTCAACTCGAGATTCAACATGCTATTCATCGTTGTACTAGTGTCAGATTAGATCACGTCGGTGATTTCATTAAGTTTTTTATTAAGGATCTCGATCAGCCATGTTCTTCGTTCTTTGAGGTGACATTTTCTTTTACTTTATGTATACATTTTTTTTTAATTATCCATCTTTTTATGTGAACTGTGTTTTATGGATATTAAATGTTACAGGTTATGATACGCGAGGAGGATGTTACTGTTAAGTGTATCTGCAACAGGTTTGAGCAGTTTGGATTGTTGTGCAGTCACATTTTTTTGCGTGTTACGGATTCTTGATGTAAGGGAGTTTCCGAAACAATATATATTGAGGCGTTGGACGCGTGAAGCTGTTCCAAATAGTTCCCCCGGGTCCATTCTTACGGATGGTGGAGATCCAGATCGTAGTGAGGAGGTTAACCGTTGTGTTCATGAGATTAGTCACGCAACTGAGTATGTTGTGAACAAGTTGATTTCAAAATTTGATAAGTTGTCTGATTTTCGTGATCATATCAAGCAGTTTATGTCAGTCGCTGATGAAGCTCAAATAAATGCACCTCCCAAGACACGACGTAATCGATTTGCTGAACTGCTGGGAGTTGCTCCAGAGAGCACGGCCACTATCCGTGTTCCAGTTGGTACCAGGTTCAAGGGTTGTGGTTCTCATAAACGCCTTAAATCTCAAAAGGAGCGAGCCATAAGTCAGTCTGGAAGTAAACGTCGTCAATGTTCATTATGTAAAAAATACGGTCATAACAGAGTAACGTGTTGGAAATACACCGTGGCTGTGCCTGAGGAAGGTGCTTCGCGGAATGCTGAAGGTAATGAAGATACAATTCGCGAAGGAGACGCTGCTACAGTTGTTGAAGGTGATGGTCCTGGATCGAACGATGCTGATGATGTGTTTTACACATCTGGAAACGATGCAGATATGGATGATGAGGACATGGCAGAGTAGGATCTTTTTTATCAAAATTTTAAGTCTGTTGCTGAACTATTCAATTTTCTGTTTTTTGTTTTGGATTTGTTTTTGTTGATTTTAAGACTTGTTGGATTCGACATTTTATATTATTGTTGCTTTGTGTTTTAGTGTTAAGTTTGTTTTTTAAATAGCCTCATGTGTTTTATAGGATGCTTGATTTGTTCGTGGTTTTGGCATATAGTTTAATTTGTAAAAAAAGTGTTTTAACTGTGTTCCAGAGAAACCATCAGCCTGTTATATGTAATGTCTTTTAACAGTTACTGTGTTTAAAGATTAAAATGTGTTTTAAGTTCCTGAGAATCCATCAGCCTGTTATATGTAATGTGTTTTAACAGATATTTGAAGCTGAAGTCAATGTTTTTTATACTTTCATTGAATGGTGTGTTTTATTGTTCATTATTTTTGTTTTATCCCATGTTTATTACTTTATTAGCATGCAGGTTTTGGTATACAGTTTATTTTGTAAAGATATTAAAGTGTTTTAACTTTGTTTAAAGTATAGAGACTTGATGAAATACACAGGCTGGTTACCAGATCACAGTATTTGCCTGATGTATATAGGCTGTGTTTTAAGAGGTCATACAACTGTATGTCTTATGTAGATCGAAACAAAGTAACATTATCGACATAAATTCACAATGTTAAAGAGGTTCAAACTGTTATACTTGACATTTTTATCGACAGGAAACACAAAAAAAAAAAAAAAGATAACTGAACACACTGAACATATTCTAATTTTTAAATTCCAAAAGATAACTGAACAAAATGTTAAAACTGTTTTTTTAGAACATCCCACATTAGTTCAACAAACCACCGCCAACGAAGTGTTTTACGAGAACATCCCATTTTAAGTTACTTATCCAATCTTTCAAGGATTTCGTCATAGGCTTTTGCTTCTAGCCTCTTTTTTTCATCGGCCGACAACTTGTTATATTTAGCAACCTCAGCTTTAACAAAACCTCTGTACTCGTTTGCTTCACTTAGGAGCATCTTCGTAATGTACTTATGCCTGAGATCATCAATTTCTTTGCGCTGCTTGTATGAAAGCTCACCCGCATCAGTGCACTCGTTTGAGAATCCGCATTCCCAACCTTTTCCAGCTACGCCCTTGTATGTTTCCATATGGCGCATCAGGAAAACGCCACAATCGATTACATTATTTTTTGTACACCATGGCATCTCCAATCGTACCGGCTCAACTTTACCGATCACCCCGCCCGCTGGATGCTCATTTTTTTCCAAGTACACTGATAAAGCATCACGCTGCATGATAAACAATTTAATCAGATTGTGTTTTAAACTAAATTCATGTAAATGCACACCGTAATTAACAAAGGGATTAATTTAAAGTTCTGATTCAGTGTGTTTTAAGTTCATAATACCGTTATTAGGTAGTGGCACATTACACTGTGTTTTAAAGTACTAATAGTGCTGACAACGTAGCATTCAGTACCAATGTGTTTTAACATCAAAATTTAAAATTATGATGAAGTGTGTTTTAAGTTAATATTATTTGTTATTATGTATTGTCACATTACACTGTGTTTTAAAGTATTAATAGTGCTGATAACGTATCATTCAGTATCAATTGTGTTTTAACATCAAACTTTATAATTCTGATGAAGTGTGTTTTAAGTTAATATCATTCAGTATCAATTGTGTTTTAACATCAAACTTTATATATCTTTATGAACTATTTTAAACTTTTTTCAGTTTTTTATTTGTGTTATAACAAAGGTGTAATCAAATGGCGTGCATTTCTATAACAAAGGACGTTTGTAGTTTATATATAGAGGGGCGTACCAATTTTTCCGGCCGTTTTTTGTATTTGGCTTGCATTGAGATATCCTTAGCGCTGTTGTCCAAAACCTCTACCTTCATGTCCCTTAAATTAAAACATACACAATAGAAATGGGCGTCGTGTAAGACTGGTACAAAGATGAGCGACTGGTCAGGTATCTTTTTCACATCAGCAGAAACTAAAACCGGTTCCATGTTGTCTGCGAATGTTTTTGCCCTCGATTTTGCATTTTTTATGTAGTCTTCTTCATTCTGCATTTTAAAGTGATTGCGTTAAACAATATTACTAAAGTTGTAAACTTAAATTGCAATTTCATTATGATCAGCCTTACCAACATATTTACTGAACAGAACAGGCGTGCGATGCTCCCCTTTTGCTTGAATTTTTCTTCATAATTCAACAAATCCGCCCATGCGCTTATTACCAATACGTGCACTTCGATTCCCGGCAATAATGATTCGAGCGGAGATCTCATAACCGGCACTCCTCTCTTAGTTCTAAACACAACATCCCTAATATATACAAATGTGTTTTAATCAATGTGTTATAATATATTCATCAGAATCAGTTTCAAAAATTGTGTGAAAATATTTTGTAGAAACATTCGTATTATAAATGGCATTTTTATAACATACCACATTGAACCCCAGGCTGAAAACATGTATGAGCTGACTGAGACCACAGCGTTTTCAAGCTTTGCCTTAATCTCTACTGCCCGCTTCACGTATGGAGACCTTAGAGCATCGGTCAACTCTGTTTGTCTTTGCGGTCTTACTTTCCGCTTTCCAAGGTCCAACTCGTGTATAAGCTGCCCACGTCTAATCGTATATTCATATTCCTCCTGTGTTTTTTGGGAGATCGGTGTGACGACGAGTGCGGGCTGCTCCATTACTTCAACCTGAGTCGTCTGTGCGGGCTGCTCAATTACTGCAAGCTGAGTCGTCTGTGTGGTTGTCTTGTCAACCGTCTTACATATCTCTTCTACCAATGAAGGTGTCCACTGCGACAACTGTGACATATCCAAATTCTCCTTATTTGCCTCTTTTTCCGGTGTTTTATCCGTAGGAGTTTGTGGTTGTGCAGTTGTCGTACACGTTGATCCAACCTTTTTCAGCTTCTCAGTCCACAATGTGTGTATCTCTTTTATTTTTTCACTTTGGGGGTACAATTGGAAACCTTCTGTAAAAGTGTCGTTTATCCTTTTTACACATTCGTCGAATTGATTCAAGAACACTTCCAACATTCCCGCATGTACCTGATTTACATCATACACACTTTATCATTGTCTTATTTTCCCAATATGCAATGTCTTTTTACGAGATTGAAAATGTGTTTTACCAATAATTATTGTTTTTCTTTTTTATTTCAATGCTTATTGTGTTTTACCTATCAGCATTGTGTTTTAGCAATCAGAATGTGTATCAAATGCTTAGTGTGCTATTTCCCAATCTTCAATGTGTTTTACCTTTATGAAAGTGTTTTACCAGTTTGAAAATGATATTTACCAATCATTATTTGTTTTTTTTTCATGATGATTGTGTTTTACCAATCAGAATTGTGTTTTACCAATCAGAATGTGTATCAAAGGTTCAGCGTGATATTTTACCAATCTTCAATGTGTTTTACTATTCTGAAAATGTGTTTTTAGGTATTCTGAATGTGTTTTAAGGTCTTACATGTGCCACATCTCAAAAAAATTATTTTTAAGTAATTTCTTATTTCAATGTAAATGTTTTTCACTTATGTTTGTGTTTAGTAGAATTAATTGGAAAATTAGAAGATTACCTCGTCGCTTTGTGTCGCTTGTGGTGTCGATCCATATTGAGATACCATAGGTGAGGTAATCCCCGGCTGACTTTGTTGTGTTTGCCCCCACTCGCCTGTTTCTCTGTAGTATTTTTCTATATCGGATGTATCCACAACAGGCACTGTTTCCGGGCCAACATCTACATTCATGCATTTTTCAAACTCTGCATGGAAACCCGCATTAACCGGAATTTCTTCGACAACAGGCGCAGTTTCCGGCCCACTTTCAACATCAGTTTTCTTCTTCCCAACCTCATCGGTTTTCGCCAGCTCCTTTTCAATTTGTTTTTTTTTTCGGTACCTTTGAGACCGGATGTTTACCATGCGTTTTACCGGCCGGCTTCACAACAGACTTTTTTCTTTTTTCTGGATCACATTTGCTAATGTGTTTTACAGTCTTGGTTTCATCTTTCTTATCTGTTTTCACTTCTTTTGCTTCAATTTCTTCATCAGACTTTTTTTGCAAATGGATACCTTTGTTCCGGTTGCAACTCATATGCATCCACTAAAATTTGATCAAATCTGACCGAGTCCAACTTTATGCTGACTGTCTCGATATCGTCATCAGTGATATCTTCGATGAGATGGGTTGCTCTTGGCTCACCTTCTTTGTATATCTTTTGGTCACGTATCAACGCAGCCTGTAAAAAACCAAGAACAAACTAATGTCAGATGTGTTTTAAAGTTTTTATATACATCAGATTGTGTTTTATCACTTATAATGCTGTTTAACAACACTTCGAATGTGTGTTGATGGTTTTTCCTATTCCACATTACATCACATTGTGTTTTTTATGATCAGATTTCATCATAATGGTTTTCACAATATGTTTGTGATTATATTGGTGCATTACTATATTGAAACAATATTAATGTGTTTTACCAGCAAACAGATGTGTTTTAAAGCACAATCATAGTGTGTGATTTAGAAAATTATATATGTATTTAGAACATACCACTAGCAAAGGCATTGGTCCAAGAAAGGGTTCCTTTGGTGTCCATGTTTCCACCGTTCGATCCAGACACCTGATCATGTACTCACACCAGTTAAAACTTCTGATATCCTTCCCTCGATGCAAGGCTGGTAAAAACTTCATATTAATTGATGAATTCGTGGTTGTCTCTCCGAGCAGTGTGTTGTAGAACAACAAAAAGTTCAACACAAAGATTCTCCCGCTCGCTTTTTGGCCCTGCATGTATGTTTTGAATTGAACAGGCGTCAAACGTGCAGGAGCGCTTTCGAATTGTCCTTTCCATTCTGCCACAACCTCGTGGAAATCAGCCCTTGCTCTCTCTACTTCCTTTATTTCTTCATTCCCTCTTGGTACGCCGAACACATCGTGCACCAATTCCTCTGTTATTTGAATGTGGTGGCTACCGCAATTCAAGACCCGTGTTTTAGTGTCGTAGTTATTTACCAACCACCAACTCAGAGTTGAGGGAATCGGACCCATTCTAAAGCTAAGTATTGACCCGAAACCTATGTTTCTGACAGCCCCCCATTGATTTTCGTTCAAAGATTCCATCAACTCCCCCATGTGCTTAAGAGCCAATCGCAAAGTTAGTTTCCCATCTGAAAGTGGTATGTAATTCTTGACCGTTGTTGGCCTCTTGCGTGTTTTTGAGTCTTTGATTGAACTAGCATCTGCGGGTCGTTGTGTTTTTTCAACAACTGCTGGGCCAGCACCCGACCTCGTTTTTTTCCAAGGTGGTTTGTCAAAATCATCATCAGAATCTTCTATTGTGGAACCTGACAAAACACCAACACACGAAGCCGATTAGCAAGTCAGTCTTTTCAGTAACTGAAATTTAGTTCATAATTTTCAATTTACCGTGTGCTGCTTCTTTAGGCTTATTGACTGTTGGTATAACCGCAGCTTTCTTTTCTTTCGGTTCGATTCCAGCCTTTTTGTCCTTCCTTTTCTTACCGGTATCGATACCCTTTTTGCTTGCGTCGGCTGATTTAAAGCCCGTAAAAGTTGTTAGTATTATGCATTGTATTTTACATCATCAAACATATGGTTTCACGTTTGTTCATCTAACTTACATATGGGCATTTCACGATTTTCGTTGGGTTCCGACTGTAAATCGTCATTTTTATCCATTACGTTCGAAAACAGATGTGCAATGTCAGACAGAAGGGTGCCGGCAGGCGGTTGTTGTGCGCAGTCTACTTTGTTGTCTACCGTTTTTGTAGTTTTGTTAACAGGTTGAACTGTTAGTAACAAAAAAACACAACTGATCAGACAGATAGCCATATAAGTTACCCCCCACCCTTCACTGCCACAACTAACCGCACCTAGTAAAGGTGATGCTTCTTCTGTGTCTGATTCATCCAGTATAATTGGTTTGTCAGGTGGGTTTCCGGGTACCCTTGAAAGCCATTTTCCTTTTATTCTCTCACTCTTTCTCCGTTTGACTGGAAAACACTTGTTTAGGATTTATAAAACACAATTCCCAATCCCACATTCCCTTTATAAATCATAGTTCAGTAGGCCTTCAAAACTTAACAAATCAATTATAATTGTAAAACACACATGTGCCAGTTAATGGTAAAACACATTTATGAGAAACACCCAATAGGACATTTATGTTTTTAAAATACAATCCACAAACCTAACTTAATCATGTTTAAAACCTAGGTAAACTGACCTTAAAACACATCTGTTTAAAACACATTTTAGGTAAAAACCCATTAACAAACAGAGTTTAAAAATGCCCATAAAAGACATTTGTTTATGGAAAACCCATTAACAACCTGACCTTAAAAACATCAGGTTAACACGTGCCCATAAAAGACATTTGTTCAACACCTGTCCATAAAACACATTTGTTCAGGGAAAACCCACTAACAAACTGCGCTTAAAACACATCTTTTTAAAAACCTGAGCATAAAACACATTTGGGGGCAAACTCATTAACAAAAAAAAATTTTAAAAGACAACCCACACACACAAATAGATACTCTATAAAACCTACATAACCAGACCATAAAACACATTACCAAACACAACCAATGAAAAAACACAGTCATCCCCAACAAACGGAAATCATACACACATTTGTTATTTTAAAACACATACCTACGGTTCTGGCGACTACATTTTTGCTTCTGGCGACTGTGTTTTCTATTCCAGCGACTTCGATTCTGCTCGCATCCATCTTGTTCAAATCCACCTTTTTTTTGAATCTCTTCCCTGCAAACATAAAACACTTCAATGTAGAACACGATTGAACCCTAATCGCCTACTAAAACACAGAACACAATGTCCGTTTGATCTTACGTATATAGAAGTTTGAAAATCTCTTATCTTCATCCATGATTTTAGGTATTTTTGGTATGATTTTTGAGTGATTTCGTTGTGGGTTTAGAGAGAGAAAGTGAGAGAGAGGGAAATTCGCGTGTAATAAGGAGATGTGATATGTTGACGGTTATTTTTGATTGGTTTAAAACACTGTTATGACGATTTTGCCCCTGATCATTTAAAACAATCTATTAAATATAGTTAAATATTACAAGATTGCCATTGATTTAATCTCAACCCTTAAACACACCAATCTGATGGACCAGATCGCTTCCTAGACTTTCTAGGAAAAACACACTTTCCGTAGGAACCCTACTCTATATATATATATATATATATAGAGAGTTAGGATCATGAGTGAACAACATCCTTGTTTGTGAACTGATCTAGACCTTTGATTTTTATGATCTTCAGATTTAAATGAGTGGCATGATGGTAATTAGTTGGTTAATTTTTTCTATTTAATTAAATACAAAAGGGTACATGTGTAATTACACAATCAAAAGAATTCAAATTAGAAACCTAAATTGTTTCCATTATATTAAAATCTTATCAAATCAAATCCATTATTTTTGTTTCTATCCCTATCAATTTCTCTCTCTCCTTCTCGATACAAACAAGAACCACTTTCAAAATTCACAATTTGAGAGCTCTTAAAAAAAGCCTCTGGTGTGTTCATAGCCAACCACTCACCAAGCACGATGACAGCAGGCGAAATCTCAGAGATATCTCAGATTCGAAATCTCAGATTCGATCTCAAATGCACGATGACATTTCTTCATATTATGTTTCAGATTCGACGTCAGACGCACGATGACAACAGGCAAAATCTCATAGAAAAGGTAAATTACTCACTTATTATCATCGTTACATAGATCGAATCTTCAATTCGTTCACAAATTGTTTGTTATGTCTGAATGTTTGATCAGATTGACCTAATGTTTCCATGTTTATGTCCATTAACGCGAATTATAATCCTAAATTAGTCGGTTATGATAGTTATATCGATCGAAATTTCAATTTTATTTGAGAAAATAATATTAAAATGAACCATGAAAAAGAATGGCATTACTCATTTAATTAATTAAAATATTGTAAAACAGAAACAAAAAAAGGTTGTCAGGTATGAATTTTGGTTGTGTGGTCAAAATTGATCAAAGGAATCACGTTCTTATAATTTTGATAAACGTTTATAATAAAATAATAGAATAAATTATGAACGATAGATTTTGTTCTCAAATTGTTTGTAATTTAGGAATGATTGATCCGATTGACCTGTTGTTTCATGTTTATGTCCGTTAACGCGAGTTTGAATCCTAAATTCATTCACAAATTGTTTGTTATGTTTGATCGATATTTGAATCCTAAATTCGTTCACACATTGTTTGGTATGAAGTTTGCAATTTTTCATTGTTTGATGTTGAAAATTATTATTGTTTGATTGAGGTTTTGAAGATTGTTATTATTGTTAAGTTGTTTAGCGTTTAATTTTTGCAAGATTTTGTTTCGATCCTGTTGATGGTGAGTGTGTATATGTACTCTGTTTATGTCGGTGTTTCAGGTCGGTGTACACATGTGTACTCTGTTTATGTAAGCTGTGTACTATGTTTATGTAAACTATGTATACACCTGTGTATAGTAGCAGTTTTGTGATATTTCAAAAACTTATGTTATTTGTTTATGTAAATTGGGTGTACACCTTACATTTGGTGTACACATGGGTATGTAAATTCATTGTAGGTATAAACTGTGTATACACCTATGTAAAGTGGGTGTACACCTGTGTATACAGTGTTGGTCTTTTTATTTATCTAAGACATTCATTGACATGTGTAAACGTATTTTGTGTTTTACAGTTGGTATTTGAAGGAATTAGTGAATCATCCGAAATGTGGTCAATTTGAAGGAATAATATCGGATAGGTTGCTGTGAAAAAAGTATGATTTGAAGATTGCTGTGAAGATTTTGTGCTTCCATGCTAACACGCTTCGCGGTGCAAGTAATGGCTGGATCGGTTGCATATAACGTGGCGAGTAGGCTTAGTGTTTAAAACGTTCCATGCAAACAATAGTAGTCAAGGCTATGTTTTTGTTTTTTCGATATGTGGTTATTTGTTTGTTTGGTTGGGTTATTTTTTTACGTAAACTCGATGTTTAGTTGGTTGGTACTGTCACACCCCGACCACGTAAAACAAAAAAGCGTGGCGGAAACGTCAGGGAGTGTTGTAACAGAATTTTCGTTTCATAACCATGGATACAAAAAGTGTTTCGTTTTATTGATAATATTAAGCATTCACATTGTTTTAACACATAAGAAACAAGTTTTATATCAACTATCATCGTTTTATGTCACTAAGGCCTCTTCCAGATCCTATGTGACGCATGCATCCTAGAACGTCAATCAAGCAACAACACCTGAAACATATGTAAAAACAAAGTCAGCAAAGAAATGCTGGCGAGTACATAGGTTTTATAAGAGTATCGGAATCGTGGCTTCGTTTACATGTTGCAGTACTTTATTAGACTTCAAGAGTCAAAATACAAACCTCGTTTTGAAAAGCGTATTGCAACATAATTAACCAACTCAAACCAAATGGATTATCGTTTATAAAATCTCGTAGCCATGATTCTTAACCCAAAAACACTTTTGTTTTAGAAAAACCATTTTGTAAAATATCTCGTAAAAACTCGTTAATAAAACTCGTATATTATTTCGAAAACATCGTTGAGTGACATCGTTTCAATATCGTTTACCCAAGTGAACTAAATAACGTCACGGTATGTAATATGTTGAAAACACTTATATATAAGAAGTACCAGCGGCGTATCTACCATGTTTTCACCACATTACACCCGTCCCGTTATCTAAACACTAGCCAAAAACCAATCGTTTACCCAAATCGTTTAACATCGTTTCCAAATCGTTTACTCGTTTAAATCGTTTAAATCATCCTCGTTTTAATTGTGAAAACTTATACATAGTCGTCTCGCTAATAACATTCAAACCTTCGTGACTCGACTACCTCGTTCCTCGCTTCTCGTATTAACAAACCCCCAAAGGATAAGTTAATAATTACAGATTCAGTCGTTACCCACAACACCCACACATAACCATGGGTATAGTGAAATAACGGGATTTGTCAGATCCTATGGTACCATAACCTAATACTGGTCGGTTCGGCCAAAATTAATGAATGTCATTCGTTATGTAACTACAACTAACAAGTTCGTTCACATTATCGAAATCGTTATTAGTTTAGTATAAATCGTTTTAATCGTTTTTGAAATTATCGTTAACACCTTGAAAACATTATGTACATATGAATCACCCCAAAACATTTGAAAACAGTAAAATAGGGGAACTATGTACTCACATGTAGTGTAAGGTATCCTTAATCAATAGTACTTCAACAAACTCGAGTAAACCAGAGAAATCAAGCAGCACCTAGTAATCGAACCATTAGTCAAACAATAGACGCCTAAATCGGAAGATCGGACAGAATGAGGTCTTGCAACCCAAATGAGTGTTGGAACTCATGTGATATGGTTTAACAAAGCCTACATCCTAAATCGGAACCTAACCTAAGTGCTTTCGACCCATCGCGACCCATTAAGGTAGCTTATGCTACTTTAACGCGTCGTGCGCGCAAACGCGCGTTCGAGACGTCTAACTAGTCCTATGACAAGTATTATATGCCTATACAAGTTTAATCATGTTGTATAATCAGTTATGTGACAAAAGTTTAGGTTACATATGCTTAATTACCAATTATGAATGAAAAGGGCATTTTGGTCATTTACCTAAGGCATATAAACTACTTATCATACAACCATCTAAACTAGGTGACCATAAGGTATAACCTCGGAAGGTTATTCCCTATGCTACTATGGTCACCTAATGTGTTTGGTCGGATCCTAATGATCGACCAAACGGGTCGGGTTCGAAAGTATAAGCGATTGATTAGATCGCTTACCTTTACGACCCTATATAAGCACTAAACTAAAAGTGACGAGCTAAGCATGTTAAAACATGCTTAACTAAGTTAGAAAACAGGTTTTGATATCAAAACAAACGGTTTTGATATCCTAAAGTAGTTTGGTTACAAAATACGTGTAAATGCGCATTTTGGCCGAAACTTCGACTCGTCACTGAGCCTAGATAACGTGGTAATCAGTAAGTATAGTCACTAGGGGCTATAACCATCGTGATTACACTCACGTTATGAAGTTCAAACGAACTTCACATTGACCATATACTGGTCAATGCAGAAAGTCAAACGCAGTTTGACTTTAACGCTAAAACGAATGAAAAGAACGAAAGAACACTTACAGAAGGTCCCCGCAAGATTTGATTCCGATTTTCTCTCAGGTAGGAAGCATATACTTCCACTTAGAGAGCATAAATCAGATTTCAAATTGTGGGTTTTGAAGTGTAATGGATGGGGTATATATAGGATTTCTAGAACCGTTAAGATCGTTCCTCGAAAACTGAGCTTTGATCTGGACCTTACATGTGTGCCCATGGTTTTCTAAAACCATGGGAGCCCCTAATATGGACTATGTTCATTGAATACCAGCCCATGGTTTTGCAAAACCATGGGTTAAAACCATTAACACTTCAAAATGGACTAGGTTCATTGAATCTGCCAGAAATTTCAAAAATGGTCCCTGCACTTGTAAAACTTGATTTTTTTGGGCACTTTTAAGCCCCGTTAACCCCATTTCAAGGCTCTAAAATAAAGTTAAAGTATAGGGAACTTAAAATATGCTCAAAAACATCTCGGATGTCGGTTCGTTTGGTCGTACGGTTGCGTTATTCGCTTAATTACGACGGAAGTCGTAACGAACGCAAAAACGATCCAAATTAAGCGACGAATGGAATTTTATCATGCCAAACACTAAAATAAAATATTTTAATGCTTACATAAATTTTTGGATGTCCGGATGTATTCAGAACGTAAGTTATGCGCGAAAATGCAAACTTGTGCACTTTTTGACGCTTTTAGTCCCTGAATGAGCATAAAGTTTATTTTAGCATACCGAACCCCTCGAAGCCTATTTCTAAGCTATGTAAAGGTTATTTAGGGTATTTTTAACTTATGATCAAGTTCCGGAATGTTCGTTACTATACAAATCGGCATAGTTTCGCAGTTTGACACAAGTAGTCCCTGCGATCGAACAAAGTTGATTTCAACACACCAAACCATTCAAAACTTATTTCTAAGTTATGTGGAGGTTATTTAAGGTATGTTAAGCCTATGTCACTATTCCGGAGTGTTTGTCGCGTTATACTGACTGCGTTTTCGCACCAGTTTGCGTATAACCTTCCAGAACGTGATTTAAAGCTTGCAATCGGAATCGAATCGTATTGAAAAAATCACCAACACAAATACACACATAGAACACCAAAACACATATAATAACACCAAAGCACATTGTTTTATTAATAATCATCATTGTTTTACATCGTACATCGATTACAGAACACAGTTGTCACAGTCTCCCCTACTTCAGGAAATTTCGTCCTGAAATTTTAACTAGAGGAAGCTTGTGAAAACAAATGCGGATATTTCGTCTTCATCTGGTCCTCATGTTCCCAAGTAAACTCTGGGCCATGTTTGGATTCCCAGCGAACTTTGACCAAATGAATCCGTTTGTTCTTCAACTGTTTGAAAGTACGTTCCACTATCTCCACGGGTTTCTCGACAAAGTGCATCGTTTCATCGATTTGAATCTCGTCGAGAGGAATGTGAAGATCAGCATCAGCTAAACACTTTCGCAGATTGGACACGTGAAAAGTCGGGTGAATATTTCCAAGCTCTGGAGGTAGCTCTAGACGATAGGCAACCTTTCCAATTCTTTCCACAATCTTAAATGGTCCCACATATCGAGGTGCAAGTTTTCCTTTCTTTACAAATCTCACCACTCCCTTCCAAGGTGACACCTTGAGTAGGACACGGTCTCCGATTTGAAATTCTAAGGGCTTGCGTCGCAGATCCGCATATCTCTTTTGACGGTTTTGCGCTGTCACAAGATTATCGCGGATTCTCTTGATTTTGTCTGTTGTTTCTAGAACGAGCTCAGGTCCAGTAAGCTGAGCTTCACCGGTCTCATTCCAACAGACAGGTGAACGACATTTTCGACCGTAGAGAGCTTCGAATGGTGCCATTTTAATGCTAGCATGATAGCTATTGTTGTAAGAGAACTCGATCAGTGGCAGATGAGAATCCCAATTACCACCAAAGTCTATCACGCATGCTCTAAGCATATCCTCCAAAGTTTGAATCGTTCTCTCAGATTGGCCATCTGTTTGAGGATGATAAGCAGTGCTTAGATTCAGTTGGGTTCCCAAAGCAGATTGCATGGCCTTCCAAAAATGAGATGAAAATCGAGCATCACGATCGGAAATGATATCTAAAGGAACACCATGTCGTGATACAATCTCGTCTACATAGATCTTGGCAAGCTTCTCAGCAGAGAAATCCTCACGGATTGGTAAGAAGTGAGCAGATTTTGTCAAACGATCAACTACAACCCAAATAGCATCGTGACCTTTAGACGTACGCGGTAACTTAGTAATGAGATCCATGGCAATGTTTTCCCATTTCCAAACCGGTATCTCTGGTTGTACAAGCAAACCAGAAGGTCGTTGATGTTTTGCCTTGACTTTGAGACAAGTTAGGCATTTTGAAAAATACAAGGCAACATCTTTCTTCATACCAGGCCACTAGATCTTAGTACGAAGATCCTTGTACATTTTATCAGCACCAGGATGGACAGAATATCGAGACTTATGAGATTCGTCCATTACCAAGGTGCGAAGATCGTCTTGTTTCGGAATCCACAATCGATCCTTAAAATAGAGCAAACCATCGTCTTTCGCTTCGAGCATAAGCTCAAGTTGACGTGGTAATTCCGTACCCATCAAATTTTGTGAAACACAAGATTGCTGAGCTTGAAGGACACGAGATTGAAGATCAGATAGTGTTCGAACAGAATGAAGCTTGACTCGCTCCTTTCGACTAAGCGCATCGGCTACAACATTCGCCTTACCAGGGTTGTAGCGAATCTCGCAGTCATAATCGTTTAAGAGTTCAACCCAACGTCGTTGCCTCATGTTCAGCTCTTTCTGATTAAGAATGTGCTGGAGACTTTTGTGGTCTGTGAAAACCACACACTTCGTTCCATAGAGGTAGTGTCTCCAGATTTTAAGCGCGAAAACCACAGCTCCTAACTCAAGATCATGAGTCGTGTAGTTCTTCTCGTGAACTTTCAGCTGTCTAGATGCATATGCAATAACCTTACCTCGTTGCATAAGGACGCAACCAAGGCCTAAGTTGGACGCATCGCAATAGACAACGAAATCATCGCTTCCCTCGGGCAGAGATAGAACAGGAGCATTACATAACTTCTGCTTCAGCGTTTGGAACGCTTCTTCTTGCTTGGGTCCCCACTCGAAAGGCTTATTCTTCTGAGTCAAAGCAGTGAGTGGAACCGCAATCTTCGAGAAATTTGAAATGAATCGACGATAATAACCAGCAAGACCAAGAAAAGATCGAATCTCTGTAGGCGTCGTCGGTGTATTCCAGTCCTTAATAGCAGCAATCTTGGATGGATCCACATGAATACCCTGCTCATTGACTATATGACCCAAGAATTGAACTTCTTTAAGCCAGAATTCACACTTGGAGAATTTTGCAAAAAGTTGTTCCTTCTTCAGGAGTTCCAATGTTAAGCGAAGGTGTTGCTCGTGCTCGGCTCGAGATTTTGAATAAATGAGAATATCGTCGATGAACACAATAATGAACTTGTCCAAATAAGGTTTGCATACCCTATTCATTAAGTCCATAAAGATAGCTGGAGCATTCGTCAAACCAAAAGGCATGACAGTGAACTCGTAATGCCCATATCTTGTGCGGAAAGCAGTTTTGGGAATATCTTCTTCGAGAACACGAAGTTGATGATACCCAGAACGTAGATCGATCTTGGAAAAGCATGAAGCACCCTGTAGCTGGTTGAAAAGATCATCAATTCGAGGTAGGGGATATCGATTTTTGATGGTGAGCTTATTAAGCTCACGATAATCGATACACATTCGAAAAGATCCATCTTTCTTTTTCACGAAGGGGACAGGAGCTCCCCAAGGTGAAAAGCTCGGTCGGATGAATCCTTTATCAGATAACTCTTGAAGCTGTTTCGATAACTCTTGCATCTCCGACGGTGCAAGACGATAAGGTGCTTTTGCAATCGGGTTGGCATTGGGTACAAGGTCAATATGAAACTCGACTTGACGAACTGGAGGCAAGCCAGGCAGTTCATCAGGAAACACTTCCAGATAATCCCGAACAATCAGAATATCCTGAATACTCTTGCTCTTGCTTTTCTCCTCGGTGACATGTGCCAGAAAAGCAACATATCCTTTTCGTAAATACCTTTGGGCTTCCAAACACGACATAAGCTTCAAACCATCTGGTGGTTTCTCTCCACGAACTTCCAGAACATCGCCAGACAGAAGAGGAATACGAACAATCTTATCGAAACAAACCACCTCAGCGTGGTGTTTGGTTAACCAATCCATTCCAATGATAATATCGAAACTCCCAAGTTGCATCGGGGTGAGGTCAATAGGAAAAAGATGGTTATCAAGGTTTAACTGACAATCACGAATAACAGAATCGAGAACCAGAGGTTTACCAGTAGCAACTTCGACAGATAAGGGTTTCCTCAGTTTGGTTCTAGGTATCGCAAGCAAAGGCTCAAAAGACAAAGAAACAAAACTTCTATCGGCACCAGAATAAAAAAGAATAGATGCAGGTTGATTGTTAACAAGAAACGTACCGTTAACCACTTCGTTGTCGGCCCTCGCTTCGTTTGCATTCAAATTGTATGCTCACCCACGAGCGGGATTCACATTGACATTTACGTTCGCATTCAGGTTCGCGTTAGCATTCGCATTTGCATTCACCAGTCTCGGACAGTTGTTGCGGAAGTGACCATACTCTCCACAATCAAAACATGAACCCGGTGGGAATCTCACAGCATTCCCCTGACCCGGAGCTGGAACCTGAGCAACCTGATTCTGTCCCAAACGACAAGTATTTACCAAATGCCCAAGTTTACCACACGTCGTGCATTGCTTGCAAGCCTGTTGTGCAACGTGATGACCGTTGCAACGAGTACAATGAGGTGCGGTACCAGCATACGCTTTCTTTGCAGGTGGCTGAGCCGGTGGGTTCTGCGAGTTCTGAGCAGTCTGTGCTGTAACAGCAAAATTCTGAGCACCCTTTCGCTTCCTCGATTTCTTTGACGTCTCACCTTCCTTACCCTTACCCTTTTTCTTGTCCTTCCCTGAATCAGTCGCCTTCTTTTTATCACCCTTGCGGGTGAGTTTACCCTTCCTGACTTGAGTCTCAGTCAGGGTAGCAGACAACTCGATTGCTTGACGAAGGGTAGTAGGATTAACACCGGTCACAATCTCCAGAATAGAATCGGGTAGACCATCGATATATCTCTCGATTGCTTTCTCCAGAGGGGTAACCATGGTGGGACATAATAGACTGAGTAAACGATCCGTGTACGCACGGTGTTCAGCCCCATCTTGCTTTAAATCATCAAACTCTCGCTCCAAAGACCGAATTTCATGACGGGGACAAAACTCCTTCATCATGAGAGCCCGAAGCTCTTCCCATGTTTGTGCCAACGCCACTTCGGCACCCCTGTCGCGCATAATACCATTCCACCAGGTAAGCGCTCGCTTCTCAAACACGCTCAAAGAAAATTCAACCTTACGCGCATTCGGACACTGCACATGTCTGAATGTGCTCTCGATACTCTCAAACCACTGCAGGAGCGTAGTTGCTCCTTGCGACCCAGAAAACTTAAGCGGCTTCGCAGAATTGAAGTTCTTGAAATTACACGGTGCATTATTGTTTTTGTTATTATTGTTGTTGTTGTATATCTCGTGGACTTGGGTCACAACACCGGGAAGCACAGCAGCCACTTGCTGAGAGACCAGGGCTGCGATTTCTTCAATAGTAAAAGATTGTGCTTCACGTCGAGGAGGCATTGTCTAACAAGGAAACAGGAGAATCGAGTGAGGTTGAAAAGCAAAAGAGGTATTGACAAAACACAAGAGAGGCGATCATTCGTTCGTTACCTCGAACAAACAAACGACACGCAGTGACTAATCAAAGTAAATAGGTCAAAAATAATGTATCGCGAAGACATGCTCGCCTATAAGTGAACACTCACCCCAAGAGTTCCCAGGTAAGAGTGACTGGTCCGATTATGTGGATTTGTACGAACACTCTAGCCTTAGACAGAAAACTCAGAGTACAGGCACTCACTCTTCCAGTTTGCACGTGTTCACATTATTTAGACCCAATCTTTGACAAGATTTTGAAAACTCAGAAGGCACTAAGCCAAAAATGAGTTAAACTGGTAGGGTTCAAAACCTTACAACAGAGGGTTCAAAACCTTACAACAGAGGGTTCAAAACCTAGTAATCAATCATCCTAGAATGGATGATTAGTTTTCAAAGCGGATTCGAACTTAGCGTTCTTATTGTGGTTTCACCTAAGGATAGGTGACGGTTTTGTTTTAAAATCTAAACACAAGTAAACTTGCGTTGGGGTCCTAGAAGTTATAGTCTAGGTCAAAGCATTACTAATAACCTAATTCCCTATAACCATTGGCTCTGATACCAACTCTTCTGTCACACCCCGACCACGTAAAACAACAAAGCGTGGCGGAAACGTCAGGGAGTGTTGTAACAGAATTATCGTTTCATAACCATGGATACAAAAAGTGTTTCATTTTATTGATAATATTAAGCATTAACATTGTTTTAACACATACCAAACAAGTTTTATATCAACTATCATCGTTTTATGTCACTAAGGCCTCTTCCAGATCCTATGTGACGCATGCATCCTAGAACGTCAATCAAGCAACAACACCTGAAACATATGTAAAAACAAAGTCAGCAAAGAAATGCTGGCGAGTACATAGGTTTTATAAGAGTATCGGAGTGTTTGTCGCGTTATACTGACTGCGTTGTGTGTTGAAATCAACTTTGTTCGATCGCAGGGACTACTTGTGTCAAACTGCGAAACTATGCCGATTTGTATAGTAACGAACATTCCGGAACTTGATCATAAGTTAAACATACCCTAAATAACCTTTACATAGCTTAGAAATAGGCTTTGAGGGGTTCGGTATGCTAAAATAAACTTTATGCTCATTCAGGGACTAAAAGCGTCAAAAAGTGCACAAGTTTGCGTATAACCTTCCAGAACGCGATTTAAAGCTTGCAATCGGAATCGAATCGTATTGAAAAAAATCACCAACACAAATACACACATAGAACACCAAAACACATATAATAACACCAAAGCACATTGTTTTATTAATAATCATCATTGTTTTACATCGTACATCGATTACAGAACACAGTTGTCACATGTACACCTTATAATACGTTTTTGAATTTGTTTTTGGAACATGTTATGGTTTATGGTGAAGTAGTATGAGTTTACTAATCTAAAAAAGGATTATACACAAATGTATATATGTCTGTACATAGGTGTATTAAATTTAAATACACAGGTGTACTTCGAGATTCATGAATATGTGTACGTAATTGAAATCTGGGTTTTTATCGATGAAGAACTGGTGGATTGAAAACAAATCTGGCTTTTTTTAATGGTGATTATGATATACATCATGTTTAGATTTAAAAGATATTTTAGGTAATCACAAAAAAATAGGAAAGTGTAACTTTCATGGATTAATTAAAATAAATAATTAAAAATAACTTAATGTATAATTACCATCCTATCCTTTTCAACAAAAAAGATAATCAAGGGCTATGATCAGTTCACACAGTTCACTCTTGGGAGGTTGTTCACTCTAGAACCCTACCCTACCCTATATATATATATATATATATATATATATAGGGAGAGGATCATGAGAAAACTACATCTAAATGAGAAAACTAGAAAACTAACTAAAAAAACCTAAAAAAAGCTAAAAAACATACCAATTTTTTTTTACAATTTTTTATAAAAAAAAATCGCTACTTTTTATGCATGGAAAAAAAATTTCAAAATTTTTTTTTGTTGTACTGCACATGTGCATTATATGTGTACTACACATGTGCACTATATCCGTAATAGTGCACATGTGTAATACAACAAAAACAAAGTTTTATTTTTTTTTGAAAATTTTTTCCATGCATAAAAACTAGCGATTTCTTTATAAAAATTTGTAAAAAAAAATTGGTATGTTTTTTAGGCCTTTTTAGTTAGTTTTTTTGTTTTTTCATTTAAACTAGTTTTCTCATGATCCATCCCCTATATATATATAGGGTAAGGATAGTGTAAAAAGGGCCCAAAGTGTGAGAAGTGTAAGAAGTTTTTAAACCATTAGATCTTTGATCTAATGGTTGAGATCAATAGGGACCAAATTGTAAATTGTGTTTTAATTATGTGGGCTGATTTGAAATTTGTAGGGGTAATAGTGTCTTTTTATATGTTTCAAATAAGGTAACCGTATCCTACACAAACTAAAACCCCCATCATTCTCCTAAATTCCAGCGATCCTTGTTCATCCTTATTCTACGAATCCGGAAACATGGAAAGATAATCAAAATCCAAAAACCTTGAAGTGCTATAAACGTAATCCACAAACCTTGTTCATCGTCTATCGTCCTTTAATTTCTAGGGTTTCTATAACATTCATCGGCGTTCTTTTTTTAGAGAAAATATCAAAATCGAGCTGCAAAGAGTGTTTAATGGATTCAAAGAAAGCTTCAAGCAACATATTGGGTGTGAAACGGAAGCGAAAAACAACTGTATCGAAACCAGGTTTGTATTTTAATAGGGTTTTGATTTTAAGTCAGTTTATGGTGATCTATGATGTCTGTTGATGCTTGCATTGTTCTAAAAAACGGGGTAATTTGTAACACCCCGAGTTTTGAAAGTCAAAGTACAAGTCAAAGGAATAAAAGATTGCTAATTGCGATCTGTCCCTCCTTGCTTAACTATTGATTATACATCTTTGACTTGTAATCGGATCCTATTATTTGTTTGCTTTAATTGTATTATGTGGAGTATATATAATAATCGAGGTTAATCGCATGTTAATCGCTAATCTATTTATCGCTTTATCGCTAATCGCATCGCAATCGCATTCGCAACTTGATTGATAGAGTCTGTATATTGTTTTACGTGTGTGTGCTATTTATGTGTTACTTGTGCATGTTTACTTTACGTTTGTGGTGATTAATCGAAAACGCAATCGCAACTCTATCGCAGCGCTATCTAATCGCAAACGCTAAACACAAGGTTATTTATGTTGTTGTATGTTAGTAATATTATTTGTGTGACTATTAATTAAATCTATCACATCGCTTAATCGACACTCGCTCAAACGCATCGCAACGCCCAATACGCGAAACGAAACATCAAAACCTAACTCGCCGGATCACTTCGATCCGACACTTGTGCACCTTTCCTCTTTTGGCAACCTATAAATACCCCCTGTCACATCATGAACAGTGATGTGACAGCTCTCTCGTTCGACCAGCACGTTCCAGCCCTCTTTCTCTCGATTTCTCGCGATTCTTGTAAGTTTCTTCCTCAAATCTTGTACATCTATCATCTACACACACTTCTTCATCATTTTCACCTTTGAATCTTCACTTTTAACCGTGAAATCAACGGATTTGAGGTGTTCTACGATGATGTCTCCATGGGGTTCTTATGAACTTCAAGGTTTGGCCTCATTCCACCAAGAACAACTCAGATCTACATGATTTCCATATGATTAAACACTGTTTTTGCATAGATCTAAACATTTTCATGGTTAGAAGGATTGAAAAATGGTTTCACAACTTTCTTTCAACTCTTTTACACTCAATGCACTCAAAACCGATAGAATCGGAACTCATTCAGGCCTTCTACTCGTTTCTAGTAAAGTGTCGGTCTGAGATCTGATCCCCATCAAAGAGACAACCGATTTCGGGATGAACATGAACAACCGTCACGAACAGACTCACTGATCCAACTGGGGTGATTCCCACTTCGATCGGATAACTTGGACTTGGCGGGGTTCCTGTTGTTTAACACGTAGTCATATCGTCTCGATCAAACCACAAACTTTTCAAACTTAACGAAATATTCAAGTTTTCAAAACGATCAGATTGTTGGACGGATTGCCGTCCAATAGGATTGCCATCCGATCGAACGACAATCCGATCGGATGACATTTGGGTCTCCAACACTTAAACATTTTCAAATATTTTCAAAACATATCAGTTCTAAGCGGATTGCCATCCGATCGGATTGACATCCGATCGAATGGCCATCGTGCTGTGAACTTGTTCTCACTAGAATGTCTCGCTGATCGGATCGCTCTTCGATCGAACGACCGTTCGATCGAACGACCTGAAATGTAGAGATATTTCTCTGATTTCAAAATGTCACAACGAAAACTTCAAAGCCATCATACACAAACACATCCATCCCAAACGAATGTCAATCTGACCGAATGGCCATCCGACCGGATGACCATCCGAATGGATTGTCATTTGATCGAATGGATTGTCATCTGATCAGATGACCCTTCGTCACTTGCTCACTTGACACCGTTTAACACGCCGTTCATTCACTTATGCTATCGTTCTGTTCAGGCTAATCTCTCAGCGCTCCCTTCAATCCAAGAGAGTGTTTAGTTATTAAACGCTATCTGTGAGTATACTCGAACCCTTTTTGCTTTACGCACTTTTGGGTGTTACATACATTACTTATTCAAATCACAATCGACACACAACGCAAACACTTTTATACGCTGACCGCTATTGCATGTTATACGTGTTACTCGATGAATGCTTGTATGTTATGTTTACACAGTGATTGTTGCCTGACACCTTAGCGACGATAGTACTATAGTTTGGACACACCACCTGTCGTGGACAGGGGTTGTTAAGGGCTTTACTTCACGTGTCCCAGTGGGGATATGTGTTGCGCATTCTACAACTCGCAGTCACGTCTGTGCATATTTCATTCTCGATAACCTACTAGCTTCACTTTGCTACATGTTGGTTATGCGTAAAAGTTTTTGCTATCTATTATACTATTAAACTTGTATGCTCACCATTACACTATGTGTATTGACCTCTATTTTAACGTATGTGACATGTGTTTAGGATGCTTGTGTTTTGCTGCTATGTGGTATCAAGATAGGATGGAGTCTTGAAACAAACTTAAATAAAATCTGAGTTGTCGGAACATTTGATATGTCTTTGAGAAAACAATGTCTGTAATAACTGCTTTTATTTGATATATTATGGTATGGGACATAA
This sequence comes from Helianthus tuberosus, assembly GCA_030545235.1. Classification (NCBI taxonomy): domain Eukaryota; kingdom Viridiplantae; phylum Streptophyta; class Magnoliopsida; order Asterales; family Asteraceae; genus Helianthus; species Helianthus tuberosus. The sequence goes on from CM060424.1 coordinate 184,029,986, forward strand.
TGTTAAATATCTGGTAATTTTAGTTGTTATGGATTTCTCCTGGACAATCTGTTTCGCTCAGTGCTGCGCCCCGATGTTTCCGCCATCGGTTGGGGTGTGACAGATTGGTATCAGAGCCATAACTATAGGGAATTAGGCAAGACTCGACCTAGTCCGGGTCGAAGTCTTAGAAACAGCCTAGTCTATAGTCTAAGTACCAACAGACCGCCTTGTGCGAACCCGGTAGGGGTTCCGCGTGAGCCTATTTCTGTTATTCGATCGACTCGCAATCATGCTATACTATCACACTGCTTTTCCTAGGGTAGTCGCACTGCACTATTTTAAAAAATGAACGAGTGGTTAGATCGAGACTAGGTGCGAAAACTGCAAACTCTCGATCAGATCGCTTGTTCGACCCGCATTTTTCTATAAACAAGAGAATTTTCGTTGGATCAGGAGTGAAATTCGTACTTCGACGCAATTTTCTCCCACTATTTCGTGATTCTATCACACAAACAGGAACGTAGTCGCTAAATTAGGGGTGAAACCCGAACCTTGATGACTCGTTCCACTCTCTATTTTGGTTTTACAAAACTCTCACCAAAGTCTTGATGGATTCCAAAGACTCGAGTTGCGTGAATAACCGGAAGGATGCGTGCCATTCCCGTATGTCGGTGATAGAGCATAGTCCATTAGGCCAAAACGTATACTTGAAGGCCATGAGAATAGTCGAAACACTTTGGGTAGTCGACGTCTATCAAGCCAAGACACTCTACTTTCGATTTCAAGCTCGCAATCGCTAATTTTATGTGTTTTGATTATGAGCCCACAACTGCTGACTCTGAGATTTATTGTGATTTATCACTTTTATGTGGACTGTTATTGTCACGGCCCCCGACCCACCCTGGATGGAATCGGGAGTCGTGAACAGCCCAGTGGTACCGGTGATTATTTTAAAAACATTGCAGCGGAAATTTCATCAGGACCGTGAGTTAGGAAAAATATCAGAGTTTAGAAAACACCGGATTTTATTTATTAAATAGATGGGATAAACCCATGTTTTACAATGGTAGCTTTAATAAGGAGTAACCCGATTACATAAAACAATATTTCTTAATTTTATTTAATTAATAAAATAAGCCACTTCTTGAAGCCTTTCAGTGCCATATCCATCTTTTACTCCAATCTACTGTAATTACCTGAAACGCGTTTTAAAAAGGTTTTGTCAGCGGGAAATACTGAGTGAATCATTCATTTTACTAAAACGACCTGTTTGTTATAATTTACAGTATTAAGAGCGATTACAATGTCTCTATCTTTTGAATTAACTGATCCAGTTGTCACTTTACCGGACTGTGGACATATCACTTGCTGGGTCCTTTCACCCACAAGTGATAAATAATTAGTAGCTATGTGCACATCCCCCCACATACTGGCAGTAATTTCAGATAACAAAGACTTAATCCCTGTAACTATAACTTTGAAATAAACATGCTTTTGAAAGTAATTTGATAAAAAGAGAATGACTCACATTATAATTATGCAGATTCATACGGACAGAATTTAGTCTACAGATAATCCTTGATATATTGCAAATTTAGACAGGCAGAGCTTAGCCTATTGATTTAGCCTTGTAACCTAGTGCACACGAACTAGGTAAGTAACTTAATACAGCATTTACGATACTCACGAGATTAAAACCCTCACAACGAATGACAAAGTGCAATCACTAAAACATCCATCGGATTCACAACTAAGGACAGAGTTTCCCCCCAATTCGGGTGATACTCAACATCCTGTCGGAATCAAGACTAATGACAAAGGATAGCGCTTAAACATCCATTGGATAGTTTCCATCGATCGGACATTGAATCGTAGCAGCGATCGAGTTAATACCCTGTTTGCGGCAGCACCCCGCTATACTAATTAGTGATTCGTGTGTGTTTTGAGAGTATTTGGACGATATCTCAGCGTGTATTTTGAGTTTCTTCGTCGTTTAAGCGCCCAGAATCAAGTGCCAATGTTCTCTATTTATACCCGAAATTTGATGTTGCTTGCGCACCGTAAGACTCAACCCTTGCGGTGCGCAAGGGTCACAAAGTTGTTATGAGGTAGCCACGTGTGGGACTAGGCCTGCTGAGTCAACAGTTTCTTAAAATTCTATTTCGACAACGAATTAAATGGATAATCGTTAATAGAAAATACCCCCCCCCTGAGTTTTAGGGGCCCTGATCCTGATTCTGATTGTTCTGAAATTTGTAGGGTTTGTGCAGAATCACTTGGGTGTCTCAATTAGGGTTTCCTATTGTATAAAATAATAAAATAAATAGGACTTTTAATGAGGGTTGTTACATTCTCCCCACCTTAATAAAAATCTCGTCCTCGAGATTTGGGTTATGATATTTCTTTTTAGACTTATGTCACATTTTAATTACTAAAAACAATATAAAATTAAAATATTAAATTTTGTGAATATGAGTTGTACAATAAGTAGAACTCAATGATTCAGTTGAATTAGTTCGAGAAATAGATGATAACGAATGAGATGAACTGATATAATTTCCAAGGTGACTATGTTCAAGCCAAAAGATATATTAATAAATATTTAGAATGAATATGAAGGATTTTTAGAATCAATAAAATTCTTTGTCAAAAGAAAGCTTACTTTGATTGGCAATTGAGGAAGACTTAGAATTGACAGGTTCCAAAGGAAATAAAGATATGAAAAATGATTTGTCAAATATTTATGATATTAGAAAATTAATGTGCTGAGATGAGTGAATTGCAAAGATACACCAAAAGACAATAGAGTTAGTGTATCATTGTTTAATGTTCCAATTTGTTTTAATTGTGAAACAATGTGATAGTACACTATTAGTAGTAACCATATTTTTCATACTATAAATAAGAACAAGTTATTTTGGCATGACCAACCATTATATTATAATTTGTAAAGCAAATGTAGTATATATTATTTGTGTTTCTGGTTGAACCATATTAAATATAAATATTATGTAATATATATTCTTTGTTATACATTTTTACTATATGTAAATGGTCACCATTTTTAAATAAATATTATTTTAGTATTTTACTATACTATGTAAAATAACTTATATTTACTATGTAATGTATATTACAAAACACTGTAATGAAGTTATTTCATTACAAAATATTTTAGTATTATTATTTTGTAAAAGAAATCATTATTGTTAAATAAAAATTAAAGGTGTAAAATATTTATTGTACAAAAGTATTTGTAAAATAATTTGTAAATATATATCACTTAATAAGTCGATTCTATGTGATTCCTTATTTTTATTTTTAAATCATATAACGTTGTGAATGTATTTACAATATTGAAAACGGAGACTATTCTTATATAATATAATGTTTCCTTAAACCAACTTAGTTGATGACTACCAGATTATTCTTATATGGTCATTTTCTTGCCAAAGCGTTACACAGTTATTACAAAATATGTGATACTTTAATTTATTAAATATCTTTTCCTTTTATGTTATCATAAAGTAAAATCAAAATTCGTGATAATAAAATATTGATATATATTTTATTAATATGTTGATCCAAATATCCTAAAATTCACGATCATTATTTTAAAATCAAATATGTTTAACTATAAGATTTTAAAATAATATATTTTAAATCATAAAAGTAAAATAGTAAATGTTTATTTTAATATCAAGCATACTTAAATATTAGCTTGAGTAAAATATATATTAAAATGCATATATTTATAAAAGTATTGTAGAATATTTAAACAAGATGAATAATTAAATATAAGTATAAATGTCTTGTTCATGAATACTTAGACAGTTATTTAGATAATTTTATTCGTTTCTCTAATTCTTGTATTGTTTTATGAAAATATGTCTTCTCCTTACAATACAAAGTATATATAAAAAATTTTCTAATTTAATTATGATAACTTAATTTATATATATTAACTAGTCATTATCATGGTTGGATATTGGTTAGTGCTGCCTTGCTTAAGCATAGGTGGCCAGTCCATGCCTAACTAAGGCTAGGCTATTCAATATCTGCCCCTGACAATAACCTTTAGTACTTAAAAATAATATTAACACTTCTGTTATTAATTTATTATTAATAATAAAACTAATATTAATTATCAATAATAAATAACTGAATGTAAACTTAAATGAGAGTATACTTTAACATAAATTTTATATATTTATATAAAAATATAAATTCTTTACCTCAATGGTTTAACAAGAATATAGTAATACTATTTTGTAAATTAGGTAATCACTTATGTAAGTTTCCATATAAAATAAATTTTATATAATGTTTTTCAATTGAAGATGTTAAATAATTATCACGAAAGACTAAAATATGACAAGAATTTGTGTATTATTATCTTAGCACACGATTTGTATTAAGATGGTTTTTATAAATGTATAAATAATTAAATCCGTATATGATATATATAGACGAGATTAGTGCAAGCTTTAAATTTTGTGAAAACATCAGTACAAGGTGATCGTGATCAAAGAAATGATTCAATGAAGTCGAAGACTAAACAAGCCGATTATGGTTCAAAACAATTGAAGTACTTGTTGGGATTATTTTGAATATGATAGCTTCCATCCATCATATGGGATTTTGAAATGAATATGTAATGTGAGCAATTCAAATAATTGAACTCGGTTTAAACAAAACAAGTTTTAATAAGATAGTTCGGACATGGTTACAATAGAAAATATGTATGTCAAAGAAAATTAAATTTTTCAAGAAATTCCTTGACTCGATATCAAGGAGTTATTGTTTTGCAATAATGCGGTTCATAGTACAAAAAGCGGAATGATATTTGAGTTTGGATAAATAACAAATCGGAATGAAGCCCTCCTGTGGTCTTCATAATCAAACGAACTACATGCGCAACAAACAGTGCATGTGTAACGTGTGGATTTACCAAGAAATGAAATAGATCAATATTTGCTATTTATGAAAGAAATCATCAGGGTCTGATGACCATTAGGGAAAATAGAACACAAAAGTCAATTCTTTATATGCAGAAGTCAGAATTTTAACGAAAGAAATTAAAGAGCTTTATCTGTAATTTCGAGTGATAACCGTTATTAAGTGACATTACCAGGGAATGTTGAATAAAATGAAATAGGGAATTTGCAAAGGTATGTGACTTCTTTTTGCATTGATAATAATTATGATTTTGATTAGACTGTGCACTACTGATTGTGAAATCTTGTTTACAACGTACCTTAACGATATTCATGTTGTTTGTAGGATTACGTGGCAAAATGCTTCTTTTTAATTTAGTAGTTTTTCTACTGACAGAATTAACATTAGTGTCATCGTGCCTAATTTATATTTTTCAAAGATTTTGCTTCGAAAGTTGTGTGTGATAAACTTCATCTTCTGTGGACTTATAATTAAATTTTTCATGTGTTTTCTTATTTATTATCACAACTTTACATGTTTCTTACTTGCGTTTTATAGTAACATATTTAGAAATTCTTATACTTTTGATGGTGTCCCAACTAAAAAGGTTTTTATTGTACGAGTTACGAGGTAGATAATCAAACGAAATAATGTTTGATATCGGAAAAGAAATTCCTAATAAAGAAATCTAGACACAGATGCTTGTGCTTTATTCCTATTTGGCTTTTGGAATTCCTTATAGATATATATATCTATATAATCATATATTTCACATGCTGAAATAAACATACCATTTATCAGGTCAATGTATTTAACAGATTCATATTTCCAAAAACCAGTCAAATATCTGGTCATGATACTATTTAGGGAAATCTTGTCAATCGTTTGACATATTATATACCCCGTCTTATCCGATTCGCGCCGGAGCGGTAACCTCAGTATATCCGGACAAACTAGAGAGTCTGCTACACCATACCCAGTCTTGCCGGAGAAAATTTTCTATTTCCCATAAATAGTATCTTTTCAAAAGTGCCTCTTTTATTAGGCTTTTATCCAGAATTAAGGAAATTTGTATTCCCCGTAACATCTCTTATTCTAAACCAATTAATATCAATAAGCAATAATTACTATTAATTCTTGCTTATTTATCCTATCTTGCAATATTCTAATTACCATTCTTATGGTATACAGAAACCCATCATAATTTATTCACATAAGTACTTAGCTTATCTTGAAGTTTATACTAAGGCATCTTTTCTTAAGTTCAAGTCTAAATGCTATCATGTGTGCTACCAGTTAACAGCAATCTCCTAACTCTTTTATATGAACTTAGGTATTATTGTCACAACACCTAAAGGCTTAAAGCAGTGGCTCTGATACCACCTTCTGTCACGGCCCCCGACCCACCCTGGACGGAATCGGGAGTCGTGAACAGCCCAGTGGTACCGGTGATTATTTTAAAAACATTGCAGCGGAAATTTCATCAGGACCGTGAGTTAGGAAAAATATCAGAGTTTAGAAAACACCGGATTTTATTTATTAAATAGATGGGATAACCCCATGTTTTACAATGGTAGCTTTAATAAGGAGTAACCCGATTACATAAAACAATATTTCTTAATTTTATTTAATTAATAAAATAAGCCACTTCTTGAAGCCTTTCAGTGCCATATCCATCTTTTACTCCAATCTACTGTAATTACCTGAAACGCGTTTTAAAAAGGTTTTGTCAGCGGGAAATACTGAGTGAATCATTCATTTTACTAAAACGACCTGTTTGTTATAATTTACAGTATTAAGAGCGATTACAATGTCTCTATCTTTTGAATTAACTGATCCAGTTGTCACTTTACCGGACTGTGACTGTGGACATATCACTTGCTGGGTCCTTTCACCCACAAGTGATAAATAATTAGTAGCTATGTGCACATCCCCCCACATACTGGCAGTAATTTCAGATAACAAAGACTTAATCCCTGTAACTATAACTTTGAAATAAACATGCTTTTGAAAGTAATTTGATAAAAAGAGAATGACTCACATTATAATTATGCAGATTCATACGGACAGAATTTAGTCTACAGATAATCCTTGATATATTGCAAATTTAGACAGGCAGAGCTTAGCCTATTGATTTAGCCTTGTAACCTAGTGCACACGAACTAGGTAAGTAACTTAATACAGCATTTACGATACTCACGAGATTAAAACCCTCACAACGAATGACAAAGTGCAATCACTAAAACATCCATCGGATTCACAACTAAGGACAGAGTTTCCCCCCAATTCGGGTGATACTCAACATCCTGTCGGAATCAAGACTAGTGACAAAGGATAGCGCTTAAACATCCATCGGATAGTTTCCATCGATCGGACATTGAATCGTAGCAGCGATCGAGTTAATACCCTGTTTGCGGCAGCACCCCGCTATACTAATTAGTGATTCGTGTGTGTTTTGAGAGTATTTGGACGATATCTCAGCGTGTATTTTGAGTTTCTTCGTCGTTTAAGCGCCCAGAATCAAGTGCCAATGTTCTCTATTTATACCCGAAATTTGATGTTGCTTGCGCACCGTAAGACTCAACCCTTGCGGTGCGCAAGGGTCACAAAGTTGTTATGAGGTAGCCACGTGTGGGACTAGGCCTGCTGAGTCAACATTTTCTTAAAATTCTATTTCGACAACGAATTAAATGGATAATCGTTAATAGAAAATACCCCCCCCCCCTGAGTTTTAGGGGCCCTGATCCTGATTCTGATTGTTCTGAAATTTGTAGGGTTTGTGCAGAATCACTTGGGTGTCTCAATTAGGGTTTCCTATTGTATAAAATAATAAAATAAATAGGACTTTTAATGAGGGTTGTTACAGTTATTGTGTATTTATGTGGTTTTATATGCTTAGATGTTTCGATTTCCGGTGATTTATACGCTTTTCGCTTTTCGCTTTGATTGCACACACAACTCGCACTGCACATCTACCTCAAAACGTTAACAAATCGTTGCTACTTTGTGGATAATCACATGCTATGTTACTCGCTTATATTATACTACTAGCTATGCTACACGTTGTGTGTTACTCGCTACTCGCAATCGCCATTCTCGAACGCGCAAACCTTGAATGATAGGTGAATATGTACAACGAATGTAGGTGAATACGTGCAATATAGGAAGGTGAATACGTGCAAATATAGTGTGTTTCTGTGGTTTACGTGCTTCTGTGCTTTACGTGCTTATGTGCTTCTGTGGTTATGTGCCTACGTGAAAATGTGCTTAGGTGATTGAATTGTAACACCCCAAAACCCGAATGTCTATATTCGTTAAATGTTCTAATATGGTACATTAAGAAATAAATAACTAGGTTAATTATCCTAGTTAAAACTATGGTAGAAACAAGTAAAGGATGAAGGTTGTGCCAATTATGTTAAATGGTAAACATGAGGGGCTAGATGGTATAGGATGAAAGATGAGTTATTAAAAGAAAATAACAACACACACAAACACACCTTCGTGTGTGTTCTAGATCGATCAGGAGACTCCCATGGAGTCTCAAACCCTAAACATGAAAGATCATCCAATTGGAAGGCTAAATGATGCTTAAATTCATAACCGAGCATGGATTAATGATCACTAACACGCGGGGATCATAAGGTATGTCTAAAATCTAAGATTGGTGATCATGGGTAAAGTGGGTTATGTTCCAATCCATGAGTTTAAGTGGAATTGAGCATTAGTATGTGTTATAATCATCATATAGAACATGGATTATGAATGATTTGTGCTAATTTGATGTTTAGATGATAAACCCATTAGTTATGGTGATGAAGATGACTAGACTCATCACCTATGTCCAATTCTTGTTGAAAGATTGATGTATTATGTAGGTATGATGAATTCTCGTTAGATGAATTAGGAGAAAAATGATGATGATATGATTGATGTTTATTTGGGAATGATCCATGATGGTTAGTAGTTGGTTTTGATGGGTTATGTAAGAGTTTAGAAGATTTATGCATGAATAAGTTGTACGTTATGCTTAAAAGGTAGTACGTACATCAAGTGAATGATAAAATGTATATAGTGTCGTCCGTATAGTCGATTATGATGTTACGGGTATATGTTGATAAGTCGATAGTTATGTATGGTTAATAGTTGACTTTTGAAAGTCAACTAAGTATAAGAAACATGAGTTGACTCGTTGTCGTAAATGTAGGTTGATGAGAAGTCGTATGGTACATGTAATAGCAATCCGTGTTAAATGTAATGACATGATGAGTTACATGAGTTAAACGTATACGGACATGATTATATGAGTTATGTTTGTTAGAAATGATTAATGAAAGTTAAGTGTGAAATATGGGATTGATACGATTGTTATCATGTACAAATGAGTATGCTAATAATAGCGTGATTTGGATGAAATGAAAGTATAGGAATCACGCCGAGACGGGCTCAAGCATGAGGTGTTAACGGGTCAAGAAAAGGCGAGGAATCGGACATGAGCACGGATGCATTAGGTAAGTGATTCCGTAATCACTTCTTAGTTGTTTATGTAAAGTTATATGCAACTTAATTAAATATGATAATTGAGGTCAATTAGGAATGAATTGTATGATGTCGATGAGTATTAAAGGGATCTTAGCTTTTATCCGAGCAAGGTATGTGTGATCAAGAATTTTAGCTAAGTAGAAGGATTCGTTACTTATGTAAGGAATTCCTTTGTTGTTAAGGATAGAGCGAAATTGACAAAAACGCCCTTGATAGGTATATCGGGCAAACGACCTTGAATGTCTATTGGAAACAAGTGAACCGATTAGAGTAATGTGTTGGTCATGTGTGAAAGCGAAGAGTATGGTTTTGTTATGTCATAGACCATTTAATGCACAAATACCCATAACGGGTCAAAAATGAGCTTTTAAGCGAAAATGGGTTAAGAGGATGCAAGGCATCCGAGAATTTAATCTTTTATGATAGGCGTCAATGAAATTATTAAGTTCATATGAGATTGAGGTCAAATAAACAGATTATGTTGATAAATGCACGAACGGGTCAAATAATTAGAATATGATAATAAGCCGAATGCATGTAAGTTAAGAATTTCCTTAATCCGGTTGTGGGATTTTAAGTTCATATGATAGAATGTGAATTTACAAGCATGTAGGAAGAAACGGGAGGTTAAACGGGTAAACGGTTCAAAAGTTATGCGCGTTTTAGTGCGTACGGACGACGAAACGATTCTGCAGAAAAAGCCACTTTCTAGAGGGCGTCGCCGACGGGTTCCATGGCCGTCGCCGACGGGCTCTAGAAAGCTGACTTTTCTCCGACGCCCTAAATACCTGTCTACGGGTGTTTCTGGCTACGGGTGAATGCAAAGCCCGTCGCCGACGGCCCTAGGGGGCGTCGGCGACGGCCTCCCCAAGTCCAAAAAGCTGAAATCTTGTTTGTTAAGTTGATTATGTACCGTAGGCTTCGGTTTGATATCCGTGGACTACGGCGGACTTTCCAAACATGATTTTGATGGTTCCTTAGATGTTTATGGGCTATAAAGCTAAGTCTAAGACCCATGTAAAGATATGTATGATTATGTAAGAGGTACACGTGATCTAGTACGTGTTCGTTAAGGTATGTACATATGTAGATGTGTATGTATGAATGTATAAAGGTATGTACGAGTGTATGCATGTATGTAACGATGTAGGAAGGGTATGTACGTATGTAGATGTGTATGTATGAATGTATAAAGGTATGTACGAGTGTATGCATGTATGTAACGATGTAGGAAGGGTATGTACATATGTAGATGTGTATGTACGTGTGTATAAAGATATGTATGAGTGTATGCATGTATGTAAAGATGTAGGAGAGGTATGTACGTATGTAGATGTGTGTGTATGAATGTATAAAGGTATGCATGAGTGTATGTATGTATGTAAAGATGTAGGAAAGGTATGTACGTATGTAGTTGTGTATGTATGTGTAAAGTCATGTATGAGTGTATGCATGTATGTAAAGTTGTAGGAAAGATATGTATGTATGTAGATGTGAATGTATGTTTGTATGTAAGTACGTAAGTATGCATAATTTAGACACGTTGAGTGTTAACGTTATTAATGGTGTACCTTGAGAATGAAAAGTAATGCAGGTACATTACTGAAGCCTCACCAGGAAATGGATACGCAGATGAAATGCTTAAAGTTTGAAAAATGACGATATGCGAAGTGTACGTGAATGAATCTTGTTTATATAATGGGTGCTAATGTATGAATAAATGTGGTGAGTGCAGGTTGTACGAATCACGGATTAATCTCACAAGGAGTAGCGATCGAAGACCGAGTCACAAGATAGATTGTACGGGAATGTTTACATATGTAATTTAGTGATGATAAGTTATGTTTTTATATTTTAAAATGGACCTTCGAGTAAGTCGAAACGTTTATAATGAATGAAATTTTAAGGTACGTATTTTCCGCTGCGTCTTTTTAGTTAAAGTGTGTTAGGACCTTACAAGTTGGTATCAGAGCCCTGGTTTGAGGGAATCAAGTACGAGAAGGTAAGTACTTGAACTCAAACTTGTGTGCTCTTGAGATAAGAAGTCCGTACAATCTAAGACTCGATCAAGATCCAAAGGTAAAGGCTAATGAAAGTATGTACTTATGTATACGTATAAAGAAACTGACGGTTTTGTATGTGCAAGGTAAGCATAAGTGTTTGAAGAAGACGACCCTTGAATGCAGTCTAGGATGAATGTTAAGGCAGGCAAGGATGCGAATGGACATATGGACCCCAGGTACACAATGTTAGTATGTATGGTACCGGTGTTAAAAAAAAAAAGGAAGAAATCTCCTTGGGAGGGTAAGTACTAAATGAAAGACAACGATGTTGTCTTGATAAGGTTGTAAAAAAATGTAGCACGAATTGAGACCCACTACTGCAGACATAAGGCGATGATTACCTGAAGGCACGAAATTAGTATGTGAATTGCGCACCTGGCCAGTACGCAAGAAGCATATGACATTCGTGAGACCGTGGTAATTATCGCAGGTATGTCCGTTAGAATTGGGTAGCATGTGGGCGTGCGGGTGAAGTGGGTAGTAAGACTCTCGGGAAATTGAGAGTACTATGTAGGAATGAAAAACATGAATGATAAGAGTGAAGAATGTTGAATCCGTAAGAAGGTACGGATCAACAATGTATATGAATGCAATGCTTGAATCCGCGAGACGGATTCAAGGGATGAAAAGCGTAAATGCAATGCTTGAATCCGCGAGACGGATTCAAAGAATGAAAGATATGAATGCAATGCTTGAATCCGCGAGACGGATTCAAGGGATGAAAAGCGTAAATGCAATGCTTGAATCCGCGAGACGGATTCAAAGAATGAAAGATACGAATGCAATGCTTGAATCCGCGAGACGGATTCAAGGGATGAAAGGCGTAAATGCAATGTTTGAATCCGAGAGACGGATTCAAAGAATGAAAGATATGAATGCAATGTTTAAATCCGCGAGACGGATTCAAAACATAGAAGGTACGAAAGGTATGAATAACGCGTTCGAATCCACGAAACAGATTTAAGATATAAAAGACGGAACTAGTCTACATAAGAAGAAGTCAATAGCTTGACCATGTATGCGTCAAACAAGTCATATAAGTAAATGTAAAGCAGATGAACAAAAGAATGATAGAAATGAAAATATCCGAATGTGCAAGTAACGTAAGGATATGTATGGTACAAAAGACTATAGAAATATAGAATGATGTTAGCTACGGAGTTAAGCACGTAGGTATGACGATGACATAGCAGTTTTGTTGTGATAACAAACAAGAGTTAAATGTTAAACAATGTGTCTATAGAATGGAATCTTAAAGGATGAGATGAAAGTACTAAACCCATTATAAACGGATTATATGAGTGTAAGCATTATTATAAGTTTGAATAAGTAAGTATATTAACCTGTTATTAACGGGTCAAAGGAAATGAGAATGTTATATGAAAGTATGCCATGGAAAGTATAGACTTGTTAAGAGGAAGAAGTCAAGTGTATGAATAATTATGAAATGAGATAGGATGATTACTTATAATTATGATGTAAGTGTTAAGTCAAACATACATGTGTGTGTGTGTAAGAGGAAATGAGAAAGGTTTCGGGGACGAAACCTTATTTAAGGGGGGTAGACTTGTAACACCCCAAAACCCGAATGTCTATATTCGTTAAATGTTCTAATATGGTACATTAAGAAATAAATAACTAGGTTAATTATCCTAGTTAAAAGTATGGTAGAAACAAGTAAAGGATGAAGGTTGTGCCAATTATGTTAAATGGTAAACATGAGGGGCTAGATGGTATAGGATGAAAGATGAGTTATTAAAAGAAAATAACAACACACACAAACACACCTTCGTGTGTGTTCTAGATCGACCAGGAGACTCCCATGGAGTCTCAAACCCTAAACATGAAAGATCATCCAATTGGAAGGCTAAATGATGCTTAAATTCATAACCAAGCATGGATTAATGATCACTAACACGCGGGGATCATAAGGTATGTCTAAAATCTAAGATTGGTGATCATGGGTAAAGTGGGTTATGTTCCAATCCATGAGTTTAAGTGGAATTGAGCATTAGTATGTGTTATAATCATCATATAGAACATGGATTATGAATGATTTGTGCTAATTTGATGTTTAGATGATAAACCCATTAGTTATGGTGATGAAGATGACTAGACTCATCACCTATGTCCAATTCTTGTTGAAAGATTGATGTATTATGTAGGTATGATGAATTCTCGTTAGATGAATTAGGAGAAAAATGATGATGATATGATTGATGTTTATTTGGGAATGATCCATGATGGTTAGTAGTTGGTTTTGATGGGTTATGTAAGAGTTTAGAAGATTTATGCATGAATAAGTTGTACGTTATGCTTAAAAGGTAGTACGTACATCAAGTGAATGATAAAATGTATATAGTGTCGTCCGTATAGTCGATTATGATGTTACGGGTATATGTTGATAAGTCGATAGTTATGTATGGTTAATAGTTGACTTTTGAAAGTCAACTAAGTATAAGAAACATGAGTTGACTCGTTGTCGTAAATGTAGGTTGATGAGAAGTCGTATGGTACATGTAATAGCAATCCGTGTTAAATGTAATGACATGATGAGTTACATGAGTTAAACGTATACGGACATGATTATATGAGTTATGTTTGTTAGAAATGATTAATGAAAGTTAAGTGTGAAATATGGGATTGATACGATTGTTATCATGTACAAATGAGTATGCTAATAATAGCGTGATTTGGATGAAATGAAAGTATAGGAATCACGCCGAGACGGGCTCAAGCATGAGGTGTTAACGGGTCAAGAAAAGGCGAGGAATCGGACATGAGCACGGATGCATTAGGTAAGTGATTCCGTAATCACTTCTTAGTTGTTTATGTAAAGTTATATGCAACTTAATTAAATATGATAATTGAGGTCAATTAGGAATGAATTGTATGATGTCGATGAGTATTAAACGGATCTTAGCTTTTATCCGAGCAAGGTATGTGTGATTAAGAATTTTAGCTAAGTAGAAGGATTCGTTACTTATGTAAGGAATTCCTTTGTTGTTAAGGATAGAGCGAAATTGACAAAAACGCCCTTGATAGGTATATCGGGCAAACGACCTTGAATGTCTATTGGAAACAAGTGAACCGATTAGAGTAATGTGTTGGTCATGTGTGAAAGCGAAGAGTATGGTTTTGTTATGTCATAGACCATTTAATGCACAAATACCCATAACGGGTCAAAAATGAGCTTTTAAGCGAAAATGGGTTAAGAGGATGCAAGGCATCCGAGAATTTAATCTTTTATGATAGGCGTCAATGAAATTATTAAGTTCATATGAGATTGAGGTCAAATAAACAGATTATGTTGATAAATGCACGAACGGGTCAAATAATTAGAATATGATAATAAGCCGAATGCATGTAAGTTAAGAATTTCCTTAATCCGGTTGTGGGATTTTAAGTTCATATGATAGAATGTGAATTTACAAGCATGTAGGAAGAAACGGGAGGTTAAACGGGTAAACGGTTCAAAAGTTATGCGCGTTTTAGTGCGTACGGATGACGAAACGATTCTGCAGAAAAAGCCACTTTCTAGAGGGCGTCGCCGACGGGTTCCATGGCCGTCGCCGACGGGCTCTAGAAAGCTGACTTTTCTCCGACGCCCTAAATACCTGTCTACGGGTGTTTCTGGCTACGGGTGAATGCAAAGCCCGTCGCCGACGGCCCTAGGGGGCGTCGGCGACGGCCTCCCCAAGTCCAAAAAGCTGAAATCTTGTTTGTTAAGTTGATTATGTACCGTAGGCTTCGGTTTGATATCCGTGGACTACGACGGACTTTCCAAACATGATTTTGATGGCTCCTTAGATGTTTATGGGCTATAAAGCTAAGTCTAAGACCCATGTAAAGATATGTATGATTATGTAAGAGGTACACGTGATCTAGTACGTGTTCGTTAAGGTATGTACATATGTAGATGTGTATGTATGAATGTATAAAGGTATGTACGAGTGTATGCATGTATGTAACGATGTAGGAAGGGTATGTACATATGTAGATGTGTATGTACGTGTGTATAAAGATATGTATGAGTGTATGCATGTATGTAAAGATGTAGGAGAGGTATGTACGTATGTAGATGTGTGTGTATGAATGTATAAAGGTATGCATGAGTGTATGTATGTATGTAAAGATGTAGGAAAGGTATGTACGTATGTAGTTGTGTATGTATGTATGTGTAAAGTCATGTATGAGTGTATGCATGTATGTAAAGTTGTAGGAGAGATATGTATGTATGTAGATGTGAATGTATGTTTGTATGTAAGTACGTAAGTATGCATAATTTAGACACGTTGAGTGTTAACGTTATTAATGGTGTACCTTGAGAATGAAAAGTAATGCAGGTACATTACTGAAGCCTCACCAGGAAATGGATACGCAGATGAAATGCTTAAAGTTTGAAAAATGACGATATACGAAGTGTACGTGAATGAATCTTGTTTATATAATGGGTGCTAATGTATGAATAAATGTGGTGAGTGCAGGTTGTACGAATCACGGATTAATCTCACAAGGAGTAGCGATCGAAGACCGAGTCACAAGATAGATTGTACGGGAATGTTTACATATGTAATTTAGTGATGATAAGTTATGTTTTTATATTTTAAAATGGACCTTCGAGTAAGTCGAAACGTTTATAATGAATGAAATTTTAAGGTACGTATTTTCCGCTGCGTCTTTTTAGTTAAAGTGTGTTAGGACCTTACATGAATGTGTTCCTGAGCTTTATATGAAGTAGTTTAGAGCAGCGCGATAGAGTGTACTAGGGTTAATCAAAATTTGTGTCTGAGTCCTATGGCGATGTCTGTTGCAGACAATGTCGTCATTTGGATCGTTTCATTCCCGCACTGCTCGCCGTATCCATGAGGATAAACGCATCGCTGCTCTAGTCGCTAAGCAAATGGCGAAAGTTATCCCTCAAATTGTTAGTGAGCTGAATGATAATACCAACAGTCCTCTGAGGAATCAAGGACTGACTCGCCTAAGGATACCTTCAGCTTTAAGCTGTTCAAGGCCTGCGGCCCAAAATACTTTACAGGCGAAGACGGACCTACCGCGATGTTTCAATGGTTCGATTCAATCGAAGTCACGCTCCATCAGAGCGGATGTCCGGAACACCTACGAACTGTCAACGCTACCAGCATCTTCCAGTCTAGGGCTCTGGAGTGGTGGACAGCTAAAAGGAACAAACGTGGGAATGATGCAGCCTTTGGGCTCACTTGGGAGGAGTTGAAAGACCTCATGATGAAGGAATTTTGCCCACCTCACGAGCTTCAAAAGTTGGAGAATGAGTTCTGGCATATCAAGCAAGACGGTGGCGATAACGCCGGTCTTACTGCATGCTTCAAACAGCTAAGTATCATCTGTCCAGGCCAGGTGGCAACACCTGATATGATGATCAAGAAGTATATCCGTGCTCTACCGGATTGCGTTGCTGACTTCGTGCAAGCTGCGAATACGACAACAATTGAAGAAACCTACCTACTCGCTGCTGAGATAAACGACAAGCGAGTTCTCGCTGGGTACTTCAAGAAAACTCCAAAGATCCTTCATCAAGCAACCGCCGCTCCCACCGCTGAAACCGCCGCCGCACCGCAATCTTCAAAGTCCTCCCGCCGCAAGAGGAAGAACAACAACAACAACAGTAGCAAGAATTGCGCAGTCACAGCCGTCGCTCCGCTCCAAGCTGTCCCTGCTCAACCGCAACCTCAAAACCGTCAAGTAGCGGCCCTAGTGACCTATCATCGCTGACCAAGCGTGCATATACTGGTCCTCACCCGCTCTGCCCTATTTGTACCTATCATCATCCCGTGGGGATTGCTTGCAGATTTTGTGTTCACTGCAACATGTACGGCCACTTTACTGCTAATTGCCGTACTGGTCCACGTCAAGCTCCAGCTGTGACAACTCGTATTTCAGAACCTCTCTTTGTATTTGATGTAACCAGTATGAACACTATGTGGTTATGTGATTAACTAATATGATTGCTTGCAACAGAATGTTATGTTTTATCGTGTTGCATGTTATGTGTTATGTGAATAGGTTGTGAGTATGTATGTATGTATAATAAAACCTTGGTTACACAATGGAACCGGGTCGCATACTTCTTTCTCTCGTTGACACTAGATCTCGACCCAAACCCCTCATCAATTGTTACTCGGTTCACAGTCCAAACGAAGCCCAAGGCCAGGCCCAAATGGCCTCATGTGCGCATAACACACACAAGGGTTTGTGTGTAATCCTTATAACTATCAAAACACAAACTCAACATCAAACCCTAAACATTCTCATCCTCTCCCACCACTCAACGGCATCCCCATACCCTTCGAAGATCCACTTCGTGTGATACCATCTCTTTCGTTCAGTCGGCACACTATACACATTCGGTTAGTACGATCCACCTTTTGTTGATTCACATTCCTTGTTAGTTATGATTTTATGTTGATGAACTAAATGATTAAAGTGTGGTGTCAATCTTGTTTTCGGATAGAAGCATGAAGTAGGATTTGATGTATGAATCCTGATCATAAACTGTTATAGAAACCGAATATGTTGATGATCGGCAGATTTAGGGCTGCATAATGTTAGACGATATTCATTAGTGTTATACGATATGAACAGTTATTATGAGAAGGTGAATCCAATTATGTATGATCAGATTAGTATTGATAATGAAGAAGAGTTCATGAATTAGAGTTGCACGATGTTAAATTGTTGCTGGAATAATCATGCTGTTAATAATTGTATAGAATAGATGTTGTTGTGGAAACCAGGACGATCTGTTGATGAACAAGCGATGAAGGAGTTCCCCATGAATAACTCAGGTTGACGAAAGACCAGAGTCTTTCGTCACATTCATCTCCTGGCGAAATATGATTCTTCATCACAGGAGTCTTTTATCACATTCACTCACGACGAAAAATGATTCTTCGTCACAGGAGTCTTTCGTCACATTCACTCACGATGAAAAATGATTCTTCGCCGCAAGGGTTTTTCGGCGTGCAAGTAGGCAGTACAGTAAACAGTTTGAGGTGTAGGTGAGAATGAATACTTGTGTTTACAAATACCAGTTGTTGCATGATAACAATATTGTTAAGAATGGGAAACCTGACTGGTTTTGTGTGGGTAGAACATGCATCTGATATGTATTGATTTGTGGCATTCATATGTGATTTGATACTTCGCCCCATCTGTTATGATTGTTAGGAAACATGAGTTGTGACTTCCTGTTAGTGGCATGATAGTAATGATTAACTGAATACGAGGGATTTGATTTGGACTCATGTGGTAGTCAATCCATCTGTTATAAGTTATTGTGGTAACTGAGTACTCGATGTGCAACATAAGGTGATCTTATGATAGATGTAAACTGTGTACTTGATTGATTGTAAAAACTAATGTTATTGGTAACCATTGTTGGGAACATGAACTGTGTTATAAACGTGCATGAAATCTAAATGCTTGCTATGTGTTATGTGACAATGGTATTACGTGTGACTTGTTGAATACATTAATTGGATATGTGTTTACGAAACTGACTATCCTTGGTAACAACGGTAGGGTTTGGTTGATTAACTGGAACGGGTAATGTAACGTAACATACCGAGCAATCTAAGGTGAGTTCACTGCTCTTTTTCCAAGCATGCGTCCCAGGGAGGGACATCTGGTAAATGTTCCAGGGAGGAATGTCGGGTAATTGGGGTTTGACTGGAATGTTAAACCTGGGATGTTGGTTAATACACTCATATCTATCATTCAAGTCCCTTCTACCGATTTGTTGCCAGGGAGGCAACGGGGTATTAGTTAATAGCGCTTTTTAGGTTTGGCACCCTCACACCGTACCTGGGAGGACGGGCGTGAACTAATGACCCCAGTCTTGACCATTGCTTTGATAGAGGCATTGGGGAATATGGCAAATAATCTGGAGCCATCGGCGGTAATCTAGTTATTAACGACATCAAATCATTGAAATGTTTTATACTTATATCTGGTAACTAAAACGTGTTAACAAACTTTGAACTCACCAGCGTCGTCTGACACACTTGTCTGCATGCTTGCAGGTCTATAGGTTTATATCATTGGGACTTGCTGTCTGGGATGCTGGAGTGGTCATGGGTCGACTTATATGGAATCATGAGACACGTCTGAAGGCTTTTATACACATGGGTTATGAAACTCTTAATTAATGTTGTATGCTTCCGCTGAAATCTAAACAATGCTTTGTAACGAATGTTTTAATAAATGAAAGTTTTATTAGATTTAAAATTATGAGTTCAATGTGATTGGTGGCTGCATCCTGGTACGTGACACGTCCCGTGGAGTTTTCCGCTTGTGGTATTTTGGGGGTGTGACAGTTTGGTATCAGAGCCACTGGTTATAGTGAACTTGGTTTTAAAAACGTTTTTATAAAACCAGGCTATAACCGAACAAGTTCTGAATACGTGTATACGACCATGACACTCAGCTCCAGATTGCAAGGTTCGTCTTTCTCACTTGTTGTATACATTACATGACTAGTACACATTTGTTTATGACATAACATACAAACACACACTCGTCGGTATAGCATGATGGCATGGGTTGCTTGCTTACTTTAAGATGCGTTGATAGTATGCCATAGTCCTTGGATTTTGTGATCTTATTACTTTGACAACCTCCGTTGATATCTGGGTTTGAAGAACCATTTGACACGAGTTAGGAGGAACTGAGATGAGCATGCAAATCACAATATTATTGTGGGTGCACACATAATAATAATGTGGGGTGCATGCGAGTCCCAGGGAGGCTTAACAAGTGAAAAAAGGGGTTCTGTTCTGTTATTTAATCAGTGAGAAACGTAACAGATCCATAGGAGTCCTAGCAATGATTGCCTCCTACTTGGACGTGATCTTTTCACTCCTCTCTGAATCCTTATGAATTTCGATGTTATCGAGTATTACCTGAGCACCCATCCGAACGCCCAGCGAACTGTGTAGAATGTCAGGTGCTTGCACGAACGTCCCTGAGTTGGATGTCGCAGTGTCGAATGATTGGCCGATACTTTTCTCACTCCTCTTCATTGGTTGGAACTCAGTGTATTGACGCCTCAGATTCCGTAAGTGCGATCACTCCTGCAACATTCTCGCTATATACCGCGTATTACTCAATCAACTTGCTAGAACGATGGACAAGAGGATGAGTGTAGTACTTTACCGACTTCAGTGTTTGGACGACCCTGATTTCCAGCAACGAACATCAGCAATTTGACTCCAATCGAATCTTTAACTCTAGTCAGCGACTTATGGGAGTCAACTCTTACGAGTTAATCGGGACATAAACGATGACCATGGACTATGGTATGGAATGTGAAGCTTCCAGCATAATGAGTAACGCCTTAGGACGTGACACAGAAATGTGAAAGGATGGACCCTGTTGGTGAAAGGTCGCAGGGCTCCGTTACAAGCAACGACATTAGAGGCAAGAGTCATGGAAACATCGAGGTACTCGTAATCGTAGCCTACAACATGGAAATGCAGGCGCCTACACCGTGGATTGGCCGTTGTTAAATCAAGACGATAACAACCAAGGGAACGACGACATTACTAGAGATCCTTGTAATGAAAACAACAACGCTGGAAATGATGCTCATGGAAGGGCATTTAGGATTGACGTGGGTGACGCCAGGATTATGGCAACATGGTGGTCTGCACAATTAATCGTTTCGACTCTGTTCTGTTTAACTCAGATGCTTCTTAAAACCAAACCTGTTGAGGAATCGGCTGATGGCAAGTCGATTGGAATCTCAGACGTTCGTTGGGATGCAAACTCAACCTTGTGGGACAAGTGTTCAACACCGACCTTCCTTCTACTATCTTTGATGGTTTCGACACAATGGTTAGTGTGGATTGGTTATCCAGATATCGCACAGATACACCCAGTGAGGAGAGAATTTTGCGTATCCCTCTCCCTAGTGGAGAATCGTCGTCTGTTCTAAAGTATCAGAGTGGTGTAAAGGTTAACATCATTTCAGTTATGGAAGCCCAGAAGTGTCTACGGAGGAATTACCCCGCTATGCAAGCAACCGATACTGATGTTAAGGCTAAGGTAAAGAGGATCGAGGATCCGCCAATTATTCGTGATTGTGTGCTACTCGAGGAACTTTCAGGTTTACTTCCACAACTGTCAGGTAGAATCTCAGTTTGATCCCACGCCAGAGGCAGCCTTGATTTCTCTTACTCCTTACCGTCTTGCACCAGGAGGGCTGCAAGAACTGTCTATTCAACTATGGGAACTGTTGGACATGAGTTTTGTCAGACCCAGTTTTTCACTCTGGGGAGCTCCGACTATATCCGTGAGGATAAGCTTTTCGTTGGACATATGTACTGATTATCGAGAACTCAGCAAGGTGCCAGTCGGAAACCATCACCCATTACCTCACATTGACGACCTTCTTGACCAGCTGCAAGGGTCAATCATCTACTCGGAAACCGACTTGAGATCGGGCAATCATCAGATGGAAGTCCAGGAGGAGGATGTTCCTAAGGCGACATTTCAAACGCAGTACGGCTATTACGATTTTCTGTACACCAGCAGCTTTATGGATCACATGAATCGTAAGTGTAAACTTCATCTCGACAAACTGTTAACCGTGTTTATTGATGACGCTTGGAATCACTTCTAGGAGAAAAGAACACCATGAGCAACACTCGTATCTTATCTTAGGGCTCCTAGGGGAGGAGCGACTCCACGCGAAGTCTATCAAAGTGTGACTTCAGGACTCGAGGAGTACACTTTCTTGGTCATGTAGTCAACGAATTAGGAACACATGTGGATCTCGTTAAGACCCATTTTAGTAGAACTTGATCGGCACCAAAGAGCCCTTGGGGGATACGGTAATTTCTTAGTCATGCTAGATACTATCGCAGATTCATCAAAGGATTTTCGAAGACCGCGCAACTCTAATCTTCCTAACCCAGCAAGGTGTTGTGTATTCGTGGGAGACAGAACAGGAGGACGTCTTTTCAGCTTTTGAAACCCAACTCTACAATGCACTGAGTATTGTCTTTACCTGGGGGTACGGGTGATTTAGTGGTATACCATGATGGTTCGGATCAGAGTCCCAGTTACATGCTGATGCAATACAAGAAGGTGATAGCTTACGTAGTAGACTTACAAGAAGAATTGTGCGAGTCACAACCTGCGGTGGAAGCCATAGTCTTTGGATTTAATTGGAGGCATTACTTGGACGATACCAAATGCACTACTTAGATCGATCACAAGAGCCTCCCGTGTACCTTTGTTTCGGAAGAGCTAAAACGTGTAATGACATCGCTGGATGGAACTTTTGAATGATTACGACTGTGAAACCTGAACGTGCACGAGCTCTGCAACTCACTATCGACTCTAACCTACCTGATCAGACTCGCTCTGTTCAAACTGGAGAACTGAAGAAAGAAAACTTTCAAGTTGAACCCTTGCGGGGCATGGAGAAGCAATCTTTGGCGGGTCGGACGGTATTCGTTACCTCATGGAGCGAATGTGGATCTCATTATACGGCAACTGTAGGGAACTTGTGTTGAGCAACGCACACCAGCCTCGATATTCTAGTCGTCTAGGTTTTGATGAGAGATATTAGGATCTATAAATCTTGTACTATTGATTGGGCATGAGGGCCCACCTGGCAATGTATGTGAGTGATGTTTGACTTGTGGGAAAGTCAAGGTGAAGTATCAGCAACCAGAAACACCCATATGGAAATGAGAATAGACTGCCATGGATTTTGTCACTAGCCTACCTAAATCTCAGAACGGAAACAATATCACCTGGGTGATGGTTGATTGTCTCAAGTAACCAGCACACTTTATTGCAATCAGGGAGACTAACGAGTCTTCACAGCTTGTGAATATTTCTCTGAGAGAGGCGGCTTTTAGGCACGAGGTGCCAACTCCTGTTACCTCTGATTTTGAACTATACCCAATTTATGACAGGCAATACACAACACCCTTGACTCATGTCTAGATATGAGCATTGCTTATCACCGTAGGACAAACGGTCTGAGTAAACAAACCATCCTGACACATGAAGACATGCTGCGAGCATCTGTGGGATTGACTATGGTAAACATTGGAAGGACACTTACCTTTGGCTGAGTCCTACTGTAGCAGATACCATTCTAGTATTCAGACAGCTCTGTTTGAGGCACTGCATGGACAATAATGCCAACCTCCTTGTTGAACTAAGGTGATTGACGACTTAATTACGAGTCCAGGATTTGTACTTGAACCTCTTGGGAAGATTGTTCAGATCGGAAATCGTTTGGCGGAGAAGCGTGACTGTCAGGAAAGCTGACAAGCTTAGGAAACACTGGGAGTTCGCTGTAGGCGAATGTGTCATAATCGAAAGTCTCACCCTGGGAGGGTGCGGTACACTGTGGAAAACATGGTAACCGTAGTTTACATGGCTCACAAACTCAAGTTACCTGACGAATTGGGTAATGTTCGCGGCGACATTTATGCCTCGAATCTAGAGAAGTGTTTATCCGACGGAAAGCTAGTGATACCCTTACTAGAATCCAAGGCTAACGACAAGTTGCAGTTATCGAGGAATCTATCAAAAGCATGGGCCAGGAAGTCAAGGTTCGTTATCATAGTCGAAATTCAACCGTGAGAGTTCGTTGGAACTCAAGACGTGGACCGGAGTTCACGTGAGAACGCGAGGATCAAATGAAGCTCAAGTATCCTCATCTATTCCCAACTGGTCAATCTAAACCTGATGCAACTGAGGAATTTTGGGACGAAATTCCCTTTCAAGTTGGGGATGATATGGCACCCGCAGAAAATATACAGTCACCATGATCTAACGTCGTGCTATTTTGGATTGCTTATCAAATTTCGGGACGAAATTTCTTTCAATTGGGGATGATGTGACAACTCATATTTCATAACCTCTCTTTGTATTTGATGTAACCAGTATGAACACTATGTGGTTATGTGATTAACTAATATGATTGCTTGCAACGGAATGTTATGTTTTATCGTGTTGCATTTTATGTGTTATGTGAATAGGTTGTGAGTATGTATGTATGTATAATAAAACCTTGGTTACACAATGGAACCGGGTCGCATACTTCTTTCTCTCGTTGACACTAGATCTCAGCCCAAACCCCTCATCAATTGTGACTCGGTTCACAGTCCAAACGAAGCCCAATGCTAGGCCCAAATGGCCTCATGTGCGCATAACACACACAAGGGTTTGTGTGTAATCCTTATAACTATCAAAACACAAACTCTACATCAACCCCTAAACATTCTCATCCTCTCCCACCACTCGACGGCATCCCCATCCCCTTCGAAGATCCCCTTCGTGTGATACCATCTCTTTCGTTCAGTCGACACACTATACACATTCGGTTAGTACGATCCACCTTTTGTTGATTCACATTCCTTGTTAGTCATGAGTTTATGTTGATGAACTAAATCATTAAAGTGTGGTGTCAATCTTGTTTTCGGATAGAAGCATGAAGTAGGATTTGATGTATGAATTCTGATCATAAACTGTTATAGAAACCGAATATGTTGATGATCGGCAGATTTAGGGCAGCATAATTTTAGACGATATTCATTAGTGTTATACGATATGAACAGTTATTATGAGAAGGTGAATCCAGTTATGTATGATCAGATTAGTTTTGATAATGAAGAAGAGTTCATGAATTAGAGTTGCACGATGTTAAATTGTTGCTGGAATAATCATGCTGTTAATAATTTTATAGAATAGATGTTGTTGTAGAAACCAGGACAATCTGTTGATGAACAAGCGATGAAGGAGTGCCCCACGAATAACTCAGGTCGACGAAAGACCAGAGTCTTTCGTCACATTCATCTCCTGACGAAATATGATTCTTCGTCACAGGAGTCCTTCGTCACATTCACTCACGACAAAAAATGATTCTTCGTCACACGAGTCTTTCGTCACATTCACTCACGATGAAATATAATTCTTCGCCGCAAGGGTTTTTCGGCGTGCAAGTAGGCAGTACAGTAAACAGTTTGAGGTGTAGGTGAGAATGAATACTTGTGTTTACAAATACCAGTTGTTGCATGATAACAATATTGTTAAGAATGGGAAACCTGACTGGTTTTGTGTGGGTAGAACATGCATTTGATATGTATTGATTTGTGACATTCATATGTGATTTGATTCTTCGCCCCATCTGTTATGATTGTTAGGACACATGAGTTGTGACTTTCTGTTAGTGGCATGATGGTAATGATTAACTGAATACGAGGGATTTGATTTGGACTCATGTGGTAGTCAATCCATCTGTTATAAGTTATTGTGGTAACTAAGTACTCGATGTGCAACATAAGGTGATCTTGTGATAGATGTAAAATGTGTACTTGATTGATTGTAAAAACTGATGTTATTGGTAACCATTGTTGGGAACATGAACTGTGTGATAAACGTGCATGAAATCTAAATGCTTGCTATGTGTTATGTGACGATGGTATTACGTGTGACTTGTTGAATACGTGAATTGGATATGTGTTTATGAAACTGACTATCCTTGGTAACCACGGTAGGGTTTGGTTGATTAACTGGAACGGGTAATGTAACGTAACATACCGAGCAATCTAAGGTGAGTTCACTGCTCTTTTTCCAAGCATGCGTCCCAGGGAGGGATATCTGGTAAACGTTCCGGGGAGGAATGTCGGGTAATTGGGGTTTGACTGGAATGTTAAACCTGGGATGTTGGTTAATACACTCATATCTATCATTCAAGTCCCTTCTACCGATTTGTTGCCGGGGAGGCAACGGGGTGTTAGTTAATAGTGCTATTTAGGTTTGGCACCCTCATACCGTACCGGGGAGGACGGGCGTGAACTAATGACCCCAGTCTTGACCATTGCTTTGATAGAGGCATTGGGGAATAGGGCAAATAATCTGGAGCCATCGGCGGTAATCGAGTTATTAACGACATCAAATCATTGAAATGTTTTATACTTATATCTGGTAACTAAAACGTGTTAACAAACTTTGAACTCACCAGCGTCGTCTGACACACATGTCTGCATGCTTGCAGGTCTATAGGTTTATATCATTGGGACTTGCTGTCTGGGATGCTGGAGTGGTCATGGGTCGACTTGTATGGAATCATGAGACACGTCTGAAGGCTTTTATACACATGGGTTATGAAACTCTTAATTAATGTTGTGTGCTTCCGCTGAAATCTAAACAATGCTTTGTAACGAATGTTTTAATAAATGAAAGTTTTATTTGATTTAAAATTATGAGTTCAATGTGATTGGTGGCTGGATCCTGGTACGTCACACGCCCCGCGGAGTTTTCCGCATGTGGTATTTTGGGGGTGTGACACCAGCTCCAGCTCAAGGTCAAGCTCCTGCACCACAAGCTCTCCTTCCTGCTCCACAAGGCCAACAAGCTCCTGCACCCGCGATCCACACTAGAGCTTTCTTTGCATGTTGCGATCCCAACCACTTTGCAAACATGTGCCCCAATAGAGTGGTGAAGCAAGAGCCTCAGCAGCAGCAACAGCCGCAACAAAATCAAAAGTAGCAGCCTCAGCAGCAGCAGCAGCCAGCAGCCCGCGGACGTGCTATCAACATCAACGCCCGCCAGGCTCAAGCAGACAACAACGTGGTTAGTGGTACGTTTCTTGTGAATGGTATATATGTTTCATGTTTGTTTGATACTGGAGCAGATAACTGTTTTGTATCGTTTGAATTCTAAAAGCTCCTTAATCGTAAGCGCGCCCATCTCCCCTCGACGTTCGATGTTGAAGTTGCCACTGGAAGAACCGTCACTGTCAATTCTGTTCTACGTGATTGTACACTTGAACTCAACAATCACGTCTTCCCTATCGATCTTATTCCGATGCAGCTCGGTAGTTTTGATATCATAGTAGGCATGGATTCTCTTCGTGAAAACCGTGCTGAAGTTGTTTGCTTTGGTAAGATGATTTGTTTCTCGCTCGCTAATGGTGATCAATTGTGTGTATATGGTGAAGTCGCATCAAAGAAACTCCAACTTATGCCGCGTGTCCAGGCTAGCACGTATCTCCGCAAGGAATACCGAGCTTTCTTGGCACACATTGTAGTAGCGGAGAAAAAGGAAGTTAAGGCAATAGATAAGGTGCCTGTGGTTCGTGATTTTCCTAAGGCCTTTCCTGATGATTTACCTGGTTTACCCCCGACTCGTGATATTGATTTTCGTATTGACCTCATTCCTAGAGCAAATCATGTAGCCAAATCTCCTTATCGCCTCGCTCCGTTCGAAATGCGTGAACTCTCGAGTCAGCTCCAGGAATTACTTGACAAAGGCTTTATTCGCCCTAGCACCTCTCCTTGGGGCGCACCGGTTCTTTTTGTCAAAAAGAAGGATGGGTCGTTCGGATGTGCATCGACTATAGGGAGTTGAATAAGCTGACTATCAAGAATCGCTATGGCCGAAATGCGTGTTTCTTGAAGATTGATTTACGCTCAGGCTATCACCAGTTACGCATTCAGGAGGAAGATATACCAAAAACCGCCTTCCGAACCCGATATGGCCATTATGAATTCGTCGTAATGCCCTTTGGTTTAACCAATGCTCCTGCGGTTTTCATGGATTTGATGAACAGTGTGTGCAAACCATTTCTTGACCGCTTTGTCATCGTGTTCATCGATGATATCCTTATCTATTCGAAGTCAAAAATCGAACATGCACAACATCTACGTTTGGTTCTCGAATTACTTCAAGGGAATCGACTCTATGCCAAGTTCTCCAAGTGTGAATTTTGGCTGGAGGAGGTTCAATTCCTCGGTCACATCGTCAATAGTCAAGGAATACATGTTGACCCCGTGAAGATCGAAGCTGTTAAGAGTTGGGTTACTTCAAAATCACCATCCGATGTTCGTTCGTTCCTCGGATTGGCGGGCTATTACCGTCGATTCATCGCTGACTTCTCAAAAATCGCCTTTTCGCTTACTTCCTTGACGCATAAAGACAAACCCTTTGTTTGGGGAACCAAACAAGAGCAAGCCTTTCAAACCCTAAAGCATATGCTCTGCAATGCTCCCGTTCTCGCGTTACCCGACGGAAACGATGACTTCGTTGTCTATTGTGATGCCTCGAATCTTGGTCTCGGATGTGTTCTTATGTAACGGGACAAGGTTATCGCTTACGCCTCTCGTCAGCTTAAGATCCACGAGAAGAACTATACCACCCACGACCTCAAGATCGGCGCAGTTGTTTTTGCGTTAAAGATTTGGTGACACTACCTTTGCGGTACCAAGTGTACGGTCTTCACAGACCATAAGAGCCTGCAACACATCTTAAACCAAAAGGAACTGAATATGCGCCAACGCCGATGGGTAGAACTTCTCAACAATTACGACTGTGAGATCCGTTATCATCCTGGCAAAGAAAATATCATTGCCGACGCTCTCAGCAGATGAAGCTATTTGCATAGCGTTCGTAATATCCAAGCCCAGCACAATCTCGAAGCTCTTATCTGTGACGCTCAGCATGCTTTTTTCACCGAACGCACCTTGAAGAAGGAAAGAATCATCAATAATGGCGAACAGTTAGTGAATAAATCGAATGGGATATTCCATTATCTAGACCGAATTTGGATTCCCAAGCGCACTAACTTATGACAAATTCTGCTGGACGAAGCCCACAAATCTCGATATTCTATCCATCCCAGCGCCGATAAGATGTACCAGGACCTTCGCTACAAGTACTGGTGGCCAGGCATGAAGAAAGATATCACTATCTATGTTTCGAAATGCCTGACTTGCTCGAAAGTCAAGGCCAAACAACAAAGACCCTCTGGCTTACTCGTGCAACCCGAGATCCCTCTGTGGAAATGGGAGAGTATAGCTATGGACTTCATAAGGAAACTTCGGCCCACGCCATCAGGTCACGATAGCATCTGGGTTTTCATTGACCGTTTGACTAAATCTGCTCACTTTCTGCCAATACGGGAAGACTACAAGGTAGAACGATTAGCCCGGATCTACACCGGCGAGATCATTTATCGACATGGACTCCTCGTGATATCATCTCTGACCGCGATGGTCGGTTTACCTCACGTCTTTGGGAAACATTTCAATCTGCTCTCGGTACTACCCTCAATCTAAGTACCGCTTTCCATCCCCAAACCGACGGTCAGACTGAAAGAACGATTCGTACCCTTGAAGACATGCTTCGCTCGTGTGTCATAGATTTCGGTGGTAATTGGGACGCGCACTTACCTTTAGTCAAATTCTCGTACAATAATAGTTATCATTCTAGCATTCAAATGGCACCATTTGAGGTATTATATGGAAGAAAATGTCGATCGCCTATTGTATGGCACGAGATCGGAGATGCGCAAATTACCGGTCCTGAGCTGTTGGAAGAAACGACTGACAAAATCCTCCAAATTCGAGACAATCTGCTGAAAGCTCGGAGTCGTCAGAAAAGTTACGCCGATAGACGCTGCAAGCCCCTTGAATTTGACGTTGGCGGTCACGTACTCCTAAAGGTTTCACCTAGGAAGGGTGTGGTCAGATTCGGCAAGAAAGGAAAGCTCGCGCCTCGATATGTTGGACCCTTTAATATCCTGGAAAGGATTAGGAAGGTAGCCTACAGACTCGAACTACCGGAGGAACTTAGCAACGTCCACCCGACTTTCCATGTATCGAACCTCGGAAAGTGCCTGGCCGGGCAGGATTTACAAGTGCCACTTGAGGATCTACAAGTGGACGAAACGTTATACTTCATGGAGAAGCCTGTCGAGATCATGGATCGAGAAACCAAGAAGCTTAGGCGCTCACACATTCCCATTGTGAAGGTTCGCTGGGAAGGCAAACGTGGCGTAGAGTTCACCTGGGAACTCGAAAGTGACATGAAGGAGAAGTACCCTCAGTTGTTTGTTACGCCTGCGCCTTAATTTCGGGACGAAATTCCCTAAAGAAGGGGAGGCTGTAACACCCCGTGTTTTGAAAGTCAAAGTCAAAGTCAAAGGAAGAAAAGATTGCTAATTACGATCTGTCACTCCTTGCTTAACTATTGATTGTAGATCTTTGACTTGTAATCGGATCCTATTATTTGTTTGCTTTAGTTGTATTATGTGGAGTATCTATAATAATCAAGGTTAATCGCATGTTAATCGCTAATCTATTTATCGCTAATCGCATCGCAATCACATTCGCAACTTGATTGATAGATTCTGTATATTGTTTTACGTGTGTGCTATTTATGTGTTACTTGTACATGTTTACTTTACGTTTGTGGTGATTAATCGAAAACGCAATCGCAACTCTATCGCAACGCAATCTAATCGCAAACGCTAAACGCAAGGTTATTTATGTTGTTGTATGTTAGTAATATTATTTGTGTGACTATTAATTAAATCTATCACATCTCTTAATCGACACTCGCTCAAATTCATCGCAATGCCCAGTACGCGAAACAGAACATGAAACCTAACTCGCTGGATCACTTCGATCGAATGACCATTCGATCGAATGGTCATCCGTATGGATGACCATCTGATCGGATGGCCGTTTGCCATCTGATCGGATGGCCGTTTGCCATCCGATCCGACACTTGTGCACCTTTCCTCTTTTGGCAACCTATAAATACCCCCTGTCACATCATGAACAGTGATGTGACAACTCTCTCGTTTGACCAGCACGTTCCAGCCCTCTTTCTCTCGATTTTCACGATTCTTGTAAGTTTCTTCCTCAAATCTTGTACATCCATCATCTACACACACTTCTTCATCATTTTCACCTTTGAATCGTCACTTTTAACCGTGAAATCAACGGATTTGAGGTGTTCTAGGATGATGTCACCATTGGGTTCTTATGAACTTCAAGGTTTGGCCTCATTCCACCAAGAACAACTCAGATCTACATGATTTCCACATGATTAAACACTATTTTCGCATAGATCTAAACATTTTCATGGTTAGAAGGATTGAAAGATGGTTTCACAACTTTCTTTCAACTCTTTTACACTCAATGCACTCAAAACCGATAGAATCGGAACTCATTCAGGCCTTCTACTCATTTATAGTAAAGTATCGGTCTGAGATCTGATTCCCATCAAAGAGACAACCAATTTCGGGATGAACATGAACAACCATTACGGATAGATTAACTGATCCAGCTGGGGTGATTCCCACTTCGATCGGATAACTTGGACTTGGCGGGGTTCCTGTTGTTTAACACGTAGTCATACCGTCTCGATCAACCCGCAAACTTTTCAAACTTAACGAAATATTCAAGTTTTCAAACGATCAGATTGTTGGACGGATTGTCATCCGATCGGATTGCCATCCGATCGAAGGACAACCCGATCGGATGACATTTGGGTCTCCAACACTTAAACATTTTCAAATATTTTCAAAACATATCAGTTCTAAGCGAATTGCCATCCGATTGGATTGACATCCGATCGAATGACCATCCTGCTGTGAACTTGTTCTCACTAGAATGTCTCGCTGATCGGATCACTCTTCGATCTAACGACCATTCGATCGAACGACCTGAAAGGTCGAGATACTTCTCTGATTTCAAAATGCTACAACAAAAACTTCAAAGCTATCATACACAAACACATCCATCCCAAAAGAATGTCAATCCGACCGGATGACCATCCGAACGGATTGTCATTCGATCGAATGACCATCCGTTCGGATTATCATCTGATCGGATGACCCTTCGTCACTTGCTCACTTGACACCGTTTAACGCGCCGTTCATTCGCTTATGCTATCGTTCTGTTCAGGCTAATCTCTCAGCGCTCACTTCAATCCAAGAGAGTGTTTAGTTATTAAACGCTATCTGTAAGTATACTCGAACACCCCTTTTGCTTTATGCACTTTTGGGTGTTACATACGTTACTTATTCAAATCACAATCGACACACAACGCAAACACTTTTATACGCTGACCGCTATTGCATGTTATACGTGTTACTCGATGAATGCTTGTATGTTATGTTTACACAGTGATTGTTGCCTGACACCTTAGCAACGATAGTACTATAGTTTGGACTCAGCACCTGTCGTGGACAGGGATTATTAAGGGCTTTACTTCACGTGTCCCAGTGGGGATATGTGTTGCGCATTCTACAACTCGCAGTCACGTCTGTGCATATTTCATTGTCGATAACCTGCTAGCTTCACTTTGCTACATGTTACATGCTGGTTATGCGTAAACGTTTTCGCTATCTATTATACTATTAAACTTGTATGCTCACCTTTACACTATGTGTATTGACCTCTATTGTAACGTATATGACAGGTGTTTAGGATGCTTGTGTTTTGCTGCTATGTGGAATCAAGATAGGATGGAGTCTAGACACAAACTTAAATAAAATCTGAGTTATCGGAACATTTGATCTGTCTTTGAGAAAACAATGTCTGTAATAACTGCTTTTATTTGATATATTATGGTATGGGACATAATGTTATATATCTAGTAATTTTAGTTGTTATAGATTTCTCCTGGGCAATCTGTTTCGCTCAATGTCAAGCATCGATGTTTTCGCCATCGGTTGGGGTGTGACATAATTAGCTAAAGGGTTTTATATTATGGCCTTTTGTTAGTGGTACATGCTGAATGAAGTGTTGTTCATAGTTGTAGAGGCTGTAAACTACAAGTGTAGTGTTTTACAATGTTAAAAAATAGGGTTTTATAGTGTTATATACGTAATATAGAGATGAATGGTGGTGTAGTGTTATATATAATCATGTAGTGTTATACAGAGTTATAAAAGGATTATATGGTATTATATACTATTCGTAGTGTTTTATAGTCATTTGTAGTGTTATATCCTTTTTGTAATGTTATCTACTTATTTCCGTGTTATGAACTGTTGGATGGTGGTTGTAGCCACATATATGAAGATGGAGTGTTTTATAATGATTTATAGTGTTATATATTATCTTGTATAGTTTTAAAATGAATTTATATGTTTGATCACTTTCTAGAGTGTTTTATAATGATTTATAGTGTTATATCTTGTCTTGTATAATTTTAAGATAAATTTAACTGTTTGATCACTTATAGTGTTATATTGCTTTGTAGTGTTCACTGCTAGTTTTTTTTACTAATTGTGAAAGCATTTAATTTTAGTTAGGAGAAGCGGCCGAATACCAATATACAAAATGGGAAAGGGCTTTCATAATGCGATACAACAAAGCATCCCGTTGAGTGATTCGGATAATGAAAACATAGGAGAAGAAGGTATAGATGAAGTAAAAACTATAAAAGTAAAAATAAATGGATGAAATATTTTTTTGTTATGCAATACCCCTTTCGTTGGAATGTGTATGTAATGAATCATAACTATAACACCTCTCTTTTTTTGAAACTACTTTAATTAGAAAGATTAGTCATGTACCTATTTTTTTGGAAACTTATATCCGAATCGTATTCGTATTTCGCTTTCGTTTTCGTAAATCGTAACTTCGATCATAATAAAATTTATTTATTTCATACGAATCCTACTTCGTTTATTTTTACTTGCTTAAACATTTAATCCTTATATACATTTGATACATACTCGTACCCTTGTAAACACATGAGTAATCTACAATCAATACGTGATTCTAGATACCATATACGTGCAAACACTTGATCCTACGTTCACAATACCTAACCTATACTTTTATTTTATATAAACTTTTTATATAAACACTAGATCCTTCGTTTATTTTATCTTTCTTTTTTTTTATTTTAACACTTGATCCTTGGCCCTTTTTCTTTTCATTCCACTAGACATAATATATATTAATATCTTATATGAATTGGTCTATTTTAAAAAAAAAAAGAAAGATATCGTTGAAGGATTCTAGACTTGGCCAAAGACTTGCGACCGCAAGTCTTTATGTGAAGCAATTGCATTTTTTTTTATTATTTATTATTGCTCCATCTTCCCACTTAATTGCATTTATATCACACCCAACTAGTAACCCTAATCCCTCCCTATATAAACCATACTTCCCCTATTATTTTTCCACTATACAAACTTTCTACACACTCCAAAATCACTCTCTAATCACTCTAAAAAATTCACAACTTTGAGCAGACAGTTTAAGTCATTCAAAGTGAGTTCTAGCTCAGTTCTTCTTCTATTTCTTCTTGTTTCTTTCTTCTAAAACACTTGAATAACCTCTAGGAAGGTTTTCACAAGTTTGCTTGGGCAAACTAAGGCGAAACTTCACCATTTTTGAGGTGCAAAGTGCGTATAAAATTCTGCTCATTTTTATCTTTTTAAATCTTCATATTTTGATAGAAAACTTGATGGAATCTTGTTCCCACCAAGCTCACAATTTAGTCCATGGTTATGGGTTTGTGTTTAGGGGATTTCCATCAAAGTTTTGGGTTCAAACACCCATTTAAATTATGTTTATACTTGTTAAATTAAGCTTGAATTAGTTAGTTTCATTTCCTTAAACATTCATGACCATCCAAATCATCACTTTGATGATTTGTGTAGTAGTGATTCCTTATTATTCATGACCCTTCGAATAATCCTTGTGGTGATTTGTGTAGTGGTGAATCCTTGATGTTCATGACCCTCTGAATCATCATTGTGGTGCTTTGTGTAGTGGTGAATTTACAAGAGGTTAAACCTCCATACTTAACATACATGATAATCTTTGTTTGGACTTAGTTTTAGGATATATTATTACTATATAAACTATATATAATTATATAAAAACATGGCTGAGTTTGTGGTGTTAATCAAACCATGATTAATTACCATAAACCTAAGCTATCATATCAAAGATTCTAGAGTACTTGTTATGATTCCAATGGGCAATTTGGGACCCATGAAACCACTTGATATGGTGTCATAAACAAACTCTTAGAACTTAGATATTACTTCCATATATACATACTTTCACTACTTTAAATTCCTAATTGTGATTCTAAACACCCCCATAAACTCCATCACTGAACACATTCATTCTCCTATTCTCATTAACTCGTCAATACATAGATAATCGGAAGACTTAGCAATTTTGTGAGTACACTTTACCCTTTTTCGCTTTAACACACTTTGGGTGTAACATGTTTAACTTGTCCAAAATGCACAATTCACACAAACATACTTTAATCTCTCAAACCGATATGCATGCTTTTGTTATGCTTAGGTTCATGCTAGATTCATACATGCTACTTGTCATTAACTTAGCTAGCCCACCTTAACAACTAGTACTTTACCCGTCTGGTAGACGGGAATGTTAACGTCAAAATTTAACAAAAACCATTTTGCTTAAATACAATGCACTGATCTAATGAATGTGCTTTAACAAATGTTGAATTGATGGGCATTAGACATGGGCAAATAAAAGGATCCCTTTTTTTCTAAATGGCTAAAGTAAACCAACCAGATTCTAGTGCAGATGTAACATAAAACGGGTCAAATAAAACCCATGTCTTCTATTTCGAGTTACCCAGGACTTCTATTTCGAGCTACCCGTTTCAAACACCTAATTTGAGGTGGAACTTGTCTAGTCAACTTTAATGTTATTGAGATCACTGCCATCAAAGTAAAGAAAACTCAGAACACAAACCCAAGCCAAATCACTACTTAAGAATATAGTACAACACTCAACTAATCAAATCCACCATTTCATGTGAAAACCAATTAACAAAAAAGATCACTCAACTAATCAAATCCACCCTAAACCATAGCTTACAAATTCATGTGAAAACTAATTAACAAAAAAGATCGGTAATTTAGTAGGGCGGAGAGTCATACAGCGTAGTAAGATCCAGCAGATTGGTTACAACGGTAAGATAAAGGTCAACAATTGACACCGCATCTACTTCCTTGCAACACAGATAACTGAGATGGAATGACCGTTGTTTGCGATTCCAGTTGAAGTCAACCATGAATCATTGACAAGACATTTTATAATATGCTAGAAACACTTAACCATCATTTTTATCAATATGGAAAGTGGCAATGTTAATCTGTATAAAAGATTGGTACATGAGATTTGAACAAAAGATATTATAAATTATGAAAATAGTACCAAGTTGAAGAGGGTTTACGAAGTCTTTGAAGGCCGGCAAACACACACTTGCTCTTGGTCCACTGGTGCTTAAAATCAACAATGGAACATTCACTAATCGCATAATCGGCCAACAACTTTGTCAATTAACCATGTACACATTCCAGAATTTGATTTAAGATGACGATGAAGAAGAATCAACTCCCACCTGGTTGCACATAAGAAATTCCACTATCATCATCATAATTAATATGCTTTCTCAGAGTAGGCGTGTTGTTCGGGACTAAATTAACCGTACACGTGAACCTTACTGATGGTGGATCATCAATTATTGGTGCATCAACAACATTAGGAGTTTCTGATCAAAAAAGGGTAAGTTAGTTTACTAACCATCAAATTACATATATCTACACGAGCACAAATTCACGTACGGAAAATGAAACAACAGAAATCGATGAATACCTTCCAACGGTTGAGATCCTTCTGCGATATCAAACTCAGAATGTGGGACAAACATCCCTTCCTCTTCCGATTGCAAAATTAAATTAAATTAAATAATAATAACAACAATAATAAACTGTGTGTTAACAAACATGGTATTGAAAATTAATGAAGAAATTAAGGAAAATATAAGCTGAACCGAAAGTTGAGATGGGATTTGGTTACATTAGCCCAAGAGAACGGAGTTGGTGGATGCCAAAAGAGCACAGGCAAGCGCATACTTGATGACTTGTGAAATTCCCATCAAAAGAGCACGGTTGCTAAAACTATCGAAAATAAGATGATGAACGATTGAAGCACAACGGTGATGACATATAAGATTTCTTCCCCAATCTTCTCGACTTCAAATCTTCCTAATCTTTATTTGTACCATCAACGTCGTCGCGAGATCTGATGCTGGGAATGTTGAGCATCAATTTGGAAAAGATGTAGGTGATAGTTATTGCAGGATAAGAAGTTGATTATGGTTTATATGTTGAGGGGGAACGACCTTTTAGGGGGAGTGGTAGACAACTGACCCTGGGAAAATGGAACAAGAGAGAACATGGAACCGCCAGTAACCGCTCGTTTTTTCAATTATTTTGATGAGTTTAAATGGCTAGGATGCAATCTTTGATAGATCCGATGGCCATTATTTATTTTGACAACGGTTACAAACCACGCTGTCTATAATATATATAATTATAGCGCAATAGGAGTAGCACGCCACCCGTCGGGGTATTGTTAAGTCAACATTCTTATTCATAAATAGTCTCGTTACTTTTGTGGCGAGGGACACTTATATTTCTTGTGGACACTTGGGTTTGACTTTTAGTTATGCATGCTAGTACAACCTTGTATACCAAATTGCCATGTTGGATTTGAGAAATACTTTTTATACTTATGCCATGTGTCTAAAACTAGTGTACTCGCCAATACTTTTGTATTGAACTATGATTTTAAAACATGTTGCAGGTTTATGACAATTTAATGATGCACGGAACTTAGTAGGATGTCTAGAAACGCACCAAACTTGAATTCATGCTTAGTAGTTTAGACATTCGATACTTGTTGTAATTTATTGTATTTGTAAACAAACAATGTTGTATTTCCTTTCCATGTTGAACTTGAATTCTTATAGTAATAAAATGAAATTCATTATTTAAATACTTGTCGCATATTTTAGCGTTATGTGTAATGAGCAATCTATTTCGTCTCACTCCGATGTTTCCGCCATCGGTTAGGGTGTGACAATAACTGTGTATAAAAAAATATAAAATTATGTTGTTTTATATTAACAAAATATGTTCCGTGTCCAGTTGCAGCATCACACCCTGCCGACAATGATGATGACTTCACCGCCAACAACAAAACCAGCTAGTAAGAATTTCAAAATTCGAATGAATATCAGTGTTTTCATTTAGTTGTGATTGTAGTATAACAAACATGTATATATGGGATTTCAGCTACCATAACACACCCTACCGATGATGATGATGACTTCGTGTTGTAACTGATAACGACAAAACCAACTGGTAAGTATTTTAAAACCATAATGTTATTATTTTTGCGACTTTTTTAATTGTGATTGTGGTATAACGAAACTGTACATCTTGGTTTCAGCTGCCCCATCACACCCCATTGGCAGGAATGTTGACAATGTACCCGAACCACCAGAGGGTAAAAGACGTAAATCAATAGCAGCTAGGAGGAAATCGACGAGGCCGTCGATCTCATTGCTTTCAGAACCATATGATCCGTTCACTGGCCCAAAAATTAAAACAAAGACATCTCTAGATAACCTGGTGATATTGGTTAACAATCTAAATGCAGCGCAAAAAATAAGGTGGTAGCAATGGGGCTTGGTTCCTTACTTAAATTCAATGTACGGGGTGTACCGACATGGCTTACATATTGGTTGGCAAGCAACTATGACGAGGACGCTGGGGTGTTGAACGTTGGCACACACCGTGTACGGATCACACCGGAGTTGGTCCATAAGATATTCAGAATTCCAATCAGGGATATACAGATTGTAGAAAAAATCAGAGCGAGAGACAGCAATCATGTGGTGGCCGAGTGGAGGTCAGAATACAGTGATTGTACAAAGGTGTCGCCAGTTGAACTGAAGGACATGATGGTTTGCGACACTTCAAGTGGCTGGTTGTTCGAGTTTAATTGGTTGGTTTTGTTTAATAGTGTGATGGGGGGAAACACGCGCCAACAACACAGTTAATCAAGGTTTCTTGGGATGTGTGGACCCAAAAATTGATATCACGAGCTTTGATTGTTGCACCTACATGATAACATGTTTAAACCACATAACAAAGGCGTGGAACCGCAATCAGGATTATGGTTTTAGAGGACCGATTGTGTTACTGGCGGTATGCGACTTTACTTTGAAATCCTTTTATAACACTGCAACACTATATATAACACTACAGCACTATATATAACACTGCAACACTATATATAACACCATGTAATACTTTTATAACACTACAGCACTATATATAACACTGCAACACTATGTATAACACTACAACACTGTGTATAACACTACAACACTGCGTTTATCGATAACCAAATATAACACTGCTTATATGTGCAGGCTGCGTATGCATATAATTATAAGGATGTTAAATGTGAAAAAAAAGAGTCACGACCGATTGAGGTTATAGATGACGCCATGTTGGATGAACTGCTCGGAAAGCTTGACGACCCACTTTTCCAGCAACACCTAGATCATAACGTCCCGATGATACCTAAACCTAATCGAGATGTTAATGAGCCGAACCCTGAACAGGTGAAGAAGCCTGCTGTGAGAAAAACATTAGCCACCGTCGTTCGAGAGAATGAAGATACCACAGCTAACAAACATGTGGCAGAAAAAGTGGAAAAAACAACCGATACTAACTTAGAAGGCGTGGAGGGCGACGACGACCACCTCGGATCATATGTGGAGGGCGACGACGACCACCTCGGACGTTTTAAACATTGCAAGGATTATCTGTTGCCGCAGACTAGCACACAAGAGATAGCGGTATTTGTTGGACCGGATGGTGAATTTCAGGTCCCAATGGTATCACAATATGGGACATCGCCTAACAAGGCATATGAGGAAGCTGAAGGGAATGAAGAGGTACAAAGTTGGATAATTTTTTTTACGTCTGATCTAATATCGTATTTTTTAGAATTATATAAATCTGAATCGGGATTTGATATGTGATTATAATTGTTTTAACAGGTTCATGTGCTAAATATGGATAATTCATTTAAAGAGTTTGAAGAATGCACGGAGAAGGTAAAAAACACCATATCGGAAGCTTTGAAGATGCACCCCAACCGTGAACTAATGATCAAAAAGAAAATGGAATGGGTTGGAATAGTTCGGAAACATCTGAAGGATGTTGTGGAGGTTGCTGATACAAATGTTGTAACAGAAAAAACACCCGCACCTGTCAAGGACAGTGGAGTATTGTCGCCAGGTAATCTAACTCCTTTCTCACCCATGACTTCGTCGTTTTATGCGGAAGTAGAAGATCTGATTTCGGCAACCAGTAAACTTAGAAAGTCAACTAGAAAACGTAGCAGCGACAACATCAACTGTGAACGCAAATGTTCATGAAAAAGAAGACGCGGGAAATGCATGTTTGCAGTATAAAACCCCGAGGCCTAAGAAAAGCATAAATCTACCGGATGCGCTGAAGTCACCATACGTGCAGCGTGTAGTATCTTTAACGACAAACAAGGATGAGTTAGAGGATGCCTTGGCAAGCTGTATATTCAGCGCAATAGCAAACAATGGTAATATCGACAACACTCCAATTTTCCATAATTAAACGAATCTAGTTGCCGATTATTCATTATATTTTGGCACCTACGTAGGGATACCTTATTCGAGTGCCCACGGGTGTTTCAATTATGAAAGGGGCATTTGAATCGATCTTTCCGAACGTGTGCTTAGATGCAGAGGTTATAACAGCTTGGTCTGCCGTGCTTAACTACAAGGAGCGATTAAGGACAACGGGAACCCCCGTGAGGCTGTTTTGCGATGTCGGGATGTTGGTATGTCCTTGTACTTATTTAAAAAAAAACTGCTACCAGATAACACTACATACAACATTCAGCACTTCATAGGTAGCCTTTACCAACTTTCAAGTGTATAAGACTCTTTAACCAGACTATATAACACTATAACACTATAAACTATATAAAAAACCTTCATTCAGCATCCATCACCGTATAACACTATACTTCCATCATGGAACTGCTAGCAGATAACAACTCTAAGATAAGACTATAACACTATACTTCCATCATATAACAATATATAACACTATATAAGACCTTCATTTAGCAGCTATGAGTATATAACACTATAACACTCTATAAAACTTAAACCACAATAAAAACACTTTTGTAAATACTATGAATCCATCGAATAACAGCTTAAATGTGTTGTTTATTGTAAAACAGGGGTTACCCGATTTTAATGGGACTGAAGAAAACCACTCCGAACAGTTCAGTAGCCGAATGGAAGCAGTATTAGCGCAGACAGATACCAAGAACTTCCGCAGCTTCCAAATGGTATTCATGCCGATCCTGTATAACAAACACTACATTCTACTATTCTTCAATCTTGCACAAATTCAGATATTGGTGACCGACAACATCGAGGGTGATGTACCGATCGACATAAGATACAGTGCTTACGTTGAAAAATCTGTAAGAACACTAACCCTTATATGGTAGTTAAATCTGAACATACGTACCTTTTATATTTGTCAAAAATCCGCAATTGACATCGAAACTTTTACAGATCAAAGTATTATGTTCTTATGTCGAAAAACACTCGCCTGCTATAAAAAAAAAAAAAAAAAACTGCGGGCAACATCACCAGTTAGTCTGAAGTTCCCTTGGCAAACAATATATAATGTGGTTGATTGTGGTATTTTCGTTATGCGTCATATGGAGACATTTAAAGGTATTTTTGTAATTATAATTGATTAATTGTTATATTTGAAAAAGGCAGCAACGCTGAATTGATTTGTGTTTCTAATCACTAGGAACAAGTGTGCGCGAATGAGACTACGGACTATCGCCTGAACAAGACATCAAGGGGGAGCTGATGGACAATCAGTCGAAAGAACTATCTGATTTGCGGACAAAGTACTTACCAAAAATATTGTTAAGTGAAGTAAACTCATTTCGGTCTGCGGTGGAGAAAGAAGTGCATGAATACGCAATGCTGAGTGATGATGAAAGAATGCTAAAAATGCAAAGGAAAGGATAGAGTACCGATTGAGCGAATAATAGCACATAGTTTAAAACTCTGCAAAAAGTATTTCTTTTTAGAAAGACAGTTAGAATGTTTTCTGACCAGTTTTCTTTGAAGTTGTTTTTTATCTAATCTGTTAGGCATTAAGCATAATACACTATTGGGTCCTTTTTCAGGCAATCCAGAAAGAAAAACCTTATATTTGTATGTTGCTATTAGGTAGGGATAGTGTAAAAAGCTATGTATTGATTTATTATCTTTTTTTGTGGTATGATATACAATGTTATCAGCAAGTTATCTTGTCCATAAAACACATTACCTTATCTTGACCATAAAACACTACAAAATAAAACAATACAAATCACTGTAAAACACTACATGTTAAACAGTTTAACCGCATATGACATTTATTTCATCTTATAAAACTCTAAACA
This sequence comes from Helianthus tuberosus, assembly GCA_030545235.1. Lineage (NCBI taxonomy): Eukaryota > Viridiplantae > Streptophyta > Magnoliopsida > Asterales > Asteraceae > Helianthus > Helianthus tuberosus. The sequence goes on from CM060424.1 coordinate 184,072,713, forward strand.
GAATATAACATTACAAATCACTATAAAACACTACAAATAGAATATAACACCATGTAATCCTTTTATAACACTGTATAACACACAATCACTATGTCTAACACTACAGCGGGTCACATTACAACACTATGTATACCTGGTAAAAAATTGTTGATTTAAAAAACACCATGAAAAAAGAATGGTTTGCGATTAACGTATTCGAGGCTGTAAAATTAAATAAAGGATATAAAAAACGACGAACAATATCAACTACGGTTTCATGTCTACTTTTCTATATGTGCATCCATATAACATTGTAATTCGGGGGCATGCATATGCAATAAAATTCCCCATACTAAAACTACCCACAATAAGATAAATTTAAAACACCATGTAAAAACCGTTAGGTTTCTCAATAGTGCAATCGTGACTGAAAAAATGTACAAAAAGCTATAAAATCCAACAAACGAATCCAAGAAAACAATAAACATCATAAAACAAATGACACAAAGCTCGAATACGCATAATTTGGTAATCTACTCGTCCTCGGACATTTGCTCCTGCTCTTGAACTTCCTCCTGCTCTTGAACTTCTTCCTCCGCTTCATCATCTGCTTCTCCCTCTCCTTCCGAGGTGTCATCATGCTTTTCCCTTACGGGGAACATGCATGTACATCGATTATGCCCCTTACGTTTGCAATTGCCACACTCCCGTCTCTTTTTCCCAGATTGGCTTATCGCAATTTCACGCTTAGACTTCATTCTTTTAGGCTTGCCCATACCTTTATTTAGTTCCAACCGGTACACGAACAGTTACAGATGATGGTTGCGTGTTACCAATTATTTCGGAAAACCTGTCACGACGACTCTTTAGGGGTGTGTTTACCACTGCCTCATCGGCCTTTGATTGATACTAGACAACATGATCCCTAAAAGCGTACAACACATCGAAGTTAGTGACCAACCTGTTAATAATAGACTTTGCTAACTGTGTTATCTCACGTACAATGCGATTAACTTGATGGTACCGATCATCGCCTTTATTAATACCTAATACCACTCCAGGAGCACTATTAGGAACATCTTCCCTGGTCCACCGTCGTAATATATACCTTTCAGGGAACTGCCTAATATCAAGAAACCAAAGAGGCAAAAAATGTACATGCACAACAGCCTAATTGTTCATACCTATTGCATACACAACTTATAGTCATATCTTGCTCCCACATCATAACCTAATACATCAAAAAACCGCCAAAAAAAGGAGAAAAAAATATATACTCAGTTCAATCTATGAAATAAAACACCATGAAAACATAAGTTTAAAAACTAACAATTGTTACATTCCATAGTTACCTCAATAAACGTCGTACACGGTTGAGAAAAGTCCTTCAGAAAGAACTTCACAAAATTATCCTCTCTTTGTTCCCAGCTTCCAATACCACACTTGTGGATAACTGTCTGTATTTCAAGTTGCACATCAAAAAAATTGTTCATGTGTATATGTTTGCCGCATGTTCTTCTAAAACAAATTCTCTTTGTCGGGGTTCGTGTGCCTGGTATCATGGTCGTTCTTCCTATGCTCGTGTTATTGGGCTTCGATTGCAGAGTCAAAATACCCCATGAATTCCACAAGCGTACAGTCCGGGTTGCAAAACTGCCCAAAAAAATAGTTCTCACTTTCCTAACGTGAGGAAGTGCGCATCAGCCTAGACATGTGCTCATCATGATAGTATGCGGGTATCCATGAATCCCTAATCTGATAAATTAACTCTAACCATTCATGATTCGTCAAATCTAAGTCAGTCAATATAACACCCCATTCGGATTGAAACTGGTCAGGGAGTAATGCATCGGTCCAAAAAATGGCACACAACCTCTTCTTAAAATCGGTGCTATTACATAGGGTGGCACCAACCTAAGAAACATGGAACAACATTAACAAAAATTAAATATCAAACCAACTGGATAAAACATTATATAAAAGTAAAACCACATCACTAAACAGTATTTCCTATTTTTACAATATAAAACCACAATCGGAAATTAATTGAAAAACCATAAACATCGTACTCAGCTATACAAATCCAACAAACGAATCCATTCAAACAATAAACGTCGTAAACCTAAAGAAACAAAGCTCAAATACTCCTAATTTAGGAATTAAGAAACCTTGGTAGTAAGTTTGTCCATTATTTGCCACATGCAAAGCATGTGCCTACTTTCAGGCCAAGTGTCTTCAATCGCTTTCCTCATAGCTGGGTCTTGATCAGTTACAATCACAGGTGGTGCACGACCCAGCTATGAGGAAAGAGATTGAAGACACTTGGCCTGAAAGTAGGCACAGGCTTTGCATGTGGCATATAATGGACAAACTTACTACCAAGGTTTTCTTAATTACCAAATTAGGCGTATTTGAGCTTTGTTTCTTTAGTTTTATGATGTTCATTGCTTTCTTGGATTTGTTTGTTGGATTTTATAGCTTTTTATAGCTGAATACGAAGTTTATGGTTTTTTGATTAATTTCCGATTGTGGTTTTATATTGTAAAAATAGGAAATACTGTTTAGCGATGTGGTTTTACTTTTATATAATTTTTTATCCTGTTGGTTTAATATTTAATTTTTGTTAATGTTGTTCCGTGTATCTTAGGTTGGTGCCACCATATATAATAGCTCTGATTTTAAAAAGAGGTTGTGTGTCATTGTTTGGACCGATGCATTACACCCTGACCAGTTTGAATCCGAATGCGGTGTTATATTGACTGACTTTGATTTGGCAAATCATGAATGGTTAGAGTCAATTTATCAGATTAGGGATTCATGGATACCCGCGTACTATCGTGATGAGCACATGTCTGGGCTGATGCGCACTTCCTCACGTTCGGAAAGTGAGAACCATTTTTTTGGGCAGTTTTGCAACCCAGACTGTACGCTTGTGGAATTCATGGGGCATTTTGACTCTGCAATCGAAGCCCAAAGACACGAGCATAGGAAGAACGACCATGATACCAGACACACGAAACCCGACATTTGGGAAAGAGAATTTGTTTTAGAAGAACAGCCGGAAAACATATACACACGAACATTTTTTTTATATGCAACTGAAATATACAGACAGCTATTCACAATTGTGGTATTGGAAGTTGGGAACAAAGAGAGGATAATTTTGTGAAGTTCTTTGTGAAGAACTTTTCTCAACAATGTACGAGATTTTTTGAGGTAACCAGGGAATGTAACAATTGTTGGTTTTTAAACTTATGTTTACATGGTGTTTTATTTCATATATTGAACTAAGTATATATTTTTTTCTCTTTTTTTTGGCGGTTTTTTGATGTATTAGGTTATAATGCGGGAGCAAGATATGACTATGAGTAGTGTATGCAATAGGTATGAACAGTTTAGGCTATTGTGCGCGCACATTTTTTGCGTTCTGAGGTTTCTTGATATTAGGCAGTTCCCTGAAAGGTATATATTACGACGGTGGACTAGGGAAGCTGTTCCTAATAGTGCTCATGTAGCGATATTAGGTTTTAATGAAGGCGATGATCGGTACCATCAAGTTAATCGGGTTGTACGTGAGATAACACAGTCAGCGGAGTCTGTTATTAACAGGTTGGTCACTAACTTCGATGCGTTGTGCGCTTTTAGGGATCATGTTGTCCAGTATCAATCGAAGGCTGATGAGGCAGTGGTAAACGCACCCCAAAGAATCGTCGTGAGAGGTTTGCCGAAATGACTGGTAACACCCAACCATCGTCTGTAACTGTTCGTGTACCGGTTGGAACTAGATTTAAAGGTATGGGCAAGCCTAAAAGAATGAAGTCTAAGCGTGAAATTGCGATAAGCCAATTTGGGAAAAAGAGACGGGAGTGTGGCAATTGCAAACATAAGGGGCATAATCGACGTACATGCAAGTCCCCCGCAAGGGAAAAGAATGATGACACCTCAGAAGGAAAGGAAGGAGAGGAAGAAGCAGATGATGAAGCGGGGGAAGAAGTTCAAGAGCAGGAGGAAGTTCAAGAGAAGGAGCAAACGTCTGAGGATGAGTATATTACCAAATTATGCATATTCAAGCTTTGTTTCGTTAGTTTTATGACGTTTATTGTTTTCTTGGATTCGTTTGTTGGATTTTATAGCTTTTTGTTTCATTTTTCAGTCATGATTGCACTATTGTGAAACATAACGGTTATATATAGTGTTTTAGTGTTATATAGTGTTGTAGTGTTATATATAGTGTTGCAGTGTTATAAAAGGATTACAAAGTAAAGTCGCATACCGCCAGTAACACAATCAGCCCTCTAAAACCATCATCCCGATTACGGTTCCACGCCTTTGTCGTGCATTTAAGCATGTTAACATGTAGGTGCACCAATTAAAGCTCGTGATATCAATTTTTGGGTCAACGCATCCCAAGAAACGTTGATTAATTGTGTTGTTGGCGCTTGTTTCCCCCATCACACTATTAAACAAAACCAACCAGTTCAATTCGAACAACCGGCCACTTTAAATGTCGCATACCATCATGTCCTTCAGTCCTACTGGTGACACCATAGTACAATCATTAAATTATGAACACCACTCGGCTCCTACAGAATTGCCGTCTCTCGCTCTGATTTTTCTACAATCTCTATATCCCCGTTTGGAATTCCAAATATCTTATGGACCAACTCCGGTATGATCCGTACACGGTGTGCGCCAAGGTTCAACACCCCAGCGTCCTCGTCATAGTTGCTCGCCAACCAATATGAAAGTCGTGTCGGTACACCTCATACATTGAATTTAAGTAAGGAACCAAACCCCATTGTTACCACCTTTTTTTGTGCTGCATTTAGATTGTTAACCAATATCACCAGGTTATCCGGAGACGTCTTTGGTTTAATTTTTGGGCCAGTGAACGGCTCATATGGTTTTAAAAGCACCGAGATCAGCGGCCTTGTCGATTTCCTCCTAGCTGCTGTTGATGTCTTTTACCCTCTGGTGGTTCGGGTACATTGCCAACATCGCCGACAACAGGTTGTGATGGGACAGCTGAAACCAAGATGTACAGTTTCGTTATACCATAATCACAATTAAAAAAATCGCAAAATAATAGCATTGTGGTTTTAAAATACTTACTAGTTGGTTTTGTCGTTATCGATTGGGACACGAAGTCATCATCTTCGTCGGCAGGGTGTGTTATGGTAGCTGATATCCCATATATACACGTTTGTTATATTACAATCACAATTAAATGAAAACACTGACATTCATTCAAACTTTGAAATTCTTACTAGTTGGTTTTGTGGAGGGCGGTGGGGACACGAAGTCATCATCATTGTCGGCAGGGTGTGATGCTACAGCTGGACACTGAAATATACAGGTTTGTTATACTACAATCAAAATTAAAAAAAAAAAACTGTTATAGATTAATTGTATGAAAACACTCACTAGGTGTTGGTAGTTTCTTTTCAACGATAACTGATTTCCCTTTGTCCGCAGGTGGGCCGCTAGATCCATACAGCTTGGTTTGTTTTTTTCCTGATGGATTGTTTCCAGCATTTTGTTCTTCTTCGTCTGGACATACAACATATTTTGTTAATTAAAGTAGTTTCAAAAAAATCGAGGCGTTACATTTATGATTCATTACATACGCATTCCGACGAAAGGGGTATTGCATAACAAAACAATATTTCATCCATTTATTTTTACTTTTATAGTTTTTAGTTCATCTATACCATTCAATAGTTCATAACACTGAAATAAGTAGATAACATTACAAAACAAGATATAACACTACAAATCACTATAAAACACTACGAACGGTATATAACACCATATAACACTACACCACCATTCAACACTATATATGTTAGAACCCCGTGTATTACACGGGTTGAATAAATGTAATTTTATATATTAAATTATAAAAAGTTATATCTTTATGAAACTCGTATATTGTACGGGTTAAATAAATGTAATTTTATATATCAAATAATAAAAAAAAGTTATATCTTTAAAAACCATGTGTATTACACATATTAAATAAATGTAATTTTGTATACTAAATACTAAAAACGTCGTGTCTTTAAAAAAAACCCGTGTATAATCAGGTTGAATAAATCTACCAAATGATAAAAAAAATTACATCCTTAAAAACCCCGTATATTACACATATTGCACGTGTTGAATAGATCTAAAAAAGAGTTATATCTTTAAAAAACATGTGTATTACACAGATTAAATAAATGTAATTTTGTATATTAAATACTAAAAACGTCATATCTTTAAAAAACCCGTGTATAATCGGGTTAAAAAATCTACCAAATAATAAAAAAAATATCCTTAAAAACCCCGGGTATTACACGTGTTGAATAAATCTAATTTTACATAGCAGATGATAAAAAGTTATATCTATAAAAGCTTTGTGTATTACACGGGTTATATAAATGTAACTTTTTATAGTAAATAATAAAAATAAATAAATTTTTAAAAACCCACGTTTTACACGAGTTGAATAAATATAATTTTGTATACCAAATAATAAAAAAGTTTTATTTTTAATAAATTAGGATAACATTTAATATTAATTTATTATTTATATATTTAATACAAGATAAGTAGGAAAGAGAGGTATTTGTTTTAAAAATATATTAAATTAACAATTTAGATTTGAGGATAATATTTTATTAAAGTATGATAAGATTTGAGGATAAAATAATTTATTATTTATTTAGTTAATATAAGATAAGTATAAATTTGAGAATACCTTCAATAAATGACAAGTGTCCAAAATTTGGTTTCTTTTATTATAGTAAATAGATTACGTATATAATACTATAAAACCCTTTTTGTAACACTGTAAAACACTACACTTGTAGTTTATAGCCTCTACAACTATGAACAACACTTCATTTAGCATGTACCACTAACAACAGGCCACAATAAAAACCCTATAGCTAATTACGCCGTTTTTAGAACAATACAAGCATCAACAGACACTATAGATCACCATAAATTGACTTAAAAACAAAACCCTATTAAAATACAAACCTGGTTTCGATACTGTTGTTTTTCGCTTCCGTTTCACACCCAATGTGATGCTTGAAGCTTTTTTTGAATCAATTAAACACTCTTTGCCGCTCGATTTTGATATTTTCCCTAAAAAAAAGAACGCCGATGAATGTTATAGAACCCTAGAAATTAAAGGACGATAGACGATGAACAAGGTTTGTGGATTATGTTTATAACACTTCAAGGGTTTTGGATTCTGATGATCTTCCATGTTTCCGGATTCGTAGAATAAGAATGAACAAGGATCGCTGGAATTTAGGAGAATGATGGGGGTGTAGTTTGTGTAGGATACGATTACCTTATTTGAAACATATAAAAAGACACTATTACCCCTACAATTTTCAAATCGTTCCAAATAATTAAAACACAATTTACAATTCGGTCCTATTGATCTCAACCATTAGATCAAAGATCTAATGGTTTAAAACACTTCTTACCCTTCTCACACTTTAGATCTTCTCCAACAATACTAAAGTACCTAAAGACTAGATCTTCTCCTGGTCTCACTAATCACAATACACTCTAGAGTGCAGGGGGGTAACCTAAAAACACTTGACAAGACTTAGAAAGCAAATAATACTAGGGAATCTAGACAGATCACGTCCCGATCTCACTGTACCTAAATACCTAGCACCAAAGACAATCCCAACTATATATCTCCTTCTGGTCTGAAGAATAGATAAAACATTAAACTTCTCTAAATTATCAAACAAAGTTCCTATGTGATATGTGCACCATAAATCATAAACTAGTTACAAACACAAAGTAGGTAACCTAACAAGTATCTATACATGAAAGACATTCACAAAGATACACGAGAAACAATTGTAAGATAATAAATTAGAATAAAACATGCAAACACATCTAAACAATTATTATTAAGTCTCTTATTTTAATATTAATCCACTGATAAAATTACCAAAACGAGAAATTACCGATTATTAATAAATATTCATCACAAACCCGGGTAGATAAACGGACTAGCCAATAATCATTAGTCAAGAACGAAAATAATAAACAAGTCATAAATAATAAGTGAATCATAGTTATCAAATCTGAAAATACAAAGTTAAACAAATCGAAAACTAATAAGATGCGAACCCGACTTGAATCTTCGATCCTAATCTTGAAAATTGATCCGTACACCTCTTCTTCTTGAATCCCACCTTCGTATCTCCGCCTCATAGGTATTCGTCTAGCCAGTTCTTCGTATACGGCAGCCTTCAAACCAAAAAAAAAAAACCATTCGTAGCAGTAGGTTTATCGTATTTTAATTGTAAGTTTGTAACACCACTCCAGGATTTGGGCCCTTAGGCATATCACTAGGAGGCAAGATGGGCCTAGAAGAGGAGTGGGCCTGTCATGTTATGAATATGGGGTATTAATAATATCGTTTTTTTTTTCATTGAATTACAACACCAATATAATTAATCGGCCATCATAGTTGGCATGGGCTTTTTGGTCAATTCACGTGTTATGTCACCCCTAGCAAACATGATACGCCTGCTGCCTTTTTTTTCATATGTCTACAGTGTACTTTTCAACTTTCAACAAATTACAGTTTTGGTCCCTCGCGTTTATTCCAAAGTGTCGGGTGCTCATTTATTAACCGTTTCAGCCCGTATTTGATTCCATTTCGTACTGGGATCTGGAATAATATAAACTAGGCCTGGCAATCCTGGCCTGCTGGTAGGAATTTGGGCTGATTTGGGTTGCATATAAAAGAATATGGGTTGTTTTGGGTTGTGTATAATTATTTAGTGGGTTAGGATGGGCAAGTTTAATTATAAACAAAAATATAAATGGGTCAGGATGGGTTTTCTCAGTCGACGTGGGCTGGAGATTGATTCACATCGATTCCACATTCATATTCTCTTCTTTGTTCAGTTCATAACCTAACACCACCACATCGATTCCACAGTTTGTTTCAACAACAACGATCCATGTACTAATCCCCAGTTCTACAAATCTTAGGGTTTTAATTTCTAGAAAACCTAGAACTGTTTGAGAAGGATCTGTTCATGATTTTTTGAATTTAATAATCCATTTGAATTTATTTGTAAAGTTTTTCAAGTTATTTCATCATGGTTGTCCCAATTTGACAGTTGACTATTCACATTGGTGGTTAACCCACAACTGGTATATTGACTGATGTTAACTCTATTCAGATTAGAGGTGCACAAACCGGTTAATTTTAATAACCGGTTCGGTTAACCGGTTATACCGGTTAATTTGACTTTTTGACTTTAACCGGTTAAAAACTGTAACTGGTTATTTTCGGTTAATAACCGATTTTTTTGCTTTTTTGTTTGAATTTTTTGGTTATTTTTCGGTTAACCGGTTTGTTGGTTAAAAAAACGGTTCCTATACTGAATATCAATAACCGGTTACTAACCTACAATTAAAAATAACCATTAACTAATTATTCGTCGATCGGTTATTAACCGGTTACAGTTTTGGTTAATAACTGGTTACGGTAATTAACCGGTTATTTTGTGCACCTCTAATTCAGATTGACAGTAGGGGTGTTATAGTTAATTGATTATATGACTAATGTTATGTTAATTATTAAATTTTATCTTGTTAACTGTATTCAGATTATTAATTATTAATTGATTAACTGTATTCAGATTGTTTTTAATACTAGAGAACGTTTATGCATTCAAGTATGTATTGTGGACAACACTATTTGTGAGTTTATATCCATCTATATATTCCTGTATACATTAGTGATAAATGGGCCTACATGCTAAATTCTTTTATGTGATATGTTCTCTTTTTTTCCTAGAAACAGAGCAGTATGAAAGCTAACCCAAATCCATTCTGACCCAAACTCATCCTAAGCTAAACCTATCATGATCTTTTTCATAATATACCAATTCACCCAAACTCATTTTAAGCCAAACCCATCCTGACCCATTATCCAAACCCACCCAACCTACCCACTTTGCCAGGTCTAATATAAACTAATAAAATACCAACCTATAAAGACTAAAAATGACTAAAAAACTATTAAAATAATATACAAAATACATAGATAAATGACACTGTTTTCCAACATATCAATACACAAGTGTAAATCAATGGCAAGGATTTGATGATTAAAATACACTAGTATATTTTACGATTTGATGATGAAATCAATAGTCAGGATTTGTTCACTCAGTTCACAAATACACTAGTGTTCACTCTAGAAACCCATCTTATATATATATATATATATATATAGGGGATGGTTCAAATGAAAACCATTTTTAACGCGAAAACTCGAAAACTAACTAAAAAAAACCTAAAAAACACACAAAATATTTTTTTTTTTCAATTTTTTTAATAAAAATCGCTGGTTTTTATATATAAAAAAAAAATTTCAAAAAAAAAAAAAAAAAATTTTTTTTTGTGTAGTGCACATGTGTAATAATACACATGTGTAGTACAGATACACATGTGTAGTATTACACATGTGCACTACACAAAAAATTTTTTTTTTTTTTTTTTTTTTTTGAAAATTTTTTTTTTATATAAAAAAACCTGCGAAATTTGGTTTGCAAAAAAAAAAAAAAAAAAAAAAAAATTTTTTGTGTTTTTTAAGCTTTTTTTAGTTAGTTTTCGAGTTTTCGCGTTAACTAGTGGTTTTCATTTGAACCTTCCCCTATATATATATATATATATATATATAGGGAAATGGTAAAATGAGAACCACATTGAGTTGTGAAAACCATGAGAACTATGCCTTCCAAAAGTTTTTATAAATTTTTTTTCTCAATAATCTTAAAAAAAAATCACTCGTTCTAGCAAAAAAAAGTTAAAAATAAAAAATGCCGCATGCAAAATTTTACATCGCCGTAATCAAAATTTACATCGGGCGTAACTACCGACTCAACAAATTATTTTGTTTTTTTTTTTGTTTTTACAGATGTGTATAACATTTTTCATCTACGTTTGTGCAAGAAATGGTGGCCCAACTCGCACGGGAAGTAGGAGTTCTAATGGTTCTCACCACTCGTGGTGGTTCTTAATTGAATCGAATCATATATATATATATATATATGGGATGGATCATGAGAAAACTAGTTTAAATGAGAAAACCAAAAAAACTAACTAAAAAAGCCTAAAAAACATACCAAATTTTTTTTTACAATTTTTATAAAAAATTCGCTAATTTTTATTAATGGAAAAAAAATTAAAATTTTTTTTTTTGTTGTATTGCACATGTGCACTAATACGGATATAATGCACATGTGTAGTACACATATAATGCACATGTGCAGTACAACAAATTTTTTTTTTTTGAAATTTTTTTTATATATATAAAATAGCGGTTTTTTTATTAAAATTTGTAAAAAAAAAATTGGTATGTTTTTTAGCTTTTTTTAGGGTTTTTTAGTTAGTTTTCTCATTTAGATGTAGTTTTCTCATGATCCTCTCCCTACATATATATATAGTGAAAGTGTAAAATACAATATTTCTTAACGTACAATACGTACGAGATGTAATTATAACATGCGTAATTAGTTTTATAACATGCGTGATTAGGTTTTTACCTCATGCGTGATTTCTGATTTTGTACTTGCGTGATTATGTTCATGTGTGATTATGGTTTTCAACATGCGTGATTAGGGTTTTTGAGTTTTATAACGTGCGTAATTTCATCTCGTACGCATCATACGTTAAGGAATATTGTACGTTAACCAACCCCTGTATAGAGAGAGAGATAGAGAGAGAGAGAACTCGGCCTTCCTGTGCGAGTTTGGCCCCCATTTTTTTTTTCACACCCCTAGATTAAAATGTTAGAAAAGACTGTCATAAAAAAAAACTAAAAAAAATTCGAAGTAGTTTTTCCTGCCCGTTACGTTAGTTGAAAAAATGTGATAACATAAGCATAACATCACTTTTTACATCATTTTTCACATCATTTTTCACCCCCCTAGTTTTTTTTTATTGGAAAAGTTGATTTTTTTTAAGATTTTTGGTAAAAAAATTGAAAAAACCTTTCGTAAGGCCGAGTTCTCTAAGTTCTCACAACTCATATAAGTTTTCATTTTTCCCTAATCCTATATATATTTATTTATATATGAGGATTATCTTGAGAACGTTAAATATTGCGATAACCGTGAGAACAAACGAGAAAACAATCAAAATCAAATTTTTAATATAAATCTCAATATTTATATATTATTAATTTAAAACATTGTAGTGCATTACTGGTTGTACCTACTGCATAATGTTTTGTATTGGTCATGCTTCACAGTCTTCAGAAGACACGTTGCTTTGCCTTGTCACATTTGAAAGGCTTCTTCTGAAGCCACGTTGCTTTCCCTGCCACTGCCACAAAAACCCTTTTGTCAAAATCAACTTAACAAGAAGCCAAAAGAAGAATCCAAAAAGATTTACGAACCCGATTCCGAGCAAAGTTAAACGGTGGTAGGAGACAGTGGTTGGTGACTGGGGTGGTGGTTGGTTGCGGGGATGTTGGGTGTCGGTGGTGGGCGGCCTATATATGGTAAGATCGACGAACCCTAGCTTGATTGCTACTGAGTTTTGCACCATATGTTCTTTGTTTCATTGTTTGATTTTGCGTATACTCGGATTCCTTTGGTTGTTTCTAACTTTTCTTACTTGATTCTGGTTTAGTATTTTTGTTTTAGGGTTATTTTACTGGATTCGTAGGTGGATGATCGGAGATATCACCATAAGTTTGATCTCATCTCATCTGATCTCAATCAGTCGATTCATTCTGTTCTTCTAATTTTTAACATTTGTGGGTTGTATGTTGTGCATAGTTGATGGTTTGTGCTTTGTGATGTTTTATGTACAAATCGTTGATGCAACATTTTGCCACCTCCGGCCACGTATCGTTTTCACTTACATATCACCACCCTATTTCTTCATTTTGTTTTCATTTTACCCATACTACACCAGACGCTAAAGAGAGATAGAGACATGGTTAGAGAGAGGGGGGGGGTTAGAAGTGCGATGGTGAATGTGGGTGTCCATTGCCTCAACCGGCCATTCGACTCCAGCTAACAAGGTTTAATTGTAGATTTATATCCAGTTTTTTCAATGATTTAGGAGCGGTTAGTGTTTGTGATTGTGTGAGTTTGACATTTGTCTTCGGTTTCAGGATTCGAAACAATCATATGTGATAGAAAAAGATGCAGTGGCGGCGGTTAGTTCGCCACCGTCTACGACCGGCAGTCTTGTAACTGCATCTGCATAGTCAGAAATCAAGGTAAACTTTATGCAATGTATTAGTTTTATTTCGAGGTTTAAATGGTGCAAGTATTAGTCGGTGAGTGTTGGTCTGGTGGTGAAACTGGTACTGCCAATGTTAGTTCGATTTCCGACTGCATTTGTAAATGGTGTAGGTATTATTCTTTGAGTGTTGGTGAAAATGGTACTCCTATTGTTGGAGGTTTAAATTGGTACTGGTGTTGTGTCAATTTGTAGATTATATGACAATAACAAGGTTGCCAGTTTATTACCCGTCACAAGAAGAGAAATATAACCCAAAACTATATGTCGAAAATGTACGGGGATTGATGCCTGGTAAGGTATGTGTAAACATTTGATTTTGACTTTTAAGGTCAAATGCTTGAGAATTTGAATTTAATACTGATATGATCTTTGTGGTTCAAATACCACCATTTTTTGTTTGTATTGACTAATGTTTGGTATATAAATTAAAATGATGTTTGGGCTTGAGGTTTTTTTAATTTATATATATGTAACTGTAGTAAATTCAAGTATTCAACATTAATGATAGGTTTGCTCTTTTTTTCCAGTTTTCACCTTTTCAGCTAGATCTGGGCGTATCACTTCTTTTTTAAAATAGAAGCACTTTACCCTACCTCCCTCCACACCAAAGCAACAAAATGAAATCCATAGCCGAACACAGGTACGTCAAAAGTATTGCATTTATATGTTTTATAATTCTATATCAACTCTTGCGCGATTTGTTGGACCGTTCTACGACCTTAAACCGTCAGTTAAGGCAGTTCATCTTCAATTACGAAGGCGGAATCAACGTAATTAAAGTCATAACAGCTCTAATCCTTTTAATCCTTCTTTACTGATTGATATTTGTGCTTGTACAATGTTTTCTGATACAAATCCGGCAGCACTTCGTGTTTCACACAATGACCTCTCTCTCTCAGATCTGTCTACCAAATGAACACACAAGCCTATTTATAAGCTGAAGATTTCGCTTGAGATGGTTTCAAGCGAAATCATCACTTGTTGATTTCGCTTGAACTGATTTCAAGCGAAATCTTCAAGTTAAATACATACAAACCCTAATTAATACCCTATTGTGTGTTCTTTCAATCAATCTAGACACAAGACTTAATGCAGACGAAGTCAACAGACATTCCATGCACTAACAGACTCCCCCTTGGATGTTGACGAAGTCTTCAGCTCCTGAGTCTTCAGTCTTGGTCTTTTCTCCAACTCTGTAAAAACTTTCCTCAATCTTTATCTTCAATCTTCAAACTTTTAACTCCATTCTTCCCTTTGACCGTTGATCCAGACTCCCCCTTTCACATACTCCCCCTTTCGATATGCTAGAATTTGAGAAGTCTGGTTCAAGCTTTGTCATTTAACTTCCGTGGGAATTCCTAAAACCTACATATCCTCTACCACAACATAAGTTTCACAAATTTATAACACTTAGATTTAAAAACTTACTGGTAAAAATCAATAATTCAACGATCTGTAAAGTTACATCAAGTTCAAGTGAATGACCTTGATTAACTAACCACACAATCTTTCAAAACATTTGTATAAAACATTCAAAGTTTTCAACATATTCTTCCAACCCTCTAGTTCATCAAGTTTAGCACTTGGAATTTTGAATATCAGCTCTTCAACATCAGTTGTCAAAAATCTTTTAAATCTTTTTGTATTTTTCAAAACCTTATGCTAAAACACTCCAAAAATCTTTTTGGATTTTGAGTTTAAAGGAATGCAGAAAACAAATATATACAAACAATATTTTTGTGAGTTTGTGTAAGAGGATCATATCAGTTCATGAGACAAATCACTAGCACCGTTAAGCTTTTGACATTTTAAGTTCTAAACGATTCATGTAGATTGTCAGTATACTGGTCCACTTAAATTTTCACACAAAGTTCAACTGCTTCGAGATATGAGTTTAATGTCTTAGATACTTAAACTTAATCACGTGTCCCACCTCAGAATATACTCCCGTATCCAGATCCCAATATTCAGTCTTACAGGTAAGTATAACACAAATGATATCTGTAAGGGGTTAATAATTTATGAAGAATCATGAGAGCTCAGGTCAGAACTACCGTTCAGCAGAGAGATCATGACTCAACTTGTGGGTGTGTCCCCTTTAGAGGATCTTTTTTACAACAGCATTGCTAAGCAATTTTATTGTCTTATCATTGATGCTGAGGGTGATGCTATGTTTCAAGCATTTGCAGAAAGTATTATTCGAGGACTAGGTCAGAACTACCGTTCAGCAGAAGTCCCGGAATAATACCCCAGATATCACTGAGTATAAAAACCTAGTATATCAGAATACGAGACCTTTCAAACAAGATTTCGGGGGTTACCCATATATCCAAGAGATGTTACCCACGATATAAGCAAGTTTGAAATTTAGATTTATATCTCGTCACAATCTACTGAATGTGCAAAAACCTACTGACATATCATCAGTGAGACCGTTTATCACATTTAACTTTCCAATTCTTTAGCATGCTGTGATAGTCCACTGATTTTCTATCATTTCCTCTTTTTCACAACAAAACTCATTTATGCTTTTTCAATATTTTTGACATTTTCAAATTTTCTATTTTTTTAAAATTTTTCTCCCCCTAAAATCAAAATATGTTTCAATTTTGATTTTCAAGGAAAATTTGAAAACAAACTATACAAATAAAATGACAACATGATATCAAATCGCTTCAATTCGCCATTCACTCGGCATAAACAATCAGAACTTCCCCTGTCAACAAACTATTTTCCCATTTAGATTTCAAAACACTTAAGTTTGTTTTAATCAAAATGGTTTTTCCGGAAAATTAGTTTTGTTGAACTAACAAACCACTTGTTGGTTAGGGGATTACATCATCACTTTGTTCTTTTTCAACCATTTTAAAGAATTTAACATTTAAGACCCTTATCAACAACTAATACCACATGTAGAAAATCAAGTACAAATTAATGTCCCTGATTTACCACTTGTAAAACGAAATATCACCAGAGTGAAATTTCTCAAGAAATGATGCCGATACCTGCTTCACACTTACCAACCTGGAAGCTCCGGCAAGTCCTGCAAAACTTCAAAAACTTTCAATTTTCAAACAAATAACATAAGAATGATGCCGATTCATGATCCACGATTACCAACTTGGGATCTCCGGCAAGTCAGGTTTTTCATTTAAACAAATTCACCCAAGCCTGACCAGCCTTGGGTTTGACAGTTTTTACCTCAACAGATGGCTCTTCTGGTTTTAACAAACCAGAATCATTGCCTGAACATGGCTTGTTTGACTTTGACCTGTCAGATT
Organism: Helianthus tuberosus; assembly: GCA_030545235.1. Classification (NCBI taxonomy): domain Eukaryota; kingdom Viridiplantae; phylum Streptophyta; class Magnoliopsida; order Asterales; family Asteraceae; genus Helianthus; species Helianthus tuberosus. Next base: position 184,089,275 of record CM060424.1, read on the forward strand.
CATTGCCTGATGGTGGCTTGTCTGACTTTAACACATCAGATTCATCGCCAACCATTTTCTTCTTCTTCTTCTTCTTTTCTTCTTTTGTCCTCAGATTTGCATCTGAAGAATTCAAGTTACTTGGCTTTGCAGTCGAGTGAGTTGATTTATCAGAACTTTTATTCAATCTGTCCGATGAACCCGAAGACAAAATTTTCTCGAGATACTCTCTTGCCTTTTTCCTTTTCTTTCGCAGTCTGTCTTTCTGCCCCTGTGAAAGTTTAACTTTCTTTTCTTGAATTGTCTGATCCTGAACTTTAGGTTTTAGAACCTTCTGTTCATGGGGCTTGACGTTGACTGGCTTCTTTGCCATTCTTTGAGATTCAACCCTCGATCTTGTCATTGATCTCCTTGGGCAATCTCTAGCAATGTGACCTTTGATCTGGCAGTTATAGCATCTTCTTGTTTCATAATTCCAATTCTGGCAGTTAACAGCAATGTGTCCTCTCACACCACAGGTGTAGCACACTCTGTTATCGTACCATTCACCACTTTCACACCATATGCTTAGATCATAACATTGTCTGGCTTTGTGGTGATCATCACTCTTCTTGAAAACTGATTTTGGCTTTGAAGCACTGTGGTCAAACCTGCACCACTTATTACCAACATTTTGTGAGTTTTCATTTTTAGATTTTTGTGATTTTTCAAAATGATTGAATGACTTATCTGATGAGCTTTTATTTTCATTTTTAACATTTTTCAAATTTTTAACTTTTTGTTTCTGTTCTACACTCTTCTTAACAGGTTTTTGTTTAGAACATTCACCTGTTTCAGTAGATTGCAAAACAGTATTTTTAAATTTTTCTTGTAAATCTAAAAATATTTTTCTTTTCTTTTCTTTTTCATCATCAGATATTTCATCACAATCTTCAATTTTGACTTTGATAAAGTCAAAATTTGTGACATTTTCACTTATTGGAACAGAATTGATCGGTTTTGGAGAAACATGTGATGTAGGATTCACAAAACCTTTCAATTTCATTTCAAGCTCGGTAATTTTATTTCGAGCAATTTCAGCTTCTTTTTCAAGCCGAATGATTTTCTGAAAATGAGAATTTATTTCAATCTGTTTTTCAAGATTATTGTTAAAAATAACAGATTTTTCATCTTCTAAAATCTTCATTTGACTTTGAAAATCTTTTCCAATTTTTAATTTTTCATTTTTAAACTCTTTTTCTTTTTCTTTCAAAACTTTGTTTTCCAATGTCAAACTGTCCACATCACTCAACAGTTTGACATTTTCAGTTTTTAGTTTTTCACAGTTCAAGTGCAACTCCAAAATATGTTCATCATCAGCTTTCTTTTCAGCTTTCAAAGTCTGAATATCTTCTGTCTGTTTCTTCTCTTTCTGAACAACCTCAAAGACTAGTGTGTCTTCTGCAATCTCTTTCTTAATCACTGGTTCAGATTTCTTAGATACAGACTTATCAGATTCTTCTTTCTTTGAAATTACTTCCTCAAAACTCTGCTGTTTTTCACTAACATCTTCTTTCCTAATTTCTTCAATTTCTTCAACATCTGCTGCCTTTTGATTTATCTTTTTCACAGCAAGTTTATTCTCGAGCTCATCAATTTGTTCTGCAAAAGAATCATTAACCATTTCAGATGAAAATAACTGTTTACAAAACTCAAATTTCTCAAGTTCTTTGCTATCATCATCACACTCTTCATCAGATGAGTATGAATGATCAAAAACTGGAACTTTTTCTGAAATAACTTCTGAAACTTTTTCATCTTTTTCAGAACTAACTTCAAAACTCTTTTCTATTTTATCCACAACAATTTTTGAATCAACAATTTTTGAATCAACAATTTTTGAATCCTTGTTTATTGAAAATGATTTTCTAGAATTTTGTTTTCCGGCAAGAATATCAATAATATCCATTGAATTATTGTTAAAAATATCATCTGCAAATGAACAACCATATTCATCATCATTATCCATATTTAGATAACAGTTTTCACAATGTCAATCACTTTCAAGTGAAATTATCCTGCTTAAACAAAATCTCCTTGAATCACCTGCAAACAAACAAACAAGCAAACACTTAGTAAAATTTTCAATTTTGAAAATTCAGCAACTTCAAGCGAAATTCTTGAAGTATATACAACTTCAAGCGAAATTTGAACCAAACTGTTTTTCAAACGAAATCAACTAATACTATTTCGCTTCAACAATACAAGTTCCAATCCAACAGTTTCAAGCGAAAACAACAATTCTATTTCGCTTCAAGAGCTTCAAGCGAAATCCAAGAACAATTCAGATTCAAGCGAAATCCACTAACACTATTTCGCTTCAAATGTTCAAGCGAAATCTCTGATTTTCAAACCAAATTATCTGATTTTCAAGCGAAATCTATATTAACCTACGAACTCTTTCAAGCGAAACCTAGTTTTAGGTCATTTTTAACACTTTTTAATCTGAATTTTAATCCGAAACTTTGTAGGTTTTGTTAAAACTACGTTTTACAAGATATACTCGAAAATCAGACCATTTCGACCGTTAAATGTCAATCAAATCAGAAAAGTAAGAGAAGAAGTGAGTAGAGATAAGAAAATCTGGTAGAATTAAGCTGCTATGGTATGAACTCCTCGTCCTGAGCTCTGATACCACTTGTTGGACCGTTCTACGACCTTAAACCGTCAGTTAAGGCAGTTCATCTTCAATTACGAAGGCGGAATCAACGTAATTAAAGTCATAACAGCTCTAATCCTTTTAATCCTTCTTTACTGATTGATATTTGTGCTTGTACAATGTTTTCTGATACAAATCCGGCAGCACTTCGTGTTTCACACAATGACCTCTCTCTCTCAGATCTGTCTACCAAATGAACACACAAGCCTATTTATAAGCTGAAGATTTCGCTTGAGATGGTTTCAAGCGAAATCATCACTTGTTGATTTCGCTTGAACTGATTTCAAGCGAAATCTTCAAGTTAAATACATACAAACCCTAATTAATACCCTATTGTGTGTTCTTTCAATCAATCTAGACACAAGACTTAATGCAGACGAAGTCAACAGACATTCCATGCACTAACACGATTTATAAAATACATGTAGGTTGGGTCATTCATTTATATTCATAATTTGGTTGCATTTTGGTTGATTTAGCTCAATAGGATTGGTTTCTCTATCTTTGATAAATTATTTAGTTGTGTAGAGAAGTGATGCCTGCTGAAGTGATACACTTTAAAAGCCATTCTAACTTCTAAAATTATCCTCATTTGGTGGTTTTGAAAAAAAAATAGTGGACTTATAAGTGCTACATAATTGTAGGTAGAGATTTTTAGACTCGAGCATTGCAACTCGGTAAAATTGATCTTACTTGGGATGAAACGAACCCCTAAAATTGATCTCACTTGGGATGAAACGAACCCCCATCGCGCAAAGTATTTTAAAAGATAAATTGATATTGACCAGGTACGTAAAAGGGTTTAACACCTTTTTCGTAAAGTTATATTATTTTAGAATTGTAATCTATTCTTTTTACGGATCCAGTGTGTGTTATGATATCATTCATGTCTATGATGGAATCCAAGTGAGTGATAAAAAAAATACCGAGGAAGGTTAGAATAATGCTGATGGTAGCGAGAAAAAAAATACTGAACTAAATGCATATCGTGCTCTACTCAAATCTGGGGATGGTTCAGATGAAGATGAAAAGGATGATAAAATGGATATGCAGGTTACTTTTAACAACGGTTTAGAGGATCTTAGCATTTTTTTTAGGATCTTAGAAACCATAAGTCCTTAGCTACAACAGGAAACCTTGAGTTTCCAAAATGTTTATGTTACATGTCATCATCATATAACCACTTTTTGTAAATGCAATATGTATCTATTCATTTTCTAACTACGCAACTCGATGCCCGCCAAGAAGCGCGGGCTTACTAAAAGATTAAACTCTCGCTAGCACAGACAATAAAGGACCAATTGCGTTACATATGGCTGTGAAGCTGTGAAATTGCTGCTCGAGGCTGACCCAGGTATTTTTATGCTGCCAGAGAAGGGGTTTTTCTACATTGCATGTACCTACATGAAAATAGAACTTTATTTGATTGTGTTTATTTAATAGGTAATAGGTAATATCACATAATCAGTTTCAGATGTACTACGAATTGGCACACTTTGTATACATGACATATTTTTTTATTGTTTTTTCATAGTTGCTTAGCCTCCTAGATACCGGTGTTAACATCAATGCATTAACCAGAGATCACAAAACGCCTCTCGACAACAAAATGGCTCTTGACATAGCTGAATCGTTCCCTTATCTGAGGACTCTTTGGCTATAATAGCATGTTTGACTCAATGTGGTTCAGTTCAAGCAAACGAAGCAACCAAGAGATAGTTAGGATATGGAGGGCTATTTAATTTTTCCAGTTGTCCAGGTTATCGAGTATTGTAAAGGTTTAAAGCTCAACCCATTATAGGTGTTGATGCTAATCAAGAGTTCATTTGAGGTTTTCTAATTGTTCATGTAATGCAAAGAAATTACCCACGATAAAGTTAAAAAGTTTGTTTGATACCAGACGTTATAACACGTGTTGGTGATGTTTCTGCCTTCGTAGCCCGTGCCGCAACGCGCGCGGGTCTAATTTCTAGTTATAATTAAAATACAACATAAAAAAAAGAATTAACAATATCAAATAAATCACTCTTAATAAGTTTTTTATACATGTGTAAATTCAGCAAATTTACACATGTGTAAATGACAAGCTTACATGTGTGTAAATTTTCTTTATTTACGAATACATGTAAATTTAAACGAGTAAAGTTAATTTCTAATATATTTTTTTTTTGGAATAATAATGATAAGTGTAAAGAAAATTTTGAATTTAAATTGTTTTTGACCAAGTTCTCGTAGTTTTTCATTCGTTCTCACGGTTCTCGCAATATTTAGTGTTCTCATTTAAACTCTCCCTTATCTATATATATAGAGGAGGAGTTGGGTAGAAAGTGGATTTTTCCTAGAAAGTCTAGGAAGCAATCAGAATGCGACACGTGGCATTGAAGGATTTTAACTAGAAGGGCAATTATGTACTTTCACAATCTATTTTTATTTTAGGAAATTATCTTCAATAACTAACTATCCACAATGAAACCGATTTCCTCCATAAATTTCAGAATATTTTGTTTTCGAATTCTGATCTCACGTAATCAATCATTCCTTCGTTTTCTTGCTCACAAGATTCATCGCTGATCATATTTTTATACGGAGAGAAAAATCATGGCATCTGGAATCTATCAGCATGTTCTTGGTACTGTGTTTTAACAGTTTGAGGGTTAAAGTCAATGTTTTTATAGATCCCATAATATGAATGATGTTTGGTAAAGCTGGATGATTTCTTGACATTGTGTTTAACAGCAAGCAGATTAATACTGTTGTGTTTTAGCATTCATGCTGGTAATGCTGGAGGATTTCTTGACGATGTGTTTTACCATTCATGCTGGTAATACTGGAGGATTTCTTGACATTGTGTTTTAACAGCAAGCAGATTAATACAGTTGTGTTTTAGCATTAATGTTGGTAATGCTGGAGGATTTCTTGACGCTGTGTTTTACCATCCATGCTGGTAATGCTGGAGGATTTCTTGACATTGTGTTTTAACAGCAAGCAGATTAATACAGTTGTGTTTTAGCATTCATGTTGGTAATGCTGGATGATTTCTTGACGCTGTGTTTTACCATCCATGCTGGTAATGCTGGAGGATTTCTTGACATTGTGTTTTAACAGCAAGCAGATTAATACCGTTGTGTTTTAGCATTCATGCTGGTAATGCTGGAGGTTTTCTTGACGCCGTGTTTTACCATCCATGTTGGTAATGCTGGAGGATTTCTTGACATTGTGTTTTAATAGCAAGCAGTTTAATACCGTTGTGTTTTAGCATTCATGCTGGTAATGCTAGAGGATTTCTTGACGATGTGTTTTACCGTTCATGCTGTTACGATGTGTGACATTTGTCACGATGTGTTTTCTTGATGTTGTGTTTCTTCAGGAAGGATAGAAGGAAAAGAGAGAGAGAGACGAGAGAGAGGGAGAGAGAGAGAGAGAGAGAAAATCGTAAGAAACGTGGGGTGGTTTATGGAATGACAGTTATTTCCATATTTAAAACAAGCTAAATGACATATCTACCCCTGATTAATTAAATAATCCTATTTTTAAGAAACACATATTACCAAAATGCCACCAAGATGATCTCAACCATTAAACACACCCATTGGATGGCCCAGATCGCTTCCTAGACTTTATAGGAAAAACACACTTTCCGCAGGATCCCCACTGTATATATATATATATAGGATAAGGATCCGTTAGGAACCACCCTTTATTGCGAGAACCGCGAGAACCAGTGTGAACACATGGCAAACTTGTAATTATGTTATGTTTATTATAAAATACACGCTGTTCAATATTTCAGTTTAGAATTCTTAGGGCTTCTTTCATCGGAGCAGAGTTCCACCATCTAAGACCAGAATCACCACCAACTACGACCAAAAACATCACCGTTTATAACCAGAATCACCACCGTCTACGTTGTTCATTGTTCACGGTGACCAGAAAATCATCACCGTTTACAACCAGAATCACCACCGTCTACGTTGTTCAGTGTTCAGGCGACCAGAATCACCGTCATGCTTCCTCACCACTGTTCCTCCTACCATTGTTCCTCCTGTAACCTTAATCATGCCTTTCCTCCTACCATTGTTCTTCTTGTAACCCTAATCGTGCCACACTCTTTGATGATTCTGATCGGGTTGCCCTAATTACGAATGGAATACTCGATTGCGAATGATTGCGAATGGATGAAGAATATATGATCTATGATTATGTTCTTACTGCAATAATATCGATTATAATACGAATTTTGGAGAACTAACCTCAATTATACGATGAATTTTGAAATGTTTGATGGTAAAATCGATATGACGAACGGTTTATGTTGTATCGCTATCGATACGACTTTATGGTCTATCGCTATCGATGTGACAAAGACGAAGATATGACATGACAAAGAAGAAGATATGACGAAGACGAACTGCTGATGTAATCGAGATGGAGACGAACTACTGGGAACTACTGATGCCTGAGAACTGAGAACTGCTGATGCAATTCGAGTGTCGGATGTGATTTTTGTATAAATACACCATCCTGCACATGTGCAGCACTTTACCATTACCTTATAAATACATCATCCTTCACACGTGCAACACTTTACCATTACCCTATAACCATCACCAATAATCTACATCTTGCACATTTGCAGCACGTTACCATTACCCTATAATCATCAACAATAATTTGTTCACAATACCAATACATAATCATGCACATGTGCATCACGTTACCGTTACCATTACCTATATCATCACCAATAATCTGTTTATCATTTATACAACATTCTTACACATAACATTTACCTTATTAAATATCACTTTTTTTACCATTCTTTCTATATTCAGGAACATTCATACACAATGAAGCTGCTACTATTGTTGCTGGAATTCCGGACCCCCTATCGATGAAACTGATTCTTATCGATTCTTATTCCGATGATGATAATGATACCGATGAAGATACGTATGATGATTCTTATAATGATACTGGTGAAGATAAGTATGATGATTCTAAAGACCCTACATACACAAATGTACATGAGCAGCCCCTTAGATGTTCATCCAGACGTTCATAATGCACCAAACCATCAAAAATTTGATTAAGTTCGTCGTCAAAATATTGATCATTTTGTTTTATTATTCGTTTTACATTTAATCTGAACTGTTTACATTCAAGTTGCTCACCTACGTTGAACTGTTGTTTACATTTAATTTGAAACGTCTGCGTTCAATTTAATTATGTTGAATTATTGTTTACATCTAATTTAGTCTGTTTACATTCAATTTGACCTACACGTTTACGTTGAACTACTCGATTAAACATCATTTAAACTATGTATTCTGATATTATGATTACAAATTCTGATGTTTATGATTGCACTTGCACGGCTGATACTTTTTTTTTCACTCACATTGTTATTGTTTCAACCAATGCACATATGCATACATAAATATTTTAACTACATTTGATCCGTTTTCATTTACATATACATCAACATATGTTGTGACACCCCAGGAAAACCAGGAAAACCACGCAACTTAACTAGCTTCCTCAGTGAGTACATACCAAATTTCGGGACGAAATTTCTTTCAACTTGGGGATAATGTGACAACTCGTGTTTTAGAACTCTTTTGTGCGCTTAGTGTAACGTGTTTGAACATTATGTGATTATGTGAACGTTGATGAGTAATGAAATGTTATGTTGTTATATGTTATGTGAATGTATGTATAATGTGATCGCACAACACTATTCGAATCGCACAAGCCTTTGGGCTTTGGTCCCTTACAACTCTCGCCCCAGTCTTTTCCTTCAAGCCCAACCGGTCATGGCCCACTCTTCTCTAACTTATGTATACGTGAATGCTTGTTAGGGGGCACATAATCTCCTTGCACAATTATAACAAAACCCTATTGCACTCTATCTCTTGCGACGATCAGCCCCCCCTCCTTCGAAGTTCTTTCCTGTTGAAACTCATCTCTTGTGATTAGTATCATGCATCTTCGGGTAAGTATAGTCGTAATGATTTCAATCTAGTTGACTATTAATGATTGTGTGAAAGGTGTTGATGTACATATACGAATGGTTGCAACATGTAGTTTATGATATAAGAGATTATGTGCCGTGTGGAATCGATGATCACTCACTGATAGTTGGATGATCTTATAAATCTTAAAACTGAATTTTATGTGGTTAGGAAGTAGGTGGGTGGGAAATCGATGGTCTTGTTCCATATGCATACTGTGCTTTGATAACTTTTATATGATTTTGTTCTATATGAATGATCACTCACGGCTGTGTGAGATCATCAGAATGATGGTTTTGTGCACATGGGATTTGTATTAATAATTTACACACTTTAATAATAATAATCAGCGATAACAAGGAGTTTTCGTTTGTATATTAAATCATGCCATGATGCCAGCGTGTTCATGAGTTCTGTTATGATTAATTGATAAACTAGATGATGAGTATGATTAGTTCAATAATTAGGGTTTTGAGTGAAACTAAGGGAAGTCATAAATTTTATAAACTGTGGATGATGCCATGAACGAATCTATGACTATTGTTGCCTAGCTAGTGCTTGAGAGCTAGACCCATGTGATAATAGGTGCTAGAATGATAATAAATCTAAAGGGTAGTATGGCTATGGGGTTTTAATATGTTAGTGGAGACATATGCATTTAACTTACATGACTTATATTAATGGTGATTATGTATAATAACCTATAAATTATACAAATCGGTAATTTGGGCTTTGCATGTAATCGGGCCGAGCAGCCCAAGTGTTGGCATTGTTTGTTGGGTCGGATATTTTGGAATAGACTTATTTCTTTCGGGCCGATAGTAGTTTGGACCATAGGTTTGTCAAGCCGAACTTGATTGATGAATTCTTATATAGTAGGCTTATTGATTAAACTGGTATACGGGTTGAAGAATTTCATTACTTGTGTGTTGTGTGTGTGTCATTATGATGAGTGAACCCGTAATGTGGAATATACGTATGACCCGAATATGCGTTATAGTTGGTGTGATACTTTGTGCCAAGCTTGTTCATTTCTTGCATTGCATGATAAAGATAGGTGATTAATGTGTGTAAAATAACTAATTGGAATTGGAACCATACTAGGATTGGATTGATCAAATTGTGAACACATACTTTATCTTACCGAGCAAACCAAGGTGAGTTCACACTTTCTACAAAGCATGGGATTCCCAGGGGTTGGGAATGGGTTAAGGAATATGGATTCCTCGTCCTTCTTGGGTAGGACAGTACGGGTTCAGGAATATAATTCCTCGTCCTCTTGGACAGTTTAAATTTCACTAGACCAAAACTCTATCACGAAGTCCTTCCTTTTTATATCGACTTAATCGCCGGGCCAATGGCGAGCGGGTCATTAGTTAGATAGCGCTATTTAGGTTTGACAAGCCTCACACCGTGCCGCAGAGGACGGGCGTGAACTAATGGATCTGGGCACGTCAATGATGATAGACATTGACAGTTCAGGGCACATAAACATGACTACAGTCAGCAGTCGATATGGTAACGAGTCTAGTAGTATAAACATGGGGTAGCCCCCATGGCCGAAGAGCCAGATAATTAATCATGGGGTAGCCCCCACGGCTGGATTGCCAGAGTAAACGGGATTAAAACAGAACACGTTTTCAACTATGGGGTAACCCCCACGGCAGGGATGCCAGTTAAAGGAAACTGTTTTTGGAACAACTTAAAAACGAACACCCAACTGTGAACTCGCTCAACTTAGTTGTTGACTCGTTACTACATGCTTTGCAGGTCAATAGGTACTTAGCTGGAGCTTGCATGGGGAAGAGTCGTTGTGGGACATGGACAATTGTGTGCCATGTTAAACATTGAAATATTTGAACTTATATTTTGTTTTGGATTTAATCGTTATGCTTCTGCTTGCAACTTAAACTATGTTTTGCTTGGACACCAATTGTGTTGTGTTGGATTTTATTATTACTTACATGCTTGTTCAATATGATTGGTGGCTTGATCCTGGTCAGTCACGCCTCTAAGCGGTGATACTCCGCGTGTGGATTTTGGGGGTGTGACATATGTAATGTGATACCCCATACAATAGGATACTACATACACTCCAGATGATTAATGTTTCGAACCATGCACATGTGCATACATGTTTACTGTTTCACTACACATTGTTATTGTTTCTACCAATGCACATGTGCATACATGAATATTTTAACTACATATAATCCGTTTTCCTTTACGTATACATCAACATATATAATGTGGTACCCCATACATAATAGGGTACCACATACGTAATATGATATGAACAAATATACAATATTTTTAAATATACACATATTCATTACTACTATGTTTATTGTTTTTTATTAATACACATGTGCATTACCAACATTAACACACTATCACACAACTTTTGTATAACAACAAGTAAATATAACACCTTTATCATAAGGAATCACATAATCCGAACAACAATCGTTATTACACGTATGCATCACCGGCATATACTATAATAAACAAAATATGACATCCTAAATTAACAAATGTAACCATTCGTAATACATTATACAATACCAACATGTATGTTATATCAAACTTTGCACATGTGCAATACCAACATTACCTCTGCCAAACAACATAATACATCATATATTAACAAACATGATCATCCGTATTGCATGTCCACAAACTACCTACACATAACATTCGCTTTAGTTCACAACCTCACACCTTCTGCTCTTCTTTCCAATTCCTACGCATCTTCCAACACTCCTCTTGTTTCAACGCCTCTTCGTCTATCGTTTTCCGATAATTTTTCATCCGTCAACCTATTAATAAAATATGTCCTTGTTGTCAATCCATGAGTAGTTTCCAATGTATTTTTCCTGCATACATTACATATATTACATCAGTTATTTCATATATGCACATGTGCAGTAAACTTATTACATACATTATGTACAATGTTTATGTTTTAAGGTAATAATGCACGTGTGCATATGGCGTAATACATTCATATTAACTTCATTTGAAAAAATATGCATATGTGCATAACTATGCACATGTGCATTAACATGACTGACCTTATCAACATGTTTGTTTCAATAAAAAAAATTAACCCTTACCAAATCAAATTTCGTATTACCACCAATCATATTTAGCATGAATTAGTAACAAAACTATTATGACAAACTATGCACATGTGCATAACTTTTTTTTTAAATGAAAATGTTATTCACAAAAGCCAACCTCCAAAACATAGGCGGCCGAACCAATCACTACAGCAAAACGAAAAACAACAACTCAACACAAGAACCTAAAGACCGAAAACTAGCAGCTACCTTATATCGAGACTACACCATTTTTTTCCCAACTCATGGACCTATTTTTTGACCGATTCTTATACGATAAAAACGCGCAGACTTAATATTATGGATAATCTCTCCGGGGTTAACTTGAGTCTCTGATAACCTTTTATTGTTCCTGGCTAACCATATACACCAATTTGTCACGAACATAATGCCAGGTAAAGCTTCTTTCACTTTTCTATCCAGATTGCAAAACTCAGAGGCAATTACGATATCTTTAGCCGAAAACAGAATAAAAGAACTCACCTTGCACCACTGACTGATGTGATACCAGACAGTCGATGCTACCCTGCACGAACAAAGAAGGTGTTCAGCTGTTTCATCGCCATCTTCACACAGACAACATTTCACGTCTCTGCCCCCAACAGTTCCGATCCCGGAGTGCAGTCAGCGTGGGAATACGATCTAAAACCGCCCTCCAAACAAAAATATTGCATTTTTTGGTACCCATTTCGACCATTTCACAATGTGCCTGCTGCTGAAATCGGAGCCACTATACAGTAAGTTCTTGACAACATTGACTGAAAAATTAGAGTCATTACCTCCCAACCATCTTTGCCATCGGACAAAGTGACATTATCGAGGAGCCCGATCAACTCGTGTCATTCCAGTAATTCTTCGGCAGAGCTTGGGCTTCTCGATAAATTCCAAACACCCATAAAGTTTATATTATCCTGATTGTACCGGTCCGCCACCAGTCATCGTTTCTATTGTTCCATTCTAAATATATTTGGGAAACGGGTTTTGTGCATAATTATGCACATGTGCATTAACATGACTGGCCTTGTTAGCATATTATGGTAAACTATGCACATGTACATCAAAATGAATGACCTTGTTAACCTATTCTATCAAATTATGCACATGTGCATAACTGTATATCACACAATGCTACCTTATTATCATATTCAACCATGAGTTACAGGTTTATATAACTTCATAATATGATTGTTTACATATTAATATAACTGCATAACTGTATGTCATAACAAAAAACAATACCAAAATAACAATACATACAAATTATATATCATTTATGAATAAATAATTGAGATTAGTATTCAATTAATGTGCATATTAACCAAATATGACAATTTATGCACACGTGCATAACTATATAAAAAACAAAATCACCTTATTATACTAATTTATTAAGTGAATCATATTCAAATTTATGTACATGTTAACATACTATTACGTTTTATGCACATGTGCATAACTATGTATCACACACCTCATTGTCTTATTCAATGTAATCGTAATTTGTCAAACTTTGCACATGTGCATAACTGTATAGAGCATAAAATTAGTTTATTATTATGTTTTGTATAAACCTATTCTATTCTGTATAAGCCTATTATGTCGTGTTAATGCACATGTGCATTAACTGTATATATCATAAAATTATCTTATTATCCTGTTCTGTATAAGCGTATTCTGCCTATTTTGTATAAGCCTATTCTGTCGTGTTAATTCACATGTGCATTAACACCACATAACTTGTCAACGGTCATAATTCAGTAGTAAAAACCCTATCATTTACCAAATCAACTTCCGTGTTGCCAATCATATCCAACATTATGCACATAACATCATTCCTTAATAAAAAAAATACATAAAACAACACATCAGTACCACATTACACATAGTTCATCACAACATTAGCCCTTCTGCCCTTCTGTTCACTCAAAAATCATATATATACCATGATTTTCAATAATTCATTTATGAAACAACTGTTTAAATGTAATAACCACATAATAACATGTCTGAATCGACGGTTGATAGTTGTTTTATCATATACAACTACAAAACAAGGTGTATGAACTTACAAATTCATGGAACGGTGCAACAGAGGATCGATGTTCCCTTAAACGACTTGTGTTCTTCCGATTATCCCTATCTGTGCATTACGATTATTTTGCCCTAATTTAGATTGTAATACGAATGTGCAATCGGTGATTATGTTGTTAATGCACTGATATCGACTGATTTTGATGACGAATACATGATGACTGATTTTGATGACGAATACATGTTTAATTATAAGATCGAGATGATGAATTTTGGGGGATTTGGAGTGTGACGTGAACTGAGATGAAGAATTTTGTAGAGACTGGATCCGGATGTGAACTGAATATAAATGATAGTTTAATCTGATGTTTGAAGTCCAGGAGGAGGAGGCAACTGATCTAATTTTTATTTTGTATTTACAATAATGCCATGTGTTCACATTGGTTCTCGCGGTTCTCGCAATAAAGGTGGTTCTCGCATGAACCCTACCCTATATATATATATATATATATATTTATAGGCCGATTATTGTACAAATTGCCTTAACGTACGCTGCGTGCGAGATGCAGTATCAACATGCGAAATTATTTTTTTGGAAAAATTACAAGTTTTGTCCTTTATCTTGATACCATATTTCAGGAGGTGTCCTTTTCAACGAATTTTGACAGCTTTTGCCCTTTATAGGGAATTTTGTTGCACGTTTTGTCCTTTGAACCTAACCTAGTTAGATTTTCTTGTTAAATCTGGTCACGTGAAAGTCACATGAGGGTAGTTTAGTCTTTGTACATATAAAGGACATTTTTTTTGTAAATACTGATATATGTATAAATATATACATATATGTATGTATGTATGGATAATGGCACCATGCTTAGGCTTGAAGAAGAAGAAGAAGCACACACAATACACACCTTCTTTCTTCTTCAACCTTCTACCTTCTCTTTGAAATCACCATGGCAGCACCTGCACTTAAAAAACACAATTCCACCACCACTACAATCAAATTCCTCTGCAGTTATAGAGGCAAAATCCTCCCTCGTTATCCTGACGGCAAGCTCCGCTACCACGGCGGTCAAACTCGCGTCCTCGTCGTTGACCGCTCCATCTCTTTCTCCGGTTAGTTACTTACTTTCATTTCTTCTTTAATTTTGTTTCTGTTATGTTTTACGAATTGAAACTGAATTTGAAATTTGGATCTGAAATTGACGGAATTACTGGTGAAACTCGGTGAACTGTGTGGAACCTCTGCAACTTTACGGTGTCAATTGCCGACTGAAGACCTAGACGCACTCGTATCCATCACATCCAATGAAGATCACGTTAACCTAATCGAAGAATACGATCATCAATCCACTCGTCAATCAAAATCTCTCAAAATCAGAGCATTTTTATCACTTCCGAAGATATCCTCTCTGTCACGTTCTACCGCCTCTGGATCTTCTTCCTCCGTCAGCAGCACAACACACAACACACGACACCGGATGTCGCAACCCCCGACCCCTACCCCGGGAGCGGGAGCCGCGAGATCCAGATTAGTGGTATCGGTGTTTATTAATTTGGCAGCGGAAATTTACATCAGGACCGTAGTTAGGAAATAGTTTATCAGAGTAAAATACCACACTTTTATAAATAACAAATACATGGGAAAAACCCAAGTTTCCATTATAATATGTTTATAGGGATAAATCTCTAATTTATTGAAATAAAACTTCTTTCTTGTTTAGGTAACTTTTATAGCCACTTTTCCAAGCCTTCAGTGCTCTCCAGCTGTCTTCTATTTGGCTTTCACATTTTGTTACCTGAAACGCGTTTTAAAAAGTTTTATCAGCAAGAAATACTGGTGAGTGCATCCCAGTTTAATCAAAACAAGATTTTATATCTTTACAGTATTGAGGGCGATTACAATGTTTCTATCTACCAAATTACCACCCACGGTACTGTCAATCCTGACTTGTTGTCATGTTACTATTCACAGTATTAGTAACAAGTAATGTAACAAAACCCTCAACATACCGACAGTAATTGTAGAATACATAGACTCAATCACTGTTATCTTAATTTAAAACAATTGAGATTTTGTTAAAAAGGATTTATAAAAATAGATGTACTCACATTGTTGTTTTAGATAATACTACTGCTTTTTGGTGACTTCCTGGTTATAATCTATTAAAATTAAACAATTCACACGTGTTAGTAAGATAACCCAATTTACATTAGCCATACCCCCGAGACAGAATTCCAACGGCTGAGTCAGGTAGAGCCTCGACATGCGTTACGGAACTCTAGATCAATCGGGCAGAGTAACTAATATGTAACCGAGCGTTATAATACTTACAACGAGGCAGAGCTTCGCTTTTTAGGGGTATAATAGCAGAGAGTTTATACTATTAGAGAATTGAGAGAGAGATTTTGGAAATGAACGGTTGCTGAATGAGGCCTGAAGCCCCATTTATAGGCTGGCCGAGGGGCGGCTCGCGGCCCGCGAGACCCCTCACCTCTGCTTTTGTGCCCCGCGACAAGGGTAGGCTAGGCCCTGGCCTTGTCGAGTCAATGGTATAGCTTTGACGCGTAACTGGACACGTGGCAGCACTGGGTGCGGCCTGGTGTTACTGAGTCGCGGCCCGTGACAACTTAGGCTAACCGGGTCGCGCCCCGCGAGCGGCCATTATTTTTGTTTTTAATTGTTTTTTATTAATATAAAGGTATTTTAAGCTCGTTTTTCATATACGGGGTGTATTTTAAGATGTGTAGGACATGTTTACGGGTTCTGGGAGAGTTGTTATATCCTCCCCACCTTGTTTTAGATCTCGTCATCGAGGTCTACTGGAACAGGTGTGATATTTCTTCCGCATCTCTGATTCGAGTTCCCTAAGTGTATTCTGGTCCACTATTGGAATCCCATTTCACTTTGACCAGAACTAATCTATTGTGTTTGAGATTCTTGATATTTCTATCTTCAATCTGTAGCGGTTTCTCTACAAACTTAAGTTTCTCATTTACCTCTATGTCCTTAAGAGGTACCATTAATGATTCATCTGCTAAGCACTTTTTGAGATTACATACATGAAATACATCATGTATTCCTGCCATTTCCTCTGGTAGTTGTAGCTGGTAAGCTACTAGTCCTATTCTTCTAATAATCTCAAAAGGTCCGACATACCTGGGGCTTAGCTTTCCCCTCTTAATAAATCTGACCACTCCTTTCCATGGAGATACTTTCAATAATACCTTATCTCCTACCTGAAATTCCAATGGTTTTCGTCTGTTATCAGCATAACTCTTTTGACGATCTCGTGTTGCTTTTAGTCTTTACTTGACTTGAATAATCTTGTCCGTTGTTTCTTGTACTATTTCTGGCCCAGACAGTTGTTTTTCTCCAATTTCTGCCCAACAAACTGGAGTTTGGCACTTTCGTCCATAAAGGGCTTCAAATGGTGCAACATTGATACTGGTATGATAGCTGTTATTGTAGGAAAAATCTATTAATGGTAAATGATCGTCCCAATTTCCTCCGAAATCAATTACACAAGCTCTAAGCATATCCTCCATTGTCTGAATTGTCCTTTCGCTTTGTCTGTCCGTTTGAGGATGATAAGCAGTGCTTAGATTTAACTTGGTTCCCATTGCTTTTTGGAAACTAGTCCAAAAAATAAGAAGTAAAACGGCTATCTCTATCAGATACGATATATAAAGGAATTCCATGTAATGAAACTATTTCATTAACATATAACTTGGCTAATTGTTCCATACTGAAAGTTATCTTCATAGGTAAGAAATGAACAGATTTGGTTAATCTGTCTACAATCACCCAGATTGCATCATTACCTTTTCGTGTCTTGGGTAATTTAGTAACAAAGTCCACTGTTATTAATTCTCATTTCCATATAGGCATTTCTAGTTGCTGTAATAAACCTGAGGGTTTCTGATGTTCAGCTTTAACTTGTGAACAAGTTAGACACTTAGCAACATAGGCTGCTATATCTTTTTTCATTCCTATCCACCAGAAATTCTTTCTTAAGTCTTGATACATTTTATCATTACCAGGATGTATCGTATATTTAGACTTATGGGCTTCTTCTAAAATTCGGTGGCATAGGTTTCCTTGTTTGGGTATCCAGATTCTTTTCTTATGGAATCTCTAAATTCCACCTGTTCCTTGTTCCAATTCTTTAATCATTCCTTTTAATTTTTCAGTATCGTCGTTGATTACTGTTTCCTGCATTTCTTTAGTTTGCTCGTTTAAATCTATCTGCTGATTTAATTTGAGAGAACGTACTTGTCTTGGCTTCTCATGATACTTTCGACTTAAAACATCAGCTACTACATTAGCTTTTCCTGCATGATACTAGATATCACAATCATAATCACTAAGAATCTCCATCCAGCGTCTCTGTCTCATATTTAACTCCTTTTGTCCAAAAACATATCTTAAACTCTTATGATCGGTTAAAATAGTAAACTTGCTACCATAAAGATAATGTCTCTAAATCTTAAGGGCAAAGATTATAGCTCCTAATTCTAAATCATGGGTTGTATAATTATTTTCATGATTCTTAAGTTGTCTAGAAGCATAGGCTATAACCTTTTGACGCTGCATCAATACACATTCATAACCTAACTTAGAAGCATCACAATAGACTATTAAATCTTCAGTTCCTTCTGGTAAGGCTAATATGGGTGCATTGGTTAACTTTTGCTTCAGAATCCTAAAAGCTTCCTCCTGTTTTGGTCCCCATTCAAACTTAACTGATTTGCAGGTCAGTTTCGTTAAAGGAATAGCTATTCTAGAAAAATCCTGAATAAAACGTCTATAATAACCGGCTAGTCCAAGAAAACTTCTCACCTTCGTCGGTGATTCAAGGACTTTCCACTTAGTAATTGCCTCAATTTTTGTGGGATCCACATGAATTCCTTCATGATTAACCAGGTGTCCAAGGAATTGCACTTCTTTTAACCAAAATTCGCATTTTGAAAATTTAGCGTAAAGCTTTTCTTTTTTCAGCAAATTTAAAACTATAAACAAATGTTCCGCATGATCTTCTTTACTCTTGGAGTAAATAAGAATATCATCTATAAAGACAATTATGAATTTATCCAGATGTGGTTTACATATTCTATTCATCATGTCCATAAATGCGGCTGGGGCATTGGTTAAACCAAATGGCATGACTGTAAATTCATAATGACCATACATTATTCTGAAAGTAGTTTTAGGAATGTCCTCTTCCTATACTTTCAATTGATGATATCCTGAGCGTAAATCGATCTTAGAAAAGAATCGAGCTCCTTAAGTTGATCGAACAGATCATCGATTCTCGGTAATGGGTACCGATTTTTAATCGTAACCTTGTTCAATTATCGGTAATCAATGCACATACGCATTGATCCATCCTTCTTCTTGACAAACAAGATTGGTGCTCCCCATGGCGATGAACTAGGCTGTATGAAACCTTTCTCCAGAAGTTCGTCCAACTGTTTCTTAAGTTCTTGCATCTCCGCTGGTGCTAAACGGTACGGTGCTTTGGCAATCGGTGCTGTCCCTGGTATGAGGTGAATCCTGAATTCAACTTCTCTATCTGTCGCAACCCCCGCCCCCTTATCTGTCCCGGGAACGGGCGGCCGCGAACATCAGTTGTGGTGGTATCATTTATTAATTTGGCAGCGGAAATTACATCAGGACCGTAGTTAGGAAATGTTTATCAGAGTAAAACCACCATATTTTATATTAATAACCACATGGGTAAAACCCAAGTTTCTTTATTACAACATGTTTATAAGGATAAACCCTATTTTATTGAATTTAAAACATCGTCTTTTAGGTAACTTTTATAGCCACATTTTTTCCAAACCGTCAGTGCTCTCCAGCTGGCTTTTTCCTAATTGCCTTTCACATTGTGTTACCTGAAACACGTTTTAAAAACATTTGTCAGTGGGAAATACTGGTGAGTGAATCCCAGTTTAATCAAGAAGAGTTTTATCAATTAACACTGTATTGAGAGCGATCACAATGTTTATTTCTACACAATTACTCATTCAGTACTGTCAATCCTGACTGGTGGGTCATATTACACATTGGCTAACTCGTTGTCCAATTGTAACGTGTTCCACATTTTGTATACAAAACCCCAACATACCGGCAGTAATTGAAGAACTACAAAGACTCAATCACTGCTTAATCACATTGTAAAACATTTAAGGTTTTGTAAAACAGATTACAAAAAGGTTTACAAAAAGAGGATAAACTCACATTGCTGTTTTAGACTTCGTTTAAGGGTTTCCTGGTGTTAATCTATAATTTACACAAATGTACATATGTTAGTATAATAACCCTTTATTTATATTAACGATACCCTCCCCGAGACGGTATTCCAACAACTACGTCGGGCAGAACCACGACAGTCGTTACGGAACCCTGGATCAATCGAGCAGCGTATCTAATACGTAACTGGGGTTATAATACTTACGACGGAGCAGAGCTTCGTTAATTAGGGGGGTATTATGCCCGGAAATTATACTATCTATCAGAAATTTCGAGATTTAGAAAAGAAATGAGCGAGTTTCACTGAAGGCCCGATGCCCTCTTATATAGGGCTGAAATCTGAGTCTCTCGCGGCCCGCGTAAGGTTAGGCTAAGGCCTACGCGGCCCGTGTAGTAGGGGGTTCTAGGTCGTAGCTGATCCGGGTCACGAATAGGTCCAACACGTGTTGACACGTGTCGCCACCGGGTGATGCCTCGTTGTTGCTCGCTCGCGGCGATCGTAGGCAGTAGCCAAAGGCTACGCGCCCCGCAACAGCCTTATTTTTTTTGTTTTTATTTTATTTTTAATGATATTTCATATTTTGGGCTCGGTTTTCACATACGGGGTGTATTTCAAGATATATAGGGGTATTTTAAAATATATTAGGGTGTTAGAAAAAATTTGGAGGGTTGTTATAACCTCCCCACCTTGTTTTAGAACTCGTCCTCGAGGTCTACTGGAACAAGTGTGGATATTTCTTTTGCATTTCTGATTCAAGCTCCCATGTGTATTTTGGTCCTCTTTTGGAGTCCCACTTCACTTTGACCAGAACTAATCTCTTGTGCTTGAGGTTCTTGACTTTCCTGTCCTCAATTTGTAGAGGTCTTTCTACAAATTTTAACTGTTCATTTACCTCTATATCCTTAAGAGGTACTATCAGTGATTCATCAGCTAAACATTTCTTGAGATTAGATACATGAAATACATCATGTACTCCTGCCATTTCCTCTGGCAGTTGTAGCTGATAGGCTACAGGTCCTATTCTTCTAATAATCTCAAAAGGTCCAACATACCTGGGGCTTAGCTTTCCCCTTCTTATGAATCTTACCACTCCTTTCCAAGGAGAGACTTTCAATAATACTTTATCTCCTACTTGAAATTCCAACGGCTTACGTCTGTTATCAGCATAACTCTTTTGTCGATCACGTGCTGCTTTCAGTCGTTCCTTGACTTGAATGATTTTGTCTGTTGTTTCTTGTACTATCTCAGGTCCAGATAGTTGCTTTTCTCCAATTTCTGCCCAACAGACTGGGGTTCGGCACTTTCGTCCATAAAGTGCTTCGAATGGTGCAACATTAATACTTGTGTGATAACTATTATTATAAGAAAATTCTATCAATGGTAAGTGATCGTCCCAATTACCTCCGAAATCAATTACGCAAGCTCTAAGCATGTCCTCCATTGTCTGAATTGTCCTTTCGCTTTGTCCGTCCGTTTGAGGATGATAAGTTGTGCTTAGATTCAACTTGGTTCCCATTGCTTTTTGGAAACTTGTCCAAAAATGAGAGGTAAAACGACTATCTCTGTCAGAAACAATTGATAGAGGAATTCCATGTAATGAAACTACTTCATTTACATATAATTTAGCTAATTGTTCCATACTGAAAGTTTCCTTCATCGGTAGGAAATGACTGACTTGGTTAGTCTGTCTACAATCACCCAGATTGTATCATTACATTTTCCGGTTTTGGGTAATTTAGTAACAAAATCCATTGTTATCAATTCCCATTTCCACACTGGCATTTTTAACTGCTGTAATAAACCTGAAGGTTTCTGATGTTCAGCTTTGACTTGTGAATAGGTTAAACAGTTTGCAACGTATGCTGCTATATCCTTTTTCATACCTATCCACCAAAATTCTTTCTTAAGTCCTGATACATTTTATCACTTCCAGGATGCATCATATACTTAGACTTATGGGCTTCTTCTAATATACGGTAACGTAGATTTCCTAATTTAGGTATCCACATTCTTTTATTATGGAATCTCCAAATTCCATCTGTTCCTTGTTCTAATTCTTTAATCATTCCTTTCAATTTGTCAGAATCATCCTTGATTACTGATTCTTGTACTTTTCTAACCTGCTCATTTAAATCTACTTGTAGATTTAATTTAAGAGAACGTATCCTTTTTGGCTGTTCATGATACTTTCGGCTTAAAGCATCAGCAACTACATTTGCCTTTCCTGCATGATACTGAAGATCATAATCATAATCACTAAGCATTTCCATCCAGCGTCTTTGTCTCATATTCAATTCTTTTTGCCCGAAGACATACCTTAAACTCTTATGATCGGTGAAAATAGTAAACTTACTACCGTATAGGTAATGTCTCCAAATTTTAAGGGCAAAAATTATAGCTCCTAATTCTAAATCATGAGTTGAATAATTCTCTTCATGGTTCTTAAGTTGTCTGGATGCATAGGCTATAACTTTTTGGCGTTGCATCAACACACATCCATAACCTAATTTTGAAGCGTCACAATAGATTATAAAATCTTCAGTTCCTTCTGGTAACGCTAGTATGGGTGCATGGGTTAATCTTTGCTTAAGGGTTCTAAAGGCTTCTTCTTGTTTTGGTTCCCATTTAAACTTAACGGATTTACAAGTTAGCTTAGTTAAGGGAATGGCTATTCTAGAAAAATCTTGAATAAATCTTCTGTAATAACCGGCTAGTCCTAAGAACTTCTAACCTCAGTTGGTGATTCAGGGGTTTTCCACTTGGTTATCGCCTCGATCTTGGTTGGATCCACATGAATTCCTTCATGATTAACTAGATGTCCAAGAAATTGTACCTGTTCTAACCAAAACTCACACTTTGAAAATTTAGCATATAGTTTTTCTTTTCTTAATAAACTTAGAAGTGCGTGCAGATGCTTTGCATGTTCCTCTTTACTCTTAGAGTAAATGAGAATATCATCTATAAAGACAATTATGAATTTATCCAAATATGGCTTACATATTCGATTCATCATGTCCATGAATGCAGCTGGGGCATTGGTTAAACCAAATGGCATGACAATAAATTCATAATGGCCATACCTTGTTCTGAAGGCGGTCTTAGGAATGTCTTCTTCCTATACCTTTAATTGATGATATCCTGACCTTAAATCGATTTTTGAGAAAAATTGTGCTCCTTGCAACTGATCCAACAGATCATCTATTCTTGGTAATGGATACCGATTCTTAATTGTGACCTTGTTCAATTCACGGTAGTCAATACACATACGCATTGATCCGTCCTTCTTCTTAACGAATAGGATTGGCGCTCCCCAGGGTGATGAACTTGGTTGTATGAATCATTTCTCCAACAATTCGTCTAATTGTTTCTTTAGTTCTTGCATTTCTGCAGGTGCTAAACGGTAAGGTGCTTTGGCAATTGGTGCTGTCCCTGGTATTAAATGGATTCTGAATTCAACTTCCCTATTTGGTGGTTGTCCTGGTAGCTCCTCTGGAAATACATCTGAAAACTGGGATACTACTGGAATATCCTTTAATTCTTTTCCTTTAGTGTTAGTGATTATAGAAATCAAATACACTAATGATCCTTTTCTTATGTAACTTGATGTTTTCATCACAGAGATGAATTTAGTGGATCTAGAGGTTTTATTTCCTTTAATTGTGATATTTTCACCCTTTGGTGAATTTACTTGTATTGACTTTTGTTCACACAAAATTCTGGCTTTATTGGCTATTAACCAATTCATTCCTAACACGACATCAAATCCTGCCAGATTCATGGGGTAGAGGTTTGCAATAAATTTCTGTTTTAAAATTTCTATTCTTGCTCCCTGCAAGATTTCAGAAATCTTAATGGTTTCCCCATTTGCTGTTTCTACTAAACATTCTTGTGGAAGTTTAGTTAATGATTGGTTGAGAAATTTGCAAAATGAAGTATTAATAAAACTTTGGTTTGCACCAGAGTCAAATAATACTTTAGTAAAAATATCATTAACTAAAAACGTACCATTGATCACATCCGGGATCATCTCTGCTTCTTCTGCAGTCAGAACAAATGCTCTAGCATTTTTGGTATTTTTGGTATTCGTAGCTGGAGCTAGCTTTGGGCAGTTAGGCTTGATGTGGCCTTGTTCTCAACAATTGTAGCATATCCTGTTGCTAATCTTTTTCCTACAATCTTCCTCCTTGTGTCCCGATATTTTACAGAAGTTACAGTATATGGAGCATCTTCCTGAATGCTTCCTTTTGCAATTCTTACAGTAGGGTGCAGAGGTAGAGCCTACATTTTTCCCACGATTAGAATTTCCAGAACGGAATTCTTGTGTAAGCTTCTGGGTTAGGTTTCTTCTTTGATCCTCTTCTCGTGTACGTACTAATTCATCTGTCAAGGTGTTGGCTAGTTCTACCGCTTCTTTTATGGTTTGAGGTCTAGCTGCCTTGACTACATGCCTTATCTCCCCGATTAATCCCCAGATGTAACGGGAGATTAATACTGGTTCAGGTGAAGCAAGGGTTGGCACTATTCTAGCATATTCAAAGAATAACTTAGTGTACCCCTTACTATCCACACCAGTCATCCTAAGGTTTAAGAACTTGTTTGCTATCTGTTCTTTTTCATTAGGAGGGCAGAATTTCCTTTCTACCATGTTTTTAAACTCTTCCCATTCCATATTGTAAATTCTATCAGTTCCTCTAGACTGGAGGATAGTGTTCCACCATTCTAGTGCTGAATTCTTAAACAGATTAGAAGCAAACATTATCTTATCTTCTTTTGCGCACTTGCTTATTCTTAAGCCTGCCTCAGTCTTTTCTATCCAACGTAGGGTTGCAATGGCCCCTTCATTGCCCGAGAATTCCATTGGTTTACAAGACCAGAATTCTTTGTAAGAACAACCATAAGACACAGTTTTTCTTCTTTCGGGAATGGGCATTTGAAGTACGGGTCCATTGTTTACGCTGTGTTCCGGTTCAGAGGGTCACTTGCTATCATGTTTACTTTTATTTTCTGCTTCTCTAACTGTTTGAATAATATATGGCATCGCATCTATTATTCCTTGTGCTACTATGTGTTGGATGGCACTGTTGTCCACTTGGTTTCCATTGTTATCATGGTTCGAATTATCGTTATTCAGATTATTGTCATTCTGGTTTTCCGGGTTATTATCCAGATTCTCTTGATTCACTTGGTCGGCCATCTGAATTTTAAACATTTATCACAGATTAATATCACAAAATAATATCTTAATACGGTCATTCACATGACACGCATCTTGATCAAAAACGTCGAGCATTGCGACTTTACTCTTTCTATTATAGTATGCGTCAAATACACACTAAGACTGGAATTAAAAATTACATCACTACTATGCATCACTAACCACAAAGTGGTCTATACTACAACATATATTATTATTATTACATATATATATATATATATATATATATATATATATATATATTTTCATACAAACATATTATATATTATTATATTATTATTATTATTACCGATTCCACCATCACTTTCATGGATATGGATTCCTCCCGAACTCCATATGATGCTCGTCATATTTCCAGACGAGTTGTTCTCCTACATACCTCATTCTCTCACTACTTTCTAAGATTTCTTCTCTGAAAGTTCGGAGTTCTTGCAAATTTTCTGCACTCATTGGGGGTGCAGGTGCTGGTACTGGATCTGGATACTGGGGCATGGGATTCTCCTGAGGGTACGGATTTTCTAAAATCTCCCTAATGTATTCATCGTTGTCATAGTAGGGATCTAGAGGATCCAGACCTGGATACGCTGCTAAGTTCGGCATGGGTAGGTCTGTCAGCTGGTAGCGTTGCACATAATCCCTATGATCATCGAACCATGGATCATAATTTGGGTCTAAGGGATTAGGGGCTGGTATCCTAGGTATTTCCTCAGGGTTGAAATCATGCATTTCTACCTCCATCGGCTGAGTGGGAATTAAAGGTAAGGGTTGTGGGGCTACTAGTTGTTCCAGATTTGGGTCGGCAGAAGTTGTTGCTAGGATATGAAAATTGGCTAAGCTCCTATTAAGCATATCCTGTGTATGGGCATCTGACTCTCGCTTAGCGACTGCTAGGACTTTTTGCTGTTACAACTTTCGCATTCTTTTCCTACGCTCGAATGCTCCTTTACTGAACCATCCTCTCTTTTTCTGAGGGAATGGCTCTTCAGACTGAGCTTTAAAGGCAAACATCCCTTCTTCCTGATCAGATGAATACCCAGAGAGGGTAGGCTGAGAAGAGGTACCTTCACTCCTAGGTGAATCGGACAACTGACAATACACATCTGAGGGTCCTTGATCACTCATACTGTAAACTAACAAATAGTCAAATAACACATAACAATAAAATACAGATATTCACGTATTTTCATAATTTATTTCCTAACAATTTGGATAATATATTGATGTCAGCAGAACACTTCAGTGGCTGAATCAGTGGCTTAGCTCTGATACCACCTTCTGTCGCAACCCCCGCCCCCTTATCTGTCCCGGGAACGGGCGGCCGCGAACATTAGTTGTGGTGGTATCATTTATTAATTTGGCAGCGGAAATTACATCAGGACCGTAGTTAGGAAATGTTTATCAGAGTAAAACCACCATATTTTATATTAATAACCACATGGGTAAAACCCAAGTTTCTTTATTACAACATGTTTATAGGGATAAACCCTATTTTATTGAATTTAAAACATCGTCTTTTAGGTAACTTTTATAGCCACATTTTTTCCAAGCCGTCAGTGCTCTCCAGCTGGCTTTTTCCTAATTGGCTTTCACATTGTGTTACCTGAAACACGTTTTAAAAACATTTGTCAGTGGGAAATACTGGTGAGTGAATCCCAGTTTAATCAAGAAGAGTTTTATCAATTAACACAGTATTGAGAGCGATCACAATGTTTATTTCTACACAATTACTCATTCAGTACTGTCAATCCTGACTGGTGGGTCATATTACACATTGGCTAACTCGTTGTCCAATTGTAACGTGTTCCACATTTTGTATACAAAACCCCAACATACCGGCAGTAATTGAAGAACTACAAAGACTCAATCACTGCTTAATCACATTGTAAAACATTTAAGGTTTTGTAAAACAGATTACAAAAAGGTTTACAAAAAGAGGATAAACTCACATTGCTGTTTTAGACTTCGTTTAAGGGTTTCCTGGTGTTAATCTATAATTTACACAAATGTACATATGTTAGTATAATAACCCTTTATTTATATTAACGATACCCTCCCCGAGACGGTATTCCAACAACTACGTCGGGCAGAACCACGACAGTCGTTACGGAACCCTGGATCAATCGAGCAGCGTATCTAATATGTAACTGGGGTTATAATACTTACAACGGAGCAGAACTTCGTTAATTAGGGGGGTATTATGCCCGGAAATTATACTATCTATCAAAAATTTCAAGATTTAGAAAAGAAATGAGCGAGTTTCACTGAAGGCCCGATGCCCTCTTATATAGGGCTGAAATCCGAGTCTCTCGCGGCCCGCGTAAGGTTAGGCTAAGGCCTATGCGGCCCACGTAGTAGGGGGTTCTAGGTCGTAGCTGATCCGGGTCACGAATAGGTCCAACACGTGTTGACACGTGTCGCCACCGGGTGATGCCTCGTTGTTGCTCGCTCGCAGCCCGCGTAGGCAGTAGCCAAAGGCTACGCGCCCCACGACGGCGTTATTTTTTTTGTTTTTATTTTATTTTTAATGATATTTCATATTTTGGGCTCGGTTTTCACATACGGGGTGTATTTCAAGACATATAGGGGTATTTTTAAATATATTAGGCTGTTAGAAAAATTTTGGAGGGTTGTTATACTATCTGGTGGTAATCCAGGTAGCACTTCTGGAAAAACATCTGAGAATTTAGATACTACATGAATATATTTCAATTCTTTTTCTTTAGTGTTAATGATTACGGAAATCATATACACTAGTGATCCTTTCCTTGCATAACTTGCTGTTTTCATCACAGAGATGAATTTTGTGGACCTAGTTGGCTTATCTCCTTTAATTGTAATCTTTTCACCCTTTGGTGAACTTACTTGTACCGACTTTTGATCACATAGAATACTGGCGTGATTAGCTACTAACCAATCCATTCCTAATACGATATCAAATCCAGCCAGATTCATTGGATAAAGGTTAGCAATAAAATTATGATTCAGAATTTCTATTCTTGCTTCCTGCGAGATTTCAGTAATCTTAATGGATTCTCCATTTGCCGTTTCTACCAGACATTCTTGTTGAAGTTTAGTTAATGGTTGATTGAGAAATTTGCAGAACGAAGTATTAATAAAACTTTGGTTTGCACCAGAGTCAAATAATACTTTAACAAAAATATCATTAACTAAAAACGTACCAGCAATCACATCCGGGATCATCTTGGCTTCTTCAGCTGTCAGAACAAATGCTCGGGCGTTCTTGGTAGTTTTGTTGTTCATGGCTAGAGCTAGTTTCGGACAGTTCGGTTTGATATGCCCGGTTTCTCCACAGTTGAAGCATAGCTTATTGCTGGGTTTCTTCCTGCAGTCTTCCTCCTTGTGTCCAGACATTTTGTAGAAGTTGCAGTATATTGAGCATTTTCCTGAATGCTTTTTCTTGCAGTACTTACAGTAAAGTGCAGAGGTAGAACCTGTACCTTTCCCACGGTTAGAATTACCGTTGTGAAATTCCTGGGTAAGCTTTTGGGCTAGGTCTTTCTCTGGTTTTCTTCTTGTGTACGTACTAATTTATCAGTCAAGGTATTGGCTAATTCTACTGTTTCTTCTATGGTTTGTGGTCTAGCTGCCTTGACTACATGCCTGATTTCACTAATTAATCCCCAGATGTAACGGGAGATTAATACTGGTTCTGGTGAAGCTAAGGTTGGCACTCTTCTAGCATACTCGAAGAATATGGTAGTGTAACCTTTGCAGTCTATTCCAGTCATTTTAAGATTTAAGAACTTATTAGCAATTTGTTCTTTTTCATGAGGAGGACAAAATTTCCTTTCGACTATTTTCTTAAAGTCAGTCCATTCCATATTATAAGTTTTATCACTTCCTCTAGACTAGAGAATAGTATTCCACCATTCTAAGGCTGCATTCTTAAAAAGATTAGAAGCAAACATAATCTTATCTTCATCTGCACATTTGCTTATTTTTAAGACTGCCTCTGTCTTTTCTATCCAACGTAGGCCTGCAATGGCTCCTTCATTGCCAGAGAATTATATTGGTTTACAGGACCATAATTCTTTGTAAGAACAACCATATGACATGGTTCTTCTTCTTTTTGGAATAAGAAATTGGATTAGCAGCCCATTATTCACGCTGTGACTGGGTTCAGTGTGTTGTCGTTTACTTCCACTTGCAGATTTATTATTTTCTGCTTCTTTAACAGTTTTGATAATATATGGCATAGCATCTATAATTCCTTGTGCTACGATATTTTGGATGACACTGTTATCTATTTGATTTCCATTATTATCATTATTCTGGTTTTCCTGATTTACTTCGTTGTCTATCTGGATTATAAACAATTATCAGGTATTAATATCACATAATAAAATTCAATGTAAACAATCACACAAACAAATTGATCAAAATCGTCGAGCATTGCGACATTTAATATTTTCATATATATATATATATATATATATATATATATATATATATATATATATATATTACAATCTACAACTGGAATTGAAACACACTATTAGTTATGCATCAATAGATATTAGGCTATCTGTTTTTTTTTCAAATTACACACATTTGTATATATATTTATATATCTATATATATTATTATTACGGGTTAGGCATCTAGAACTGCATTTCTCGCTCGTCGTATTTCCACACGAGCTTTTCTCCTATTTGTTTTATCATCTCTCCTTCTTCTACTAATTCCTCACCAAATGTGCGAAGTTCCTACACATTCTCGTCACTCATGGGTGGTCGTGGTGCGGGTACTGGGTCAGGGTACTGAGTTATCGGTTCTCCATATGGATACGGGTTGTTTAATATCTCCTGAACATACTGATCAGCATTCCAATACGGATCTAAAGGATTAAGGTTGGTGTATTATGCTATGGGATTTGGTATGGGTTCTTCCTGTGGATAGAGTTCCTGATATTCCCTATGATCATCTTCCCATGGATCATATGCTAAAGGATTGGATGCTGGGATTCTAGGTATCTCGTTAGGGTCAAATGCTGGTATGGGAAATTGATTTCCTGGGTTAGGTTCTATCTCCATTGGTTGAAGTGGAAATAGTGGCAATGGTTGTGGTGCAATTATCTGATCAAGGTTTGGATCTGCTACAGTGGTAGCTAGTATATGGAAGTTTGCTAATCGTCTATTAATTAAGTCTTGTGTTTAGGCATTGACTTCTCTATTGGCTACTGCTAAAGCTCTTTGTTGCTGTAACTTTCTCATTCGCTTTCTCCTCTCGTGTGCTCCCCTACTAAACCATCATTTCTTTTTTCGGAGGGAATGGTTCCTCGGATTGCGCCTTAAATATGAAAATCATCTCTTCTATATCAGCAGAATACCCTGAAGGAGTAGGCTGTGACGAGGTTCCTTCACTTTTGGGAGAACTATCTAGATGACGGTAGGCGTCAGACGTACCTTGCTCACTCATACTGTAAACTAACAGATTGTCAAATAACACAAAACAATAATATACATACTTACACATATTCACATAGATTATTTCCTAACATAATTGATAAAATATTGGTGTCATCAGAACACTTCTGTTGCTTAAATCAGTGGCTGTAGCTCTGATACCACCCTCTGTCGCAACCCCCGACCCCTACCCCGGGAGCGGGAGCCGCGAGATCCGGATTAGTGGTATCGGTGTTTATTAATTTGACAGCGGAAATTTACATCAGGACCGTAGTTAGGAAATAGTTTATCAGAGTAAAATACCACACTTTTATAAATAACAAATACATGGGAAAAACCCAAGTTTCCATTATAATATGTTTATAGGGATAAATCCCTAATTTATTGAAATAAAACTTCTTTCTTGTTTAGGTAACTTTTATAACCACTTTTCCAAGCCTTCAGTGCTCTCCAGCTGGCTTCTATTTGACTTTCATATTTTTTTTACCTGAAACGCGTTTTAAAAATTTTTATCAGCAAGAAATACTGGTGAGTGCATCCCAGTTTAATCAAAACAAGATTTTATATCTTTACAGTATTGAGGGCGATTACTATGTTTCTATCTACCAAATTACCACCCACGGTACTGTCAATCCTGACTTGTGGTCATGTTACTATTCACAGTATTAGTAACAAGTAATGTATACAAAACCCCCAATATCCCGACAGTAATTGTAGAATACATAGACTCAATCACTGTTATCTTAATTTAAAACAATTGAGGTTTTGTTAAAAAGGATTTATAAAAATAGATGTACTCACATTGCTGTTTTAGATAATACTACTGCTTTCTAGTGACTTCCTGGTTATAATCTATTAAAATTAAACAATGCACACGTGTTAGTAAGATAACCCAATTTACATTAGCCATACCCCCGAGACAGAATTCCAACGGCTGAGTCAGGCAGAGCCTCGACATGCGTTACGGAACTCTAGATCAATCGAGCAGAGTAACTAATACGTAACCAGGGGTTATAATACTTACAACGAGGCAGAGCTTCGCTTTTTAGGGGTATAATACCCGAGAGTTTATACTATTAGAGAATTGAGAGAGATATTTTGGAAATGAACGGTTGCTGAATGAGGCCTGAATCCCCATTTATAGGCTGGCCGAGGGGCGGCTCGCGGCCCGCGAGGCTCCTCTCCTCTGCTTTCGCGCTCCGCGACAAGGGTAGGCTAGGCCCTAGCCTTGTCGAGTCAATGGTATAGCTTTGACGCGTAACTGGACATGTGGCGGCACAGGGTGCGGCCTGGTGTTACTGAGTCGCAGCCCGCGACCACTTGGGCTAACCAGGTCGTGCCCCGCGAGCGACCATTATTTTTGTTTTTAATTGTTTTTTATTAATATAAAGGTATTTTAAGCTCGTTTTTCGTATACGGGGTGTATTTTAAGACGTGTAGGACATGTTTAAGGGTTTTGGCAGAGTTGTTATACCGAATCTCCGAAATCTCCTCTCTCCTCCGTGGCAAGATCTGCTCATCTATCATGTTTCAAAGCCGCCGGTGCCGTACAACAGATCCGCCAAAAAGATGACGTGTTATGCGTACGAAAACCCTAGCCGGAGTTAAATGTTTGATATACATAGAGAGAGAGAGAAAGAGAAAAGACAGAGGAGAAAGAGAGGGGAGACTTGAGAGAGAGATGGGTTTATTTTATTTATTTATCTTTTTTTTTAATTTTTTTACAAAATAGTCCCTAAGTATGACTTATTTATACAATAGTCCCTGGCGTGGTGAAATGAGAAGTATACCCTCATTTGCAAGGTACATGATCAGAATTAACAAGAAAAACCAACTGGGTTAGAGCTAAAGGGCAAAACGTGTAACAATTTTCCCTATAAAGGGTAAAAGTTGTCAAAATTCGTTGAAAATGACACCACCTGAAAAAAGTGTCAAGATAAAGGACAAAACGTGTAATTTTTCCTATTTTTTTAACATGCGATTTTTTTTAACATGCGATTTTTTGTTTTTTTTCAACATACGAGATATCCTTTCCGGGGTTATAACATGCGAACTTGCCATAGCATACACTTCGTACGTTAAGGCATTTTGTACAATATAGTTTTTCTATATATATATATATATATATATATATATATATATATATATATATATAGAGAGAGAGAGAGAGAGAGAGAGAGAGAGAGTTGAGATGTGATATACTATTTTTTTTCTTTTAGGCTATTCATGGAATTTTTGAGGATATTTTTTGATGTGACAAAAAAGACCTGGAGATCTAAGTATGTGACCACAAATTGGTTTTTTGTTGAACTTTCTAAAATTCACTCAAGTGTAGCAAGTATGTATTTACGGAATGATGAGAAGAAGAGAGGCATGGATTCGTCTATGAACACAAAGTTTGAGAAGTATTGGGATAATGTAGATAATTTAACTATTTGTTGTATGATGTCTTATCTTTGTTATTCTTTAAGTTTGATACATGACAAAGGTTCCAAAAAAATCAAGGAGCTAGTGAAGGAAACGTTAATGGAGTTGTTTGATCATTATGAGCTAAAAAAAGGAGCGACAAAGTACATCGCCATCCACACCTAATTTGGTTGATGATGTTGGGTATGTTGACTTAGAAGATGGTTACAAGAAGTATTTTGAGGAAGAAGGTGAAGAAGTTCTTGTTGATCATGAAGTAGAGATTTATTGATTGATGGAATGAAAAAAAAAAAGAGGAAACATTTGATGTTTAATTTGGTGGAAGGAAAATAAGATTAAGTTCCCCATTCTCTCTGAAATTGCTAAGCATATTTTAGGAACACCAATCTCAATTGTTGCATGCGGTCAGCTTTCAGCACCGGTGGTAGAGTGATTCATAAATATAGGAGCTCTCTTACTCCTAAAACCGCTTAGGGATTGATTTGTGCGCAAGATTGTTTACGGTCTACACCAACGGATTTGCAAGATATCTTTATGTGCATGGTGAACAACTAGAGGTTTTGGTTGAAGCTTTTGTGACAGCCGTCAAAAATCCGGGTCCTATTCCGTTTACTACACTAAACATGTTTGATTTTCAAAACGTGTATTAGACTTTATTTTCATTAATTAGGTCGTCAGATGTCTAGGAATGCCGTACTTTTTCATGTTATTCATAAAATATTAAAATATTATGATATGCGTTTAAATATTATTTGATTTAGCCTTTATATTTTCTCACGAGTCTACATATTATAAAGGTTAACGGTTCATGAACCCACCCGTATATGTATCTATACATATACATAGACATATTTATATGTATATGCAACCATAATTATAGTTTGTGCATTATTTATTTAGAACCTGAAACCGGTAAATACTAGTATCCATTATGTTATATGTTCCTTTCATGGCGGTTAATGCCTACAAAAAATCTAGAGATCTCAAATCCAAATCCATGCTACATACCATACTAGGGATGAGCATGGTACCGGACTGAAAAACAGGAAAAATGGATAACAATACCTGTATAAAATATAATCAGTACAGTACGATAACGGTATTTACTGGTGATGCCGGTACCGGTCCCGAAAGAAAAACTGGAAAATGGGTACCAAATGGCCATCATTATATAATCCACCATAAAACTCAATAATACTTGCACACTCAAAACACCACAAAAACTCACACTCCTCTCTTGTCTCGGCAAAACCCCCACCCTCATCCGGTCATCCCTTCACATTTTTCAAGTTTGCAAAATTTAATTTAAGATCAAGCTCCAAGATTTCACAGATTCAATTGTCATTCAAGTTCAAGCTTTTACACAAATCCTCATTTTATAAGCCTTGTTGGTCTTGCAAGCTAATGAGTGATATTTCCAACGAACTTGTTTTGTTTCTAAATAAACTGATGTTGCAACTTACATTGAAATTATACTTTGAACATTATACTTAAAAGGCGTTAACATTATACTTAAAATACGTTAAAAGATGTTTCGAATTGTCGTTGGGCCAATTTGTGCCTCTTCATGGTAAGGTTTTGGCTTAGGAAATTTTACATTCGAAATATTGCCGGATCAAGGAATCTCGTTGATTCTCTCACCATCGCCAGATCAACGTTGTTTCCACGATCACCATATCCACCACCGTCACTGTCACCACCACCTCCACATCGTCGACACCACCACCGCCATCATTTGTCATCACTAGCGGTCCTAAGGTTATACGTAGTGGGGCGGTATGCAGCCCCATAGCGCCGTATGGCGCCGCTGCACACCGCCACGAAGGGCGCCATGCCCCCAAAATTTTTCTCCGGCGCGATGTCTATAGCGGGAGCAAAGGGCGGTATGTGTGTTGTTTAAATTTTTTTTTTTTTTTATTTTCTGGTTTTCCCCTTAGGTGTGTTTGTTTGAATTTTTTTTTTTTTTAATTTTCTGGGATTAAAAGATTGGTGGGGAGAAGAAGATCATCATCACCATTTTTTCCGGTGAACTTGGTTGCCGGAGAAGAAGGCCCTGCATTTTACACTTTGCTCCCTGCATTTTTTTTTTTTAATTTTACTGTCATGTTTTTTTTTTTTAAGTGTAATGTTTTTTATTTTTATTTTAGTGTAATGTTTTTTTAATTTAATGAAATGAATTTTAATTTTATAAAGTTAGAAAATAATTATTAAAAAATAGAAATTAATAATTGAGTAATGATTAGGCGGGGGCTTTATGACTACGGGCTTAAAATGCATAACGCCCACAAAGGGGCGTTATGACTACACATGGCCTAAAAACAAAAACAAACCGGTGAACAAATTATGATACTTTTTTTTCCTTCTAACAAGACTTCTTTAAAAGCATAGAGATTTAGTTCTAACCCCGTTTTAACTTGAATAAATTAGTACCTATTTAAATGACCCATTTTAACCCGAACACATACACTTTTGAGCTTTGACTCCTTACCCAACCTCACCGGCCCGCTAGCTTATTGTTAGAGATACATAAAAAGTATATAACATCGCATATCCTCTCCAAAATTCCATAAACTGTCTCTATCTTCTTCAAAGCATCTCCTCCTTTTATCTCTTCATCGACCATTATTCACAAACAATTCGAACTACCACTTCAAGAATCTCATTCATCAAGAACCTTTGCATACATGCAAGAATATCCATGGTATAAACCTATTATCACTCATTATTTCTTCGAACCGCAACAAGTTTCAAACCATAGTCAAGCGTTCGATAAACGAACCAGTTTCAGGGCTTTTCTCCTCTGGCAGACACATATCATAACTAGTTATTGATGGAGGGCTTAGGGAGTTATGATCTGCCAAAGGAGAGTTGCCCTGCAACCGGTTTGTTTAATATGAGATTAGAACATAATCATAGATCGATGAAGGGCTAGATTGTTCATCAAGATGGTATCTTAATATTAACAAAAAAAAAAAAGTGGCATATAACTTGTTATTAGGCCACCCATTATATTCCATGATGTTGAGTCACATGTTTCTTTTTTTTTTGGTTAGTTAGTTAGTATATAACGGTCTTGATCTATAAAATTCCTGTCTTTCCACCTTCGTAAGAATTTACCATCCACCCGCGCGCCACCACCACGACATTGCCCATTACCGCCGAGCTCCTCCCACCTTAAAGACACATTAGTTTCGTAATGTCATCACCATACACATGCCTCCATGAACACTAGGGTAGTCCAGAGCTTTAGTTGGGTCTTAGGGGTTTAGATTTTCCTAAACACTAGGGGTTTAGATTTTCTAAAACACTAGGGTGACTATGCATGTGACTGTCTTGATGCTGGTATTGTATGTATATATATGTGCTTTCTTGATGTTTTATATGTTTATGTTTTACTATGCTACTATCTCATCATTGCTTGTGTAATTTGGTTGCTTTTTTTCTTATGGTCTTGTAGTTTAGTTTGTTGTATGTTGTTTGTTCTCGAGCTGGGGGTCTCTCTCTGGAAGCAGTCTCTCTATCTCTAGGGATAGAGGTAAGGTTTGCCTACATCCCACCCTCCTCAAACCCTACAAGTAATTTTGCAATTTATGAGATTTACTATGGGTGTGAGTGATTGATTGATCACCATACACATGCGTTTTATCTAACGTTAAAATGTCTTCTGATTTTTCAGTCTTATTGTTTCCAAGTGTACTTTATCCTATTGAATAATAGTAACTTATTTATATTTTGTTTTGTTGATATTATTCCAATTTTTTTATTTTAGAAACTCGACATAAATATTATAATAACTAAGGTTAAAAGCTTGTGAATACACATGTTGAATATGAAATGTTACAAAAAGGTGCGGAGGTATAGTGTAAGGAGGAGTAGTACGGGCTACGACTCAACCCAGTCTTTGTAGTGTAAATTATTTATATTTTTCTCGGTTTTATATAAAGGATACTTTTGAACAAATACGGGAATACCGCTAAAAAATAGGATACTTTAATTTACTAAAATTCCAAATGAATTTTTATAAGCCAAAACCTTTTACAACACCAAACTTATATAATAATTAAGCCCAAATGATAGAGTTAACCCAAATTAAGAATAATATAATTAAAAGAGACTCAATTGATAAACTAGCCCAAGCCCCAAAACAATAAAATATCCTTTTGTGTATGGGAAACAGAACGTCACAGCGAATTGTGATCGTCCCTGCTGTTACTCGACGTCCCTGATGCTGCTCCGTTGACCGGCATTGAGAAACTTTTAAGGACAAATACTATGATTTGTGTGGTCGAAAAAAAACTTTTGATAAAGTAAAAGACGACGATGTAATGGAACAATCTCAAGCTATGAAAAAAAGAAGACAACAAATGTATTAGGTATCTGTTTTACTTTATTTATTATCATTTTTTTTTATTATTGTATGATTGAATGGTAAATTTTTCTTTTTTTGGATACTCCTAAGTTAATGGGCTAGCTCCACCACTGGTTACAAAATTAGTTATAAATAAGATATGTCTTTATCTTGTTATAATAACAAGGTTAGATTCATGTGTCAACCCGTGCTTAATACACTGATTTTTAAAAGACAATTTTTATTAGACTAAACGGTACGGATTCGTGAAGGGTTGTTGTGGAGTGAGGTGGCATGGTGCCCACTAGTGGAACACTGCCCCGCCTCCTCACTAGTAATCGTGAGGGGCATGAAGATCTCCACAAAGGCCATGAGAAGAAGTAGTTGTTGGGGTGGGACTTGCAATGCTCATTTATTTTTAAATCAATTTAACCACCAGTAAACTACACACATGGATAGTGGATGTGAGATATGGTAGAAGAGATGCTCATGTAACACTGAGGTGGAGGGTGGTGATGAGCATCCACTAGTGAACCATACCCTTTGGCCTTACTAAGGCTATGTGTTGTGAAATAACTAAACCTGCTGCCATATCGTTACCACGTCACTATCAAATAATTTGAGCAATAACTATATACTCAATAACGAAGTGTAGTAGAATAATTAGAATAATTTTTTTTTTTTAAAAAGGAAGAAGGAATATGGTTGATTAGAACCCCCCCCCCCCCCCCCACCTTCATCGTTAACGCCACCATTGGAATGGCGATGGATGTGGTTGGTGCCGCCATTAAAAGGGGGCGTAGGTTAACTATCAAAATGGTGATGTGGCTTAGGCGTTAATGGACAACACTAAGCATATAATATTATATTTATTCAACTCCTATACGAGATTCTAAGATAGTTAGCTAATAATTCTATTTGCTAAAAACTTAAAAACATATTATACATTTAAAATGTTACATTTTTATTAATATAATAAACTATATTAAGAATTTTAGTTCTTTTTTAAATACAAATATTGCCTATGCATGCAACTATTTTTGCCCAGATAGAATGTTTTCGACAATCGACATAAAGTAAGGTCCACAATGTCACAACAACCTGAACCAGTCAAAACCAATCTTTTTTTCTTTTGAACGGCAAGAAACGACGTGTCAACCATCATGACATCGGGCGCTGTGGCCAAGGTCAACTACTCAACCGCCGCCAGCCCCTTGGCTCTCCCAGATGCGCGGAAACTCGACCTCCACCCGCCCGAAGGCACGACAATGGAATAATCGGTAATTAACCTCGTCTTCCATCCAAAACGAACCGACGCCACCCGTATTCGCCCTTCACCTGAATGCCGCAGAAAATAATGGGGAGAGTGGAAGTCGAACCTGGGTCACAAGGAACACCAAATCTTTTCCCAACCACTCATGAGACCTTAGTTCTATCAATGTTGGCTATATAAAACATTGTATACCACAAACATGATCCAAAACCTTATGCAAATTCACATGACCAGATGCTTATCAAACTATCATTTCCAACAATTTTATTAATCAAATCAATCCAGAAAACAAATCTCAAGAAAAATACACAATTTTATCAATCAAGACCACCTTGTCAATTTGAACATACACCAACAATATCATCAAGAAAACGCGTAAAACAAGCGCAACTTCAAACCTTACGGTTAGGCTGCAACGGGTGTCTTTCGGTTTGGCTCAAACACGTACTTCACAAGGGATTCTTTGATCGACAAGAGCTCAGGAAATTCGGTTTTCAACTTGGTGGTGTCGAGCTCGTTGTTGCTTCTTGGTGCAATGATCACCTTTGCTTGCTCCTCAAGATTGAAGTTCTTCCATGTGTAACTCGGGTCAATGTACTTGCGATACAACTCCAAGACCTCGTTATGGCTAACACAGCCCGGGTTTGTGAAATTGTAGATCCCGGTTAGGTTTCTTTTAGCCATTTCTACGGAGATTGGGAGGAGTTCATCAAGAATGGTCATGGAGTTTGGGATGTTGACCACTTTCTCATAACGACTGATTTTCGTGATGAAGTTTCGCGGGTTTGTAAGATCTGAAGATATAGGCATGCGAACGCGTAATGTGCATACGTTATCGTAGTTTTTGAGCAATTCTTCCACCTGCAGGTCAAACAACGAGAAGGTAAGGTTTGACGTTTATCAAGACTGTTAATCGACTCGACTATGCACATCAAGATCTTGGATCTACCACATTGATAAACAAATTCAAACAAAAAAAAAAAGATATCATAAAAATAATAAAGCATCAAAATGAATCATTTCATAAATCTTCAAGATGTGTACTAAAGTTCAACAAAATGAAACAAAAATACCAAATCTTGCATTTAGCAATTTTATAACATATATAACTAGCAAGCTGGCTTAAAAATATCCTAAGAACACAAAATTGTCGAATGCGTATTAACGTATAAAAGAAATAGAAGATTGAAGCAGATACCCAGTCTTTATCATCTTCTTTAGGGAGCCGACGCTAGAACATAAAAAATAGTATAAATCGAAAAAAGCTTAGATTTCTCTTTCGATAACACTTCTGGAACTTAGATCCACCACATTTTCCATCTAATTCAACACAAAATCATCACAAAGGCTAGTGGCCAAAACCGAGCCGGTTCACTAGTTGAACCGGGTTACTAAAAAGTAAAGACCAGATTACATCAAATCAACTTAAAATTTAAAATTTTAAAATTAAATAAAAAACAATAAGGTAAAGAAGAGCCTCAAACCTCAATGTCCAACACATGAACAAGTTCTAACATTATTCAAGATCTTAGATCCATAGTCTTATGATCAACAAACTCATACAAAAATATTATAATTCATAACACCACAAAATTATCACAAGGGTCATTGCACAAATCTTCAACATCGTCTTAAAGTTTAATAATAAAAAATCTTGAATCTTATATCATGTTTTCCTACATTATGGCTTCATTCTTTAGTGGGTCTTAGATCATAGCTCTAGTTTGAGTTGAAGAAAATGACCCAAAACATAAAAGTGTAAATAAAGCTTTGTGAAATGCACACCACACCATTTTATCAACAATTTCACAAAAACACAAAATTGTACAATTGCACAAATCTTCAAAACAATACTAAAGTCTAAATAGAAATGGGATCTTGATTTTTTTTTAAAGTATAAACCAAGTCTTTTGACTTTCTTTCTCGTATTTAGTGGGTACCAACGTTATAAGGCTATGGGGTGTGGGATGGGGGAAGGGCTTGAGGAGCCTACATGCCTTTCGACCTTCCCCGGTTTTTTTCAAAAGAAATTACACAAAATAACATAAAAAACACAAATTCATCAAATGGGCATTGTACATATCTTCAAAAGGTGGGGTTCTAGAGTGAACACTAATGTATTTGCGAACTGAGTGAACAAATCTTGGCCATTGATTTACACACGTGGATGGCTAGGATTTCATTATCACATCGTAAAATAAACTAGTGTATTTCATCATCAAATCCTGGCCATTGATCTACACACATATATGGCCAGGATTGGTTCGCTCACTTCGCAAACTACACTAGTGTTCACTCTTGAACCTAATCTATCTTCAAAACTAACTGTAGTAAAATCTACATAAAAATGAGATCTTGAAATTAAAATAACCAAGTTTTGACTTATTTTTTTCATATATTTGGTGGGCCCCAATGTTCTTACAAATTACACTAAAAAACACTACATCTTCTCTCTTCTTTTCAATTAAATAATATTCTTTTATACCTTTATCATTACATTTTCTCTCTCCTTCACTCACAATCACTTTTAAAATATATTAAAAAATTATAGGGGGTGAACAGTGTCCCCCAAATATACAGATGAACAGTAACATTTTCTCTCTCCTCCACTCACAACCACTTTTTATACTCTTTATATTATAAAAACTTCACTCACATATTTTAATGGGTTGGATGTGAATGCTCGGCACAAGATTCTACAAAAACCAATGAGAGTTGAAATTTATCTTCAAATACACATCAAAATCCTAGATACACCCCCAATTTTTTTCAACAAAATCACACAAAAATTAAAAATATCATAAAAACTAAAAAAAAACACAAATCCATCATATTAGGCTATAGGGTGTGGTCATGACCCTCATGACCATCATGACCCTCCATGTTAGTACCATGTAACTAATCTTTAATCCACCATCCAAAACCACTACTCTAAGGGTATGGTCATGACCCAAACCATTAGCCCCCTTATTTATTATCTTAGTCTAAACAAAAAGGAAATGATTTGTTGAAAAATGGAAAGGAGGACCATGGTTGCCATGGTTTAATCCATGCAAACCATGGTGGATCAATCAAGGGGGTGGTGTAGCCTTCCATTCGCAAATCATGTCCCAACCATGATCCCCACACCCTATAGCCTTATGGCATTGCACAAATCTTCAAAACTATACCAAAATCTAAATAAAAATAAGATCTTGAAACCAAAAATCCAAGTCTTTGACTTTCTTTTCCCAACCCATTTTCAAAAATCACACCAAATGGGCATTGCACAAAAACTCAAATAAAAACAAAATCTTTAACTAAAACCTTACCATAGCTTTAGTCTTGGAATAAAACGACCCAACAAAATTCGGACTATCCTCCTCCTTAAACCCGACACCCGACCCGAGTTCATGCTCCGAATCATACTCAAATATACACCCAGTAGCATAATTAACCAAAATCAACCCCTTTTCACGACACACATCAGCAAGAGTCAACGTACCAACAACATTAGTTCTAATAGTCTCCACTTTGTGAGACTCGCACCAGTCAACGTTCGGCCGGCCGGTGACTCCGGCAGCGTTGAACACGTGGGTCGGGTTCACGGCGGCAATGTCGGCGATGAGGGTGGCGCGTGATTCCAACCGGCCGGAGCCGTAGGTGTAGTTGATGTTTTGGGATTCGCAGATTTTGCCAAGTAGACCGCCGATCCAACCGGTTCGACCGTAGATGAGGAAGTTTAAGGGTGAACCGGTGGATTGGGAGACCATGTTTTGTTTTGGTGGGGTGGAGAGAGATGGCGAGTTTGTTGCCGGTGGAGTGTGGGAGTTATAAAATAGGAGTGAGAGATTTATGGGGATGGAGATTCGACAACTGTGTGTTTTGTTTGTGTAGTTTTGTTTAGTTGTGTCGGTGTGTAAGAACGTGGGGTATGGTGGGTTTGGGTTTGGGCATTTGTTGACATGTGGAATGGGAGTCCTCACCGTCTAGTTAGACCAATGGGTATGGTGAGGCTCATCCCCACGGGGATGAGCCTCCACGTAGGCGCCACGTAGGCGGCTCATGGGGGATGAGCCTCCATGCTTTTTGAGAGGGATGGAGGATGAGCCTACCCCACGTCATTATTTTATAATTTTTTAAGTGTTTTTTTTATTAACTTAATATTAAATTTATAAAAGTTAAAAAATACAACATAAAACAACATAAATAAAGTCATTTCATAACATAAAAAAAATTACATTTCCTAAAAATAAAAAAAATAAAAAAACATTTCCGAAAAATAAAAATAAAAATTACATTTCCTAAAAACATAAAAAACAAAAAAAAAAATACCATACGATTAAAAAACTAAACAGCCTACGACGTCCATTTTTTCTTCACCTCTTCTTTCATCCTCCGATAAACCTCGCGTTCATCCTCCGGAACCGAGTCGAGATCCAACCTCATAATCCTAAAATCCTCCGCTCGAGAATAGTCGGCCGACACGGTTTTCTTGTGAGTGTATTTTTCGGTCGCGAACTCTTTGAACGAACGGAATTCGTTTATCAAGTCGTCCATTTTCGCCGATGCCTTCAAGCCGCCCCCTCCACTCGAGCCGGCCCCTTTGCGCTTTCCGGCCGCCTCTTTTTTTGCTTTGTCCCTCCCGGTGGGACGTTCCGACTCGTGAATGGGCAACACGTCCTCGTCATCTTCCGGGTCGTCGTTTATGTCGATTTGACAACGACCGGTGGAGCCTCCCGCACTATAACTTCCGGACTCGGAAGTTTTAGTCCGTTTGGCGGTTGCGACCTCATTTGGAATCGGCATCCATTTTTGTTCTTTCCTTACAACGTTCCATGCTCGGAAGTGCGGGAAAGGCTTTGAATTTTGAGAGTCCCACTTAGCGATAGCAAGGTTAAGAA
The DNA here is from genome assembly GCA_030545235.1 of Helianthus tuberosus. Taxonomy (NCBI): domain Eukaryota; kingdom Viridiplantae; phylum Streptophyta; class Magnoliopsida; order Asterales; family Asteraceae; genus Helianthus; species Helianthus tuberosus. The sequence goes on from CM060424.1 coordinate 184,132,948, forward strand.
TGTCCGTCTCGTTACTCCCGCTAGGAGGACAATTGTAAATTTGGTTATAAATTGCGTTAAAGTTATTGATGACCTTGCTCATTTTACGCCACTTGCCCGAGACGGCTTCTACATCACGATCCGAGCCATGCTCCATAAGCTCGTGAAATTTAGCCGTTGTCTTCTTCCAAAAACTACTACCCGTTTGATTGTTTCCTAAATTTTAAAAAATAATGCATTAGTAAAAATAAAAAATAAAAACTTTTAAAATTTAAATTAAAAATTTAAACTTTGGTTCATACCGACTATCGGGCAAGTAGAGGACTTAGCAAACGCCACTGCTAGCGCCTCCTCCTCCTCTACTTTCGTCCAAGGTCTCCCCTTTGCTCTCGAACCGCTATTTGGCGCGGTTTCGGGTACGTTTTCAACCTTCTTCCCCTTCCCCTTGTTTTTTTTTTCGGTTGAGCTCTTGCGGTGGCGATTCGGGGACGACTTCTTCATCATCATCATCGTCAAGTTGAACCGGTTGGGAAGTTGGCGGTTGCGATTGAAGTTGTTCAAATGAGTTGCGTTGCATGATTTGTTGTAGTGCTTGGTATTGTTGAAGTTGTTGAAGTTGAGACATTTGTGAAAATGCGTTGGGTATTTGTTGGAAACCCGAAAAAGGAAATTGCAGAGCCCCCCACGAATGATCCATATTCGGAGTGTAAGCGGGAGTCGAAAAAAAGTTAGGTTGGTTCAGGTTGTGATTATTCGGGTTGGGGTTGTTTGGGTTGGGGTTGTTTGGGTTGAAAGGATTCATGATTAGAGAAAATGGTATAAAAAATATGGAGTGTTTTTTATAAAAAATGAAGAGAATTGGAGAAGAATGGGAGTAGAATGGGATAGAATTGTATAAAAATGGATGAGATATAGGGTATTTAAATTGAAAAAGGAAATTTTTTTTTTTTTAATATAAAGAGTCGTTACAAACGGCTATGTTCAAACAAGTGGGGCCCCGTCTGAATCGGCTGTGGGGAGCCGTTTGGGCTGAGTCGAACCGGAGGGGGGCGGTGTGGGGGACCGGCGCCGGTCCTAGCCGGGGCTAGCCGGCCCCCATACCCTTTAGTCTTACGTGTCCGCGAGGTATGGCGGGGCTTGGGTTGGGTGCACCGCGTGGCAGAATATTCAAAAAAAAAATTTACAAAAAATTTATAAAAATCACACAACATTTATAAATTCAAACGGTTGGGGTGACCGCTTGGCCAAGCCAAATGGTTTGAATTTAAAATTCAAACTTTTCAAATGGCCCGCTATGACATGGCGGGGTCAGCGAATAAGAATTGGCCAGCTAGGATGTCAAGACCGCCCCACGCCCGGCTTGAAACCCAAGCCCCAAGGGCCACGCCCCAACCCAAGCCCACCCGGGGTGGTGGCTTGGGCGTTTTCCCCCAACCCACGCCCAAACCCCCGCCCCATACCCCATAGTCTAATAAAATGCAATGTTTGTGTTTTGTGGGAGCTATAACAGTATACGGCTCGTATACATCATGTGTAAATAAGTTACCTGGTCGTATATAATGTATACGAACGATGTATACGGGTCGTATACTGTTATACGGCCGGTATTCTTTGAAAAAATTAGATTTTTCTCAAAGTATTTAAGGGATTTATGGTGTCAATCACACGAGACATTTTACAGTCGTGAGGTGGTCAAACATTTCTAAAAGTAGAAAAAAATAAAACATTAACAAGTAACAAAGATTGAAAAACAAAAAGCCGCGTCGTATGACTGTAATTAAACGGAAGCTATCAACGCGGGGTTACGGGCATGGTGTTATTCTTTATTTAATATTTACAGAATAAAAGGAAGGGTGAGACATTTGATGAGAGTACTGAACAACCGAAATAACAGCTTCGGTTTCATCAGCCTGTACTGAAGAAACCAAATTCGCAACAATGAGTCTGAGTCCATTGTTGTTCGTCTCGAAAGTACTGAACAACCGAAATAACAGCTTCTGCTAGTGGTCGGGCTTCCAATGCTCACACAGGGTGATAAATAGGGGTGTAAACAATCCTAGAGGCTCGAGAGCTACTCGTTATCGGCTCGGTTAAAAGCTCGAACGAGCCGAGCTTTAACGAGCCCGAGCTCGAGCTCGAGCCTGAAATACAGCTCGTTTAGTTATCGAGCCCGAGCTCGAGCCTGAAATACAAAGCTCGATTAGGCTCGCGAGCCTAAACGAGCCCAAACAAAAAGTTATTTATTTTATGTATAATATATAATAGTGATGGCGAGCCGAGCTTTGGATCGTTTAAGCGATACTGAAGCGAGCTCGAGCCGAGTTTTTAGCTCGTCTGATGTTGTTCTTAAAATAGCTCGAGCCAAGTCGAGCCGAGCTCGAGCTTTAGGTTTTACTCGCGAGCCGAGCTGGTATGAACACAAACCAACTGCTTTATCTTGAGTCGTCGGGAAAACTTTTCCTCAGGGGAGGGTGAGTAGTATGAGTCTGAGTCCATTGTGGTTCGTTAATGTTTCGAATCATCATAGAAGACGTGTCGGGTTCTTCTGCTAGTTATTCGGAATGTTTCGAATCATCATTAAAATTAACAATGCGGTCTTGATTGAAGACGTAATTGCAAGACTGTTTGCCGGGCTTCCAATGCTCACACAGGGTGAAAAACAACCCTTGATGTTGAAACCAGTTTTACCTCATGAAAAGGAAAGAAACAATTTTTTTAGAGAAGCGTTGGGATTCAAGGGTTTATGCACTACTAGAGAAAAGGGCTTTTGCTACCGCATTTCTGGTCGCAAAACGGTAGCAATTGCCCTTTTCCCACCGTTTTGCCACCAAAAATTCGGTAGAAAATACACACGTAGCAATTCCTATTGTCACCAACTTGCTACCGTTTTCTTTTTTGCTACCGTTTTGCCACCGTTCGTTTGTCACCATTTTGCTACCGCGTTTTGTCACCGTTTTGCCACCGCTTTTTGTCACCCATTTGCTACCGCTTTTTGTCACCGTTTTGCTACCGCCTTGTCACCCTTTGCTACCGCTTTTTGTCACCGTTTTTCCACCGCTTTCCGACACGTTTTGGTACGATTTGTCCATTTATATCTACTGCTTTATATCCATCCATTTATACCCACTAACAAAACTCATAAATGCAATCATTTATGAAATTTCAAAATCATAACAAACATCTTACATTCCTCATAATAAAACATCCAAATCAAAATATCAAATAACCCAAATTAAAACAGCCAAATCCAAAGAGTCTAAACTAAAAGTGTAAATACTAATCAATCACATCTTCCTGAGCTTTGTAAAGTTCTGATGCAGCAGCAAAACACCCATCATCTTTGTCACACCCCCAAAATCCACCATGCGGAGTATCACCGCTTGGAGGCGTGACATGACCATGATCGAGCCACCAATCATATTGAACAACGTAATTAAGTAAATAAAACCAAACACAATACGATTGGTGACCAAAAGGAAGTAAACCCACTTTAGGTTAACAGCGGAAGCATAAAACGTAAGTCCAAAACATAAGTTGGTGTTGCTGGTGTTTACGTTTTCAGTTGACTTTCTGAAAAGTTTAAAGAAAACAAGTTAATAAAACTGTTTTCAAAATAATAAATATGTCACACCCCCAAAATCCACCATGCGGAGTATCACCGCTTGGAGGCGTGACATGACCAGGATCGAGCCACCAATCATATTGAACAACGTAATTAAGTAAATAAAACCAAACACAATACGATTGGTGACCAAAAGGAAGTAAACCGACTTTAGGTTAACAGCGGAAGCATAAAACGTAAGTCCAAAACATAAGTTCATAGTTCATAAGTTTAAAGTCCAAAACGTAGGTTTAATAAGTTCAAAAGGGTTAAACGTTTAGCATGGAACAGAACATTCCATATTCCACAACAACCTCCTCCTCGTGCAAACTCCGTAAGCATCTAGCGACCTGTAAGGCATGTAACAACGAGTCAACAACAAAGTTGAGTGAGTTCACGTTTGGTTGTTAAGTTTTAAGTTGTTTCTGAAAAACGTGGTTTGACTTTCGTTGGCTTATTTGCCGTGGGGGTTACCCCGTAGTTGAAAGTATGTTTAACCAGTTCCTTTTCATTACCCAAACCATATCCATAATTAGTGGGGGCTTCCCCATGTGAACTACTAGACGGTATGATATCGACCACTAACGAAAGTAAGTTGTGCCCTAAGTCAATGTCTATCAGCATTGACCCTTTTCCATAGTCCATTAGTACACGCCCGTTCGAACGACACGGTGTGAGGTTTGTTAAACCTAATAGCGCTATTAACTAATGACACGCTCGCCATCGGCCTCGGCGATTAAGTCGATATAAAATGAGGGACTTAATGATAGAAATGATGGAGGTGGGTGATAAGCGGTGCTCATATCTAAACGTGAGCCAAAAGACTTGTGCATTGCTTGCCACAGTTCAGAAGTAAAACGCGCGTCACGATCAGAAATGATGGAGGTTAGCACTCCGTGCCTTGACACCACTTCTTTTAGGTAAATGTCTGCAAGAGTAGAAAACTTATCCGTTTCTTTGATAGCCAGAAAATGTGCAGACTTGGTCAGTCGATCTACGATCACCCAAATGGTATCATTTTCGCGTTGAGATCTAGGCAGGCCAGTAACAAAATCCATGGAAATTTGCTCCCATTTCCATTTAGGTATCTCTGGTTGTTGGAGTAGGCCTGATGGTTTCTGATATTCGGTTTTAACTCTCGCACAAGTCAAACATTTGCTAACGTAGGTTGCTATGTGGGCTTTCATGCCAGGCCACCAATACGTAGTCTTGAGGTCGTGGTACATTTTATCCGAACCAGGATGTACCGAATAACGAGACTTGTGTGCTTCATTCATCACAAGCTCGCGTAGGTCTCTATACAGTGGAACCCAGATGCGGCCGTTAACATAGTAGGCGTCGTTTTCTTTTCGTTCTAGCCGCTGCCTCGATCCTCGTAAGGACTCAGCCCTGATGTTCTCTGCTTTCAATGCTTCAACCTGAGCATCGCGAATCTGAGCAGGAAGGTTAGATTGGATGGTAAGCTGTAACGCACGTACACGTTTAGGTATAGTATCCTTTCGGCTGAGGGCGTCGGCCACAACATTGGCTTTGCCCGGATGATACTTGATCGCGCATTCATAATCATTCAAGAGTTCGACCCATCGGCGTTGTCGCATGTTTAACTCCTTTTGCTTGAAGATATGCTCGAGACTCCTGTGATCGGTGTAAATGGTGCACTTGGTACCGTACAGGTAATGTCTCCATATCTTAAGGGCGAAAATAACTGCTCCCAGCTCCAGATCGTGAGTAGTGTAATTTCTTTCATGAACCTTAAGTTGGCGTGATGCGTAGGCAATAACCTTGTCACGTTGCATCAACACGCAACCAAGTCCTTGGATGGAAGCGTCGCAATAAACCACAAAATCATCTGTGCCTTCAGGCAATGAGAGGATAGGCGCGCTACAAAGTCTATCCTTCAAGTGCTGAAATGCGGACTCCTGTGCATCACCCCAATGATAGGTGACACCTTTCTGAGTCAGTGAAGTGAGAGGTTGCGCAATCTTGGAGAAATCTTTGATAAACCTTCTGTAATATCCCGCCAAACCCAAGAATTGGCGGATTTCTGTCGGTGTACGGGGTGCAGGCCAGTCCTTTATCGAGTCAACCTTAGATGGATCCACATGGATTCCATCCTTGTTTACCACATGGCCTAGAAAGTGGACTTCGCGAAGCCAGAAGTCACATTTCGAAAATTTAGCATACAGTTGTTCTGCTAGAAGAAGTTCCAGCATAAGTCGTAGATGCTGCTCGTGTTCTTCCTGACTCTTAGAATAGATCAGGATATCGTGGTTGAACACAATAACGAACTTATCCAGGTAAGGTTTGCACACTCGGTTCATGAGATCCATGAAGACCGCTGGTGCATTCGTCAACCCGAAAGGCATGACCAGAAACTCGTAATGGCTGTAGCGAGTTCTGAATGCTGTTTTGGAGACGTCCTTATCTCGGACTCTCAGATGATGGTATCCCGATCTCAAATCAATCTTAGAGTAATAGCTCGATCCTTGCAACTGGTCGAACAAGTCGTCAATACGTGGAAGGGGATAACGATTCTTCATGGTCACCTTGTTAAGTTCGCGATAGTCAATACACATTCTGAAAGTACCATCCTTCTTCTTCACGAATAACACCGGAGCTCCCCAAGGCGAAGAGCTAGGACGTATGAAACCCTTTTCCAAGAGTTCTTGTAATTGTGTGGACAGTTCTTCAAGTTCTGATGGAGCTAGTCGATAAGGTGCACGAGCTATTGGCGCTGCTCCAGGAGCTAGCTCGATTTGAAACTCGACCTGTCGATGAGGCGGAAGACCAGGTAATTCCTCAGGAAATACCTCAGGAAAATCGCGCACAATAGGAATGTCTTCAATTCTCTTCTCTTCCGTTGATGTGTCAGTAACGAGCGCCAGAATGGCAGTATGGCCCTTTCGCAAACACTTCTGGGCCTTAAGGAAAGAGATAATGCTTACGACAGCACCACTCTTGTCGCCATGAATCACGAGGGGTTCTTCACCAGAACGAGGAATGCGGACGATTTTCTCCTTGCAAATAATCTCCGCTTGATGATGAGATAGCCAATCCATCCCAATAACGACGTCGAAACTACCAAGTGTGATAGGAATAAGATCGATAGAGAAAGTCTGACCAGCTAAGACGAGGTTACAACCTTTAACTATGTGTGTGGCTTCAAGACTTTTACCGTTTGCTAGTTCTACCGTGTGTTTGGTGTTTTAAGGATAATGGGGTACGCTTAAGCACCTGACTAACTCTTAGGAACACGTATCTAACATCTGTACCCGAATTAACTAAAATAGAAACAAGGAAATTGTCTGGTAGGAACTTACCCGCCACAACGTTGGGGTTGTTTCCTTCTTCCTCTTGTCCATTCAGGAACTCATGCTTACCAGTCCTGCGGTTATCCTTATTGTTTCCGTTATTGTTCCCGTTGCCCTGGTTGCCGCTGTTTTCACGATTCTGTCTCATCTGCGGACAGTTCCTCTTGAAGTGACCCTCAGCACCGCACTGGTAACATCTCTCATTACCCTGCTGGTGTTGCCGTTGGTTCCGGTTTGCAGGATATGGGCTCCTACAGTCTCTAGCCATATGTCCCAACTTCTTGCATCGCTGGCAACACGATTCCGCACATGACCCGCTGTGGTGCCGTTGGCACTTGTGGCATCTCGGTTTATTCCCTAGGTATCTCCCCTGATTTTGGTAGTTCAGCCCCTGCTGTACTAGTTTCTTGTGCGGGTCCTGTCGTATAGAGTTAGGACCCTCACCTTGGTGATCACCCCAAATATGTTTGTTGCTATTAAGAGCGTTTGCATTGGAAACGTTACGCTTGGGCAACTTGCCCTCTTCCACCGCCTGATCGGTGAGTTGGTGCGCCAAACGAACGACTTGCTGGATTGTGGGAAGGTTGGCCGTACTCACTGACCCTTGGATTTCCGGGACTAAGCCTCTGAGGTATAGCTTGATTCGCCTAGATATGGGTTGTGACATGTTAGGACATAAGGCAGCCAAGTCGTTAGACCTCTTTGTGTACGCCTCAATCTCTGATCCTTCCATCTTCAAACCATAATACTCTATTTCCAGTTCCAGAATGTCGTCCAGGTGGCAGAACTCTTCCTTAATCCAATCCTTGAAGTCGCTCCAGAGGATGGCATTCGCGTCTGCCAACCCGAGCATCTGAACCTGTGCGTTCCACCAAGAATATGCTTTCCCTTGCAACATGCCAGTAGCGTACTCTACTCGTTTGCTGGTAGGGCTTTCACTCTCTTCGAATGTATATTCGATTCTTCGGATCCAGTGTAGAAGGCCGATTGTCCCTTCAGTGTTGTCGAAAGTGGGAGGTTTGCATTCTAGGAACGCCTTGAAGGTGCCCATGCGTGTTTGAGGGTGCATGGGTTGACTCCCTGTTTGGGTTGCTAAGGCTTCAGCAATCTGTTCGTTAATTAAGGTCGTCAGCTGACCCTGGGTCATGTCGAGACGTCCACTCATGATCTTCACATCGAAGGGACACACGTAAGAAAGGTGTCGCAAGGTGCGTAAGTGTGGAGTGACAGAAAAGAGTAAGCACACAAGGTTCAAATAGCAGTTATCACATTAACTAATGCATACCATGAACAATGTACCATGTAACTAACAAGTAGGTAATATAAACATAAACCATATCACCTAGGATGTTGAGTCTTGCACGTGGAGTGAAGCGTCGTTGTGGATCGTTGAGCACTGTACAGGTTATAGTCTGGTTTTATCAAAAAGCCCTTCCCTTTTTAAAACCAAGTTCACTATAACCAATGGCTCTGATACCAATCTGTCACACCCCCAAAATCCACCATGCGGAGTATCACCGCTTGGAGGCGTGACATGACCATGATCGAGCCACCAATCATATTGAACAACGTAATTAAGTAAATAAAACCAAACACAATACGATTGGTGACCAAAAGGAAGTAAACCCACTTTAGGTTAACAGCGGAAGCATAAAACGTAAGTCCAAAACATAAGTTGGTGTTGCTGGTGTTTACGTTTTCAGTTGACTTTCTGAAAAGTTTAAAGAAAACAAGTTAATAAAACTGTTTTCAAAATAATAAATATGTCACACCCCCAAAATCCACCATGCGGAGTATCACCGCTTGGAGGCGTGACATGACCAGGATCGAGCCACCAATCATATTGAACAACGTAATTAAGTAAATAAAACCAAACACAATACGATTGGTGACCAAAAGGAAGTAAACCGACTTTAGGTTAACAGCGGAAGCATAAAACGTAAGTCCAAAACATAAGTTCATAGTTCATAAGTTTAAAGTCCAAAACGTAGGTTTAATAAGTTCAAAAGGGTTAAACGTTTAGCATGGAACAGAACATTCCATATTCCACAACAACCTCCTCCTCGTGCAAACTCCGTAAGCATCTAGCGACCTGTAAGGCATGTAACAACGAGTCAACAACAAAGTTGAGTGAGTTCACGTTTGGTTGTTAAGTTTTAAGTTGTTTCTGAAAAACGTGGTTTGACTTTCGTTGGCTTATTTGCCGTGGGGGTTACCCCGTAGTTGAAAGTATGTTTAACCAGTTCCTTTTCATTACCCAAACCATATCCATAATTAGTGGGGGCTTCCCCATGTGAACTACTAGACGGTATGATATCGACCACTAACGAAAGTAAGTTGTGCCCTAAGTCAATGTCTATCAGCATTGACCCTTTTCCATAGTCCATTAGTACACGCCCGTTCGAACGACACGGTGTGAGGTTTGTTAAACCTAATAGCGCTATTAACTAATGACACGCTCGCCATCGGCCTCGGCGATTAAGTCGATATAAAATGAGGGACTTAATGATAGAGTTTTGTCTAGTAAGTTTTAAGGTTGTTGTCCTACCCAAGGAGGACGAACGTACGTAGTTCTACCCAAGGAGAATACGCAGGATTAATATTGGCATCCTACCTATGGAGGATGGCCGTACATATCCTACCTAAGGAGGATATGTAGATTCCGTTTTAAATTCTTTTAACCCATTCCCAACCACCGGGAATCCCATGCCTTCAGAAAGAGTGTGAACTCACCTCTGTTTGCTCGGTTAGATTCTCAAATATAGCTAACAGTCAAGGTCGGTCAATCACGTCCTAATATGATTACCAGTTAGTCATTTAGTGATTTTCAAATAGAGCACAAAGTTCCTACACGTATCTATCACATAACATGCATTACTTTAACGGTTTATGCCCATATAAACTTCCCATCTATTCCCGTTCATAAATAAACATACGATATTGCACATAACACTTTTATTGACACATAACATGTTAGATCATTCACAGATAACATACTCGACATTTAGACACGCAAATTACAACTTATGTCATTTCAGCTTTAATATTCAAAACCGGGCTGTTTTTGAGGATTTTAATAAAATAGTTAACTTATTCCAAAAATTCCCAAATTTTTACAGAATGTCTTAAACTATCCAAATATTATTGTGTAAAAACATCGAGGTCCAGTTCATTACCAATGTTTTATAAAAAAATCATTTTCCGGACTGAAATCAGATTTATCTTTTTCTGACTGCAGTCCACGGAATAATTTATTTAAAATTCATCGAGAGTCCGATTTACGAAATTCTAGTGAGAGAATTACAAATACATCGGTGGTCATCTACAGTACAAATTTCGTGATCTAACTCTACACAGAATTCAAGTTATGACGGAAAACAGAACGCATATTTTCAGCAGCAAAAATGCAGCTCTAGCTGCTGTTACGGAATGACACTTTAAAAATAGTAAACGGAGTCCAAAAATTATGATTCCGGTGCCATTAGAACCGTATTTCATAACACATAAATCTAGACTTCAGAAAATACATTTTTCGTTAAGTTACGGTCTGGTTACAGCCAACTGAAGTTGGCTGTAATCACTAAACAGCTTTCTGTTTTCAGTCTTTAACCTTCTAAAGCGTGTTCGATTGATTCCGTTAACATGTTTAGTGATCATAACAACATCAAACATCAATATTAACCAGCAAATTATCAGGAAATCAACAAGAATCATAACAACATCATATTAACATCACTTCATCACTAGACTAGTTTATGTTCAAGACTTGTTTAAGGTTCTTTAGAGTTTCTTATCATTCTGATCACTACACATCTTTAACCACCTAAACATGATGTAAGAAGCAAAGATCTAAGTTCTTACCACTAGTTCAAGACTAGGGAAGTTCAAGTGAAGAAATGTGGTGGTTAATAGCGCTTGCAAGAGGTCCTTCAACTTCCGAGAACACCGAGCTTCGTTGTATACCTTGTAGCACCTTTGTATACTCTTGAAAAGGTTGAAGGTGGTTGAATGATGATGATGGTGGTGTGCCTTTGGTTCAGCCGAGAGCACAAAGGAGGGGAGGAGAGTGTTTTGTGTTGAAGTTGTGAAGATGATAAGAATGTATGTCTAGTGGATTTATAAAACAAACTTCCAACACTCCATTATCCTCTAGTCCATATGTCCACCAAAGTACTAACATATCCATTAAACAATTAAGGAAAATCAAGGGGTGTCCCCCTTGTTTCATAACCGGTTATTGGGGGGGGGGGGGTATAGGGTTGGGTTTCAATGGGTGGTTACTAGTTTAGTTACATTTCAAATGGTATAGTTAGTGTGTTATGGTGGGTTATATAATATATAGTGTGTTAGGGTGTTCGGGGACCCTAACTAGCTTGGAAAAATAGGAACAATGCTTCTAGCATTATTTTAGTGTTCCGGGTAAAGTCCGATTGTTCGGTTCGGTGTTGTTCCGTTAAAGTGCTTAATTAATCCGTAAAGCGTCCTATATATATATTTTTGTAACATTTTTAATTCTCAACACTCAGGAAAGCATACCGGACTATTTAGTAACTTTTCTGCACACTACTAGTATGTTACAAGCACATGTAAGTATAACACAGAAATCAGAAAGCAGTTAAATGATTCCGCACAGTCATCAAACACTTTATTTATCATTAATAAATTGTACGGATACAAGGAATTATGAGGGTTGTCACATTCTCCCCCTGTTAAGAGAATTTCGTCCCGAAATTTAGTGCGTGGTTACTGAGGAAGCTAGTTAAGTTGCGTTGGTTTTCCTGGTTTTCCTGGGGTGTCACATCATCCCCCCGTTGATTTGGAATTTCGTCCCGAAATTCTGCAGTAGCTTCAGCCTCAGTAGTGGTTGCACTTTTCTTAAACAGCTGGGGATACTTGAGTTTCATTTGGTCTTCTCGTTCCCAGGTATACTCTGGGCCACGATGGGAATCCCAACGAACTCGAACGAGAGGTATTCTGGTGCGCTTGAGAATCTTAACATCTCGATCAGTAATCTCTACTGGTTCCTCGACGAATCGCAGCTGGTCGTCGATTGTGAGTTCATTGAGAGGAACTATGAGGGTCTCGTCTGACAGACACTTCTTCAGATTTGATACGTGGAATACGTTGTGAACTCCGCTGAGTTCTTCAGGTAGATTCAACTTGTAGGCGACCTTGCCAATTTTCTCAATGATTTCAAACGGTCCGACATAGCGCGGATTGAGCTTGCCTCGTTTGCCAAAACGAACTACACCTTTCCAAGGTGAGACTTTGAGTAGCACTCGATCCCCAACCTGGAACTCGAGTGGTTTTCTTCGCTTATTGGCATAGCTCTTCTGACGGTCACGAGCTGTCGCCATTCGTTGTCGTGTCTGAGCAATTCTCTCGGTGGTATCTACCACAAGTTCTGGGCCAGTGATTTGGCTGTCACCAACTTCTGCCCAACAGAGAGGTGATCGGCATTTGCGTCCGTACAATGCCTCGAACGGAGCGGCCTGGATGCTGGTGTGGTAGCTGTTGTTATACGAAAACTCCACTAGCGGGAGGTGCTTTTCCCAGCCATTACCAAAATCGATTACACATGCCCTAAGCATGTCTTCAAGGGTTTGGATGGTGCGTTCAGATTGCCCATCCGTCTGTGGGTGATAAGCGGTGCTCATATCTAAACGTGAGCCAAAAGACTTGTGCATTGCTTGCCACAGTTCAGAAGTAAAACGCGCGTCACGATCAGAAATGATGGAGGTTAGCACTCCGTGCCTTGACACCACTTCTTTTAGGTAAATGTCTGCAAGAGTAGAAAACTTATCCGTTTCTTTGATAGCCAGAAAATGTGCAGACTTGGTCAGTCGATCTACGATCACCCAAATGGTATCATTTTCGCGTTGAGATCTAGGCAGGCCAGTAACAAAATCCATGGAAATTTGCTCCCATTTCCATTTAGGTATCTCTGGTTGTTGGAGTAGGCCTGATGGTTTCTGATATTCGGTTTTAACTCTCGCACAAGTCAAACATTTGCTAACGTAGGTTGCTATGTGGGCTTTCATGCCAGGCCACCAATACGTAGTCTTGAGGTCGTGGTACATTTTATCCGAACCAGGATGTACCGAATAACGAGACTTGTGTGCTTCATTCATCACAAGCTCGCGTAGGTCTCTATACAGTGGAACCCAGATGCGGCCGTTAACATAGTAGGCGTCGTTTTCTTTTCGTTCTAGCCGCTGCCTCGATCCTCGTAAGGACTCAGCCCTGATGTTCTCTGCTTTCAATGCTTCAACCTGAGCATCGCGAATCTGAGCAGGAAGGTTAGATTGGATGGTAAGCTGTAACGCACGTACACGTTTAGGTATAGTATCCTTTCGGCTGAGGGCGTCGGCCACAACATTGGCTTTGCCCGGATGATACTTGATCGCGCATTCATAATCATTCAAGAGTTCGACCCATCGGCGTTGTCGCATGTTTAACTCCTTTTGCTTGAAGATATGCTCGAGACTCCTGTGATCGGTGTAAATGGTGCACTTGGTACCGTACAGGTAATGTCTCCATATCTTAAGGGCGAAAATAACTGCTCCCAGCTCCAGATCGTGAGTAGTGTAATTTCTTTCATGAACCTTAAGTTGGCGTGATGCGTAGGCAATAACCTTGTCACGTTGCATCAACACGCAACCAAGTCCTTGGATGGAAGCGTCGCAATAAACCACAAAATCATCTGTGCCTTCAGGCAATGAGAGGATAGGCGCGCTACAAAGTCTATCCTTCAAGTGCTGAAATGCGGACTCCTGTGCATCACCCCAATGATAGGTGACACCTTTCTGAGTCAGTGAAGTGAGAGGTTGCGCAATCTTGGAGAAATCTTTGATAAACCTTCTGTAATATCCCGCCAAACCCAAGAATTGGCGGATTTCTGTCGGTGTACGGGGTGCAGGCCAGTCCTTTATCGAGTCAACCTTAGATGGATCCACATGGATTCCATCCTTGTTTACCACATGGCCTAGAAAGTGGACTTCGCGAAGCCAGAAGTCACATTTCGAAAATTTAGCATACAGTTGTTCTGCTAGAAGAAGTTCCAGCATAAGTCGTAGATGCTGCTCGTGTTCTTCCTGACTCTTAGAATAGATCAGGATATCGTGGTTGAACACAATAACGAACTTATCCAGGTAAGGTTTGCACACTCGGTTCATGAGATCCATGAAGACCGCTGGTGCATTCGTCAACCCGAAAGGCATGACGGAAAACAGAACGCATATTTTCAAGTTATGATGGAAAACAGAACGCATATTTTCAAGTTATGCGTGATCTAACTCTACACAGAATTCAAGTTATGATGGAAAACAGAACGCATATTTTCAGCAGCAAAAATGCAGCTCTAGCTGCTGTTACGGAATGACACTTTAAAAATAGTAAACGGAGTCCAAAAATTATGATTCCGGTGCCATTAGAACCGTATTTCATAATACATAAATCTAGACTTTAGAAACTACATTTTTTGTTAAGTTACAGTCTGGTTACAGCCAACTGAAGTTGGCTGTAATCACTAAACAGCTTTCTGTTTTCAGTCTTTAACCTTCTAAAGCGCGTTCGATTGATTCCGTTAACATGTTTAGTGATCATAACAACATCAAACATCAATATTAACCAGCAAATTATCAGGAAATCAACAAGAATCATAACAACATCATATTAACATCACTTCATCACTAGACTAGTTTATGTTCAAGACTTGTTTAAGGTTCTTTAGAGTTTCTTATCATTCTGATCACTACACATCTTTAACCACCTAAACATGATGTAAGAAGCAAAGATCTAAGTTCTTACCACTAGTTCAAGACTAGGGAAGTTCAAGTGAAGAAATGTGGTGGTTAATAGCGCTTGCAAGAGGTCCTTCAACTTCCGAGAACACCGAGCTTCGTTGTATACCTTGTAGCACCTTTGTATACTCTTGAAAAGGTTGAAGGTGGTTGAATGATGATGATGGTGGTGTGCCTTTGGTTCAGCCGAGAGCACAAAGGAGGGGAGGAGAGTGTTTTGTGTTGAAGTTGTGAAGATGATAAGAATGTATGTCTAGTGGATTTATAAAACAAACTTCCAACACTCCATTATCCTCTAGTCCATATGTCCACCAAAGTACTAACATATCCATTAAACAATTAGGGAAAATCAAGGGGTGTCCCCCTTGTTTCATAACCGGTTATGGGGGGGGGGGGTATAGGGTTGGGTTTCAATGGGTGGTTACTAGTTTAGTTACATTTCAAATGGTATAGTTAGTGTGTTATGGTGGGTTATATAATATATAGTGTGTTAGGGTGTTCGGGGACCCTAACT